>CAMTDV010000023.1:75734684-76339495 GCA_947069175.1 Scalesia atractyloides
GAATCCCGTTTAAACATTAGAAAGAAATGATATATGATTAATTTAATAAAAATGTGCATAAACAAATATGAGCAAACGTATATGTAAACAATTCACAAACAACTTAATCATCTAGAAAAGTACACGTGAGCATGATAAATGATGAACGGTGAGATCAAGGCTCAATCAAACGGAGCCGATCTAATTAGGCACGCGATGCTCTACCCGTCTATACAGGGAACTGATGGGCCTAATGTGAAAACTTGACTGAAATGAGAAAGTATACCCACATAACAATAAACAATTTATCACATAGCACGTTAGTTCATATAACGGTAGTAGCACAAGTGTTTGAATAAAAGATATAAATAAACGAAACATGATACACCCCAAAACATGAATAAAAAGGGGAAATTTGTAAGATTCACTCACAATGGGTGCATTCTTGATTTGATAATGAGCGCACACGATTTAAAGATTCCAACCAACGAGAATACTAACCTAAATAATCACGTACTAATTCGGCAAATATAATTCTTTCATTTGAATTTAGTAACTTTATTCAATGACTTTTATTAGGCTTTTAAATAAATTTTATAGTATTTATTACTAATTTTTATGTTTAAGAATACTTATTCTATTATATACTTTTATGGACTTTTGGATAAAATAAAGGAAAAAGGTTAATTGAAAAAATATACCCTTTATAGGGTCGAACCGGTTGGTTTTGAGACTATACGCAACCTGTGAGATTCGAACTCGTGACCTCTCGTATACGTGCACGCAACACTACCAACTGAGCTACGTGTCTAACCCGGAATATATCCATTTTTAATTACATACATACACTCATTAGATTAAAGCATATTTTGATTTTATTCAAAAAGGTTTTACAATTTCATAATCATGCGACGGACCAGACTCGAACTCGCGACCACAGCTTCGTGTTGCACACAGCCCGACCAACTGGGCTGTGTGACTAACCCGGAATTTTTATGATTTTTATTAAATTTATACACTTATTGAAAGTTAATTTATATAAATATTAAAAAGGGTTGATTTAACGAAGGAAATCGGAACCGTATTTGTGACTCGAACTCAGGACCTTATGCTTAAAATGCACACAGTCCACCACTGGACTGTGTGTCTAACCCGGTAGTATTACCGATTTCAACTTACACAAAACCACTTCATCTTATTCATTTTAAAACATAACTGGATCCGATTTAATCAAATTTAACTTTGTTTAGTTACCAATTAAACTTTATGTGACATTTGTGCCTTTTCAATCATTGTAGAATTACAAACAATTTCGTATTCAATGAAACCATGTGTTTTATTTCCAAATATTTTTGTATTCAATAAAATCTTGTATTTTATTGATGAGAATGCAAAAATGTCAATCGTTGCACAATTTCGATCATTTTCGGTTCATTAAAGCGTTTTACGCATTTTGCGTAACGCATAACCGTACAACCGAACGAACTGACATCCACGACATTTTCGGGCATAATCCAAGTTATACATGTCTTAACACCTTTATATAACCTAAATATTAGGTTAAAGGGGTTAAAAATGGCAAACAACTGAAATAAAAGTCCAAGGACCAAAAATGTAAAAAAATAATAAATATATTTGCTTCTTCACCAAGTTTGCCACCTATCTCCAATTTTTGACACCTAGCACTCACTTTTCAACACTTAATATGGTGTTGACACATGTTAGGACACTAATCCACACTTGAGGACACTTGTCATCACCTCCTTAATCTAAAATAATATAAATACCCATGATTTTTCCATTTTTTCACACCACTTCAAAACACTTCAAAGCAAAGTGTGAAGTTCTTCTTTCTATCCTTCTTGGAGCTTGTTTCCAATCTTTGGAAGCCTCCTATCTTGAGTTCCGAAAGTGTTCTTCAACACGAGTAAGTACTCTTCATAGTTCTTTAATTTTTTAGCTATTTTGAGCTAAAAGTTGAAAAGTTTGGCTTCCTGATTGACTATTGGTTCTGACCATATTTGGTCAAGTCACAGTTCAATTGAACTTTGCAAGTGATTGTAATCACAAAGGTTATAATCCTTAATGATTTCACCATCTGATTACCACGTTTACTAGTCGAAGTGACGAGTCAAAGTTTCGGTAAAAACTGCGCATGATGTGCATTTTACGACGAAACTATTTTCGGGTATCAAAACACCAAGTTTTGATACCAAATAAGTTTTATAAACTCAGTTAGACAATTTTATCATGTCTACCTCGTCACTTCGATTAGTTTAGTGCTTATTTAGGGTCGTAAGTCGAGCGGTCTTGACCACCGATTTGACTTTCGAATCCCACCCGTTTGGTCGATCTTAGGATCCGACCAAACACATATTTGTGACCATAGTTGTATAGGGAATAACCTACTGAGGTTATACCTTATGGTCACGTCGTTTGGTTAGTGTTAGGATAAGTTACTTCTATGTTCTTAAAAAAATTATGACAAATGCCCTTTTACGCATAAATCAATTTTAAACACCATGTAACCAAATTTTTATCAAATAAACTGATGTTGTAACATTTTCAAACATGTTTGGGGCATTTAAGACTTATCATAGGACGATCACGCGTTTACGCTAATGACCCGTTAACGTAGCATAAACTACCTTAACGAGTCATAATGGGTCAAAAGCACGTAGGATCCTTTCCAAATCAGAATGTTAACTTTGGTAAACCATATCACATGAGTTCCAACACTCGTTTGGTTTATAAGACTTCACTCTATCCGATTTCCGTTTGTAGTCTCAATACGCTAACATATTAATCTGACACATTAGGACACGTTTGAGCTTTGTTTATTCCGTTGATCAAGAACACTTTCGCAATCCCAGTGAGTACATAGCCCCCTCTTTTACGTTTTCAAATGTTTTGGGGTGATTTATATGTGCTAACTATCTTTTCAAATCTACATACTTACTACGCAAGGCTTATGTGACTTCATAGCCCCCTCTTTTACATTTTCTAAATGTTTTGGGGTGATTCATTTGTGCCTATAACTATTTTCAAAATTTCAAAACAATATACATGGTTTATGTATACAAAAATAATTTTCAAAGTGAGTACATAGTTCCCCTCTTTTACGTTTTGCAAATGTTTTGGGGTGACTCATATGTGCTAAATCATTTTCAAGTTTTCAAAAACAATGTCTATGGTTTATATATAAAACAATACGATTTCAATAATGTGAACAACTTGTTGATGTGTTATCCACAACATGAATGACATTCATTAGCTTTGGCCGAGCCGACCAATAGTATGTTATGGTACCATAGGCTGACAATCCCATTATCGGACTGTTCATAGGATTTGGAAGTTTGGGTAATGATAGAAACTGTTTCTGAAATCATTTGTTGATTTGTTAATCTAGTTAAAGAGACCCTTTAGTGGTCTATTAAAGATACCCTTTGGTGGTATAGTCAATACAGGTTTGAATGTGTTCATTAAAGAACGATCAAAAGTTTTCACAATTAAAAACACGGACGATTTGTTTATGACATGGACAATTGGTTTATAACACGGACGATTGATCTATAACAGGACAAATGGTTTATAGCACGGACAAATTGTTTTGAACAGTGTCACACAATGATTTTTACTTAAAGATATAAACCATACAAAGTTTTCTTTTGAATCAATCTATTACAAGGTTTTTAACAAAGAAATGTTTTTGCCAAGATTCATGGCCACAAGGTTTTCACAACTTTAACCAACTTGTTTTAGTTGGTTAATTGTATTGCAATATCAAACACTTTTGATACGAGCTTTTCACTTAACGACTCTTGTAGTCGAACGAGGTGTTGCAATATGTATACAAGGCCACGAATTTGACACACTCACAAAACCAATGTAGTCGCTGGCATTTTTATATTAACTCTCTTTTCACATATGTTTCAGGAATCAATATTGATAATATGATGCATGCTTCACATAGGAATGGACGCGAGCCTTAGTGACTTAAAACATGAAAGACGATTTAATTATGTGTTGTATTGTTTATTCCAAGACAATGTAAACATTTAACTCACTCAATCAAATTTTATATTCATGAGTTGTGAAACAATAGTTCTGTGACATGACTCCCCAACGTTTCCGCCGGGGTCGTTGTTTTATGCGGTCAGGGTGTTACAGAAAGATTGGTATCTGAGCTTATGGTTATAGGGACTTAGGTTATTAGTAATGCTTTGACCTAGACTATAACCTTCCTAGGACCCTAATGCGAGTTATCTTGCGTTTAGATTATTAAAACCATACCATCACCTATCCTTAGGTGATTACCAAAACAAATACACAAGTTACAAACTCATTTTGAAAATCAATCATCTATCCTTAGATGATTTGTTTTGGATTAAAGCCTTGTAAGTTTTCAAAATCACGTCAAAGTTTGGGTGTTATTAATGTGAACATGTGCAATCTCGAAGGGTGGATTCCTGTACCCTGAGTTTTCTGTCTAAGGCTAGAGTGTTCGTACAAATCCGCATTTATCGGACTAGTCACTCTTACCTGGGAACTCTTGGGGTGAGTGTCCACTTATAGGCTAAAGCATGTCTTCGTGATACATTATAAAGACCCATTTACTTTGATTAGTCACCGTGTGTCGTTTGTTTGTTTTTAAGTAACGAACAAATGAACATCATCCTTATATTTCGTCTCTATTTTTAGCATCTCTCTTCATTATCCAATGTCAATCACACATATTTTTCCTCATTTTTTCTTCTAGAATGCCTCCTCGACGTAATACAACTCAAAATGCCGAAATGGCAGCTATGATCGCTCAGCAAATTGCTGCTGTACTCCCAAACCTAGTGGCCCAGATAAACAAAGCAAACAACAACAATAATAACAACAACAATGCACCCACACCGTGCAACTACAAACAATTTAACTCGGCTAAACCACTCAATTTACTAGGTCCGAAGGAGCTACTGGACTCCTGTAGTGGTTTGAGAGTCTCGAAAGCGCATTTCGTCATGTTCAATGCCCGAATGAGTGAAAAGTCGAGTTTGCATCGAGTGTATTCCAGAAAAGAGCACTTACATGATGGAATCGTGTGATGAGAGATAGGGGTGCCGATGTGGCAATGGCACAAACGTGGGAAGAGCTTCGAGCTCTAATGATGAGGGAATTCTACCCACATCATGAACAACGGGCACTGGAAGATGAATTCCACAATCTTAAACAAGATAGTGGAGAGCATCGTGCATACACTGACCGTTACAAAGAATTGAGCTTGTTGTGTCCCGCCATGGTCACCCCGTTGGATAAAGCAATCGAGAGGTACATCGATGGCCTGCCTGACCCATTCAGGACATTGTTACTGGTAGCAACCCTACCACTGTTTGACAGGCTATCGAATTAACTGCTACCCTAACTGAGTCTCAGGTCAAGAAAGGGAAACTGTTTCATAAGGGCGACAAGAAACAGGCAGCTAAGACCACTCAAGAGAAAAAAAGGAGAACAAAGTTGAGTCTTCCAAGAATTTGAGGAAGCGTAAGGCTTCATAGAACTTTGCAGTTATTGCACAACCTAACCAGAACACTCAAAAACAGAAAGCACAACCTCCTGCAAGGAAACCTTATGCTGTACTGCACGGTTGTGCAACCGTTGTAATGGTCACCATCAAGCTCACATACATTGTCGCCAATGCACATCATGTGGAAGATTTGATCACATAGCCAATGTTTGTCGTTCGGCCCCAAAAAAAGCTGTTCAGAACCCTGTTCAACCCCAAGCCAACCCTACTAGACCTCCGTTCCCACCTGGTTCTTGCTATAACTGTGGCGAGATAGGTCACTTTAGAAACAACTGCCCAAAATTGGTGAACGTGAATGCAAATCCAGCCCATGGGTGCGCAATCAACATCAATGCCAACGAGGCTCGTGCTGATAACGAAGTCATTAACGGTACGTTCCTTGTTAACAATCATCCTGCTTCTATTCTTTTCTATTCGGGTGCTGATAGAAGCTTTATATCACTAGCCTTTGAACCTTTGCTTTCGATGCCTAGAACTAAACTAGGAAAACCCTTAACGGTGGAAATAGCTAGTGGTGAACCCCTTGTGCTCGACTATGTCATTCGTAGTTGCCAATTGAACTTGGATAACCACCTTTTTCCCATTGTCCTCACACCAATGCAACTCGGGAGTTTTGACATCATCATAGAAATGGATTGGTTAACCAAACACCATGAAAGAGGTTTTTCGTATACCTCTTTCATCTGGCAAAACCTTAGAAGTTCACGGAGAGAAACCCTCTAGTAGCCTAAAACTCATGACCTGTACCCAGGCCCAAAAATACCTACGAAAGAATTATGTAGCCTTTTTGGCACATATCATAGAGGAAAAAGGCAAGTGCAAAACTATTCAGGACATCCCGATTGTGTGGGAATATCCTGAGGTGTTTCCTGAAGAGCTACTTGGTTTACCCCCAATTCATCAAGTTGAGTTTCGTATTGACCATCTACTTGGTGCCAACCCAATTGCTAAATCTCCTTACCGTCTTGCACCATCTGAAATGCAAGAGTTGTCAAAGCAACTCCAAGAACTTTCAGACAAGGGATTCATTCGTCCGAGCTTTTCACCTTGGGACTCTCATGTCCTATTCATGAAAAAGAAGGATGGATCCTTCCGTATGTGTATCAATTATCGTGAGCTTAACAAACACACAATCAAAAATCGATATCCCCTACCTCGCATTGATGATCTCTTTGATTAGCTACAAGGTGCGACCTGCTTTCCAAAGATTGATCTGCATTCTGGGTATCATCAACTTTGTGTACTCGAAGAAGATATTCCCAAGACTGCTTTCGCACTTGATACGACCATTACGAGTTCACTGTCATGCCTTTTGGTTTGATGAATGCTCCTGCCGTCTTCATGGACTTAATGAATAGGGTTTGTAAACCTTATTTAGACAAGTTCATCATTGTTTTCATCGACGACATCCTCATTTAATCTAAGTCTCGAGCCGATCACGAACAACATCTTTGTCTAATGATGGAACTCCTGAAGAAAGAAAAACTTTACGCCAAATTCTCCAAGTGTGAATTTTAGCTAAAAGAAGTTCAATTTTTGGGACACATTGTTAACGAACAAGGTATACATGTAGATCCCACCAAAATCAATGCGATTAGGGATTGGAGTACACCTACTACTCCTATCGAAGTTCATTAATTTCTTGGTCTTGCTGGATACTGTCGACGATTCATCGCGAACTTTTCAAAGATCGCGGTTCCCCTCACCACTTTGACTCAGAAGAATAAACCTTTCGAGTGGGGACCCAAACAAGAGGAAGCCTTTCAAACACTGAAACAAAAACTCGGTAATGCTCCTGTTTTATCTTTACCCGATGGCAACGATGATTTCGTTGTCTCTTGCGATGCATCAAACCTAGGCCTTGGTTGTGTTCTCATGAAAAAAGACAAAGTCATAGCCTATGCGTCAAGACAATTGAAAATCCATGAGAAGAACTACACAACTCATGATCTTGAGTTAGGAGCCGTAGTTTTTGCTCTCAAAATTTGGAGACACTGCCTTTACGATATGAAATGTGTGGTTTTCACTGACCACAATAGTCTCCAACACATATTCAATCAAAAGGAGCTTAACATGAGACAACGACGCTGGGTCGAACTTCTGAACGACTACGACTACGAGATTTGCTACCATCCTGGTAAGGCGAATGTTGTGGCTGATGCGCTTAGTCGTAAGGAATGTGTCAAACTTCATTGTGTTCTAGTTCAATATGATATTCAGACACGTATCCTTCAAGCAACAACATACATGTGTGACCCAAAGCTTGTTGAAAAATGAGCTGCCACAAAATCTTGAACTTCAACTCGAAACAAAAGATAACGGATTACTCTACTACAAGAACCATTTGTGGATTCTAGTCAAGACAATCTCCGCACCTTATTGATGGACGAAGCTCATAATTCCCGTTATTCAATCCATCCTAGTGCAGACAAAATGTATAAGGATCTCCGTACCCAGTATTGGTGGCCAGGTATGAAGAAGGACATTGCCTTATATGTGTCTAACTGCCTAACTTGTATTAAGGTTAAGGCAGAACATCAATGCCCATCTGGTTTACTTGAGCAACCTCAAATACCGGTATGGAAGTGGGAAAACATTGCGATGGATCTCGTCACTAAACTACCGCGCACACCTATAGGTCATGATGCCATTTGGGTAATCATCGATCATCTAACAAAGTCAGCACACTTTTTCGCGATTCATGAGGATCTATCTGCTGACAAACTCACCAAGATCTACGTTGATAAGATTTTATCTCATCATGGTGTTCCTTTGAACATCATATCCGATCGAGGTACTCGATACTCATCTCACTTTTGGAAGACCATGCAATCTGCCATGGGAATCAAACTCAATCTGAGCACTGGTTATCATCCTCAAACGGATGGACAATCTGAAAGGACAATTCAAGCACTGGAGGATATGCTTAGAGCATGTGTGATCGACTTTAGTGGTAGTTGGGATTGGCATCTACTATTGGTCGAATTCTCCTATAACAATAGTTATCACGCCAGCATCAATATGGCGCCTTTCGAAGCTCCATACGGTCGGAAATGTCGTTCACTTGTCTACTGGAATGAGGTCAGTGAAGCTCAGCTCACTGGGCCTGAACTCATTCACGACACAACAGACAAAGTCAAGAAAATTCGCGATAACCTTCTAACAGCTAGAAGCCGTCAAAAGAGTTATGCGAACAAATGACGCTAGCCCTTGGAATTCCAAGTTGGTGATCACGTCCTTGTGAAGGTATCCCCTTGGAAAGGTGTGATTAGATTTTGAAAGAAAGGAAACCTTGCACCACGATATATTGGACCATTCAAGATCATTGAGAGAATCGGAAAGGTGGCCTACCGACTTGAGCTACCTCCTGAACTTGGGAATATTCACTCAACATTCCACGTATCCAATTTGAAAAAGTGTTTAGCCGATACAAACCTCCACATTCCCTCGACGAAATTCACGTTGATGACACTATGCACTTTGCCGAGAAACCTGTGAGAATTGGACCGTGAAGTCAAGAAACTTAAGCGTTGACGTATACCGATAGTTAAAGTTCGTTGTGAATCCAAACAAAGCCTATAATTTACTTGGGAATGAGAGGATCAGATGAAAACAAAATATCCATATCTGTTTCATAAAGTTTACTCTAATTAAATTTCGGAACGAAATTTCCAAAAGTAGGGGAGACTGTGACATTTGTGCCTTTTCAATCATTGCCAATTAGAAACAATTTCGTATTCAATGAAACCATGGTTTTATTTCCAAATATTTTTGTATTCAATAAAATCTTGTATTTTATTGATGAGAATGCAAAAATGTCAATCGTTGCACAATTTCGATCATTTACGGTTCATTAAAGCGTTTTATGCATTTTGCGAAACGCATAACCGTACAACCGAACGGACCGACATCCACGACATTTCCGGGCATAATCCAAGTTATACACGTCTTAACACCTTTATATAGCCTACAAATTAGGTTAAAGGGGTTAAAAAGGGCAAACAAGTGAAAATACAAGTCCAAGGGCCAAAAATGTAAAAACATAATAAATATTTTTGCTTCTTCACCTAGCACTCACTTTGCCACACAATCTCCAATTTTTGACACCTAGCACTCACTTTGCCACACTTAATATGTGTTGACACATGTTAGGACACTAATGTACACTTGAGGACACTTGTCATCACCTCCTTAATCCTAAAATACTATAAAATACCCCATGATTCTTCCATTTTTTTCACACCACTTCAAAGCAAAGTGTGAAGTTCTTCTTTCTATCCTTTTTGGATCTTTTTTCCAACCTTTGGAAGCCTCCTATCTTGAGTTCCAAAAGTGTTCTTCAACACAAGTAAGTACTCTTCCTAGTTCTTTATTTTTTTAGCTATTTTGAGCTAAAAGTCGAATAGTTTGGCTTCCTGATTGACTTTTGGTTCTGACAATATTTGGTCAAGTCAAAGTTCAATTGAACTTTGCAACATGATCGTAATCACGAAGGTTATAATCCCTAACGATTTCACCTCTGATTACAACGTTTACTAGTCGAGGTGACGAGTCAAAGTTTTGGTAAAAATGCGCATGATGTGCATTTTACGATGAAACTATTTTCGGGTATCTAAACACCAAGTTTTGATACCAAGTCAGTTTTATAAACTCAATTAGACATATTTTATCATGTCTACCTCGTCACTTCATTAGTAAGTGCTTATTTAGGGTCGTAAGTCGAGCGGTCTTGACCACCGCTTTGACTTTCGAATCCGACCCGTTTGGTCGATCTTAGGATCCGACCAAACACATATTTGTGACCATAGTTGTATAGGGAATAACCTACTGAGGTTATACCTTATGGTCACGTTGTTTGGTTAGTGTTATGATAAGTTACTTCTATGTTCTTAAAAAAATTATGACCAAATGCCCTTTTGCGCATAAATCCATTTTAAACACATGTAACCAAATTTTTATCATATAAACTGATGTTATAACATTTTCAAACATGTTTGGGACATTTAATACTTATCATAGGACGATCACGCGTTTACGCTAATGACCAGTTAAAGTAGCATAAACTACCTTAACGAGTCATAATGGGTCAAAAGCACGTAGGATCCTTTCCAAATCAGAATGTTAACTTTGGTAAACCTTGTCACATGAATTCCAACACTCTTTGGTTTATAAGACTTCATTCTATTCGATCTCCCATTTGTAGTCCCAACACGCTAACATATTTATCTGACACATTAGGACACGTTTGAGCTTTGTTTATTCCATTGATCAAGAACACTTTCGCAATCCCAAGTGAGTATAGCCCCCTCTTTTACGTTTTCAAATCTACATACTTACTACGCAAGGCTTATGTGAGTTCATAGCCTCTCTTTTACATTTTCTAAATATTTTGGGGTGATTCATATGTGCCTATAATTATTTTCAAAATTTCAAAACAATATAAATAGTTTATGTATACAAAAATAAATTTAAAAGTGAGTACATAGTTCCCCTCTTTTACTTTTTGCAAATGTTTTGGGGTGACTCATATGTGCTAAATCATTTTCAAGTTTTCAAAAACAATGTCTATGGTTTATATAAAACAATACGATTTCAATAATGTGAACAACTTGTTGATGCATTATCCATAACACAAATGACATTCATTAGCTTTGGCCGAGCCGACCAGTAGTATGTTATGGTACCATAGGACTCACAATCCCATTATCAGACTGTTCATCGGATTTGGTGGAAGTTTGGGTAATGACAGAAACTGTTTCTGATTAACAAATCATTTGTTGATTTGTTAATCTAGTTAAAGAGACCTTTAGTGGTCTATTAAAGATACCCTTTGGTGGTATAGTCAACAAAGGTTTGAATGTAACGATCAAAAGTTTTCACAATTAAAAACACAGACGATTTGTTTATGACATGGACAATTGGTTTATGACACGGACGATTGATCTATAACACGGGCAAATGGTTTATAATATGGAGAAAAAGTTTTGAACAATGTCACACAATGACTTTTACTTAAAGATATAAACCATACAAAGTTTTTTTTTTGAATCAATCTATTACAAGGTTTTTACAAAAGAAATGTTTTTGTCAAGATTCATGGCCACAAGGTTTTCACAACTCTAACCAACTTGTTTTAGTTGGTTAATTGTATTGCAATATCAAACACATTCGATACGAGGTTTTCACTTAAAGACTCTTGTATTCGGACGAGGTGTTGCAATATGTATACAAGGCCACGAATTTGACACACTCACAAAACCTATGTACTCGCCGACATTTTTTTATGCTGACTCTCTTTTCATATATGTTTGCAGGAATCAATACTTGATAATATGATGCATGCTTCACGTAATAATGGACGCGGGCCTTAGTGTCTTAAAACATGAAAGACGATTTATTTGTGTGTTGTTTCTGTTTATCCCAAGACAATGTAAACATTTAACTTAATCAAACGAAATTTTAAATTCCATGAGTTGTGAAACAATAGTTCTGTGACATGACTCCCCGACGTTTATGCCGCACTTTGTTGTTTTACGCGGTTGGGGTGTTACACTTTAAACATCTTAATAAGATTTAACTAAAAGAATGAAAAGGATTGAGTCTAAAGCTATACCGAACTAAGATGTTTTGGATCTCCGACGAAGATTCTGGCGACTGAATGTGATTCCGGCAAGAGTCTTTGACGAACAGAAGTGTTGCAAGAGATTTCAGAGAGTGTGTATGTGAATTCT
The DNA here is from genome assembly GCA_947069175.1 of Scalesia atractyloides. Lineage (NCBI taxonomy): Eukaryota > Viridiplantae > Streptophyta > Magnoliopsida > Asterales > Asteraceae > Scalesia > Scalesia atractyloides. Next base: position 75,746,967 of record CAMTDV010000023.1, read on the forward strand.
AAACGAGTCTAGACCCTCTATTTATAGATGAGGACAGTCACAGACATTGAATTTTCAAATCGGGAGTTTTGGTCAAAACCAATTATGGCTTAATGATTGCAGATCATAATTGGATGTGTTGACTATGTTTTTGAGTCTAGATACATGTTTTTGATTGAATGCCGGATTGTTTTCACCCTTTACTGGGCGGGACTTTGAACCAGTTTCAAAGGAAACAAATATATAAAAGGTTATTTGGTTCAGTTTCTTTCAGATGTTGTGCGGGTGTTGCAGTGATGTGTCGTGTGTGTGTGAACCAGTGCGACCCGGGTTCGAGTCCCGCGGTCCACACATTGTTATTATTTTATTAAATTTTTAATCCTTTTTGTATTATTAATATATTATTTATTATTATATATATTTTTATTCTCTTTATTATTATTATTTAATATACCAAAGTCTATTACACGATAAACATAAACAAAAGATTAATTTGATTACAAAAAAACTGATGCGGGTTTTCGAACCCGTTTTACAACAGATGTTACATATCAAATTAGGTCCTTGCGTACTTAGATGAGACGATCCTACACTTTTGCTGTTATTGGATTTTTCACCTTTTTTATTTAATATAAACTTAATCCTATTCGGTAATTTTAAAAATGATGAACCCAAACGGTGTTATGACTACTGCGGATCTTGCAAATGCCACTTTGGCTACCATCCAGACTCATCTAGCATTGCATCAGGAACTCGATCAAATCATCGGCACGTCTACCAAAATCCCAAGGTTGTTGTATGGTGACGATTACTTCGAGTGATATGGCGTTTTGAGTAGTATTGTAAGGCAAAGGAACCGAGTGTTTGGAGGTGTTTTCGAGATGGACCTCATACCATTACGTATGCTACAGAAGATGACCCTCTAACTCAGACAAATGATGACCTAAGGACGAGGATGATAAAGCTATGGCAAATCTCACTATGGCTCTCGGTCCAGACATTTCAATCGTCGTTTGGAATTGCACAAATGCAAAAGAAGTTTGGGATGTGCTTAAGAATCTGTATGAGGTCAAGACTGAAATGAAGGATAGAAAGGTGAATATGTTGAATCAGTAGTTTAGTTCATTCAACCATATTTATGGGGAAACTGTGGAAAATCAACTTAGAAGATTCATCAAACTGGTCTCACAAAAATGATAAGTGTCGGCATCACTATCACAAAGAGTGGGATGAATCATCAACTTCTAAATTTGTTGCCAAAGAGATGGGATGCTGATGTTTCTATGATCAAGTGTACAACAAATTTGAAGGAAGTCACACTTACTAAGCTAATTGCTACAATCAAGTCATGTGAGATTGACAATCAGCAAAGAGAGCTTAATCATAAGAATTCAATGATCGTTGCCAGGATAACCAGTTCTAACACTGCTTTAATGTCTTAGAGTCATCCTAACATTTTTTTAGTCCTGTTCATGGAGTGTCAAACAACAACCCGAATGTTGTTTTCAGTCCGATAACACAAGCTCATCTACATGCTCAAAAGACCAACTATGTATATGGAATGTCACTTCCTAACACCCATGCCACACCCGCTACACCCCAGCAATACCCTCAGCATGCTAATGTGGTTTTCAGTCCAGTGAACCCGTCATCATCTCAAAGTGTCCCATCCACACTCTCTGCAGAAAACCTAGCCTTTCTAACCAAGCAGAATGAAGAAAATCCGGCCCTTGCTGCTTCTATGCTTAACAACTAGCATTATTTCTTAGCAGGTGATCTTTTGCTCCATCCGTTCTAGCAACTAAAATCAATCAAGTGGTCAAAGAAGATATAGAAGACCTAGATGCATCCTAGAACTTGGCTATGGCGGCATTTCAAGCTGAAAAGTTTCAGAAAATATACGGTCGTCGTTCTATGTCGAATCTTCGCACTGGATCTTTGAGATACAAAATAAGATGCTACAATTGTCATGAGCCGGGATGCTTTGCAAGGGATTATAAGACGACCAATGGTATGAGCTACTCAGACGGCTGCTGCTCAGAACACAGAGAGATCCATGGTTCCTGTTACACCTACTCAAACTTCAACTTCAACAAGCCAGGGAGATACTGGAGCAGGAAAAGCTTTGATGGCTCAAGCAACACTGTTTCAGTTGGGTAGATGATGCGGCACATGTAGATGATGCGACACAGTTGGGTAGAAGTTGCAAAATTCAATCATCAATGCTTAATGGCACAAACTGAGGAACCTAAATCGCTCTCTGAAACGGTAAACTCTCTTTTATGTTCCGAACATTGTAGAAATAAAATTGCACAAATGAAGAAACATAATTTTGCTCTAATCAAATATTACAATAGTGCCATGTCTAAGTGCATCAGCTTTCAAGAGAACAATAAAATTCTCTATGAAAAGATTGACGCACTAAAGAAGGACATAGCTCAGCTCCACTTGGACGTAAATCAACAGAAATTTTAGGTCCATGATTAAAAAAATAGACTAAATGTAAAAATTTTGGAATGCGACTCTGTAAGAGCTGAGCTAGAACTTCTCACTGGAAAGTATCAACAAAATGAGTTAAACTTAAAAAAGTTTGATACTTCCAGTGACACTGTTCATAACCTATTCAATATGCAACTGGCATTCAAGGAAAACAAGGGCAACGGGTTGGGTTATAAGCAGGTTCCTCCACCATATAATCATAATCATTCTAGAATGTCTATTACTGAAGAAGAGCTAGAAAACTATGATAAATGATGTTTGGCAAGCCAAGCGATGATATTCCATGGAACCTTTCAAATCAAAGAATGTAGACCACTGATTTTAAAAAAAATCCATGAGTTTTGTCAAAAACATGGAACAAAAATGTTGAAATGAATTAGATGATAAGTTAGAACAAGAAAAGGAGTCGATGAAAACTCCATCCGAGGAGCTCTAAGAAAATGTATCAACTTCTGATTCTGTAGACAGTATTAACTGTTTTAGTGCATGTGTAGAGTCAGTGATAGTTGAGAAGCAGTCGGAAGGGGATGATGAACCACATCCAAATGTTGCTAACGATTCAGATGTTTCTTTATGTACTGAGCATGATTTTTACATTTGGAACTATGTTCAATCTATGTTGTTTTAGACTTAGGTTTTTTTCAAAATATGTTGCTAAAACTGAAACTTTAAATGTTGTGGTTTTTCATTCTGATTGTGATTTTGTTGTTTTACCAGAGGAGTCTGGTGTATCTGGTGATGAACTCGAAACATTTGTTTCGAGTGACTCAGACAACTTCTATAGTTTTCCTGAAACTCCCACTGATGCTTCAGAGTACTCTGGACAGTAAGTTGAAAATATTTTTGTGCCTGATTGTATGAATGAAATTATTGACAAACATGAACTGTCTGATAAATCTGACAATTAGACTAAAGATTCTAGTGCATCAGATAATGATCATAGTGTTTCTAAAGAATATGATATGGCTACAAAGTTTGAATCAGATAATGATTGTTAAACCGTCTTTAACAAAAGTTGCTCATCATCTGACGAACAAGAATCAGCTGATCCTGAAAGCTTAGTCTCTGAAGAAACAGTTTCTAAAGAAATTGATTTAATTGATCCAAAGCTTAGTTTCTGAAGAAATGGTTTCTAATGAAACTAATCCTATAGGATCTGCTCCTTTAAAGAAAAGGCGATCACGTAAAAACAGAAAATAGCACAAAAAGAAAACTGAAAACAAAATTTCCTAAGATGCTGCTAATGAAAATCAAAAGAAAATCCCACCTCCAAAAGCTAACTGAAACTAAGTTGAAGGGTAAAATTATCAATACTCACTCTTGTGCTGATGATTGTGAGCAGGTTTCATCCAAGAATAAACATGCACACAAGAAATCAGCACCAAGTAGAAAGAAGAGACCAATCAGCTTCCCAGAATAACACAAGAAGAACTAAATGTTTTTTTTTCTCAAAAAGACAAAAGTTGTTTTAATTGTGGAATTCCAGGACACATAGCTAGAAATTGTGGTCATCGTCCTCTCATGCCTTACTATTCAAGGAACACCTATCATCAGATGGCTTCACATTATCGACTTTAGGAAATCAATTCACTCAAGCCAAACCCTCTGATGGAGACTGGAATTAGGCAAAGAAAATTAATCAAAAGATTTCAAATTCAAACGGTTTTCAAAAATCAGTCTATGAACTTAAAACCAACACCAACAAAAATTGTTTCAAACAACACTCATTCAAAAATCTGGAAACCTAAAATTCTTTCTCTCAAACCTCCAACTCTTCTAAAAGTCATACGACCTTTTGTGAGGTTTCGCGAAGTGATGATCAACCCAGATCAACAATGGTCTACGCTCCAGTTTCTCAGTAATCATATTGTGTGTGAACGAACAACTATGGAGGGCTGTTGTCAGACTTTGGTTTGTCGATAGTGGTTATTCCAAACACATGACAAGGGACATTCCAAGTTGAACAACATCAAAATAATCGACGATGGATTTGTCAACTTTGTAGGAGGGGAAACTAGAAGAATAACAATGAAGGGTACATTCAGAAACAGGTCCTCGCTTCTCAGATGTCAATTATGTAACATTCGTGTAAATCGGGTTTCAAAAACCCGCTTCATTTATTAATCAAGTATTCATTAAAATGTTTCGTCGTATATTTATAAGCATTAGTTATGAATATGTCGCATGATGATAATAATAATAATAATAACAATAAGTAAATTAATTGTGAGTAATAAAAAGAATTAAATATATTAATAAAACCAAAATAATAAAGAAATAAAAAAAATATTTATAGACAAAAGGGGACAACCGGAATCGAACCCGGGTCTCCCGGGTATGCAACATACACAACACACCACTAGACCACACACACTTATTGTGTAGTTTTAGAATCAAATAATATATATAGTGAACCTACGGTCGCCTATAAGTTCAAAACCAGAACCTGTAACCGCCATTTTAATCAAAGAAACTTGAATCATGTTTTCCGTTTTCCTTTCAACGAATAATTGGTTCCAATCATCGAAATCTCTAACGGAAACCCAATGAATTTATGTGGTTACCGATTGAAATTAATGATTCAATAATAAAGGATTGAAACCGTGACTCAATGATGGGTTGGTCAGTCTATAAATACCAACCATTTCTTCTTAATCGAATTCGCTCATACACTCCTCTTCTCGAATCATCACTTCTGTCAGAACCTTTTGATTCACGTAAAGCTGCCGGAGACTTGTTCGGAGCTCAACCGAAAGGTTTATCACCTTTTCAAATCGGTACAAGCATTCAAATCCTTTGGATACTTTTAATGTTTTGTAGTTTTAAATTGAGAATCAAAAGTCGGGTGGGTAATCAGTCGAGTTAGACTTCTGGGTAAAATTTCATGAGGAAAACGAAGTTATATAGTGTATTAATTTAATTAAATGTGGGTTTTTAATCAGGTTAGACACACAGTCCAATGGTGGACTGTGTGCAATTACAAGGCGCAGGTCACAGGTTCGATCCGTATGCGTAGCCGGTTTAATAGTGATAAAACACCAAATACCGAAAGGTTTATCACCTTTTCAAATCGGTACAAGCATTCAAATCCTTTGGATACTTTTAATGTTTTGTAGTTTTAAATTGAGAATCAAAGTCGGGGGGGTAATCAGTCGAGTTAGACTTCTGGGTAAAGTTTCATGAGGAAAACGAAGTTATATAGTGTATTAATTAAATTAAATGTGGGTTTTTAATCAGGTTAGACACACAGTCCAATGGTGGACTGTGTGCAATTACAAGGCGCAGGTCACAGGTTCGATCCGTATGCGTAGCCGGTTTAATAGTGATAAAACACCAAATACGAAAGGTTTATCACCTTTTCAAATCGTACAAGCATTCAAATCCTTTGGATACTTTTAATGTTTTATAGTTTTAAATTGAGAATCAAAGTCGGGTGGTAATCAGGCGAGTTAGACTTCTGGTAAAATTTCATGAGGAAAACGAAGTTATATAGTGTATTAATTTAATTAAATGTGTGTTTTTAATCAGGTTAGACACACAGTCCAATGGTGGACTGTGTGCAATTACAAGGCGCAGGTCACAGGTTCGATCCGTATCGTAGCCGGTTTAATAGTGATAAAACACCAAATATTTTTTAGTCAACCAGAACATTTCCCAGTTAGTATATAAGTTTAATAAAAATCATAAAATAAATGGGTTAGACACCCAGCCCAGTTGGTTGGGCTGGGTGCAAAACAGCATCAAAGTCGCGGGTTCGAGACCAGATTTATGCACCGGTTCGATTGATTTAAATTTTTTTTAATTTAAGGGTGATTTCTGTAATACCTTAATAAGAGTATATGTATAATTAAATTCAGTATACTTTCGGGTTAGACACGTAGCTCAACAGGAAGAGCTGCGTGCACACGTACGAGAGGTCTCAAGTTCGAATCCCGCCCACGTTGCCAATTATCCCACGCGTTTTGTCATGCCTTCTTATCAGGTCTGACAAGATTAAAATTTTTTATATTATTTTATTTTAATCGATATTATTTTTATATATATGTTTCATTTAAAAAGCTAATTTAAAACACTTAAAAACAAGGTTATTTAGGTTTAAAAATTTCAATTAATATCATAAAAATAACCTAAAAATCAAACAAAAAGTATTAAATCAAGATATTAATTTTGTTATATTTATCGAATTATTGCATTATTATTTTAGGTTAGTATTCTTTCGTCGGTCAAATCCTCAACTCGTCCGCACTCATCATCAAGCAAAGAACGCACCCACTGTGAGTGAATCCTTACAAATTCCCCTCTTTAGTCATGTTTTGGGGTGTATCATGTGTCGTACATATTTTTTTATTTTAACACTTGTGCTAATACCGTTATGTGATCTAATGTGTATAATTGTTTGTGTGGTTATTTGTGGTTACATTTTATCATTTCAGTGCAATCATTCACTTAAGACCCATCAGTTCCTCGTGGGATACGAGTTGAGCATCAGGTGCCTCATTAGATCGGCTCCGTTTGATTGAGCCTTGATCTCAAGTTTGTCATTCATCATGTTCATATGTTTATTGTGGATATTGTGTGGTTTGTAATTGTTATTTATATGCATATGCTCACTTATGGTCCATGCATAATTTTTGTTTAAATAACTAATATAACAACTGTTTAAATGTTTTACTTAGATTCACTCGCCAACTTTTGTTGACCCTAACTTTTGTTTTTCACATAATACAGGTGGACAGGCTGAGGAGAGGAACACATAGGAATGGCCTTAGAAGAAATAAAATACAGCTTGTTTAAAACAATATTTTTCTTGTGCTTATATGTTTCCTTGTGTTTGAATATTTGAAATTTTAATTTCAATTTAATAAATATGAAACCTATTAATAGTAAATGTCATGAGCTTTGGTGATAACCCAATTATGCCCCGACTTTTATTTCCGCTGCGGGTCAGTGTGTGACAGATTGGTATCAGAGCTTTTGACTATAGGGATATAGGATAGGTTATTAGACCCTTAGAGTCTATACTATAGTTGATTAGATTTTAATTTTTATATGGTACATGCAAAACTCATGATGTTTATTTGTTTCATGTTTATCTCACACACAAATGCATGCAAGCACTTTCACTACTACATTGGATATGTAATGTTCCTTATAGATTATATTGTTAGCATATCATGCCTACGCAAGCACACACATCACGATTTCACAATTTTCATGATTTCTTCTCAAAGATTTTACAATGTTTTCATGTTTTTCAATCACATCAAAGTAAGTTCTATGACGGGCATGTAGTAACTTGACGTGTATGAGTACCGGTAGTCAGAACGTCCTGTCTAGGCTTGGCATTCATATAAATCCAAAATAATGGACCAGTTTGCATACCTGGGGACTAATGATGAGAGTACGAAGGACCTATTAGGCCAAAGCATGCCACACCAAACATCGTGGGAACTAACCCCACTTTGAGTTGTCATTGTGTCTACACCTGGACACCTTCTGACCTTATACTTTACAATTATGTTTTACAATTTTCATTCGGGTGATGCAAGCATTAACAGGCCAACACCAATGTGAACCCTACCAAGCCCAGTAGTCATGGGGGCACACGTGACTACCTAGGCTGATGTCACACCCCGACCCGCAGCGGAATAAGAGTCGGGGCATAATTGGGTTATCACCAAAGCTCATGATATTTACTAATATGTTTCATATTTATTAAAGTCAAAATTACATTCTCAATAATCCAAACATGTCCATACAATACAAGAAAATTAACCAACTAAACAATCCAAGCTCTAAACCAGTTTATTCTTCTAAGCCAATCCTATGTGTTTCTTGCTGCAGCTGGTTCACCTGTATCATGTGTAAAAATGGGGGTTTTTGGGTCAACATAAGTTGGCGAGTGAACCTTGTTAGATAAACATTTATTATTGATTTCTTGTTATTTTATCAAGGAAAAACTGTGCAATAGTCATATGTGAGCAAATGTAAATAATCAAACAATAGCAATAACAACGACAAACAATAACATACAATAACATACAATAACAAATGAACTTGCATGAATATATAACATGAATGAAACTGTATATGTTGGCAACGTCACGTTCACGCTCATAATGTAATGGGGAACGGACGGCCTATGATGAATGTCTGTGGCGATCAAGGCTCAATCAAACGGAGCCGATCGTATGTTGGCAACGCCAGGTTCACGCTCATAATGTAATGGGGAACTGCTCAACGCTCATAATGTAATGGGGAGCGGCGGCCTATGAAATTGCATGTACTGAAAATAATAAATTAAATCTAAACAATAACCACATGAAACAAGCTGAATACACATTTGTTCATGATATGATGTATGCACAATGATTTAAATATAATAAATGGTAAGACACATGATACACCCCAAAAACGTGATTAAAACGGGGAATTTTGTAGAGATTCACTCACATTGGGTGCGTTCGGTTAGAGATGATGAGATGCGCACGAGTTGAAAGAATTGAACAACGAGGATTAACTAACCTAAATAATAACGGAAGATATAGTAAATGAGTGGACTTTATTAATAATTTTAATAGGATTTTTAGATATATTTTTGTGAGTTTAAGGCTATTTCCTATCTTTAAAAACATATTTTTAAGTATTTTTAATTGATTTTTAAATTAAATTAAATAAATAAAAATATAAAAATATGTTGACTTTTGCGTTGACCGTTGACCGTTTGACCATAAGCGTTGACTGTTTGACCGGTTTTATTGTGTGTATGTATGCGCCGGGCAGGACTCGAACCCGAGACCTCCCGTACGCGTGCACGCAGCTCTACCAACTGAGCTACGTGTCTAACCCGAAATAATTCTGTTTTTAATTATATTTATATACTAATTCAGTTTATTCAAAATTCCTTTATTTTCAAAAAGTGTTTTAAATCATCGAACCGGTGCCGTCAACAGGTCTCGAACCCGGGACCTGTGATTTATCGTTACACCAGTCCACCGCTGGACTGTGTGTCTAACTTGGTTAATACGGATTTTTATTATACCTAACATCTAATTGCGAAAAGGATCCGGTTCAGTTCGAAAAATAAAACATTTTTATTACAGAGCATACGTGTGTCAAGGATCGAACTCGCGGCGTATGATATGTATGTGCACATAGTCCACCGCTGGACTGTGTGTCTAACCCGAGATAATATCCAAATTATATTAAACTTATAATCAAACTAACTTCGTCTTCTTCGTTACCGAATTACAGCCTACGATTACTCTATTGTTTCTTGTTTAATTTGATTGACAAACATTCATAAGACTAAAATGAAATGGCAGAGAGGGTGTTGGAAGTAAACATACCGGAGGAATGATTTATCTCAGAATTCCGGCAAGGCGTCGGCTCTGTTTTTTATGAACTTCGACTGAGCGGACAAATTAACATTTTTGATTAGTTAATTGTGGGATTGAAGTACTAAACAAGAGTTATCAGAAGGTTTGAATGACTATACCGTTTTACAGCGGAAGTTAGGAATTTCAGACGTTTTCCGGCGAGAATGAATTATCCGATATCGACGTCTGAAATTGATTCCGATTGAAGGGTTTGAGTTAGCAACAGCTTAACAACTGATAGACAATGAAAGAATTGAGAGACTTACTGATTTGGTGGAAAACATGGTTTTCTGGCGAAAGTACGGCGAGTTCAAATAGCTTCTCCGCGAACTGAAAGTTGTGCGAAAATGCAATTGAAGGTTTGCAGAATGTGTTTGAGTCGCGAGAGGGGACAATGATTGAAGTAATTCAGGAATTGCAGATCTTTTCAGTTATTAAAACCGATCCCACATGAATTCAAGTCCATTCAAAGCTAAATTGATTGGAGGTGTCGGTGTATCGGTTAAACTCAGTAAACCGGCCGACAATCAAACGTTTTTGGACGTTTGGTGACCGATTTCGGTTACAGTTAGCGTAACCAGATCGCTTTATGATTGACCATAAAATTTAATTGTTTCCTAGAATTTACAGAAAACATCAAGTGGCGGAGTGGTTATATGTGTGTGTGATAAGTCGTTGAGCTTAAACCCGGCTGACCTAATTTTCTTTTTAATTATTTTATTTTTACTTTTATCAATTATAACTTTTATATTCTAGTTTGTTTATTAATTATGCATCATTAAAAATTAAAATGGACATAAATACGCAACGAAACATTTATAACTTGATATTCGATTACAAACGGAGCGGGTTTGGATAAACCCGTTTTTTACAAATGTTACAGTATCCCCTACTTTTAGGAATTTCGCCCCGAAATTTAAGTAGTATTAGTAGGAAAAAGATGCGGTATTTTTCGCGCATTGAGTCTTCACGTTCCCAAGTAAACTCTGGTCCCCGTTTCGACTCCCAGCGTACCCTAACAATTGGAATGCGACTTTGTCGTAGACGTTTTTCTCTGAAGTCCATGATCTCTACTGGTCTTTCAATAAAATGCATAGATTCATCAATCTGAATATCTTCCAGAGGAATATGGAGGTTCTCATCAGCGAGGCACTTCTTCAAGTTTGATACGTGGAATGTGGGATGAATCCTGTTGAGTTCTTCTGGTAAATCAAGCTTGTATGCTACAGGTCCTACTCTTTCGAGTATCTTGAAAGGTCCTACGTAGCGTGGTGCTAGCTTGCCTTTTTGACCAAAACGAACTACTCCCTTCCACGGTGATACTTTTAAAAGTACATGATCACCAATGTTAAACTCCAAAGGCTTCCGTCGTTTATCTACATAACTCTTTTGACGACTTTGAGCCGCTAGAAGATTGTTTCGAATTTGATGGATCTTGTCTGTGGTTTCTTGAATCAATTCTGGACCAGTGATTTGAGCTTCCCCAATTTCGTGCCAACATACTGGAGATCGGCACTTACGGCCATATAAGGCTTCAAAAGGTGCCATGCCGATGCTTGAATGATAGCTGTTGTTGTACGAAAATTCAACTAATGGTAGATGAGCGTCCCAATTTCCCTTGAAGTCTATGACACATGCTCGGAGCATATCTTCAAGAGTTTGAATGGTGCGTTCAGATTGTCCATCAGTTTGAGGATGATAAGCGGTACTGAGATCTAATCGCGTACCCAAAGAGGCTTGTACTGCTTGCCATGTTCGTGAAGTGAAACGACCATCACGATCTGAAATAATGCTTAACAGTACACCATGTCGGCTTACGATTTCGCTGATATAAATACGAGCTAGCTTTTCGTTCTTGAAATCTTCGCGGATAGGAATAAAGTGAGCTGATTTTGTGAGACGATCAATGATTACCCATATAGTGTCCCTACCCACCAGAAGTGCGAGGTAACCCGGTAATGAAGTCCATGGTTATGTTTTCCCACTTCCATACAGGTATTTCAGGTTGGACCAGAAGTCCTGAGGGTCTTTGGTGTTCAGCTTTCACCTTGGAACATGTAAGGCACTTGGAAACAAAAACAGCAATATCCTTTTTCATTCCAGGCCACCAATAGGTGTATCGAAGGTCTTGATACATCTTATCGGCTGCTGGGTGTATAGAGTATCGTGTTTTGTGAGCCTCATTCATAAGAAATTCACGAAGGTTGTTGTGGTCAGGAATCCATATGCGATCTAGATAGTACAGAATACCGTCAGATTTAGTTTCAATTTCAAGTTCAGCTCCACAGGACAGCTCCTTTCGTACATCCTCTTCCGTTACTGAAACATGTTGGGCTTCTCGAATTTGATCTTTAATGTCAGTTATGATTTGCGAAATAGAAGACGAATGGAGTTCACATAACCCTTTCGACTGAGTGCATCAGCCACCACATTTGCCTTGCCTGGGTGGTACCGAATTTCACAGTCGTAGTCATTTAGAAGTTTGACCATCTTCGTTGCCTCATGTTTAACTCCTTTTGGTTGAAGATATGTTGAAGACTCTTGTGGTCAGTGTATATTTCACACTTAGTACCGTAGAGATAATGTCTCCATATCTTAAGAGCGAACACAACGGCTCCAAGTTCTAGGTCATGGGTGGTGTAGTTCTTCTCATGAGTTTTGAGTTGTCTCGAAGCATAAGCTATAACCTTTCCTCTTTGCATTAGAACACAGCCTAGTCCTTGCCCTGACGCGTCGCAATAAACCACGAAGTCATCACAACCTTCAGGAAGAGTGAGGATTGGTGCATCACAGAGTTTTTGTTTAAGGGTTTGGATGGCTTCTTCTTGTTTGGGTCCCCATATGAAAGGTTTTCCCTTATGAGTTAAAGCCGTGAGTGGTACAGCAATGCGAGAGAAGTTTGAAATGAAACGGCGATAATAACCAGCCAAACCAAGGAATGATCTTACTTCAGTTGGTGTACGTGGCGCTTGCCATTCTTGTACCGCTTTGATCTTGGAGGGGTCGACATGTATTCCCTTGTCATTGACTACATGTCCAAGGAATTGTACCTCTTTTAACCAGAATTCGCATTTGGAGAATTTGGCGTAAAGCTTTTCATTCTCTAGAAGTGTAAGGATGAGTCGAAGATGCCATTCATGATCAGACTTAGACTTTGAATAAATGAGGATGTCGTCGATGAAGACTATAACAAAACGATCGAGATAGGGTTTGCAGACTCTGTTCATTAGATCCATGAAGACAGCTGGAGCATTGGTTAAACCAAATGGCATGACCATGAATTCATAATGACCATAACGAGTTCGGAAAGCGGTCTTTGGGACGTCTTCTTCATGTACTCTAAGTTGATGATAACCAGATCGAAGGTCGATTTTTGAAAAACAGCTGGCGCCTTGAAGTTGGTCAAGAAGATCATCAATGCGAGGTAATGGATAGCGATTCTTGATTGTTAACTTGTTGAGTTCTCTGTAGTCGATGCACATGCGAAACGATCCATCTTTCTTCTTCACAAAAAGGATAGGTGCACCCCAAGGCGAGGAGCTAGGACGTATGAATCCTTTGTCAGTCAACTCTTGCAATTGACTGGCTAGCTCTTGCATTTCAGAGGGGGCTAACCTATAAGGAGACTTTGCAACTGGTGTAGCACCAGGTATAAGATCAATGCGAAATTCGACTTCTCTCACGGGAGGAAGTCCTGAAATGTCGTCAGGAAAAACTTGCGGGAAATCTTTTACTACTGGGATGTCTTCGAGTTTCTTCTCCATGGTTCCCTTTTTGACGACATAGGTTAAAAATGCCACATAATTCTTGCGAAGATATTTTTGGGCTTGAAGACAGGACATTAATCTGAGCCCTTTCGACGAGGTTTCTCCAAAGATTCGTAGAGTCTGACCGTTTGAAAGAAGAATGCGTATAAACTTTTCGCGGCATACAACTTCAGCCTGATGTTGGCTGAGCCAGTCCATACCAATTATAATGTCAAAGCTTCCCAACTTCATGGGAATGAGGTTAACTAGAAAATTATCATCGTTTAAAGTGAGAGTACAATTGCGTATAATGGAGTTTAATGAGACCGGTTTCCTGTCAGCAACTTCCACTGTTATGGATTCCATGAGCTTATCACGAATTTGGTTTAGGATGGGTTCAAACTCTAAAGACACAAAACTTTTATCCGCCCCAGTATCAAACAACATGGATGCATAACTACCGTTGATAAGAAACGTACCGTTAACCACATTGCTGTCAGCTCTAGCCTGATTAGCGTTGATGTTGAAAGCTCTTCCTCTTGCAGGTGGAGCAGCTTGGTTAGCTTGATTCACCGGATTGGCTTGGGCTTGAGCATGAATAATGTTCACCAACCGTGGACAAGTGTTTCTAAAGTGGCTTGGGTCTCCACAATTGTAGCAAGCCCGCATAGGTTGTACCATGGGATAGTTGGGTTGGTATATGATTGGGCTAAATGTTGGGTAGGTGGTAGTAGTAGGGGTTGTTGGGCTTGACCCATTATTTGTTGGTGGGTTTGGGTTGAAGGCTGGTGGCGGTTCGTTCGCTGAGGTATGCGACAGGTTTGAACAGTATGACCTGCGCGACCACAGCCGGTGCAATGTTGGCAGGGATGATCAGGAAAATGGTGGTATTGGCAACGGTTGCATTTTGGTAATGGGCCAGAGTATGGCCTTTTGAATTGTGCAGGTGAAGGGGCAACATGGGTAATGGGTGCAGCAGGGATAGGAAAATTGGTTTGTGTGACAGCGAAGTTTCTGGTGTTACGTTTCCTCTTGTTAGCAAACTTAGAGGAGGAGGTGGAATGGTTTGAAGTTTGGCCCTCAACGGGGGCTTTCTTTTTCTCCTCTTTAAACTTACCGTTGCGAATTCGATTCTCGGTCAGTTCAGTAGCTAGTTCCATAACAGCTTCAAGTGTTGCTGGTGAAGTGCTGAGAACTGAATCTTGAATTTTCGAGGGAAGACCTCGAATATAATGCTCGATTAAGCGGTAAACTGGGGTGAACAAGTTAGGGACCATTTGGTTCAACTCTAAGAACCTCTTGTTGTAGGAAGTATGATCTCCCTCCTTTTGCTTCAAAGAATGAAATTCGTCCTCTAGCTTTTTAATCTCACTTCTAGGACAGAATCGCCTCGTCATGATTTCCCTTAACTCCTCCCACGTTAAGGCCATAGCATCTTCGATTCCCCTCTTACCCTTTTCAGTATTCCACCAGGTGAGAGCTACCCCAAATAGTCTCCCGGTTGCGTATCGTACCTTGCGATCCTCGGGACAATCGCAGTTGAGGAAGGTGTTTTCCATTTCCTTAAACCAGTGGAGGAGAGCAGTGACAACTTCGGTCCCTTCAAGTTTAGGAGGACCGCAAGACTTGAAATGTTTATATGAGCACTTGCTGGTAGGAGGGTTGCCGATGTTCTGGTCATTTTGCTGGGGAGGATTAGTTGGATTTGTGGCGAGAGCTTGTTGTACTTGAACCACAATGTCAGGAAGCACCGCGGCCATTTGTTTTGCGATTTGAGTGGCCAAGCGTTCGTGAGACCTTCCTGATCTTTTACCCCCTCGTTGTTGTCTAGCCGACATCTACTAGAACATACATAAGAAGATTGTGAGTTTATGGAGTCTTTTTAGGTGTCATGTGTCTTAAAGAAAATGAAAATAACATAAATATCAATAATGCAACTACATCCATAGGATGTCTTGGGTTTGCTCATGTTGGGCCTCAAATGTCCCCCATACCTTCACCTGTATAGTCATGTGGGCCCCCATGACTATTGGCTTGGTAGGATTCCCATTAGTATTGGCGATTTAACACTCGCATGACCCGAATGAAAACCACAAAATATGTTTATGAGATGTATGGTCGGAATGTGTCCAGGTGTAGACACAATGACAACTCAAAGTGGGGTTAGCTCACACGACGTTTGGTATAGCATGCTTTGGCCTAATAGGTACTTCGTACTCTCATCGTTAGTCCCCAGGTAGGCAAACTGGTCCTTTATTTTGGATTTATACGAATGCCAAGCCTAGACAAGACGTTCCGACTACCGGTACTTGTACCCTTCCAGTTACTACATGCCCGTCATGAGAACTCACTTGATGAGATTTGAAAATACAAAAATCATTGTAAAAACAATCATGAAAATGATGTGATGTGTGCTTTCATGGATATGATATGTTATGAGAATATGATTCATGATAGGCATTATATGATAATATATACTTATGAACATGCTTGCATAACATTGAATGTAACATTTAACATAAAACATATAAACATCATGAAATTTGGCATGTAACACACAAAAATCTTAAAAATTTCTAATCAACTATAGTATAGGCTCTAAGGGTCTAATAACCTATCCTATATCTCTATAGTCATGGCTCTGATACCAATCTATCACACCCCGACCCGCAGCGGAATAAGAGTCGGGGCATAATTGGGTTATCACCAAAGCTCATGATATTTACTAATATGTTCCATATTTATTAAAGTCAAAATTACATTCTCAATAATCCAAACATGTCCATACAATACAAAGAAAATTAACCAACTAAACAATCCAAGCTCTAAACCAGTTTATTCTTCTAAGCCAATCCTATGTGTTTCTTGCTGCAGATGGTTCACCTGTATCATGTGTAAAAATGGGGGTTTTTGGGTATACATAAGTTGGCGAGTGAACCATGTTAGATAAACATTTATTATTGATTTCTTGTTATTTTATCAAGGAAAAACTGTGCAATAGTCATATGTGAGCAAATGTAAACAATCAAACAATAGCAATAACAACCACAAACAATAACATACAATAACAAATGAACTTGCACGAATATATAACATGAATGAAACTGTATATGTTGGCAACGTCACGTTCACGCTCATAATGTAATGGGGAACGGACGGCCTATGATGAATGTCTGTGCGATCAAGGCTCAATCAAACGGAGCCGATCGTATGTTGGCAACGCCAGGTTCACGCTCATAATGTAATGGGAAACTGTCAACGCTCATAATGTAATGGGGAGCGGCGGCCTATGAAATTGCATGTACTGAAAATAATAAATTAAATCTAAACAATAACCAAACATGAAACAAGCTGAATAAACATTTGTTAATGATATGATGTATGCACAATGATTTAAATATAATAAATGGTAAGACACATGATACACCCCAAAAACGTGATTAAAACGGGGAATTTTGTAGAGATTCACTCACATTGGGTGCGTTCGGTTGGAGATGATGAGATGCGCACGAGTTGGAAGAATTGAACAACGAGGATTAACTAACCTAAGTAATAACGGAAGATATAGTAAATAAGTGGATTTTATTAATAATTTTAATAGGATTTTTAGATATATTTTTGTGAGTTTAAGGCTATTTCCTATCTTTAAAAACATTATTTTTAAGTATTTTTAATTGATTTTTAAATTAAATTAAATAAATAAAAATATAAAAATATGTTGACTTTTGCGTTGACCGTTGACCGTTTGACCATAAGCGTTGACTGTTTGACCGGTTTTTTTTGTGTGTATGTATGCGCCGGGCAGGACTCGAACCCGAGACCTCCCGTACGCGTGCACGCGGCTCTACCAACTGAGCTACGTGTCTAACCCGAAATAATTCTGTTTTTAATTATATTTATATACTAATTCAGTTTATTCAAAATTCCTTTATTTTCAAAAAGTGTTTTAAATCATCGAAGTGGTGCCGTCAACAGGTCTCGAACCCGGGACCTGTGATTTATCGTTACACACAGTCCACCGCTGGACTGTGTGTCTAACTTGGTTAATATACATATTTTTATTATACCTAACATCTATTGCGAAAAGGATCCGGTTCAGTTCGAAAAATAAAACATTTTTATTACAGAGCATACGTGTGTCAAGGATCGAACTCGCGGCGTATGATATGTATGTGCACACAGTCCACCGCTGGACTGTGTGTCTAACCCGAGATAATATCCAAATTATATTAAACTTATAATCAAACTAACTTCGTCTTCTTCGTTACCGAATTACAGCCTACGATTACTCTATTGTTTCTTGTTTAATTTGATTGACAAACATTCATAAGACTAAAGTGAAATGGCAGAGACGGTGTTGGAAGTAAACATACCGGAGGAATGATTTATCTCAGAATTCCGGCAAGGCGTCGGCTCTGTTTTTTATGAACTTCGACTGAGCGGACAAATTAACAGTTTTGATTAGTTAATTGTGGGATTGAAGTACTAAACAAGAGTTATCAGAAGGTTTGAATGACTATACCGTTTTACAGCGGAAGTTAGGAATTTTCAGAAGTTTTCCGGCGAGAATGAATTATCCGATATCGACGTCTGAAATTGATTCCGATTGAAGGGTTTGAGTTAGCAACAGCTTAACAACTGATAGACAATGAAAGAATTGAGAGACTTACTGATTTGGTGGAAAACATGGTTTTCCGGCGAAAGTCCGGCGAGTTCAAATAGCTTCTCCGGCGAACTGAAAGTTGTGCGAAAATGCAATTGAAGGTTTGCAGAATGTGTTTGAGTCGCGAGAGGGGACAATGATTGAAGTAATTTAGGAATTGCAGACTTTTCAGTTATTAAAACCGATCCCACATGAATTCAAGTCCATTCAAAGCTAAATTGATTGGAGGTGTCGGTGTATCGGTTAAACTCAGTAAATCGCGAACAATCAAACGTTTTTGGACGTTTGGTGACGATTTCGGTTACAGTTAGCGTAACCAGATCGCTTTATGATTGACCATAAAATTTAATTGTTTCCTAGAATTTACAGAAAACATCAAGTGGCGGAGTGGTTATATGTGTGTGTGATAAGTCTTTGAGCTTAAACCCGGCTGACCCGGGTTCGAGTCCCGGCAGCCTAATTTTCTTTTTAATTATTTTATTTTTACTTTTTATCAATTATAACTTTTATATTCTAGTTTGTTTATTAATTATGCATCATTAAAAATTAAAATGGACATAAATACGCACGAAACATTTATAACTTGATATTCGATTACAAACGGAGCGGGTTTGGATAAACTCGTTTTTGACAAATGTTACAGCCGAAGTATGGGAGACATTTGGATGCCCAAACATGAGCAAGCCCAAGACATCCTATGGATGTAGATAATTTTTATGTCATCTATTTGAATATTGTTTACACTTTTTACGACACATGACACCTAGAAGCTATCAACTCATAATCTCGCTACGTATTTCCTGTAGATGTCTGCTAGAAACTCTTGAGGCGGTAGAAGGTCAGGAAGATTTAGCAAATGTATGGCCACTCAAATCGCACAACAGATGGTTGCCGTACTTCTTTTGTCGTTCAAGTTCAACAAGCACTCGCCGCCAATCCCATCAACCCCACCAATCCAGAAGGTCAAAATATCGCCAACCCTCTCCCTAACACCACCAAATGCACCTACAAGCATTTCAAGTCCTACGATCCTCCAAAGTATAGGGGACCGAAGGTGTCACCGCTCTCCTCCGTTGGTTTGAGGAGATGTAAAGCACTTTTCTCAATTGCGATTGTCCTGATGATCGCAAGGTGCGATATAGCTACCGGTCGTTTGTACGGGGTAGCACTTACATGGTGGAACACAGAGAAGGGCAAGCGAGGTGCTAAAGCTGCTATGGCCTTGACTTGGGATGAGTTGAGGGAAATTCATGACAAGACGCTTCTATCCAAGAAGCGAAATCAACAAATTGGAAGATGAGTTCTACTCATTAAAACAAAAAGAGGGAGACCACACCACCTACAACAAGAGATTTCTCGAGTTGAATCAGATGGTCCCCAATCTGTTCACTCCACTTTATCGTCTAATCGAGCATTACATTCGAGGTCTTCCCTCGAAAATTCAAGATTCTGTGTTAAGTACCACACCTACAACACTTGAAGCTACCATGGAGCTGGCTACTGAGCTCACGGAAAATCGCATCCGAAATGGCGATTTTAAAGATGAGAAGAATAAGTACAAGACACTGTTGAAACCCCAACCTCACCCAAGCAGGTTCGTCTTCTAAGTTTGCTGGTAAGAGGAAATGCAATGGCAAGAATTTCACCGTTACCCAAACCAATTCCCCTATCACTGCTGCCCCAATCACACAAGTCGCTCCTACTGCCCCATTCAAGAAAGCATACACAGGGCCCCATCCCAAATGTAACCGATGCCAATATCACCACCCTCCTGAGAACCCATGCCAATATTGCACAAGTTGTGGCCGTGCAGGCCACACAATTCAAACTTGTGCCTCCAAAAGCCAAATCGCAATCAGCCGCAAGCTCAAACCAACAACCAAGTGGTAGGCCAAGCCCAACACCAACAACCTTTACTTTTACCACCTACTCAACCCATGGCTCAACCCTATTACCAACCCAATTACCCAATGATGCAACACGTCAGAGCATGTTTCAACTGTGGCGACCCAACCCATTTTCAAAACACTTGCCCACGTTTGGTAAATATCATAAATGCTGAAGCTCAAGCCAACCCAGTGAATCAAGCCAACCAAGCTAATCTACCTACTAGAGGAAGAGCTTTCAACATCAACGCCAACTAAGCTAGGGCTGATAATAATGTGGTCAACGGTACGTTTCTTATTACGGTAGTTATGCATCCATACTATTTGATACTGGTGCGGATAAGAGTTTCGTGTCCTTATAGTTCGAATCTATTCTCGATTTACCTCGCGGTAGTCTCGCTGAAACATTCACGGTGAAAGTTGTTAATGGCGAACCTATTACATTAGACTTGATTATTCGTGATTGCACTCTCAATCTCAATGATCATGAATTTCCAATTGATCTCATTCCTATGAAGTTGGGTAGTTTCAATGTCATCATTGGAATGGATTGGCTTAGTCACATCACGCTAAAGTTGTTTGCTACAAGAAGTTTATTCGAATTCCCCTTGCTGTCGGTCAAACTCTACGTATTCTTGGTGAAACTTCTTCCAAAGGCTCAAGCTGGTGTCATGCCTTCAAGCTCGAAGATATCTTCGCAAAGACTATATTGCGTTTCTAGCTTATATCGTCAAGAAGGAAGGCAAGGAAAGGAAGCTCGAAGATATTCCAATCGTTAAAGAATTTCCTCTAGTTTTTCCCGATGACGTTTTGGACTTCCTCCTGTACGAGAAGTCGAATTCCGAATCGATCCGGTACCTGGTGCTACACCAGTCGCAAAATCTCCTTATCGGTTAGCCCCATCTGAGATTCAAGAATTAGCTAGTCAGCTACAAGAATTGACTGGCAAGGAATTTATACGTCCTAGCTCATCACCTTGGGGTGCGCCTGTTCTTTTTGTAAAGAAGAAAGATGGAATCTTCCGCATGTGTTTCGATTATAGAGAGCTTAACAAGCTGACCATTAAGAATCGCTATCCTTTACCACGTATCGATGATCTTCTAGATCAACTACAGGGTACCACCTGTCTTTCAAAGATCGACGTTCGTTCTGGTTATCATCAACTTAGAGTACGTGAAGAAGATATTCCAAAGACTGCTTTTCGAACTCGTTATGGTCACTATGAATTCATGGTTATGCCTTTTGGTTTGACCAATGCTCCTGCTGTCTTCATGGATTTGATGAATAGGGTGTGCAAACCCTACCTCGATTGTTTTGTCATAGATTTCATTGATGATATTCTTATCTACTCTAAGACCAAATCCGATCATGAGCAACATCTTCGGCTTATTCTAACACTCTTGAGAACTGAAAAGCTTTATGCTAAGTTCTCAAAATGGGAGTTTTGGTTAAAAGAGGTGCAATTTCTTGGTCATTCGTTAATGACAAAGGGATGCATGTTGATCCTGCAAAGATCAAAGCAGTGCAAGAGTGGCAGCGCCACATACTCCTACTGAAGTTAGGTCATTTCTTGGTCTACCTGGTTATTATCGTCATTTCATCGCATTTTTTTCTCGGATCGCCGTTCCACTCACAGCCTTGACTCACAAGGGCAAGACCTTTATTTGGGGACCCAAGCAAGAAGAGGCTTTTCAAACTTTGAAGCAAAAACTTTGTGATGCACCTATCCTTACACTTCCTGATGGATAAGAAGATTTTGTGGTTTATTGTGACGCGTCGGGCAAGGTTTAGGTTGAGTTCTAATGCAAAGAGGAAAGGTGATAGCCTATGCCTCAAGGCAACTCAAAGTGCACGAAAAAAATTATACCACTCACGACCTAGAACTTGGAGCAGTCGTGTTCGCCCTTAAGATATGGAGACATTATCTCTATGGTGCTAAGTGTGAAATTTACACTGACCACAATTGCCTTCAACATATCTTCAATAAAAAAGAGTTGAACATGAGGCAACGATGTTGGGTCGAACTCCTAAATGACTATGATTGTGAAATTCCATATCATCCTAGCAAGGCTAATATTGTGGCTAATGCCCTCAGTCGAAAGGAGTATGCATACTCTATCCGTCTTTTGTGTTCCCAAATTGTGACCGATCTTCAAAACCGAATTAGAGCAGCTCAACATATTTCCATCATGGAAAATGATGTACGAGATGTACTGTCTTGTGGAGCTGAAACCAAACTAGAATCTAAGTCGGATGGTATTCTCTATTACTTGAATTGTATTTGGGTACCTGACGTGACGATCTTCGTGCTTTCCTCATGAGTGAGGCTCACAAAACACGATACTCTATACATCCAACAACCGATAAGATATACCAAGATCTACGATACTCCTACTGGTGGCCTGGCATGAAGAAAGATATCGTTATATTTGTTTCCATGTGCCTTACATGTTCCAAAGTAAAAGCTGAATATCAAAGAGCTTCAGAACTTCTTGTCCAACCCGAAATAACTGTATTGAAGTGGGAAAAAATAACTTGGATTTCATTACCGGGTTACCTCGTACCTCCAGTGGGTATGACACCATTTGGGTTATCATTGATCGTCTCACCAAATCAGCTCATTTCATTCCAATCCGCGAAGATTTCAAGAACGAGAAGTTAGCTCGTATCTATATCAATGAAATTGTAAGTCGTCCCTGGTGTGCCCTTAAGTATCATTTCAGATTGTGACGGTTGTTTCACTTCACGAACATGGCAAGTCGTACAATCCGCTTTGGGTACACGATTAGATCTCAGCACTGCTTTTCATCTCAGGCTGATGGTCATCTAAGCGCACCATACAAACCTTGGAAGACATGTTGCGAGCATGTGTCATAGACTTCAAGGGCAATTGGGATACTCATTTACCTTAGTTGAATTTCGTATAACAATAGTTCTCATTCAAGCATCGGTATGGCTCCTTTTGAAGCCTTATATGATCGAAAGTGCCATCTCCTGTATGTTGGCACGAAATTGGTGAAGCGCAAATCACTGGACCTGAGTTGATTCAAGAAAAGACTGACAAAATCCTTCAGATCCACAATAATCTTCTAGCAGCTCGAAGTCGTCAAAAGAGTTACGCTGATAAACGACGAAAACCATTAAAGTTTTGTGTTGGTGATCAAGTACTTTTGAAAGTATCACCGTGGAAGGAGTGCTTCGTTTTGGTCAAAAAGGCAAGTTAGCACCACGCTATGTGGGACCATTCAAAATACTTGAAAGGGTTGGTCATGCAATATACAAACTTGACCTACCATAAGAACTCAACAGAATTCATCCTACATTCCACGTATCAAACTTGAAAAAGTGTCACGCCGACGAAAACCTCCATATTCCATTAGAAGATATTCAAATCGATGAATCAAGCATTTTGTTGAAAGACCTGTAGAAATCATGGACTTCAGGAAAAAGCATTTGAGACTAAGTCGTACGTTTCGTCGTATATTTATAAGCGTTAGTTATGAAATGTCGCATGATGATAATAATAACAATAAGTAAAATTAATTGTGAGTAATAAAAAGAATTAAATATATTAATAAAACCATATAATAAAGAAATAAAAAAAATATTTATAGACAAAAGGGACAAACGGAATCGAACCCGGGTCTCCCGGGTATGCACATACACAACACACCACTAGACCACACACACTTATTGTGTAGTTTTAGAATCAAATCATATATATAGTGAACCTACGGTCGCCTGTAAGTTCAAAACCCAGAACCTGTAACCGCCATTTTAATCAAAGAAACTTGAATCATGTTTTCTGTTTTCCTTTCAGCGAATAATTGGTTCCAATCATCGAATCTCTAACGGAAACCAATGAATTTATGTGGTAACCGATTGAAATTAATGATTCAATAATCAAGGATTGAAACCGTGACTCAATGATGGGTTGTAAGTCTATAAATACCTACCATTTCTTCTCAATCGAAGTCGCTCATACACTCCTCTCTCTCGAATCATCACTTCTGTCGGAACCTTTTGATTCACGCAAAGCAGCCGGAGACTTGTTCGGATCTCAACCGAAAGGTTTATCACCTTGCCAAATCGGTACAAGCATTCAAATCCTTTCGATACTTTTAATGTTTTGTAGTTTTAAATTGAGAATCAAAGTCGGG
Organism: Scalesia atractyloides; assembly: GCA_947069175.1. Taxonomy (NCBI): domain Eukaryota; kingdom Viridiplantae; phylum Streptophyta; class Magnoliopsida; order Asterales; family Asteraceae; genus Scalesia; species Scalesia atractyloides. The sequence continues at coordinate 75,771,279 of CAMTDV010000023.1, forward strand.
TGGGTTATCAGTCGGGTTAGACTTCTGGATAAAATTTCATGAGGAAGACGAAGTTATATAGTGTATTAATATAATTTAATGTGGATTTTTAATCAGGCTAGACACACAGTCCAGTGGTGGACTGTGTGCAATTACAAGGCGCAGGACACATGTTCGATCCGTATGCATAGCAGGTTTTCTGTGATTAAACACCAAATATTTTTTAGTCAACCAGAACATTTCCCAGTTAGTACATAAGTTTAATAAAAATCATAATATAAATGGGTTAGACACCCAGCCCAATTGGTTGGGCTGAGTGCAAAACAGCATTAAAGTCGCGGGTTCGAGACCAGATTTGTGCACCGGTTCGATTGATTTAAAATCTTTTTAATTTAAGGGTGATTTCTGTAATACCTTAATAAGAGTATATGTATAATTAAATTTAGAATACTTTCGGGTTAGACACGTAGCTCAGTTGGAAGAGTTGCGCGCACACGTACGAGAGGTCTCAAGTTCGAATCCCGCCCACGTTGCCAATAATCCCACGCGACCGGTCAGGCCTTCTTGTCAGGTCTGACAAGATTAATTTTTTTTATATTATTTTATTTTAGTCTATATTATTTTTATATATATGTTTCATTTAAAAAGCTAATTTAAAACACTTAAAAACAAGGTTATTTAGGTTTAAAAATTTCAATTAGTTTCATAAAAATAACCTAAAAATCAAACAAAAAGTATTAAGTCAAGATATTGATTTTGTTATATTTTTCGAATTATCACATTTTTATTTTAGGTTAGTATTCTTCGTCGGTCAAATCCTCAACTCGTGCGCACTCATCATCAAGCAAAGAACGCACCCACTGTGAGTGAATCCTTACAAATTCCCCTCTTTAGTCATATTTTGGGGTGTATCACGTGTCGTACATATTTTTTTATTTTAAAACTTGTGCTAATACCAATATGTAATCTAATGTGTATATGTGTGGTTACATTTTATCATTTCAGTGCAATCATTCACTTAAGGCCCATCAGTACCTCATGGGATACGAGTTGAGCATCAGGTGCCTCATTAGATCGGCTCCATTTGATTGAGCCTTAATCTCAAGTTCATCATTCATCAAGTTCATATGTTTATTGTGGATATTGTGTGGTTTGTAATTGTTATTTATATACATATGCTCACTTATGGTCCATGCATAATTTTTGTTTAAATAACTGATATAACAACTGTTTAAAGTTTTACTTAGATTCACTCGCCAACTTTTGTTGACCCAAACTTTTGTTTTACACATGATACAGGTGGAAAGGATGAGGAGAGGAACACATAGGAATGGCCTTAGAAGAATTAAAATACAGCTTGTTTAGAACAATATTTTTCTTGTGCTTATATGTTTCCTTGTGTTTGGATATTTGAAGTTTTAATTTCAATTTAATAAATATGAAACCTATTAATAGTAAATGTCATGAGATTTGGTGATAACCCAACCCGACTTTTATTTCCGCTGTGGGTCAGGGTGTGACAAATTTTGTTCCTGAACTCAAACACAGCTTTTGAGTGTGTCACAAATGTACGACGAAGGATTAGAAGTTCTCTTCACCAAAAGTGGATGCGTAGTTTTGAAGTCGGGGATTGTTATACCTGAAGATTGGTTCTTGATTGAAGCTGAACGCCGGGGAAATGCTTACGTGATTAATATGAGTAAGGCCCCTACTTATCAAGTTACATGTTTGTTCTTAGAAATTGCCGAATATGATGCTATGTTATGGCATCGCCGGCAGGGTCATTTGAACATCAAGAATCTTAATCGACTAGCAAAAGGAGGATTAGTCAGAAACTTACCTATCAAGGATTTCATGTAGGTCAAAAAATGTGAATCATGTGCTCATGGGAAACAACATCGTAAGCCTCATAAGTTTAAGCTCGTGCACACGACCTCTGAAGTTCTGGAATTGCTTCATATAGATCTCTTTGGTCCTATTAATGTGTTGAGTATTGGAGGCAAGGCTTACTGCTTGGTTATCACTGATGATTTCTCTCGTTTCATCTGGGTGTTTTTCCTGGAACAAAAGAGTGAGACAACAAGTTTGATCAAGAAATTTGTCACTCATGGAAAATCAGCCAAATGAGCGAGTGAAAATTATTTGATGCTACAATGGGACGGAGTTTAAGAACGCTGAGCTGAATAATTTATGTGCCCTAAAAGGAATTGATAGTCAATATAGTACAGCTCGAAATCCTCAACAAAATGGAGTTGCTAAAAGATGTAATCGAACTTTCATTGCAGCTGCTCGTAACAATGCTGATAGATTATGGCACTTGTAACGCTCCAAAATCTAATGTTTTTAATAAACATGGTATTTACTAGATGCATGTTGTGAAATAACTAAAGTAGGTTGTTTAACTTAGTTAACATAAAAAGGTAACTATAAAAAAGAATGAAGGAAAGTACAAGGGCCAATTATAACATCTTTGAAAATTGATGGAAGTGGTCAACAAAAGGGATTAGAGTCAAAATTCAACATTTTCTTATGTGTGTGTATACATCAATGTTTACCCACACACACACACACACACACACAAGAGAGGGGGGAAGAACTCTCTAGTTCAACTTATCAATTTCAAGCCAATTCAAGACCAAATTATGTTGAAATCAATGCATGAATGAAGAATCCTTACCATCTAGTGCTAACAATCATGTGGTAAGTTGTAGAATTCAATTTGGTGATTTTGTATGCAGTGGGCTATGATAAATCCGTGAATTGATATGGAATTAAGCATGATTGTGTATTAGAATCACCAAATAGAACTTGTATTATCTATGATTTTGAGTAATTTCATGTTTAGAAATTAAACCCATTTGGGATGATGTATGTCATACCATGTCCAATCCTTGTGCAAATTTGATGAATTACGTAATGTGTGATCCATAATTGTAAGTTAGTTTGATATATAATATGAAATTTATTTGATGTATAGTTGTGTTGATGAAATGAATGCAAGAAGAAGGAATGAAAGCATGAAATACTTGTACATTGTTCTTAGATAGTAGTGCGCATGCCAAGTGTTTAATGAAATGTCTAAATGACAATATTATGTGAAAATGTATGCAAGTAGTGGATGAATATACATATAATGTGGAAATGATTTAAATTGTTAGTAAACTCACATAGGGAACATGTGTACGATTGAATCCAAGTGGAGGTTTTGTTGATTTCTCGTTTGAGTAGAAATGTGCACTAGTGGCTTGCATTATTTACTTGCATTGTATGATACACATTATATGTTTAGCGGATGGTTTAGTTGGAATTACGAAATGAAATTCGTGTTATTGTATAGCAAGTAAGGATGGTAAAGTCATGTTGATTATTTACTCTAAATATGGTTTTCTATTGTAGGATCATGAAAGCATTAGTATGTGTTGAATTGATTATATATGTGTGTATGTAATTGATTGGTCATGTGGTTGAATGTGTCCTACAATATGAATATGAAGTGCATATGGTAGTCATTAGCATGGTTAACTATATTGAGATAAGTACATAGTCATAAGTCAATAGTTTAAATGTTGGACAGTTGACTTTCTAGAAAGTCAACAATATATGAATAACATCGTTAGACTTCCTAACATGATTATCAAATTAAGGACATTATGCGATACATGATAGATTATTTATGTGACATACATAATGGTAAGTTGATTTGCTTGAATTATGAACAATGTGATAGTGGATCTCTGTCTTATGAATGTTAGTAGTTGACCAATCAAAGTCAATGTGACATAGGATTGGAATGATTGTTGATATGATTAAGCATGTATACTAATAGTGTTGTAAACATGATGACATGAAAGAATAGGAATTATGTTAATGCGGACTCAAGCATGGATGGCTAACGGGTCAAGAGAGGCAAGGAAGCAAGCACGAACATGGCAACTCGAGGTAAGCGAATTTTGGAATCACTTCTTATTTATAATGAAGTTTGATATGTTATATAGAGAATCATGTAAGAACTTATGGGTAAGGGTAGTATTGATGTGGTAAGTCTTAGGTGGTCATTTATGTTTCGAATTACACGGTAGAAGCGAATGGATCAAAATATATAAAGAAACATAGCGTGATGCAGTAGTTGGTTTGATCTTGGGGTTAAGTAGTAGAAGGATATGGGGGCTTGAATTATAGTCATGTTGGTCTATGAATCATGAAAAATGTGGAAGAAGGAAGTTCGGGACCTAACGGTTGTCTTGTATAATTTAAAAAGGAGGAGAGGATAGAGTGGAAGTTCATGCCGTAAGCTATGGCAGGTAAGCCGTAGCTTACGGCCAAGCAAGTAAATGAAATCAGCAGCAATCTACGGCTGGGTGCCGTAGGTTACGGCGGGGTCTCTAGCAAGCAATTTTGTTTTCTTCGATTCCGGACCCTGTAGACCTTTTCCCAAGTCCTGTTAAACTTCTATAATGTACCCCAATCTTACCAAAAGCTTGGTGAACTACGGGTGAGTATGGAACTCGTTGTAAAGCTCCCGAAATGTACCCCAAACTCATTGAAGAGTGTTTATGAGGTGTGGTGAGCGTGTACGTAGGTATGTATGAGACCTACATATATATGTGTGTGTGTGTGTGTGTGTGGATGTTTATGACTAGGATTTGTTATTCTATTCATATGGGAATGTAAGTGGTATGTAAGAGCTCGGATAAGGAGATTTGTATGTATGGAAGTGTATGTGTATGAATATAAGTATATATGTATGTATGTATGCATGAAGGGGGATTTATTGTACACGAAAGAATAGGGCTTGTATATATGTATACATGGCTTCAATACGTTTAGGTATTAATGTTACTAATCATGTGCCTTGAGAATGAAATGAAAGTGGAGGTATACTATCCCTTATGAAGATTTGACAAATTAGGATGCAAGATTGTACCCGGAAAGATAATTGAAAGGATTAGCATGAGTAGAAAGAATATGGAGTGGTCATTTAATTACGTATGTTTAATATTATGAATGACGTCACCAAATATTAATGTGCGGATGTATGTGGTGATTGCAGGTTGCACGAATTTATCAGCACTAAGAAGTTTAAGAGGTTGAAGATCGGGTCAAAGAGCAAGGATTGTACAGGAAGAGTAGTCACATAGCTTGTATTTATATATTGTATTTGATGTGTTATTAGGAATAAATGTTGTAAATATTTTCAAGAAAGTGTTCGACATTTTATAAATGAACTTCCAAGTATGTCATATAGATAATAAAGAAAGAATTTTTTAGTCGGTATTTTCCGCTTCGTCTCTTTTGGTTAAAACGTGTTAGGGTTTTACAAGTTGGTATCAGAGTCCTGGTTTGAGAGAAATCAAGTACAAGGAGGTAAGTACTTCAACTCAAACCTGTGTGATCTTGTGACAAAGGACCCGTACAATCCAAAACTCGATCAAGATCCTAAAGTAGAATTGAATGTAAGCATGTATATGTGTTCACATAGAGAAACTAATTGTGTTTTATATGCAAGGTACGCTTAAGCAATTGAGGAGGATGATCCGAGGATGCCGTCCAGGATGTATACCAAAGCATATAATTAGGCAGATGGACCCATGGTACACAATATTAATATATATGGGTACCGGTGTTGAGAAAATCTCCTTAGGGAGGGTAAATGTTAAACGAAATAGAATGATATTGTCTTGTTAAGTTTTGAAGATGTTGCACGAATTGAAAACCACTTTTCTGGGCATATGGTGATGATTACATGAAGACACGAAACTAGTATGTGAATTGCGCACCTGGCAGTACGCAAGAAGCATATAACATTCGTGAGACCATGATAATCATCACAAGTATGTCTAGTAGAATCGGGAAGCAGGTTGACTTGTGGGTGAAAGGAGTTATAAGACTCTCAGGTAAGAATGAATGGTAAGAATGAAAATGTTTGAATTAGTAAGTAAGTACGAATGAAACAAGTATGAATGAATGATAAGAATGAAAATGTTTGAATCCGTAAGTAAGTATAGATCAAATAAGTAAGAATAAATGATAAGAATGAAAATGTTTGAATTTGTAAGTAAGTATGGATCAAACAACTAAGAATGAATGATAAGAATGAAAATATTTGAATATGTAAGTAAGTACAGACCAAACAAGTAAGTATTCTTTAAAGCGGATAATACTCAAGTTATGTTTTAAATTTGCATATATATATATATACATATATATATATGTATACATATATACATATATATATATGTATACATATATATATATATTGTGTGTATACATATATATATATGTACATATATATATAAATATGTTTGTATCAAATCATATAAAGTCAAATAATATGTTTGAATGCAAATACTATAAAGTCAAATGCAAATATGTTTGTATGCAAATTACTATAAAGTCAATGTGCAAATATGTTTGTATGAAAATTACTATGAAAGTCAGTATGCAAATATGTTTGTATGCAAGAATGGTTTAAAAGGACAAATGAGTCATGCAGGTCAAATGGTAATCGCAATTTGAACCCGGTATTTAATGTTTTGTTTTGTCAAGATTTATGCTTATAAGTAAGCATAATGTATGGGCATGCATTACCACAAATTGGAAAGAATGACCATCGCAAGGTATAGATAACAGGTCAATGGTTTTAACTCGCGTCAGGCATGTATAAAAGGTTATGCTTTCGGTAGGAGCTTATGGTTCGACTAGAGAGGGATGTGTTAAATTTCGGAATATATTAACCCAAGTGAAATGCATTTAGCATTTTGGGTAGACGGTCATTCGAGCAAGAGCATGTCCATTATGCGTAAATGGGCTAAAATTATTTTATGTCACTTAACGGGTCATTTTGGCCTAATGTTTTACCGAAGGATAAAGTTGGAATGTAAAGGTCTTCCTATAATAAACCACCATAAAGGAAGTTGTGTTGGAAGAATATAATGCAAATTTTGATAAAAAGGTAGGACCCCCATGAACTAAAAAGCAAAACACCTCCTAACGGGTGTGACACTCGGCAAAAATTGGTAATTTCATACAACATAAACATTTATTATATGATTTATTTTCGCATATTTGACTTGATTTTATTTAATTAAGTCTTAAAAGTCTTGGAATGAACAATATCATAACTTACTATGATAACAAATCCCCACAATTAGAAACAGTGCAAAACTATGTCCTAGACTAGCGGCAGAAATGCGAGCAAATTATTCATGCCAGTACTAGTCGCGGTACAGTTTGACATGGTAAAAAAGAGACATGAAAATATGTCCACAACAAATATTACATAGAAACATTAGTTGGAAAAAACTTACAAATAATACTTGCCAGAAAAATTATATAAACACTAAATTGTCTTGTCCGTAGACAAATTCAGCAATTTTGCAGAAGTGTACAGCACTCCGCAGAACAAACAGCAAACCTCCGAAATCCAAAAATATAAACAATATATAGGGTATTGAAAACGACATAAAAATCCCTATATAAACATTACTGGTTAAAGCTACACAACTCATACGGTAATTACCCGATAAAAAAGTCGGTACAAAAACTATGATCAAAATAGCAAAATTACTAGTCTAGCGAACTAGTTAACGAATTTTGGACATCAAAAATATCTCGAAGAAAGATATACAACCTATTTCATAAAAAGAATACAATTTACCAGTAATCGAACCGATAACAAAATACGAGCCGAATTCCTCATCCGAACAAGAAAACGACTAGTCTAGCGAACTAGTTATCATGTGTCATTTATTATTTATACATCCAAATTTTATAAAAGTTAAAAAATATAACAAAGTTTATAAAAAAATAAACAAACCAAACACCCCCCCCCCAAATCGGTCATGGTAGGTCCCCACACCCACTCATCCTTTACTTTGATGTGTTGTAACTATTATGGATGTGCTAAGTGGATGATGAAGTGTGAGGAGCTTAACCATACTAACACCCCATCTGCACATCCATACAATCAAACAACCAACAACTACATCACCTTCTTCTCCTCTCTCAAAAACCGGTCAAGCCTAACACCATCATCTTCATCTTTTTAAAACCCAAACACTATAATTTCATACATCCAAGGAGATTCAAAGATGATTCAAGGTATTTGCAAGACTTGGAAGCACTCTTGAAGCATTTTCTCAAGCTTGGAAGCTCTTGGATCTTCATCTTTTCATCATCTTTTCCACTTGTTCATCCCTAGCCAAGTGTTAGTAGTAAGCTTCAAAACTTGAACTTACACTTTTTATTTCATGTTTAAATACAAAACTACAAGAGATCATCTTGAAGCTTATATAAAACCATATTAAACACTAACAAAAACTAAACAAACTAGTATGATTATATGTTATTTTGATAATCTTTGAAGTTATGACTACGTAGTAAACTTGATCTTGCATCTTCATGTTTAAAAGTATGATCTAAGCACATGCATGTTTAGATCTAGCAAGATCCATTAATATAAAATTATGAATTGTAATCTTGTTAAAAAATGTGTGTTTATAAATCATGTAATACATAGTTTAACATAAAAATCATGTCATAAAAATGAAGTCTTTAAAAATATGTAAACCAAGTTTACATAAGATTTTGTATAACCAAAAAGGTTACATGAACATGTAAGTAAAAGTAAAGATCAAACATACATTCAAACATGATTTTTGAACTAGTCAAGATTACATACAAGTTCATAATGCTTCATATTAAGATTTTTAGTTTATATTGTTAATTATTGGAAGATTAGAAAACTGTTGATTTGAAAAAGTATATAAAATCATGTTTATAAAACATGAGAAAAGTCCATAACTTAGGGGAAACTATGAAAAAAATTTATAAAATATAATCATGATTAAAGTGTGTTTAAACTAAAGATTATTTTGATTAAAAATGCTTAGAGATTTTAATCATGATTATACAAGTTTTGGGTGAAAAATATTTAAGATTAAAAGATCACTAGACTTTTCCTAAACTAAAAATATGTTAAATATATATTTAGGATGAAATATATATTTAAATTTCCAAAACTTATGTGTATGTAATTTTATGTATTTATTTGAATGTATTTAGAAGAGTTAGGAAATACATACTAATTTAAATACTTACAATACAAACACAAATATACTTAAAATTTGAGAAGTATAACATATTATATGTCCAAACTTGGAGAAAACAAGTATTCAGACAATTTGGACAATTCGGACAAATCGGACAAAATATATAAAACGCACGAAACAAACGACATGGACGAAACGAACGACACGAACGAAACAAACACACAAACGACGTAACGAAACGGTCGAAACGAACATACAAACCGTCACACGAAATATATAGATATATTTACTAAGGTTATATGTACTAGAACTTATAAAAATAAGTTGTATAAAATATTTAATAGTTTTTATAAAAACTATTTTTTTATAAACTATTTTTTATAAAAATACAAGTAATCTTAAAAATGGACCAAGCCCATTTACATAAACATTAGGCTAAGCTCACCTTTATAAAAACTCAATTGGGCTAGGCCCACTTTTATAAATCATTTGGGCTAGGCCCACTCTTATATAATTCATTTGGGCTAGACTTACTTATATAATTAAATGGGCTAGGCCTACACATATAAATTCAATTGGTCTAGGCCCATACATACAAAACATATGAATTGGCCTTTTACACTTAACTTATGGGTTAGGCCCATTCAAACAAAAAGAATATGAAATATATATATACAAACAAAGAAAAACAAACAAATACAAGTCTAATTACGAATTCAAGATGAAAGACTTGTACGAAAACGAACATAAACCTAAGTGTAACGAGAATAGAACACTTGTAGGTTGAGACACGAACGTAGAATCAAACATCTCCTAGAGATTTGCACAGGACGCAAATCTGTGAGTTCACGTTTCCCCTTTTACCTAAACATTTTATAGTTTTTAAATGCTCGGGGAAGTATACATGTTACAATTGGTATGATTAAGCTAGAAAATGAAAATATTTAGATCACATGCGGATAGGATTATAAAAAGGGGCCATTAATGAATATTCAAGTACCAAAGAACGAAAGCGATAGATCTACTGGGTTTTGCGAGCCCACTCTAAACGACAACAAAAACAGATCGTTAAGAGTGCTTCTATGTCTAAAACGAGTGTCTCAAACACACATTATCGTCAAGGTTTGGTTGCCTCCTATTTCGGCATATATATTAGTGTCTTTGCAAAACATTAATGATCTTACAAGTTTCATGTATGCTATACATACTGGATTTTAATACTTCAAATGTTTTAAATTCATTTGATACAAAAACTAACTACGTGAATTCACAAGCTTTTGTTGACGATTTTCGAACCTAACATGTATTACAGCTAAGTAGTGGACAGCCTTGGGAAAACAAGTTCGTGTTATTATGAAGTCAAGCTTTAGATGTCATCCAGTTTTAGTTAATATGTTTTGTAAACTTGTGTTTAAACTTTAAATAATGATGTTTGAAGTTGTAGTTTGTCTTTGAAACAAGATGTTGGTTGTAAATGTAGTTTTTAAATAAATATATGGATAGACATCTTACTATCTTTTATATTTCTTGTTTATTCGATTGAATGCAACGATTACCGCTCTGGCCACACCTCGCGCTTCCGCAACGTTAAAATTCGGGTGTGACAACGGGTCGGTTGAGTAATTGATAAAACATAGATAAGAATGTATTTATGGTTGGACTTCCAAAAAGACAAACAAATTTAAGGTATAATTATTAAGCAAGTAATAGTAAAATAGCATGAAGTATTTGATTCATTAAGTATGTATAACCGATGAAAGCTATTATAGTAGCAAGAAACCTTAGTTGAAAGAAATAAGCTTTGAATTAAGTTACTTGTGAGGTATGTCAGTTATCGACCCATGAGAGTCGAAATGAATGATGGGTTAGGATTCGGATGAATGACTTATGTAATTTACAAGGAAATAGAACTTTCACAAAAAAAGCTAAGATAATGTCTTGTAAGTATGCTTGATTTGGAAGGAAATACCAATGTGTATCTCAATACACAAACGATAAGTAAGAAGTGGTAGTTGACTTTAAATAGTCAAACTGCAAAAGTTCGTAACATAATTAACTAAATGAAAGATTTGTATGTAAAAATGGAATGTGTGATATGATATAGTATGTATGTAGGGAAATTGTGAAAGGATTATAGGTGAATAACTATCAAAAAGTATGAATATTATAGTGAAATGTTCTAACCATTACTTTGTAAAAAAGAATGGTAGAATGTTTGAAGCGATGAAACCAATAGAGTTGGTGAAAGGATGCTTGCAAGCGGGAACTTATTATATGGATGAATGAAATCAACCTAGACATTGTACGGACTCGAGAAGAAGTAGGCCGATTTGGTTTGTGAATCGTTAGTTTCCGCAATGAGAAGATGTTAGTAACATGTTTAAATTACGTCTGCTTAGAAGAAGTTCACTTTGAATAATATTTTCAACACAGGAAGAATGGTAGTTTGATCATGACATAGTATAGGATGTTTGACTTTGAAGTCAACCTATTCAAGATTTTAACACATATTGGGTCATAAAAGGGACCTAAAACCCCCGAACAAAGATTTTGGAAATTATTATTAATAACCCGAAAGTTACCTTAAAATGGCTTACATAGTGATTGTAATGGTAGTAACTATAGAATGGTGCTTAACTTCTAGTAAGCACGGATGAGTAAGAATGAAATAATAGCCATATAATGATACTATCAACCCTGAATGAATGTTGGTAGTATGCGTGTGTAGATGTTAAAACTACCACGTGTTAATGAAAGTACTTAGAAAGAATGCAAATAGTATAATAACGAAGTCAATTCACGATGAGTGCTCATGTGACTAACACCGGAATGGAATATCAAGTATGATATACGAGTAAGGTGGAATAGATCAATCTATTACTATTAATAAATGTATGAGTCTTATTCTTAATAAAGAAAGTAGCAAACAAAACATGTATCTATGACGGTATGTGGATACGACCTTTTGTACAACCAACGAGCATATGCAATTTGAATAAATTTAATGAATAAACATGTAGTGACGATATTCGCTAAGGAACTGGAGTCTAAACAAGAAATTGAAAATCTAAAGGTATGCATTCTAGAAGTGTGTTGTAAGTAGGTGGATGGAAGGATTAATAGTCCGCATGTAAAGATAATTATCGTTTGATAGAAATGAACAAGGTTTCTGGGACGAAACCTCCTTTAAGGGGGGTAGACTTGTAATGCCCCAAAATCCAATATTTTTAATAAACATGATATTTACTAGATTCATGTTGTGAAATAACTTAACTAGGTTGTTTAACTTAGTTAACATAAAAGGGTAAATAGAAAGAATGAAGGAAAGTACAAGGGCCAATTATAACATCATTGGAAATTGATGGAAGTGGTCAACAAAAGGGATTAGAGCCGAAATTCTGCCATTTCTTATGTGTGTGTGTATACATCAATGTTTACATAGAGAGTGAGAGGGGGGAAGAACTCTATAGTTCAACTTATCAAGTTCAAGCCAATTCAAGACCAAATTGATGTTGAAATCAATGCATGAATGAAGAATCCTTACCATCTAGAGCTAATAATCATGTGGTAAGTTGTAGAATTCAATTTGGTGATTTTGTAGGCAGTGGGCTATGATAAATCCGTGAATTGATATGGAATTAAGCATGATTGTGTATTAGAATCACCAAATAGAACTTGTGTTGTGTATGATTTTGAGTAATTTCATGTTTAGAAATTAAACCCATTTGGGATGATGAAGATGGTGACATGGGTATGTCACCCATGTCCAATCCTTGTGCAAATTTGATGAATTACATAATGTGTGATCCATAATTGTAAGTTAGTTTGATATATAATATGAAATTTATTTGATGTATAGTTCTGTTGATGAAATGAATGCAAGAAGTAGGAATGAAAGCATGAAAATTGTTCTTAGATAGTAGTGCGCACGCCAAGTTGTGAACGGGGATCGAGCTCCCGAAATGAGCAATCGACCTGATCTCGCTCAACTAGCAGAGGTGGAATTCATTGGTAGAGAGGTAGACATGACAAACAAAATAGTACTTACTGTTTAACTGCTTCTGATGTATTAATGACGTTCAAATAGAGATGCAAGTAAACAAACTGGCAGAGCTTCGCCGTACCAATTGACAAATCACTACATAGCTCTAACACAACCCTTCCCTATTTATAGTTCGACATGACTCATACCGAAGTGCGTGCAAAACAAACATCTATGTTTAGTACGAAACTGTATTTCGTACGAGTGACTCACTCGTACAAAATCTATATTATTTCGTGCGAATCACAGTGTTAAAACATATAAAATTTACATTTTCACATTTAAACATTAACGTGTAAACTTTATAAACATTACAGATATATCCTAGACGTAGGCAATAGACATTATGCACCAACACAAGTGTTTAATGAAATGTCTAAATGATGTGGAAATGATTTAAATTGTTAGTAAACTCACATAGGGCACATGTGTAAGATTGAATCCAAGTAGAGGTTTTGTTGATTTCTCGTTTGAGTAGAAATGTGCACTAGTGGCTTGCATTATTTACTTGCATTGTATGATACACATTATATGTTTAGCGGATGGTTTAGTTGGAATTACGAAATGAAATTCGTGTTATTGTATAGCAAGTAAGGATGGTAAAGTCATGTCGATTCGTTTACTATAAATATGGTTGTCTATTGCAGGATCATGAAAGCATTAGTATGTGTTGAATTGATTATTTATTTGTATGTATGTAATTGATTGGTCATGTGGTTGTATATGTCCTACAACTTGAATATGAAGTGCATATGGTAGTCATTAGTATGGTCAACTATATTAAGATAGGTACATGTTCATAAGTCAAAAGTTTAAATGTTGGACAGTTGACTTTCTTGAAAGTCAACAATATGTGAATAACATCGTTAGACTTCCTAACATAATTATGAAATTAAGGACATTATGCGATACATGATAGATTATCTATGTGACATACATGATGGTAAGTTGATTTTCTTGAATTATGAACAATGTGATAGTGGATCTCTGTCTTATGAATTTTAGTAGTTGACCAATCAAAGTCAATGTAACATAGGAGTTGGAATGATTGTTGATATGATTAAGCATGTACACTAATAGTGTTGTGAACATGATGACATGAAAGAATAGGAATTATGTTAACGTGGACTCAAGCATGGATGGCTAACGGGCCAAGAGGAGGCAAGGAAACAAGCTCGAACATGGCAACTCGAGGAAAGCAAATTCCAAAATCACTACTTATTTATAAATGAATTTTGGTATGTTGTATATAGAGAATCATGTAAGAAGTTCTGGGTAAGGGTAAGTATCAAGGTTAGTAATGATGTGGTAAGTCGTAGGTGGTCATTTATGTTTGGAATTACACAGTAGAAGCGAATGGGATAAAATATAGAAAGAAACTTAGCGTGATGCGGTAGTTGGTTTGATCTTGGGGTTAAGTAGTAGAAGGACATGGGGTTTGAATTATAGTCATGTTGGTCTATGAATCATGAAAAATGTGGAAGATGGAAGTTCGGGGACCTTACGGTTGTCTTGTATAATTTAAAAGGGAAGAAAGGATAGTGTGGAAGTTCCGTCGTAAGCTACGGCAGGTCAGCCATAGCTTTCGGCTAAGCAAGTAAACGAAATCAGCAGTAGTCAGCCGTAACCTACGGCTGGGTGCCGTAGGTTACGGCGGGGTCTCTAGCAAGAAATTTTGTTTTCTTCGATTCCGGACCCTGTAGACCATTTACCAAGTCCCGTTGAACTTCTATAATGTACCCCAATCTTACCAAATAGCTTGGTGAACTATGGGTGAGTATGGAACTCGTTATAAAGCCCACGAAATGTACCTCGAACTCATTGAAGAGTGTTTATGAGGTGTGGTGAGCGTGTACGTAGGTATATATGAGACCTATATATATATATATGTATGTATGTACGTCTGTGTGTTGATGTTTGCAACTAGGATTTGTTATTCTAATCATATGGGAATGTAAGTGGTATGTAAGAGCTCGGATACGGCGATTTTTATTTAAGTAAGTGTGTGTATGAATATAAGTATGTATGTACGTATGCATGAGGTGGGATTTATTGTACACGAAAGCATAGGGCTTGTATATATGTATACATGGCTTCAATACGTTTGGGTATTAACGTTACTAATCATGTGCCTTGAGAATGAAATGAAAGTGTAGGTATACTATCGTTAACCTTATGAAGATTTGACAAATTAGGATGCAAGATTGTACTCGGAAAGATAATCGAAAGGATTAGCATGAGTAGAAAGAATATGGAATGGTTATTAAATTATGTATGTTTAAAATTATGAATGTGTTAGGTCCTAGAAGTGTAAGACTGACGCATCAAATATACGCAACGATCTATGGTAGTTAACTTGGATTAACTAGGTTAGTTTGTATTAGGTTTGGACCTTTATAGGTCATTTAGGCATGCCACAGGCCATATGGGCCAGGCAAGCCCATGAGGGGCATGCCCTTACCCTAGGTATATAAGCTAAGCTTATGTCATTTCTAGGGTTAGACTTTTAGGTTTTCTCTAGATAGCCTCCATCTTGTACCAGACTGTATTGCTTGTTCAAGTAATAGAATCGTGTGCAAGGTGTTAAAGTCGATTCGTGTTTTTCTTTCATCTTTTCGGTTCTCCTGAATATCACCAAGTTTGGATTCCGCCCATCCTTGGTGATTGTGTGATATCGTTGTTAGATCCGGATTTTCGGGACCTATAATTGGTATCAGAGCCTGTTTGAACCTGTTTCCAAGCTCAGATCTAATATCACACGGCGTGTCTGATCTTATCTACTCCTGTTTTGGTTTTTGTTTGAAGATCTCGGATAGTCTTTTGAAGATCTCGGATCATCTCAGATAGTCTTAGACCATCTCAGAGTGTTTGCTTGAAGATCTCGAACAACCTCGGACCATCTTGGACAGTCTGCTTGAAGATCTCGAACCAACTTGGACCATCTCGGATTATCTTCTTGAACATCTCAGATCATTTAGGATCAAAGGCTTGCATCTCGAATCATCTCAACCTGCATCTCGGATTGATGAACATGCATCTCGAATCTATCTCGGATCATTAGTGTTGAAGTTTGTCTCCATCATCAAACCATCTCGGATCCTCATTATCATCTCGAATTATCAGAACCATCTCGGATCATCAGACCATCTCGGATCATCTTCGTCCTCTCAGAAAAGTTATTGTTCTGAGATAATGTTACCATCTCGGATCCATTGTTTGGAGATTGCCAAAAAAAGGCACGAAAATTCCGAAATAGGTCTTTAACATTATATATTATTGGATTCATATCGTTGAGATGAGTCTAACGGTACATTTTGGTAAAAACAGTTTTCAGACATTTTTTATCGTTTTTACCGGTACGATTTCGATTATCCAAAGATGTTTACAGCCCAAGCTCAGCACTCGAACATAGTTTTTCAGCCCGGTATGTAATTCAATGCAAATCCAAACATTGTCTTTAGCCCACTGATCAAAGCATCCGTTAACAGCACTTCACCCCAGGCACAAAATCAAAACCCGAACTTGCAGGATCAAGTGAACGAAAGGCTGAATGAGTTTATTGGAAACTACAATGTTGATCCAGTTGCTGACTATGTGATGCGTTTGCTTGAATGTGGGAGGCGAAAGAGCAAGTAAGAAATGAGATGAATAGCTTTTGGTGATGACAAAGACTCCTGTGTATCTTGGTTGTGGGATCATTTACAATCAAACCAAGATCTCCAAGATCTATAAGCTAGATCAATAGAGACTCATCCTGAAGAAGTGTCCGAACAGAAACCTCAATCCTAACAAGCAGCAATCAGCAGCCCTGCACCCCAAACTCTACCTCAAGCCCAAACTCACGCTGACAAACCAAGATCGCTCATTGACACAGTCAACTACCTTTTGTGCACTGAACCTTGCAGGAATAGGGTTGCTCCACTCAAGGCATTTAATTCCAACAATGCAATGGCTCAGTGCATCGGCCTTCGAGAAAGTAAAAAGTTACTCACAGAAAAGGTTGAAGCATAAAAGAAAGACATAGCTCAGATTCATCTGGACGTAAATCAACAGAAATGTTGGGTCCATGATTACAAGACCAGATTACAGTAAAAAACCATGGAATGCGATTTGGTAAGAGTTGAACTTGGACTTCTTACTAGAAAATATCAACGAAACGAAGTTAATAATAAAGAAGTTTGATACATCTAGCAAGCTCGTTCAAGACGTGTGCAATGTGCAGTTGGCATATAAGGAGAACAAGGGGAAGGGTTTGGGATTCAATCAGGTTGCCCTACCGTATAATCACAACTACACGACAATGCCTGAAACCGACAAATATCTTAAGAGAGCACAGCATATGGTGTACGGCAAACCCGGTGATTATACGTCAACCATCTAGTGTTGTTGACTCTTCTAATGATTCAGTTGGAGTGTCTGGTCTTTCATCTGATAAACCAGGACTCTCCAATTTTATCAAAAATGACAAAGAGAGAGCTGACGTGAACAAGGCTCCAAGAGCGCAAACTAACAATCTGAACCTTCTGCGTGTGATGAAAAGGTTTAGAGAAAGCTAAAAGAGTAGAAACAAGCAAATTGGAGACGAAGAAAGCAGAAGTCCAAATGTGAAGGACAGTCACGCTCTCCAAAATCGTCAATGGGCAGCAATAGCCCACGAAAGGATAGTGATGTGAAAAATGCTTTGATAAGCCAGTCGTTAATGGCAAATGTGAAAAAATATACTTTTGACCGTGCTAGCAAAGCTTTTGGAAAGATGGGGGAGATTTCTAAAAAAGACTTGTAGTCTAAACAAAACAAGAAGAAACAAATGAAATCTCCACAACAGAAGAAGGCCCTTGCAAATGACAAGTACAAACATCCAAATTCATCTTAGTCTATAAGACATGTGCAAGGAAATCAAGCACAGAAGGGACCGGTTCATCCTTCAGGGCCTACAAGAGCAAATCAAGCTGATCAGAATGCTTTATATGTGAAGAGACAAACATGCTTCAATTGCGGGATTCCCGGTCACATTGCTCAAAACTGCACACATAGTCCCCATGTTCCGTATCATGCTCACAATCAGAAGGTTACTCCAAAGGATAACAATCATTCCAAGCCAATGAAGGTGTCATCACCTAAGGTAATGAAGAATGTAAATCCAAAGGATAAACCATCTGATAGGGATTGGAATATTGCTAAAGCTACAAAAGTATAAGCTTTGAAACCTACAAGAGTCTTAAAAAATAACAAGGTTAAAAAGCCAACTGCTTTTCCAAATGCATCTATGAAATTAGAAATGCCTAAACATATTTGGAAAGCAAAACAAAAGCAGCAACATCACCAATCCTCAAAACAAAAGGGGACTTGTGTTTAAAGGAAGTGTCTTATTTTGATGCTTCAAGAAACCCATGACCACGATGGCCTGGGTCCCACTGTCTTACTAATCTCCTTATTTTTCAGGAACAACCAAGTAGGAGCTGTTGACAATCTTTGAAATGTTGATAGCGGTTATTCCAGGGACTTATCGGATAACATCTCATTGTTGCAAAAAGTTGGATGAGATGAGGTAAGAAAAGATCAGCGAAAAGATCTTGATTTAGATCAAGAAACAGGGGTTACTGAAAATTGAGATATTGTTAGTTGCCGACAAAGCATGAAGCATCACAATAGCAAAGTGTACCTGAGTAAGAAGAACCAGATGCCAGTCATCGTTTGAAAGTGATTCTACATTTGGAGAAGTATATGTGAACTTGCTTGCTTGAAAGAGAAAGATTGAAGAAGGAAAGAGCTGCTGAGATTCCTCCTCTCGCATTCTTTTTGACAAAGAGGTTTCAAGCAAAGCTGATCAAGATCCTGATATGAAACTAACCACAAGAGTAGAAGAAAGAGAACCGGTGCTGAGAGTTCGTCGAAGTGTGAGGTCCTAGAAGTGTGAGACTGACTTCCACAACAGTTACAACATAGCGACAACCATAGACTCTGTTGAAGACGTTTCTTAATTTATGCTATGAAGACAATTTGATGCATCAGTCTAGGGGGAGATTGTTAGGTCCTAGAAGTGTAAGACTAACGCATCAAATATACACAACGGTCTATGGTAGTTAACTGGGATTAACTAGGTTAGTTTGTATTAGGTTTGGACCTTTATAGGTCATTTGGGCATGCCATAGGCCATGTTCGCCAGGCAAGCCCATATGTAAGCCCATGAAGGTCATGCCCTTACCCTGGGTATATAAGCTAAGCTTATGTCATTTCTAGGAATAGACTTTTGGGTTTTCTCTAGAAAGCCTCCATCTTGTACCAGACGGTTTTGCTTGTTCAAGTAATAGAATCGTGTCCAAGGTGTTAAAGTTGATTCGTGTTGTTCTTTCATCTTTTCGGTTCTCCTGAATATCACCAAGTTAGGATTCTGCCCATCCTTGGTGATTGTGTGATATCGTTGTTAGATTCGGATTTTCAGGACCTACAGAATGATGTCACCAAATATTAACGATGCGGATGTATGTGGTGACTGCAGGTTGCACGGAATTATCAGCACTAAGAAGTTTAAGAGGTTGAAGACCAAGTCAAAAAGCAAGGATTGTACGGGAAGAGCGGTCACATAGCTTGTATTCATATATTATATTTGATGTGTTAATTAGGAATGAATGTTGTAAATCTTTTCAAGAAAATGTTCGACATTTTATGAATGAACTTTCAAGTATTTCATATAGATAATAAAGAAAGAATTTTTGAGTCGGTATTTTCTGTTGCGTCTCTTTTGGTTAAAAACATGCTAGGGTAAATTTACCTTTGGCATCCATATGATTATTCCTCCTTGTTTAAGTCGTTTAATATTCTATCTGATGGGATTGTTACTGCAGATGTCTCAAGTACAGTGATACCCATTCCCATTATAGCTGAAGATGACATCGTGCCTCTAAAAGATGCGTTCAAGTAACTTACTGTGGATACAATGGGATTTCACGAAGCTACTACAACACCGCATCATACTTCATCAGTTCAGGAGCCAGTTCCTGAATCCGCAACAACAGCAACTCCTTATGATGCAGCTTAGAACACTAAGGCCTCCTCAAAACAGACATATGCAGGACCCTCTGATCCCAATCTTCAATGAGCTTCAGTGTTCCTAGAGCTGATTCTGTCTTACTGCACTGTAGATCCATTGATGATCAACACTGCGATTGCATCAAATGACGAGGAGCAAACTGGGATAGTATCAGGAAGTTTTTCAAATCTGCAATCAAACTTGCAAGCTCTTACTATAGCAATACCTCAACGTCTTCAGAGAAGCCACCCAATGGCCAATGTTATTGGCCATGTAACTACTGACTTTCAAACCCGAAGAAAATTAGGAACCATTACACATGTTTATATTCATGCTTTATTTTACAGATTGAGCCTAAGAGCATTGACGTTGCTTTGCAGGAACCTAGATGGGTCGATGTGATGCATGAAGATCTTAATTAATTTGAAAAGTTGGGAGCTTGGAAGTTAGTGAAACTACCTGAAGGAAAACATGCTCTTGGAACATGCTGGGTATTTAGAAACAAAAAAGATAACATTGGCGTGATTGTGAGAAACAAAGCCCGATTAGTGGTCTAAGGCTTCAAGCAGATTGAAGAGTTAGATTATGATGAGGTGTACGCACCGGTTGCACGTCTAAAGGCTATTCGTATCTTCTTGGCATATGCATCCTACATGGGATTACTATTTATCAGACGGATATCAAGACAACATTTCTATATGGGACGGTCAAGGAGGAAATTTATGTCGCTCAACCCCTAGGTTTGTTGATTCAGAGAAAAAAGGCTATGCCTACAAGTTAGATAAAGCTTTGTATGGGCTGCACCAATCCCTCGTGCATGGTATGCACCAAGCCCTCGTGCATGGTATGCAACCTTAATAGAGCATCTACTTTCACATGGATATACCCGGGGATGATAGATCAAACATTATTCATCAAACACGTTGACAGGGATCTTATTGTTGTTCAGATCTATGTGGACGACATAATTGTAAGGTCAACCAACGAAGATCTTTGTGAGGAATTCGAAGAGGTGATGAGGAAGAAGTCCAAAATGAGCTCATTGGGTTAAATGACAGTGTTCCTAGGCTTGCAAGTTCGCAAGAGTAGTCAAGGGATCTTGATTCATCAAGGCAAATACATTCAGGATGTTCTTGCAAAATTCGACATGACAGGTTCTAAGCCTATGGACTCCCCCATTGCAGTATGACCTTGCTGAATGGGGATGCTGAAGGGAGCCCAATTAACCAAACAATGTACCGATCTGTGATTGGTTCATTGATGTACTTAACTGCAAACCGGCCTGACATCATGTTTGTCGTCTGTCAATGTGCTCGCTATTAGGCCAATCCTAAACGTTCTCATCTTACTACAATTAAAAGAAACTTTAGATACCTACTTGGACTCTGGTATCCTAGAGATTCGAACTTTGATTTGTTTGCTTTTTCTAACAGTAATCTTGGAGGAACAGACAGGGACATGAAGTCTACATCGGCCAGATGCTAATTTCTGGGAGACATACTCATCTCATGGCAGTGCAAAAAGCAATAGATCGTATCACTATCGATAGCTAAAGTTGAATATGTTGCAGCATCTGCTTGCTGACCTAGGTTATTTGGATGCAACACTAGCTCAAGGATTACGATTTGACTTATCTAAACACTACTATCTATTGTGATAATGATGCCGCTATCGAGATTATTGAAAACCCTGTTTTTCACTCCAAAACCATGCACATTGACATCAAAGTTCATTCTATTCGAGATTGATATGACAGAGGATTGATTAAACTTAAACAGATCAATGCTGATGCAAATACAATGGATCGTTTTACAAAACCTGTCAGCAACTCGAGATTTAAAGGGCTTGTGGATCTTTTAAAAATGATGTGTTTCACCGACTAGGCAATATTTCTATAAAAAAATTAAAATAATAAAAAACAAAATAATAATAATAATCATAATTATATAATTTATAACGTGAAATAACTAAATTTGAGCATAAAGTATTCTACTTTTGCATAAATTTAGGAGGATAAATATTTGCTGGGAAATGAAATAAATTTTCGTGCTAAAGAATTTGATTAACACATGTAAGGTATCGAAGTTGAAAAGGCGAGGATCCACTGCGATATGTTAATAGGCCTATCGCTCAAAAGGCAAAAAGATACCAAGTGACAAACATATAACAAGCTATACATCACGTGGGTAACATATCATCGGCATATGATTTCATGGTCTTAAATCTTACGTTGATTGATAGCCAACGTCTGAGGTTTCGAGCCTATATATTAGTGAGTCATCCGGCATATATTGGCTGCCCTTCTGTTGCATCAAGATTATATGCAGACCTAGGCACAGTCAAGAATTTAAAAAAGGACCAAAGGAGGGCCAAAACCTTAAAAGAAAGGAAATCTCATCACGAGAAAATTATGTGTGCTTGCAAAGTTAAAAACGAACCGTATAAGGTATTTGCCTAACCCTCGTCAGACATTTTATTGGTCACTTTGTTGTACAATGTACTAACATGTACACCAATAAGTCTGACGTTGTAAAAACTAAGGGTGAACTCGGTATACTCACTCGCTACGATGAATTGTTGCTCTTACCTTGATCGCGGGGGTATGTCATGATACGAGACACACTGGTGTTATAATATACTTTAACTAATCAAATCATGAGGTTGAAAATTGAAGATAGAAGCGAAAAGTTTAAGTGGACAAATATATTAACAATCGCATGGACCAGTCTGATTAGGCAAGAGCTAAAAAGTGTTCCTTAATCAGTTTAAGAACGGTTTGATCACGTAACAATTTCCCTCATCATTTATTATTTTATTATTTTCATTTTATTTATATTGATTTTATTATTATTTGTGTTCGAAGAGGTTGCGAGTTGGTGGGATCGTTGAATTTAAAAAGGTGTTCCTGTTCAGAATAGGGCATAAATGGGCCCACATCTTCCGGATCACTATTCCGGATGGGCCACTGACTCGAATTGGGACCACCTATTTAGAATAAGAGCACTATTCTGAATGGGCCCACTATTTCGGACAGGCCCTCATTTCGGATGGACCACTGTTCTGAATTGGGCCAGACCACTATTTCAGACTACTGTTCCGAATTGGGCCAGGCCCAGTAATTTGGACAAGCCCAATTCGAAACCATGTAAAAATGGGCATTTCGAATCATCCGAATTATCATTTCAAACATTTGAGCATTTTGAATTTCTCTCTCTTGAACTATCACTTCGGATTACAAAGGTTTGCTGATTCCTATGATTTCGGATGCATTTCAGATGGGCTCGGATCAACAATATACATTTCGGATGGATTTCGGATCAACATCAAGAATTTCGGATAATAATCCGAAATATGACAAGAATCCATTCGAAATGTGAGACCATTTCAGATGACTGACAAGGGGTCCATCGAAATTCTATTTTGAACCTTTTGAGAATCCGAATCAATGTTTGACCAGTTCAAACTGTTTTTGAAACCTTTTTGAACCTTTTCAATATTTTACCAGTTTAAACTATTTTTGAACCTTTTTTGAACCTTTGACCTGTATTGATTGTGTTTGACCCCTTGACCTTTCCAATCTGACCTGTTTGACTTGTTTACTCGTTTGACTTATGTTGACGGGTTAACTAGTTAACTGAGTTAACCATTTTTTTAATGAAACTTAAAGTGGTTGTTTCAAGTGTAGAAAATGGCTCAAAAGATGATTAAAGAAAGTAAATTGGATGTGGAAACCTTCCATAACCAGGCCACATATCTTTGAGATCCTCTCGCAGAGCATTACGAATACTTCAATTCCATGATCGTTGGCCTGAATGCCTGCAAAATCACTCATGCGCTGAAGACCAACCCAATTATAATCAACACACCATACAAGACTTTTAGCTATCTGCCAAAGTCAAAAGAAGAGGAGATTCGATAAAAGAAAAAGTGCAAGGAAAGGAGATCATCGTCACTGAAGTGGTAATTCAAGAAGTACTAAAGTTTGAAGATAAATCGCAGGGTCCAACAAGTTTTGATCGTGACAGAATTGTTAAGGCTTTAAGAAAGATAAGCTACAAGGGTGACTATCCAACGGTGCTAAAGAAGCTCTTTCCACCTTATTGGAGACTGTTGTGCACGTCCTATTGTTATTCTTTTTAGAGAACAAAGGTGGCTTGGATCAGTTAAATCAAACCCAAATAGCTGCTATGGTTGCATGGGTGAACGACTAGGACTACAACTTCTCAGCTTTCATTTTTAACAATATGAAGAAGATGTTAAAAAATCCGAAGAATCTATCCCCGATTTCTGCAGATGCTCTGACGAAAAGTACCCAAATCTCGTTAAAAGCACCAACTTTCTAAACTTAAAGCCTATGGGTCCAGGTTGTTTGATGCAGTAAGCAAGAGTAAAGATACGGCGAAGAAGCATATGTTTTTGGGAAGAATTCCGTTAGAGAAGCACGGAAAGTTTCGACCGGTTGTACCTGCACCAAAACAGTGAATGCCATGATTACTAAAGAGCATGATATACAGATTACATGAGTTGGAGAGAAACTGGTGACTAAAGTAGAAGATTTGTGACAGATGAAGAAGATGCTAAGGTTGAGTTCGATCAGATGGACTCTAAGAAAGTTGAGGAAACTGTTAGAGGACTAAATTTGATAACTGTTGAAAATCGTCAAGCATTACTCGCATCGTTACAGGACAATTCTAGGAACCCTCCTCCCAAAATAGTTCCTACTCAAGAAGTGCAGACTAAAGATGATTCAAATGTTGAACCAGAATCCTGAAAGAAGAAAAGAACCGAACCAAAAATCACTACTGACCCTAAACCCACAAGTTCAAGTGCTGAGCCTAAGCCCATTATGTAAGATATTCCTGAAGTCACTGCTACTGTTCAATAAACAAGTATTACAGACTTTCTCAACTTCTAGACTACCGCTGGATCGTAGCCAGAGAG
Organism: Scalesia atractyloides; assembly: GCA_947069175.1. NCBI lineage: Eukaryota > Viridiplantae > Streptophyta > Magnoliopsida > Asterales > Asteraceae > Scalesia > Scalesia atractyloides. The sequence goes on from CAMTDV010000023.1 coordinate 75,796,321, forward strand.
TTCTAGCGGCATTCGATTTGAAGCCGGTAGTAACAGGGTGGGTTTGCTGAGTATGATGAAGCGGCATGCAGATAAGATGAAGTTTGTTGAACAATCAGACAGTGATGATGATGAGAATGTGAATGTCAGGAAGCTGCAAAGAAGAGTAATCGTGTTAGAACAAGATTCCGCCCTAAAGGATGCTCAGATTGCTTCACAACAAGTTCAAGTATCCAACAATGAACAAACGATTGAACAGCTACAAGGCGATGTGACTTTGTTGATGTCGGTGGTGTTTGATTTGAAGACGAACTTAGAAAAGAAGCTTGGTGAGTTTGCTAACAAAGACAATGATCCTATGTATGTAGCTCGTCGTGAACGAACAACTGAAGAGAAAGCTACTGAAGATGCGGAACGCGAAGCAGGGTTAGCTGCTTACCTAGCTTCAGCTCAAAAGGAGAAAGAAAGTTGCCACCAAAGAAACAAAGAAACAAAAAAATATTGATCATGAAAAACCAAGACGTGAATCCTCTCAACGAAAACTTCCAACCGAAGGATCCAAGAAAAACGTCTGACCGATATGTCATGGAGTTGGGATCAAGTCTTTATGATAAGATTGTAAACAAGTCAAAGGTCGCAAGCTGGAGATTTGATCACGATAAAGATATGTGGTTGATTACTCGAGAAAGTGGACACCAAGAATATTGCTCAAAACTGTCACAGTTTGAGTCATGGGCGAAGATCGATCTGCAGAACTTTCTATGTGCTCTATATCACGACTCATATCCAAATCAGCGAGTAAGAGGTTGGGTGTTTCATGCAAAGCTAGAAAAGAAAGTTAAGAACAACTTCCCAACGATGAAGACTGTTGAATCTTACTTGAAGAAAAGTCGTGGTGTTCATGATCCACATACAAATCGAACAATCCAGACAGTCATGTGGCCGATTGACAAAGAAAAAGTCATTCCTGCTGCACCAAAGTTTCCCAAAGGTGTACTCAAGAACTTTAACTTCTGGGCATAAGATCCATAGATGGCAGACGTTGTGATTGTTACTTAAGAAAAATCCTTTCGGTTAGCAGACACACTGGATCTGATCAGTTTTCATGAAGAGGGTATCAAGGTCTTGGGTGAGCATCAAATTTGAACCAATGATCAGTATGAAATTTGCGCAAAATCATGGACAAGTGCAGTGGCCAACGTAATCAACTCAAAGGTATATGTGGGTGCAAGTCTGTTGTTCGGTAGTGGAGCAGCCAGTGGCCCTACAAGTTAAAGCAATACTAATGCAATAAACCTAGGGGGATATTGTTAGACCCTTTAAGGTTTATGAATTAGTTACTTGGGCTAGCTTATTCTGTTTAATAATTACCTTGTATTAGAATGGGCTTGGGGTTTAGGGAAGTAGTGGACTAATCCCTTGCTATAAATAGTAAATGATGTATTAGGGTTTGGTGGTTCTTTGATTGTCATTATTAACTTGTATTAGACAAACTTTTGTATGCAAGTTAATCCATTGAATCATATCTACTTCATCTATCTCTTTTATTTCTTTTTTGCTTGATCTAGCTTGGTTATGTGATTTTGCCACCAATCAAGATTTGTGTGATATTGTTAAATCCGGTTTTTTGGGACTTACAGTTAATATTAGTATTATTATTAGTAGTAATATTATTATTATTTGTAGTGTTACTATTATTTTTAGGTACTAGGCTTATTGTCAGGGGATGTATATTTTTAATTTATTGTGTAGATAACTAATATCATATGAATATGTATGTTCTGAGCAGATGAGAAAATAATGAAAAGGACATGTATCTTGCATTTCTAACACCTTACACACAACATTAAATGAATAGATTAGAGTAAATATTTTGACTCCACATTGCTTTGATATCTGCCACCTAATTCTATATGAGTCTACGGATTTTTTTATATAAGAAATTTCAACTATAAATAGAGCAATTCATAGGCTTTTCAAACTGCTCAATTTCAATCTCTTTCTCTTGCTCTCTTTTTCTATCATTTTAAATCCTGTAACACTAAACCTCGAAACTGTTGACTCAAAAATCGTTAAAAACAATGAATTCCAAAAATCATATATATATATATATATATATATATATATAGGGGAAGGTTCATGTGACAACCAGCATTTTCCGGTCTTAATTAAGCGCTTAACAAACAGTAATACCATTATAATCAACGTAATTAGACGTAAATTAACTCGATCAGGCCTTTGGAAAGCCTAGGAACATCTACTTGATTCACGTTACGCGAATTAGCAACAATCGAGAACTTTAACGCGAAATCGAACCATAAGTGAACTGATGCCAAACAAATACTGACAACCCCTAAAAATATGAATTTTACTTGTATTTGTAATACAGTTTCAATTATACGGTAAATTTAGATCGTTGAACGTCGCAAAGCACAACGCGAAAGTTTCGCGGTAAACCGGAACGCACCGACAACAAAACAGAAGCCACTGACTAGAGATACATCTAAATATTAATATATTATGATATATTAGGCTTCGTTTTCAAATTTTAACTCTCACAGAAGAAATCAGAACGAAAAACGGATCAGAAATGGCAAACAGGCAAATCGCAACTTTAACGCAACCGACGGGTTCAAAAATGGGCTTCAGAGACGTATTGGGCTTGAAACGCGATAACGGGCCTCGGGCCCAACCCACCTAATCAAAACCCTAAGTATTTAAGTTCATCAAATCCCTCATATTCTTCATAACTCAAACCCTAGCACACACCCCTGCTTTTTTCCCCTTTTCCCTGCTCCAATCGCCGGAGTCCGAGGAGGGCGCCGGTGGCCCCGGTGGCCGACTCCGGTCGCCTTTGCCGGCGACACACACACGCGACATCCCCTGGTACCCCCTTAGATATACACGCATATAGAATGAAGAGAGAGAAAGAGAGAGAGAGAGCAGCGGAGTCCGGCTAGGACTCCCGATCGACACCGGTCGTCTTCTCCGGCGCCGTCCCTTCTCCTTTCTTATACACACACACCGCAATATATATATATACAGGTCTGAGGGGAGAGATAGAGACAGCGTAGAGAGACATAAAGATCGATGAGAGAGTGACGGAGGCGGCGGTGTTTCAAGCGACGCCGCTGCGGCGGTTGGGCGACGGCGGCGGTGGGGGTTTCGACCGGCGGCAGTGGGCAGTGGGGTTATTTTGAGTTCTTCGGGTCCAGTCAACGGCTCCGGTTTAACAGCAAACACGGTTCAGTCCAGGTTTCATGCTAGGTTTCGGTTCAATCCAGTTCAGTTAGCGGCTCGGGTCACGGCTCAAGTTTCGGTTCAGTTTATTACTGGTTCAGGTTTCTGTTCGGTATTCGATTCAAGATTTGGTTTGGTTATGTTCATTTTGGTCCAATCTCAATATCTGTAACATCCGTCAAAAACCGGATTTACCAAACCCGCTCCGCTTATTAACCGAACAATCAGTTAAAAATTTCGTTGCGTATTTAATGCCCAAATTAATTTTAAACGATACATAATTAATAAGTATATTGGAATATATAATTTATATTTGAAAAAGTATTAAAAATAGTGGTTTAAAAATAAAACAAGGCTGCCGGGTTTCGAACCCGGGTCAGCCGGGTCAATCTGGTCAACAATGACTTAACACACACACGCTCAACCACTGCGCCACTTGTGTTTCTTGTTCATTAATGGAAACAATTAATACATAACGTAAGTCTCGAATTCAAAACCGACGCACCTAATCGCAGTCGTCGGAAATCCCGACGATTTCGCCGAGATTGGATGGTTTCTTCAGTTTTAACCGAAACCTTAACTACTACATCGGCTATAACCGATGTCTGAACCCGCGACGCAAGTCATAACCGCTGGAAAACTTATTGACCGACGAATCAAGACGGAAAACGGACTAAATTCGTCGATGTCCTGCCCTATAAATACCCCCTCTAACCTCTGTTAGCTTTTTCGCTCACAATCACACTCTTTCCCTACGTAAATTCACTCGCCGGAGAATTTCTGCAACTCGCCGGAAAACCGAGCCTTCACCTCTGAGCCTTACTGAACCCCCAGAGCTCATACCGAAGCCACCCACACTCATCTCAAGCTCCCTGAAGACCCTCTGCCGCAGGACACATGTCGCCGGAATCATCTGCTGTCACCGGAGTTTCGCCGGCGAAATAGAGGAGCCATTGTTCGGTATATCTTACACTTAATCTCTCGTTCTTTTTATTTATCGCACCTGTAATTAATCACAAGACACTAAAGAACTTGATTAAATCTTCGAACCAGTCAGACTTCCGTTTCTGGTTAAGTTTAACGAAGAAGACGGAGTTATCAGTTGTGTATATGTTTAATTAAAATCAAGATATATCCCGGGTTAGACACACAGTCCAGCGGTGGACTGTGTGCAAATAAAACACGCTTACGTCCCGAGTTCGATTCTTGTCCCACGCACACTCGCCTTAATAAAAATGTTCCTTTTTTTAACCGAACCGGATTCACTACAATAGATGTTAAGTTTAATAAAAACCGGAATAATAACCAAGATAGACACACAGTCCAGTGGTGGACTGTGTGAACGTTTAATCACACGTCACGAGTTCGAGTCCGGACTACCGCACCGGTCCTGATAATTATCAAACTTTTTATATAAGACAGAAATGAAATTATTTAGTTTGTATATAAGTATAATAAAAATCAGATTACTTAGCAAGTTAGACACACAGTCCAGCGGTGGACTGTGTGTTAACCTAAACCACAGGTCCCGGGTTCGAGACCTGTGGAGAGCACCGAGTGAGTCATTTAAATTGTTTTTGAAATAAATGATTTTCGGATTAATTCAATTAGTATATAAATATAATTAAAAACAAAAATATTTCGGGTTAGACACGTAGCTCAGTTGGTAGAGCTGCGTGCACGCGAACGGGAGGTCTCGGGTTCGAGCCTCACCCGGCGCACACAATTACACAATCAAACCGGTCAACAGGTCAACGGTCAAAAAGTCAACATTTTTTTATTATTTTTATTTATTTATTTTATTTAAAAATCAATTAAAATACTTAAAAATGACATTTTTAAGGTTAGAAAATAGCCTTACAACTCACAAAAATATATCCAACAATCCTACTAAAATAGATTAATAAAATCCGCTTACTTACCGAACCATTATGCCATTATCTAGGTTAGTTTCACTCGTGGTTAAAACCAACTTCGTGCGCATTCAACATCATCAACCGAACGCACCCAATGTGAGTGAATCTTACAACTCCCCTTTTTAATTACACGTTTTGGGGTGTGTCATGTGTCACTAAAATTAACTTGTTTATTTAAACTTGTGCCATACCATATTGTGATCTAAACTTAGATTATATATATTGTTTGTAGTTATGCATTTCATATTGTCAAGTATATGCAAATCATTCATTAGGCCCATCAGTTCCTCGTGGGAGACGAGTTGAGCAACGCGTGCCTCAAAACGATCCATTATTGTTCATGTGTGCATTATTTAATATTAAATGATTGGTGAATAAGTTTACATCTATTTTTACTCATGTGTGGTTGTGCACTTTATTTTATAATCAATTAAATAAACTTGTTCAAATGTTTTTCATAGGATTCACTCGCCAACTTTTTGTTGATCCAAAAACCATTTTTACACACGATACAGGTGAACAGGTTGAAGCAAGGAAAACATAGGAAATGCCTTAGAAGAAAACAATGAAGTCTAGAATGATGTTTAGGACATGATGTAATTATGATTGTATATTTCCCATTAAATTGTATTAATGAATATGAAACGTCATAATAAATGTCATGAGCTTTGATGATAACCCAATCATGCCCCGATCACCTTTTCTGCTGCGGGTCGAGGTGTGACAGATTGGTATCAGAGCCATGACTATAGGGATATAGGATAGGTTATTAGACCCTTAGAGCCTATACTATAGTTGCCTAAATTTTAATTGTTTAGGTGGTTACATACAAACTTATGATGTTTATTTGTTTCATATTTGTTTATACTTACAGTCAAACATACATACTTACATACACATTCATCATACATATTTCAATGTTCATATATTCAAATCATCCTCATACTTTTGTTATTCAAAGATTTTGTCGCAATTTTCAAATCTCATCAAAGTGAGTTCTGCGACGAGCATGTAGTAACTGGAAGGGTACAAGTACCGGTAGTCGGAACGTCCTGTCTAGGTTGGCATTCGTATAAATCCAATATAACGGACCAGTTTGCCTACCTGGGGACTAACGATGAGAGTACGAAGGACCTATTAGGCCAAAGCAAGCCACACCAAACGTCGTTCGAACTAACCCCACTTTGAGGTGTCATCGTGTCCATACCTGGACACATTCCGAATATCATACGTTATATACATATTTCTCGATTTTCTCCGGGTTTTAGTGTACGTAACCAGGCTAACACATGCGAACCATATGAAAAACCCGGTATTCATGGGGGCCAACATGATTACGAAGGTGAAGTATGGCGGCATGCAAGGCCCAATTACGTGCAAAGCCCAAGACATCCTATGGATGTAGTAGATTTATTTTTCTATATTTATTTTATGAACGTTCATTCCTAAATACGACCCATGATCCCAAAAGCATCCAACTCATACTCTTGATATGTATTCCTTGTAGATGTCTTCTAGCCTCGCCCGTAGGAAGATGAGAGCAGGAAAAGCTCGCGAGCGCATGGCTGCCCTAATCGCTCAACAAATGGCTGCCGTAATACCCAACATTGTAATCCAAGTCCAACAAGCACTTACCGCTAATCCTGTCAACCAAGAAGATCAAAATGTTATCAACCCTCCCCCAAATACCACTAAATGCACCTACAAGCATTTCAAATCATGCGACCCTCCAAAATACGAAGGGACTGAAGGTGTCACCCTCTCCTCCATTGGTTTGAAGAAATGGAGAACACTTTTCTAAATTGCGATTGCCCCGATGATCGCAAAGTGCGATATGCTACCGGCCGTTTATATGGAATAGCACTTACTTGGTGGAATACAGAGAAGGCCAAACGAGGCGTTGACGATGCTATGACTTTGACTTGGGAAGAGTTAAAGGAAATCATGACAAGACGGTTTTGCCCAAGGAGCGAAATCAAGAAATTAGAAGATGAGTTCTATAAGCAAAAGGAAGGCGACCACACCACTTACAACAAAAGATTTATCGAGTTAAATCAAATGGTTCCCAACTTGTTCACTCCTCTTTACCGTTTGATCGAGCACTACATTCGAGGTCTTCCGTCAAAGATTCAAGACTCTGTAATAAGTACCACGCCTGCAACTTTGGAAGCAGCAATGGAGTTAGCTACAGAGCTCACCGAGAACCGCATCCGGAATAAAGACTTCAAGGAGGAGAAGAAGAAGGATAAGGCATCGACTGAAACTTCAAACTCCACCCAAACCGAATCCCCTTCTCAACCCACTTTTAAGAGAAAACGAGATGGGCAACTTTTCGCTGTCACACAACGTAATCAACCAATTTCACAAGCCATACCCATCCAAGCTATCCCAATCGCTCAAGTAGCACCCAACTTAACTTACCCAAATAAGAAACCTCACCTTGGACCTCACCCTCGATGTAACACCTGTTTTTATCACCATCCATCTACCTTACCTTGTCGACTATGTGCGAATTGTGGACGCTATGGTCATTTGAGCAAGGTTTGCCGCACCCCTCAAAACCAAACCACACCCCCTACTCAAAATATGATCCAAACATATCAACAACCTCAATACCCCATGTTACCTTATGTTCGAGCTTGTTTCAATTGTGGCGACCCTACCCACTATAGAAACATGTGCCCTCAATTGTTTAACATCATCAACGCTCAAGCTCAAGCAAACCCAGTTAACCAAGCAAATCAAGGAAACCAAATCGCTAGGCCACCAGCAAGAGGAAGAGTTTTCAACATCAACGCCAATCCTGTTGAAGATAATGACGGCCCAAACGAAACCACCCAACTAGTCCCCTTCACCGAAAATCAAGATTCAACTCAATCGTTTAGTTTTATGTTTTTCTTTATGTTATCTCAAGCTTTGGTTGATTGTGTTTGTTTATGTTTTAGAATCACATAGAACCAATCATAACTTAAGGATAAAGCCAATGAAAATTTAACAAGAATATGGTGGATACGCCGCTGGTACTTCCTATATATAAGTATTCTTGCCAAAGGATCAGAGGCATTATATGGCGATTATGAGAAGTTCCATGTGGAATTTAGCATTGTCTTGATTGAAGTTTGTTTTGTACTTACTGATTTAGCATTTATGGCATCTTATCATTTAAAGAAATTGGATTGTATTCCATTTCTACATAGACTAACCTCTCCATCACAACAAACGAGAGAGGTATTGTCATCATTCCAACATGTATACTATCAGAATTAAGACTCAAGTTGTGGTTGTTGTGTTTGTTTTAGAGTCACATAGAACTAATCATAACTTGCGGATAAGTCAATGAAAATTTGACAAGAATATGGTGGATACGCCGCTGGTACTTCCTATATATAAGTATTCTTGTCAAAGGATCGGAGGCATTAAGGCGGTTATGAGAGGTTCCATGTAGGATTTAGTATGTTTTGGTCAAAGTTTGTTCATCATACATTTCAGCGTATTTCAATTTCATCATTTAAAGAAGTTGAGCTATGTCTCACTTCCACAATGACTAACCTCTCCATCACAACAAACGAGAGAGGTATTGTCATCATTCAAACATGGATACTATCAGAATTAAGACTCAAGTTGTGGTTGTTGTGTTTGTTTTAGAGTCACATAGAACTAATCATAACTTACGGATAAAGTCAATGAAAATTTGACAAGAATATGGTGGATACACCGCTGGTACTTCCTATATATAAGTATTCTTGTCAAAGGATCGGAGGCATTATCAGGCGGTTATGAGAGGTTCCATGTAGGATTTAGTATGTTTTGGTCAAAGTTTGTTCATCATACATTTCAGCGTATTTCAATTTCATCATTTAAAGAAGTTGAGCTATGTCTCACTTCCACAATGACTAACCTCTCCATCACAACAAACGAGAGGTATTGTCATCATTCAAACATGGATACTATCAGAATTAAGACTCAAGTTGTGGTTGTTGTGTTTGTTTTAGAGTCACATAGAACTAATCATAACTTGTGGATAAAGTCAATGAAAATTTGACAAGAATATGGTGGATACGCCGCTGGTACTTCCTCTATATAAGTATTCTTCCCAAAGGATCAGAGGCATTATCAGGCGGTTATGAGAAGTTCCATGTAGGATTTAGTATTGTTTTGGTTGAAGTTTGTATTATACTCACTGATTTAGCATTCATATCATCTCATTATTTAAAGAAATTGGATTGTATTTCATTTTCTACATAGACTTACCTCTCCATCATAACAAACGAGAGAGGTACTATCATCATTCAAACATGTATACTATCAGAATTTAGACTCAAGCTTTGGTTGTTGTGTTTATTTATGTTCTAGAGTTACATCATAGAACCAATCATAACTTACTGATAAAACCAATGAAAATTTGACAAGAATATGGTGGATACGCCGCTGGTACTTCCTATATATAAGTATTTTTGTCAAAGTATCAGAGGCATTGTCAGGCGGTTATGAGAAGTTCTATGTAGGATTTAGTAATTTCTTGGTACATTGGTTGTGGCGTTTATTTATGTTCTAGAGTCACATCATAGAACCAATCATAACTTACTGATAAAACCAATGAAAATTTGACAAGAATATGGTGGATTCGCCGCTGGTACTTCCTATATATAAGTATTCTTGTCAAAGGATCAGAGGCATTGTTAGACGGTTATGAGAAGTTCCATGTAGGTTGTAGTATTAGAAGTTTTTGCTTTAGGATATAACCATATCTTCCCAAACATATCAAAACTCTTACGCATGATATCATATTTAGTGAATCAACTCTGCTTATCAATATTTTTACCGTAGGCAACAAAAAGCGATTCCTGTAACAGGGTACTTAACCCTTACAAGGGACGTTACCGCCTCAAACAAAAACTTAAACTCTTACTCTTTTTCTAAGCATGTAACTGTCAAACTAAACACCATCCTTTTTAGACAAATATATCACTACTTAAATTTCGGGACGAAATTTCTAAAAAGCAGGGGATACTGTAACATCCGTCAAAAACCGGATTTACCAAACCCGCTCCGCTTATTAACCGAACAATCAGTTAAAAATTTCGTTGCGTATTTAATGCCCAAATTAATTTTAAACGATACATAATTAATAAGTATATTGGAATATATAATTTATATTTGAAAAAGTATTAAAAATAGTGGTTTAAAAATAAAACAAGGCTGCCGGGTTTCGAACCCGGGTCAGCCGGGTCAATCTGGTCAACAATGACTTAACACACACACGCTCAACCACTGCGCCACTTGTGTTTCTTGTTCATTAATGGAAACAATTAATTCATAACATAAGTCTCGAATTCAAAACCGACGCGCCTAATCGCAGTCGTCGGAAATCCCGACGATTTCGCCGAGATTGGACGGTTTCTTCAGTTTTAACCGAAGCCTTAACTACTACATCGGTTATAACCGACGTCTAAACCCGCGACACAAGTCATAACTGCCGGAAAACTTATTGACCGACGAATCAAGACGGAAAACGGACTAAATTCGTCGATGTCCTGCCCTATAAATACCCCCTCTAACCTCTGTTAGCTTTTTCGCTCACAATCACACTCTTTCCCTACGTAAATTCACTCGCCGGAGAATTTCTGCAACTCACCGGAAAACCGAGCCTTTCACCTCTGAGCCTTACTGAACCCCCAGAGCTCATACCGAAGCCACCCACACTCATCTCAAGCTCCCTGAAGACCCTCTGCCACAGGACACACGTGGCCGGAATCATCTGCTGTCACCGGAGTTTCGCCGGCGAAACAGAGGAGCCACTGTTCGGTATATATTACACTTAATCTCTCGTTCTTTTTATTTATCGCACCTGTAATTAATCACAAGACACTAAAGAACTTGATTAAATCTTCGAACCAGTCGGACTTCTGTTTCTAGTTAAGTTTAACGAAGAAGACGGAGTTATCAGTTGTGTATATGTTTAATTAAAATCAAGATATATCCCGGGTTAGACACACAGTCCAGCGGTGGACAGTGTGCAAATAAAACACGCTTACGTCCCGAGTTCGATTCTTGTCCCACGCACACTCGCCTTAATAAAAATGTTCCTTTTTTTAACCGAACCGGATTCACTGCAATAGATGTTAAGTTTAATAAAAACCGGAATAATAACCAAGATAGACACACAGTCCAGTGGTGGACGTGTGAACGTTTAATCACACGTCACGAGTTCGAGTCCGGACTACCGCACCGGTCCTGATAATTATCAAACTTTTTATATAAGACAGAAATGAAATTATTTAGTTTGTATATAAGTATAATAAAAATCAGATTACTTAACAAGTTAGACACATAGTCCAGCGATGGACTGTGTGTTAACCTAAACCACAGGTCCCGAGTTCGACACCTGTGGAGAGCACCGAGCGAGTCATTTAAATTGTTTTTGAAATAAATGATTTTCGGATTAATTCAATTAGTATATAAATATAATTAAAAACAGAAATATTTCGGGTTAGACACGTAGCTCAGTTGGTAGAGCTGCGTGCACGCGAACGGGAGGTCTCGGGTTCGAGCCTCACCCGGCGCACACAATTACACAATCAAACCGGTCAACAGGTCAACGGTCAACAAGTCAACGGTCAAAAAGTCAACATTTTTTTATTATTTTTATTTATTTATTTTATTTAAAAATCAATTAAAAATACTTAAAAATAACATTTTTAAGGTTAGAAAATAGCCTTAAACTCACAAAAATATATCCAACAATCCTACTAAAATTGATTAATAAAATCCGCTTACTTACCGAACCATTATGCCATTATCTAGGTTAGTTTCACTCGTGGTTAAAACCAACTTCGTGCGCATTCAACATCATCAACCGAACGCACCCAATGTGAGTGAATCTTACAACTTCCCTTTTTAATTACACGTTTTGGGGTGTGTCATGTGTCACTAAAATTAACTTGTTTATTTAAACTTGTGCCATACCATATTGTGATCTAAACTTAGATTATATATATTGTTTGTAGTTATGCATTTCATATTGTCAAGTATATGCAAATCATTCATGAGGCCCATCAGTTCCTCGTGGAAGACGAGTTGAGCAACGCGTGCCTCAAAACGATCCATTATTGTTCATGTGTGCATTATTTAATATTAAATGATTGGTGAATAAGTTTACATCTATTTTTACTCATGTGTGGTTGTGCACTTTATTTTATAATCAATTAAATAAACTTGTTCAAATGTTTTTCATAGGATTCACTCGCCAACTTTTTGTTGATCCAAAAACCATTTTTACACATGATACAGGTGAACAGGTTGAAGCAAGGAAAACATAGGAAATGCCTTAGAAGAAAACAATGAAGTCTAGAATGATGTTTAGGACATGATGTAATTATGATTGTATATTTCCCATTAAATTGTATTAATGAATATGAAACGTCATAATAAATGTCATAAGCTTTGATGATAACCCAATCATGCCCCGATCACCTTTTCCGCTGCGGGTCGGGTTGTGACAATATCTCAGTTACATTTCGGTTTGGGTTGCGTTTGTCTCACGTTTTCAGGTTCGGGATGCGTGTCTCGGTGCAGTGTTCGGTTCGGATCGGTCGGTCAGCAAAAGTCAACGAAAGTCAACTGGTCAAACCCAGTCAACATAAGTCAAACCCGCTCAACCGGTCAACCCACGAGTCGGTAAAAATTAATTACGGCGCGAAAATTTAATTATATTAGTTTATAATTACTATTAATATTTAATTATCGTGAAACGAAGCTCGACCCAACACGTTAACAATTTGATATCGCCAAAACATTTAATAAATAACAATCGATCCGGCAAAAATATTCGCGAAAAATTATTCGTTAAAAATCAAACCGACGTCGTTAAATATATAAATCGGAAATATTAATCGGCAAAAATTTAATATTTGGAAACCATGAAAAATTATATATATTGTTTGATTTTGTGCATTGCAGGTTGCGTTTTGATAAATAAATCGACAAATAATATTGTCGGGATCGTCCAAAAACAGAGGAAACTCTACCCAATTTTTGTAAAATCCGTAAAGCGAAAACACGACACAATTCAAAGATAAAACGTCCAAATTCATACGATTATTATAAAATAAATATAAGTGTATATATATTTTGTCAACGCTAACTAAAACGTTCAAATCTCGATCCGACAACCTTTCAACGAGCGTGAATTACGAAATAACAAACATTCGGTAATCGACTACAAGATAAATGATATTTATCTATGTTTAATTCAAAGCCGAATTCCGGAATTAGATTTCTAACGTCGATAATCATTCGAACGACGATATAAAAATAAGTATATTGTTTATATTTATTTCGAAACGCTTATACGAGGCGCGTAGTATTTTAAACGACAAATTCGGAAATCGTATTACAAGAATATTATATATATTCGAATGTCGTGGCGTTGAATACTTTTATAAAATAAATATAGATATATTTATTTCAAACGTTGACGACGCGAAAACGTACGAATACTTTCGGATGATATTATAACAATAGTATATTGTTTATATTCGATTCAAACGTCTTGCGCGAATACAAAATGTATTATTTATGCGGATATATAGACAAGTATATATACAACATGTCTTGCGAAAACTACGAAGTAGTTACGATATCTTGAAATATGTTTATGTTTATAAGTAAACATATAATTCAAGCCTCTCGAAAACAGAATGGTTTCTAGGAAAACCATAGATTGGTTAACCTAGTTAAGTCAATAATAATTTCATAGAATCATATAAGTGACGATTCGGTAGAGCTCGGTATCACGTAGTATAGCTACGTCATTCTTAGAAACATACAAGTTATTCCATTTTAGGAATACACTAGATTGCATGCTAGCAAGTCAAGTTGTGGAGACAACACTACGGAAATCACATTAAGCTAGCTTTGCACTGGATTTTCCAGGTGAGTTCATAACCCCCCACTTTTACCGTTTTACATTTTTATAAATGTTTTCGGGGGTGGAAAGACATGCAAGTTTTGCGAAAGCATAAAATGTTTCGATGAACGAAAATCATATATTTCTAAACCATGTTACAAACAGATTTCAACGAACTCAAATGGTTTACGAAAGAGTTATGCTAAACTTACCGGTTTTCACAGCTGTACAAAGCTTTTCGAAACATGCATGAGTTTTATGACTAGTGACGGGATTGTCATAGTCACAACTAGGGGTGAGGCCCCAATTTTATTTATAACTTGGGCTAGGCCCAATGACAAAAGAACATGGGCTAGGCCCAATGACAAGAAAACATGGGCTACGCCCAATAACAAGAAAACATGGGCTAGGCCCAATAACAAGAAAACATGGGCTAGGCCGAAGAGCACTGATTTATAACAATTGGTATGTAGCTATGGGATCAGATTATAACAGATCACTGTGCGTAAGTAGGATGATGACAATAGTAATCATTAAATATGTAGTGACCAAGGTGCAAAAGGTATAGATCTATCGAGTTTGAGACATGCTCCACTCCTGGTATGTTAACCGGTTAGGAGTGCTTTTGTGATCCCAATGATGTCAAAGAAGTCTCGGTTTGGTTACTTACTTATGGCACATAGGCCAGTGTATTAGCTACACACTGACTGATCCTTAGATTCCATAGGAAAATTACATACTACGAATTCATTACCGGTTTACAAAGATAACAGAAAACATTTTATTACCGGTATATACACATAACAGTTATATGCATGGATTTGCAAACAACATGGAAACATTTCAATACTGTTATACAGACATGACATTTAAATGCTTTGGGATACTATGATCCCACAAACCGGTTTTCGAATGCAAAATGTGCAAATGTTTGATGACTCATGTTAAACAAAAACAAAGAAACTATGAACTCGCCAACTTTATGTTGATTTTCGCATGTTCTTTTTCAGGTTATGATTACAAGTATGGCACGGTTGGAATAGGAGAACCCATGGGGATTCGAGTAGTTAGCGGGCATTCAGTTACTAGAAACCTTAGACATCACGTCTGCTTCCGCTGTGCTATGAAGATGCCATTTGGTTCACGCCCCGCTCTGATGCGAAAGGGATAACATGGGGGTGTGACAGAGTGGTATCAGATCCATAGGTTCTAGCGAACTAGGTATCAATCCCCGCTCTGATACCAGAGTGGTATCAGAGCCATAGGTTCTAGCGAACTAGGTATCAACCCCCGCTCTGATACTAGAGTGGTATTAGAGCTATAGGTTTCAGTGAATTAGGTTTCTGTGGAGATACCTAGGCTTTAACCTCATGTTCCTTTGGGGACATTAGATCAATAAGACTTGGATACATACAGAACGCCTAGCACTCGAATATGGGTTCCAACCGTGGCCGAAAACATTAAGTCAACATTATGATTTTAATCATACAGTAGTGTTGTGTTTCATATTACGGTACACGAGAACATTACATATCGTAAGCAAAACTTTGAGAGTTTTGACAACATGCATTTAGGACCTTTGGAAAATTTATGTCAATATCAATTAAAGGTCATTACGTAGGAACTGCGATTATTAACTCGGGCAAACACATTACATATATTGTCACTACTATTTTATTTACCCAGGCAAGTAGCCTACGTAAAACGAAAACGATAGTGTGAAAATATACATGAAACTTAAACGATAAGACAATGGATGTTGAAGTATGTCACATACGACTTTCGAGGCGCGGCCTTGAGGAAACACGACATTACGCCAACGATGCTAATCCCATCAGCGGGAGAACTACCGACCGGAATGCGGCAATTTGTCACGTGGTCCTGTAAGCGACACGAAACACGCTGAGGTACGTTCAAACAAGAATATATAACAGTTGGTACTTATTACAATGGTAATCACAACAATTGGTGCTGCAAAAGGAGTCACATGTCCTTGCATTCCCCCTACTCCATTAATGACGATTACGCCCTATATGACATTCGGTGGTAATGTCACGAAACAATAAGTCATCACAGGAAATACCAGGTAAAGTCCTCGAATTCCTTTTGTTGAAATTTTAACTTTGCATATACTGAGTAGGTTTGCACACCTCTACTCCTCATAACGGTCATTGTGTCACGGAAATTCTTTCTTGATTTGCGAAACCTATTTCATCAATTCTGGACAAATTTACATGATACGCATGCCTTGTTTGTTATGCATGTGGTTAACTTGATACGCGGAGACCATCAAGGTCTTCACTTCGAATGGTCATTTCATCAGTCGTTCAAGGGTTGATTCGCTATATTCAAATTTTTGCTTTGTGATTTAGATGACCTGCCTTATTGAAAATATTGACTCCTTGATATCGAGTCAACGAATTTCTTGAAATTTCATTTTCTTTCCAAGTTTCATACATGGGTTTTTTGTAGTAAACATATCAAAGCTTCTTTGTCGAATCATATTTATTGTTGGATTGTGTCAAACCAAGTTCAATTGCTTGGACTTGCTCGTGGTATACAAATTCAATTCAAGGATTTCATATGATGGATTGAAGCCGTCATATTCAAAGTAATATCAACAAGCAATTCATTTGTTTCGAATCATAGTAGACTGGTTTAGTCTGCACCCTTGTTAAGTCATTTATTGGTTACGACAACTTATGGTGGTGTTTACACTAGTTGAAGCTTGCCCTGACATCGCTTTCACAATTCATGTACGGATTTAATTACTTGATTATTTATTCATTTTTAAATCCCCTTGTTGGATTATTTTCTCAAAACATCCTTAATACAATCGTGTATTAAGGAGACGGTACACAACTTTATGGTCTATTTCAGTGTACCTCTTACCGGATTCTTTCAATATCAGTCGAAAATTTTGGGACATTTATTGTTCTTCCACTAGCGACCGAAAAATTTTATTTATTTGTTCTTTCATTTTCAGTTGAAAATCCTATGGAATTTATTTGGAACAAACATTCAGACTTACTTGATTGAACTTTTCATTGTAAACACGGTGAATTTGTTCGATCACTGCTATTATTGAATTATTTCAATGGCTATGACTCCTTGTGGCATAATAAATTTGTAGCTTGGGCTAATCATTGAAAGTGGTCTTAATACAGCTATGTATTAAGACAATGGTACACTAATTTCGGTTGTAATCCGGTGTATCCTTGCAAATTCAATAGTGTTAACTTATGATTCGAAAAGTTAACAAATCATCATCATGTTCTTAATTCAGTTGAGCTTGTTAATTCAAAGGCTCACCAATCCAACAACCAACGTAGTTTCCGTTGGTATAAATTTCTATTGTTTATGAAATTCAATTACAGATTGTGAACATATGAAAATCTAACTGTTGAGATCCTCAATTGTATGACCCCACCAAGTACACTCAATCACGTTGGTGATTATGTCATTACGTTTCGTTCACTTGGCATCGATTCTTAAAAACAGATTCAGTTGAACCAGTGAGTTCATGTTGTTGTTGTAGTAAGACATTGTATTCACATAATCCAGACAAGTCTCGATGCGATTACATGGTTATTTCCCTGGGTATTTTTAATGCTTACCTACGACAACTTATGGTGGTGTTTACACTAGTTGAAGCTTGCCCTGACATCGCTTTCACAATTCATGTACGGATTTAATTACTTGATTATTTATTCATTTTTAAATCCCCTTGTTGGATTATTTTCTCAAAACATCCTTAATACAATCGTGTATTAAGGAGACGGTACACAACTTTATGGTCTATTTCAGTGTACCTCTTACCGGATTCTTTCAATATCAGTCGAAAATTTTGGGACATTTATTGTTCTTCCACTAGCGACCGAAAGAATTTATTTATTTGTTCTTTCATTTTCAGTTGAAAATCCTATGGAATTTATTTGGAACAAACATTCAGACTTACTTGATTGAACTTTTCATTGTAAACACGGTGAATTTGTTCGATCACTGCTATTATTGAATTATTTCAATGGCTATGACTCCTTGTGGCATAATAAATATGTAGCTTAGGCTAATCTTTGAAAGTGGTCTTAATGCAGCTATGTATTAAGACAATGGTACACTAATTTCGGTTGTAATCCGGTGTATCCTTGCAAATTCAATAGTGTTAACTTATGATTCGAAAAGTTAACAAATCATCATCATGTTCTTAATTCAGTTGAGCTTGTTGATTCAAAGGCTCACCAATCCAACAACCAATGTAGTTTCCGTTGGTATAAATTTCTATTGTTTATGAAATTCAATTACAGATTGTGAACATATGAAAATCTAACTGTTGAGATCCTCAATTGTATGACCCCACCAAGTACACTCAATCACGTTGGTGATTATGTCATTACGTTTCGTTCACTTGGCATCGATTCTTAAAAACAGATTCAGTTGAACCAGTGAGTTCATGTTGTTGTTGTAGTAAGACATTGTATTCACATAATCCAGACAAGTCTCGATGCGATTACATGGTTATTTCCCTGGGTATTTTTAATGCTTACCTACGCATGACAAAAATCTAAGGAGATAACATAACTTAAATTTCGAGGACGAAATTTTTATAACAAGGGGAGAATGTGACAACCGGCATTTTCCGGTCTTAATTAAGTGCTTAACAAACATTAATACCATTGTAATCAACGTAATTAGACGTAAATTAACTCAATCAGGCCTTTGGAAAGCCTAGGAACGTCTACTTGATTCACGTTACGCGAATTGGCGACAATCGAGAACTTTAACGCGAAATTGAACGATAAGCGAACTGATGCCGAACAAATACTAACAATGCCTAAAAATACAAACTTATATACTTGTATTTGTCATACAATTACAATTATACGGTGAATTTGGATCGTTGAACGTTGCAAAGCACAACGCGAAAGTTTCGCGGTAAACCGGAATGCACCGACAACAAAACGGAAGCCACGGACTAGAGATACGTCTAAATATTAATATATTATGATATATTAGGCTTCGTTTTCAAATCTTAACACTCACGGAAGAAATCAGAACGAATAATGGATCAGAAACGGCAAACAGGGCAAAATACGCAACTTTAACGCAACCGACAGGTTTACGCGTCAAACAACGACCCCCGATATAATTTAATACGTTTTCTAGTCTAAACAAATAAATTTCGACAAATAACAACAATTGGATCGAAAAACGGACTATAAATGGCGATCGTAGAGGTTTTACGCAAATTTTAATGAAACTGATAAACCGTCGCGTCAACCAGTCAACTAACGACAACATTTATGTCTTTTGATTCTATTTAAATGTATATGACATAACAGAAGTTCGGGTTCAAAAAGGGCTTCAGAGACGTATTGGGCTTGAAAAGCGATAACGGGCCTCGGGCCCAACCCACCTAATCAAAACCCTAAGTATTTAAGTTCATCAAATCCCTCATATTCTTCACAACTCAAACCCTAGCACACACCCCTGCTACTTTCCCCTTTTCCCTGCTCCGATCGCCGGAATCCGGCGAGGGCGCCTGCGGCCCTGGTGGCCGACTCCGGTCGCCTTTGCCGGCGACACACACACGCGACATCCCCTGGTACCCCCTTATATATACACGAATACAGACTGAAGAGAGAGAGAGAGAGAGAGAGCGGAGTCCGGCAAGGACTCCCGATCGACACCGGTCGTCTTCTCCGGCGCTGGTTACCTTCTCCGACGCACGCACACGAAACCCCCTTTCCCTTCTCCTTTCTTATACACACACACACCGCATATATATATACAGGTCTGAGGGGAGAGAGAGAGACAGCGTAGAGAGACATAGAGATCGATTAGAGAGAGACGGAGGCGGCGGTGGGGGTTTCGACCGGCGGCAGTGGGCAGTGGGGTTATTTTGAGTTCTTCGGGTCCAGTCAACGGCTCCGGTTTAGCAGCAAACGCGGTTCAGTTCAGGTTTCATGCTAGGTTTTGGTTCAATCCAGTTTAGTTAGTGGCTCGGGTCACGGCTCGAGTTTCGGTTCAGTTCATTATCGGTTCAGGTTTCTGTTCGGGATTCGATTCAAGATTTGGTTTGGTTATGTTCATTTTGGTGCAGTCTCAATATCTCAGTTACATTTCGGTTTGGGTTACGTTTGTCTCACGTTTTCAGGTTCGGGATGCGTGTCTTGGTGCGGTGTTCGGTTCGGTCGGTCGGTCAACAAAAGTCAACGAAAGTCAACTGGTCAAACTCAGTCAACATAAGTCAAACCTAGTCAAACCCGGTCAACGGGTCAACCCACGACTCGGTAAAAATTAATTACGGCGATTTAATTATATTAGTTTATAATTACTATTAATATTTAATTATCGCGAAACCGAGCTCGACCCAACCCGTTAACAATTCGATATCGCCAAAACATTTAATAAATAACAATCGATCCGGCAAAAATATTCACGAAAAATTATTCGTTAAAAATCAAACCGACGTCGTTAAATATATAAATCGGAAATATTAATCGACGAAAACTTAATATTTGGAAACGACGAAAAATTATATATATTGTTTGATTTTGTGCATTGAAGGTTGCGTTTTGATAAATAAATCGACAAATAATATTGTCGGGATCGTCCAAAAACAGAGGAAACTCTACCCAATTTTTGTAAAATCCGTAAAGCGAAAACACGACACAATTCAAAGATAAAACGTCCAAATTCATATGATTATTATAAAATAAATATAAGTGTATATTTATTTTGTCAACGCTAATTAAAACGTTCAAATCTCGATCCGACAACCTTTCAACGAGCACGAATTACGAAATAACAAACATTCGGCAATCGACTACAAGATAAATGATATTTATCTATGTTTAATTCAAAGCCGAATTCGGGAATTAGATTTCTAACGTCGATAATCATTCGAACGACGATATAAAAATAAGTATATTGTTTATATTTATTTCGAAACGCTTATACGAGGCGCGTAGTATTTCAAACGACAAATTCAGAAATCGTATTACAAGAATATTATGTATATTCGAATGTTGTGGCGTTGAATAATTTTATAAAATAAATATAGATATATTTATTTCAAACGTTGACGACGCGAAAACGTACGAATACTTTCGGATGATATTATAACAATAGTATATTGTTTATATTCGATTCAAACGTCTTGCGTGAATACGAAATGTATTATTTATGCGGATATATAGACAAGTATATATACAACATGTCTTGCGAAAACTACGAAGTAGTTACGATGTCATGAAATATGTTTATGTTTATAAGTAAACATATAATTCAAGCCTCTCGAAAACAGAATGGTTTGTAGGAAAACCATAGATTGGTTAACCGAGTTAAGTCAATAATAATTTAATAGAATCGTATGATAACAATTCGGTAGTGCTCGGTATCACGTAGTATAGCTACGTCATTCTTAGAAACATACAAGTTATTCCATTTTAGG
Organism: Scalesia atractyloides; assembly: GCA_947069175.1. Classification (NCBI taxonomy): domain Eukaryota; kingdom Viridiplantae; phylum Streptophyta; class Magnoliopsida; order Asterales; family Asteraceae; genus Scalesia; species Scalesia atractyloides. Next base: position 75,817,817 of record CAMTDV010000023.1, read on the forward strand.
AATACACTAGATTGCATGCTAGCAAGTCAAGTTGTGGAGACAACACTACGGAAATCACATTAAGCTAGCTTTGCACTGGATTATCCAGGTGAGTTCATAACCCCCCACTTTTACCGTTTTACATTTTTATAAATGTTTTCGGGGGTGGAAAGACATGCAAGTTTTGCGAAAGCATAAAATGTTTTGATTAACGAAAATCATATATTTCTAAACCATGTTACAAACAGATTTCAACGAACTCAAATGGTTTATGAAAGATTTATGCTAAACTTACCGGTTTTCACAGTTGTACAAAGCTTTTCGAAACATGCATAGGTCTTATGACTAGTGACGGGATTGTCATAGTCACAACTAGGGGCGAGGCCCCAATTTTATTTATAACATGGGCTAAGCCCAATGACAAAAGAACATGGGCTAGGCCCAATGACAAGAAAACATGGGCTAGGCCCAATAACAAGAAAACATGGGCTAGGCCCAAGAGCACTGATTTATAACAATTGGTATGTAGCTATGGGATTAGATTATAACAGATCACTGTGCGTAAGTAGGATGATGACAATAGTAACCATTAATCACGTAGTGACCAAGGTGCAAAAGGTATAGATCTATCGAGTTTGAGACACGCTCCACTGCTGGTATGTTAATCAGTCAGGAGTGCTTTTGTGATCCCAATGATGTCAAAGAAGTCTCGGTTTGATTACTTACTTACGGCACATAGGCCAGTGTATTAGCTATGCACTGACTGATCCTTAGATTCCATAGGAAAACTACATACTACGATTTCGTTACCGGTTTACAAAGATAACATAAAACAATTACCGGTTTACAAAGATAACAAAAAACATTTTATCACCGGTTTATACACATAACAGTTATATGCATGGATTTGCAAACAACATGGAAACATTTCAATACTGTTATACAGACATGACATTTTAAATGCTTTGGGATACTATGATCCCACAAACCGGTTTTCGAATGCAAAATGCGCAAATGTTTTATGACTCACGTGAAACAAAAACAAACTATGAACTCGGCAACTTTATGTTGATTTTTCACATGTTCTTTCTCAGGTTATGATTACAAGTATGGTACGGTTGGAATAGGAGAACTCATGGGGATTCGAGTAGTTAGCGGGCGTTCAGTTACTAGAAACCTTAACCATCACGTCTGCTTCCGCTGTGCGATGAAGATGCCATTCGGTTCACGCCCCGCTCTGATGCGAAAGGGATAACATGGGGGTGTGACAGTTCATTTAAGAAGAAATCTTATGTGAGAAGAAAAAGAAGAAAGGGAATAGTGGTAAAATATTAAATAGTTTATAACTCCTCTCATTAATTATGTTATCTCTCATTAATAAAACAAAAACATTATATCCTACACATTTGAAAATTTATCCTACATATATATCTTATACTTATCGGAATTTACCCTACACACATGTAAATCTACCCTACGCATTTCAAAATTTATCCTACACATATTAAAATTTATCCTACACATGTCGAAAATTGTCCTTCACCATATATTATTTTATCTTGAAAAAATATATTAAAAAAATGAGTTACAAGTTTAATTAATTAGCTAATTAATGACAATTATAGATTTACCTATATGTCATTTTTCATAATATGAAATACACACATTAAATAAAGTAAATGGAGAATTTCTATTGGTTTAAAAGTTATTCTTTTTATTCTTATAAATTTTTCTTCTCATTTGAACTTTCCAATATATATATATATATATATATATATATATATATATAAACACATATATATGGGATGGATCATGAAAAAACTAATTTAAATGAGAAAACAAAAAAAACTAACTAAAAAACCCTAAAAAATACCAATTTTGTTTAATTTTTTTATTAAAAATCACTATATTTCATATATAAAAAAACTTTATTCAAAGAAAATGTACTGCACATGTGCTATAATACGGAAAAGCCTAAACCACCTAACTTACCCCCCACCGACACCCCCAAAGACCTAAACCCTCACCACCTCCACCCTCCAAAAACCTAAAACTACCCTCCGACCAAAAGCCTATACTCCCCCCCCCCCCCCCCCTCAAAAAAAACTAAAACTAAACCCTAAACATGAATCCAAAAATAACTAAACCCCCCACCTGCTTCTCTCAAATAACCTAACCCCCCCCCCCCCACCCGCTTCCCCCACACCCCAAACCTAATCCTAAAAGCTAAACAAAACTTAAAAGCTAACTTTAAGCATATAATGCACATGTGCAATACAAGTTGTTTTTTTTTTTTTTGAAAAAAAGGGTTTTTTTATATATAAAAAGTAGTGAAATTTTTTATAAAAATTGTAAAAAAAATTGGCATGTTTTTTAGTCTTTTTTACTTTTCTCATTTATATATAGTTTTCTTATGATCCTTTCTTTCTCTCTCTCTCTCTTTATATATATATATATATATATATATATATATATGTTTAAATTTGTATTCACAAAAATAACATGTAGGTTATTTTATATTAAATTCCTAAATTTATTGTCTAAGTTTAGGTATTGAAATAACACCTAAATAGCTTAATCCAGTGGCCTTGATACTTCCTTCTGTCAGACCTCTGACTACACCATGGGAGGGAGTCGTGGGCAGATACAGTAGTGATACCAGTGTTTATTAAATTTGTAACAGAAATTTTATCAGAACGGTAGTCAGGAAAATTTTAGAGTTGTAAAACACATAAAATCTTAATATTAAACAGATGAGGTAAAAACCCATACTACAACAAAAGAATTTTTTAGAGGGATAAACCCTATTTTTACAAAAAATAAATAAATAAAAAACACATTTTCTTTATTTTATTATGATAACATAGCCACTTTATTTAAGCCTTCGGTGCTTCATAGCATATTTCTTTACTTTTATAGTAAGTCACCTGAAACGCGTTTAAAAACACATTTATCAGCGAAAAATACTAGTGAGTTCATTCATTTGTATAGAAAGACACAGTATTGTAATTTACAACATCAAGAGTTTTTACATTTGTTTATATCTTTCAATTACTCAAATCAGTATTTGTCACATGGTGGCAGTTCTTGTGACTGTGGTCATATTACTATTGGCTAACTCTTTGTCTAATAGCAACGTTGGACTAGTAGTGTATACAAAACCCACATACCGGCAGTAATTTCAGAATACAAAGACTTAATCACTATAAATACAACTTGTAAAAACATTTAGGGTTTTTAAAACATTCAATAAAAGAGAATGACTCACTTTGCAGAACTAGGGTTTTTAGTTATTACATGCTGGTTTAAGTCTTGGGTTCCTAAATAAACACACAATGCAACTCGTATTAGTGTATTAACCCAACTCAAGATATTCAAAACCTCAACGTAGTTAACAAAGTATAGCCTTATTTAGGTAGCACTTTGACACCCGTTGATTTGTTTTAGATATATCGGACAGAGTATCATACCGGTGATTTAGGTTAGCACACTTTCTAGGAGTAGAGTTTCGAGGCTTAGGGTTTCGGGATTTAAAATGATTGAAAGAGGGAGCGAGAGAAAGAGATTGAAATTGAGCAATTTGAAAAGCCTATGAATTGCTCTATTTATAGTTGAAATTTCTTATATAAAAAAAAATTCATAGGTGGCAGATATCGAAGCAACGCAGAGTCAAAATATTTGTTCTAATTTATTCATTTAATGTTGTGTGTGAGGTGTTAGAAATGCAACAGATGTGTCCTTTTTTCACTATTTTCTTATCTGCTTATTACATACATATTCATTCGATGTTAGTTATCTATACATTAAATTAAAAATATACATATACATATGAATTATATCAATTTTCGTTGCTCCCATGCACTATACATAGAACATTTTTCATCATTTATATATGTTAAGGTATTATATTTATAATTATAATCTTCTTTATTGGTTTTATTTTATAACAATATTTTATTTATAAATTTCTTTTCTAACATAACAAATAACCTCTTGTAATTTTTGTTTATTATAATAATAATATAATTAATTTAACTCAAATCTTGTTTTAATCTTATAACTTTTAAACTGTAATTTTCTTATAAAATTATGAATATATAGTTGAAACCTACTCATTTTTCTCTACAATTAAACCTAAGTTTCAATAAAAACAAAACATGACTAATATAATATATTTTACCATTTTATTTAAATGGTTCCTATAAAAGTACATGTTTGTCTAGATACCTTATATTTTTAGTGGTCATTTTACTCCTTACCTATTTATTTAATAACATAAGTTTCAAATATTTTAATGCATAAAACAGAAATGTTACATTTATCACATTGATATCACGACAAAATTTAATTACGTTAGTAGCACATTGATAGCATATAACATTGTTAGCACATATGCTAGTAGCACGTTAGGGTTGATCGTACATGTTTTGATGTTATAATATCTTGGGCACATATTTGATTTATCCACAAAGTAGGGGTTAAAGATGATGAATCCAAGAAAGAGGTTAATGTTATTGATGCTACATCTATATCAACCAAAATGAGGAAGCATGTAATGACTTAGAGGTTTGTAACATTCGATTTAACATTCTATGTACATGTTTCTGAAATGGTATTAATGAAATGAATGTCTATTATGCATGTAAAGTTTGTAAAGCTTCACCACATACCAAAAAAGGAAAAGGCTGACAAGTGTGAGGCGATAAATGTGCCATCAAAATCCCTATTTAAGCCATAAACATGTTGAATTTAACACAAGGATATCATGTAACAAGTTTTCTGAACCCTGACTTGTTACCTACTAATATATTATATATAATTATGTAAGGAAAAATTACGTAGGAAAAAGGAAGCTACCTAACAAGAAAAAGAGGAGGTGTTGAGCATAAACCAATGAAAGGTAAGCGTTTATGTGCTAAATATATGTGTTAAGTAACAGAGTTGTTATGAGTTAATGTATAATAAATGTTTTTTAAGGTGAAAAAATAAAGAACTAACAAAAATCTACAACTCAAAATAATGACTCGGATGACGATTTCATTAACCCTAAACATATCTAGCACTAGAATTAGAATAAGAAATAACTAAAATGTCATGGGCCTACTAGAAAGTTTAACACCAGAATAACGCCAATCAATTAAGAAAATTAGGTTTAAGGGCATATTGATATTGAACATAAGTGGCATGCCAACTTTACTAGGATTTTGGTTGATATCAAGTTATAACTGTCAAACTAACACTTGGAACATACAAGATACAAATAGCCACAAGTTTGGTTAGAGATGTACATGGAACACCAATAGGTCCTATAAAGGTGACTGATGTCCCTAAGACTTTATGTCATATGAACTTGTAGTTGAATTGGAGGACGCATATTAGGTCAAGGTCTATGTTGCTAAAATGTGGAAAAGTTATCAATGTAGTAGAAGCATTAACGAAGACAAAAATGATGGTTATCATCAATTTTTGGTGGTGTTTAACATGATAATGGGTGTTAAACACCACTTAAAATTGAGGATAGCCATAATTCCAGTCTCTGTTAATGCTTCTACCGTATCAATAACCTTTCAAACTTTGGCAATGTAGATGTTGTCCTAACATGCGTCCTCCATTCATCTACAAGTTCATATGACATATTGGGTCTTGGGATGTCACACCCCGACCCGCAGCGGAAAAGGTGATCGGGACATGATTGGGTTATCATCAAAGCTCATGACATTTATTTTAACGTTTCATATTCATTAATACAATTTAATGGAAATTTACAAACATAATTACATCATGACCTAAACATCAATCTAAGCTTCTTTGTTTTCTTCTAAGGCATTTCCTATGTTTTCCTTGCTTCATCCTGTTCACCTGTATCATGTGTAAAAAAGGGTTTCTGGATCAACAAAAAGTTGGCGAGTGAATCCTATAGAAAACATTTGAAAAAGTTTATTTAATTGATTATGAAATAAAGTGCACAACCACACATGAGTAAAAATAGATGTAAACTTATTCATAAATCAATTTAATATTAAACAATACACACATGAACAATAATGGATCGTTTAGAGGCACGCGTTGCTCAACTCGTCTCTCATGAGGAACTGATGGGCCTAATGAATGAATTGCATAAACATGATAATATGAAAGACATAACTACAAATAATATAAACTCAATAATACACACACGAATAATAATGGATTGATTTTGAGGCACGCGTTGCTCAACTCGTCTCCCACGAGGAACTGATGGGCTTAATGAATGAATTTCATATAAGTTGACAAAATGAAATACATAATCACAACAATATAAACAATCTAAGTTTAGATCACGATATGGTATGGCACAAGTTTAAATAAACGAGTTAATTATTTTGTGACACATGACACACCCCAAAACGTGTAATTAAAAAGGGGGAGTTGTAAGATTCACTCACAATGGGTGCGTTCGGTTGATGATGTTGAATGCACGCGAAGTGGTTTTAACCACGAGTGAAATTAACCTAGATAAATAGCATTATGGTTTGGTGAGTAAACGGATTTTATTAATCCATTTTAGTAGGATTGTTGGGTGTATTTTTGTGAGTTTAAGGCTATTTTCTAACCTTAAAAATGTTATGTTTAAGTATTTTTAATTAATTTTTAGTTAAAATAAATAAATAAAAATAATAAAAAAAGTTGACTTTTTTTTGACCGTTGACCTTTGACCTTGACTGTTTGACCGGTTCGTATGCGTGTAAGTGTGCGCTGGGTGAGGCTCGAACCCGAGACCTCCCGTACGCGTGCACGCAGCTCTACCAACTGAGCTACGTGTCTAACCCGAAATATTTCTGTTTTTAATTATATTTATATATTAATTAGATTAATCCGAAAATCAATTTATTTCTAAAAAGATTTTACTGAATCGGACCGGTACGCTCCACAGGTCTCGAACCCGGGACCTGTGGGTTGAGTTAACACACAGTCCACCGCTGGACTGTGTGTCTAACTTGTTAAATAATCCGATTTATAATATACTTATGAACAAACTTCATTATTTCATTTCTGCCTTATTTTAAAAAGTTAGATAATTGTCCGAATCGGTGCAGTAGACCAGACTCGAACTCGTGACGTGTGATTAAACATTCACACAGTCCACCACTGGACTGTGTGTCTGACTTGGTTATTATTCCGGTTATTAATAAACTTAACATGTACAGCGGTGACTCCGGTTCGGTTAACAAAAAAGACATTTTTATTAAGGCAAGCATGCGTGGAACAAGATTCGAACTCGAGACGTTTACGTGTTTAATGTGCACACAGTCCACCGCTGGACTGTGTGTCTAACCCGAGTTATATCTTGAATTAAATTAAACTTATATGTTACCGAAACTTCGTCTTCTTCGTCAGTTTTAACCAGAAACGATGACTGACTGGTTCGAAGTTTTATTCATGTTTGTTAGCGTGTTTCAGTTAATTACAGGTGAGATATAAATAAAAAGAAAGAAAAATTAGGCGTAAGGTATACCGACTGGACTCCTCTGTTTCTCCGGCGAAACTCCGATGACAGCAAAAGATTCCGGCGACGTGTGTCTTGCGGCAGAGGGTCTTCAACGAGCTTGAGATGAATGTGGGTAGCTTCGGTATGAGTTCTGAGTGTTCAGTGTTTAGAGTAAGGCACAGAAGTGAAAAACCCGGTTTTCCGGCGATGTGCAGAAGTTTTCCGGCGAGTGAAATTACGTCGGGTAAAGGTGCGGTTTTGAGCGAAAAAGCTTGCAGAGGTTCGAGGAGGTATTTATAAGGCAGGTTATCGATGAATTTGGTCCAATTTCCGACTTGATTAGTCGGTTAAAAATTCTCCGGCGGTTATAGCTTGTGTCACGGACTCAGGCGTCGGTTATAACCGATGTAGTGTTTAAGGTTTACGTTATAACTGAAGTAACCGTCCAATCTCGCGAGATCGCCGGGATTTCCGACGACTGCATTTGGGCGCGCCGATTTCGAATTCGGAAAACATGTTATGAATTAATTGATTCTAATAATTAACAAGGAACACTAGTGGCGCAGTGGTTGAGTGTGTGTGCGATAAGACTGTTGACCCGGCTGACTGACCCGGGTTCAAAACCCGGCAGAAACATTTAATTTTTATTTCATTATTTTTAACAATTTTTCAAAAACAAATTATATCTTCCAATATAATAATTAATTATGTATCGTTTAAATTTAATTTGGGCATTAAATACGCCATGAAATTTTAAACTGATTGTTCGGTTAATAAACGGAGCGGGTTTGGTAAAATCCGTTTTTGACGGATGTTACAGTATCCCCTGCTTTTTATTTCGTCCCGAAATTTAAATAGTGATATATTTGACTAAAAGAATGATGGTGTTTAGTTTGACAGTTACATGCTTAGAAAAAGTAAGGTTTTAAGTTTTTGTTTGAGGCGGTAACGTTCCTTGTAAGGGTTAAGTACCCTATTACAGGAATCGCTTTTTGTTGCCTACTGTAAAAGTATTGATAAGCAGAATTGATTCGCTAAATATGATATCATGCATAATAGTTTGGATATGTTTGGAAGGATATGGTTATATCCTAAGGCAAAACTTCTATTACTACAACCTACATGGAACTTCTCATAACCATCTAACAATACCTCTGATCCTTTGACAAGAATACTTATATATAGGAAGTACCAGCGGCGTATCCACCATATTCTTGTCAAATTTTCATTGGTTTTATCAGTAAGTTATGATTGGTTCTATGACTATAGAACATAAATAAACACAACAGCTAATATTTGAATCCACATTCTGATAGCATATATGTTTGAATGGTGACAGTTCCTCTCTCGTTTGTTATGATGGAGAGGTTAGTTTATGTAGAAATGGAACACAATCCAATTTCTTTAAATAGCGAGATGATATAAATGTAACACAAATTTTAACCCAGGGCAATACTAAATCCTACATGGAACTTCTCATAACCGCCTGATAATGCCTCTGATCCTTTGGCAAGAATACTTATATATAGGAAGTACCAGCGGCGTATCCACCATATTCTTGCCAAATTTTCATTGGTTTTATCCACAAGTTATGATTAGTTACCAAGAAACTATTAAATCATACATAGAACTTCTCATAACCGTCTGACAATGCCTCTGATCCTTTGACAAGAATACTTATATATAGGAAGTACCAGCGGCGTATCCACCATATTCTCGTCAAATTTTCATTGGTTTTATCAGTGAATTATGATTAGTCCTATGTGACTCTACAACCAATACAACAAACTCATAAATACAGAAAATGAAAATGTCTGTGCGATCAAGGCTCAATCAAACGGAGCCGATCGTATTGCATGTACTGAAAATAATAAATTTAATCTAAACAACAATCACACAAACAGCCTATACATGGAACCTCTCATAACTGCCTGATAATGCCTGCGATCCTTTGACAAGAATACTTATATATAGGAAGTACCAGCGGCGTATCCACCATATTCTCGTCAAATTCTCATTGACTTTATCCGCAAGTTATGATTAGTTCTATGTGACTCTACAACAAACACAACAATCACAAGATACTGATAATGAAAATGTCTGTGCGATCAAGGCTCAATCAAACGGAGCCGATCGTATTGCATGTACTGAAAATGAAAATGTCTGTGCGATCAAGGCTCAATCAAACGGAGCCGATCGTATTGCATGTACTGAAAATAATAAATTTAATCTAAACAATAATCACACAAACAGCCTATACATGGAACCTCTCATAACCGCCTGATAATGCCTCCGATCCTTTGACAAGAATACTTATATATAGGAAGTACCAGCGGCGTATCCACCATATTCTCGTCAAATTCTCATTGACTTTATCCGCAAGTTATGATTAGTTCTATGTGACTCTACAACAAACACAACAATCACAAGATACTGATAATGAAAATGTCTGTGCAATCAAGGCTCAATCAAACGGAGCCGATCGTATTGCATGTACTGAAAATGAAAATGTCTGTGCGATCAAGGCTCAATCAAACGGAGCCGATTGTATGTGGGCACGCCGGGTTCAACCTCATAATGAAATGGGGAACATGCTCAACGCTCATAATGTAATGGGGAGCGGCGGCCTATGAAATTGCATGTACTGAAATAATAATAAACAATAATTACTCAAACAGTTTACACATGGAACCTCTCATAACCGCCTGATAATGCCTCCGATCCTTTGACAAGAATACTTATATATAGGAAGTACCAGCGGCGTATCCACCATATTCTTGTCAAAGTTTCATTGGCTTTATCCTTAAGTTATGATTGGTTCTATGTGATTCTAAAACATAAAGAAAAACATAAAACTAAACGATTGGAGTTGAATCTGGATCTTCGGTGAAGAGGACTAGTTGGGTATCTTCGTTTGGGCCGTCATTATCTTCGACAGGATTGGCATTGATGTTGAAGACTCTTCCTCTTGCTGATGGCCTAGCGGTTGGGTTTTCTTGGTTTACTTGGTTAACTGGGTTTGATTGGGCTTGAGCGTTTATGATGTTAACCAATCGAGGGCACGTGTTTCTAAAGTGGGTAGGGTCGCCACAATTGAAACAAGCTCGAACATATGGGAACATGGGGTATTGGGGTTGTTGATAGGTTTGGACCATGTTTTGAGTAGGGGAAGAGATTTGGTTTTGAAAGGTGCGGCAAACCTTGCTCAAATGACCATAGCGTCCACAAGTTGCACATAGTCGACAAGGTAAGGTAAGGGGATGGTGATAAAAACAGTTATTGCATCGAGGGTGAGGTCCAAGATATGGTTTCTTATTTGGGTAAGTTGAGTTGGGTGCCACTTGAGTGATTGGGATAGCTTGGATGGGTATGGCGTGTGAAATTGGTTGATTTCGTTGGATAGCAGCGAAAAGTTGCCCGTCTCTCTTTCTCTTAGAATTGGGTTGAGAAGGGGATTCGGTTTGGGTGTAGTCGGAGGTTTCAGTCGATGCTTTATCCTTCTTCTTCTCCTCCTCGAAGTCTTTGTTCCGGATTCGGTTCTCGGTGAGCGTTGTTGCTAGCGTTGTGCTGCTTCCAAAGTTGCAGGCGTGGTACTTATTACAGAGTCTTGAATCTTTGACGGAAGACCACGAATGTAGTGCTCGATCAAACGGTAGAGGGGAGTGAACATGTTGGGAACCATTTGATGTAACTCGAGGAATCTTTTGTTGTATGTGGTGTGGTCTCCTTCCTTTTGCTTCAACGAATAAAATTCATCTTCTAATTTCTTGATTTCGCTCCTTGGGCAAAATCGTCTGGTCATGATTTCCTTCAATTCGTTCCAAGTTAAGGTCATAGCATCTTCCACACCTCGTTTGGCCTTCTCTGTATTCCACCAAGTAAGTGCTATCCCATATAATCGACCGGTAGCATATCGCACTTTGCGATCATCGGGGCAATCGCAATTTAGAAAAGTGTTCTCCATCTCTTCAAACCAATGGAGGAGAGCAGTGACACCTTCAGTCCATTTGTATTTTGGAGGGTCGCATGATTTGAAATGCTTGTAGGTGCATTTAGTGGTATTTGGGGGAGAGTTGATAACGTTTTGATTTTCTTGATTGACAGGATTAGCGGTAAGTGCTTGTTGTACTTGGATTACAATGTTGGGTATTACGGCAGCCATTTGTTGAGCGATTAGGGCAGCCATGCGTTCGCGGGCTTTTCCTGCTCTCATCTTCCTACAGGCGTGGTTAGAAGACATCTACAAGGAATACAGGTCAAAAGTATGAGTTGGATGCTTTTGGGATCATGGGTCGCACTAGGAATAAACATTCATAAAATAATTATAGAAAAATAAATCTAATCTTGGGCTTTGCTCGCCATTAGGCCCTACATGCCACCATACTTCACCTTCGTAATCATGTGGGCCCCCATGAATACCGGGTTTTTCATATGGTTCGCATGTGTTAGCCTGGTTGCGTACACTAAAACCCGGAGAAAATCGAGAAATATGTATACAACGTATGGTATTCGGAATGTGTCCAGGTGTAGACACGGTGACACCTCAAAGTGGGTTAGTTCGAACGACGTTTGGTGTGGCATGCTTTGGCCTAATAGGTCCTTCGTACTCTCATCGTTGGTCCCCAGGTAGGCAAACTGGTCCGTTATATTGGATTTATACGAATGCCAACCTAGACAGGACGTTCCGACTACCGGTACTTGTACCCTTCCAGTTACTACATGCCCGTCGCAGAACTTACTTTGATGAGATTTGAAAATTGCAACAAAATCTTTGAATAACCAAACTATGAAGATGAATTGAATATATGAACATTGATATATGTATAATGAATGTGTATGTAAGTATGTATGTTTGACTGTAAATATAAACAAATATGAAACAAATAAATATTATAAGTTTGTATGTAACCACCTAATCAATTAAAATTTAGGCAGACTATAGTATAGGCTCTAAGGGTCTAATAACCTATCCTATATCCCTATAGTCATGGCTCTGATACCAATCTGTCACACCCCGACCCGCAGCGGAAAAGGTGATCGGGACATGATTGGGTTATCATCAAAGCTCATGACATTTATTTTAACGTTTCATATTCATTAATACAATTTAATGGAAATTTACAAACATAATTACATCATGACCTAAACATCAATCTAAGCTTCTTTGTTTTCTTCTAAGGCATTTCCTATGTTTTCCTTGCTTCATCCTGTTCACCTGTATCATGTGTAAAAAAGGGTTTCTGGATCAACAAAAAGTTGGCGAGTGAATCCTATGGAAAACATTTGAACAAGTTTATTTAATTGATTGTGAAATAAAGTGCACAACCACACATGAGTAAAAATAGATGTAAACTTATTCATAAATCAATTTAATATTAAACAATACACACATGAACAATAATGGATCGTTTAGAGGCACGCGTTGCTCAACTCGTCTCTCACGAGGAACTGATGGGCCTAATGAATGAATTGCATAAACATGATAATATGAAAGACATAACTACAAACAATATAAACTCAATAATACACACACGAACAATAATGGATTGATTTTAAGGCACGCGTTGCTCAAGTCGTCTCCCACGAGGAACTGATGGGCTTAATGAATGAATTTCATATAAGTTGACAAAATGAAATACATAATCACAACAATATAAACAATCTAAGTTTAGATCACGATATGGTATGGCACAAGTTTAAATAAACGAGTTAATTATTTTGTGACACATGACACACCCCAAAACGTGTAATTAAAAAGGGGGAGTTGTAAGATTCACTCACAGTGGGTGCGTTCGGTTGATGATGTTGAATGCACGCGAAGTGGTTTTAACCACGAGTAAAATTAACCTAGATAAATAGCATTATGGTTTGGTGAGTAAACGGATTTTATTAATCCATTTTAGTAGGACTGTTGGGTGTATTTTTGTGAGTTTAAGGCTATTTTCTAACCTTAAAAATGTTATTTTTAAGTATTTTTAATTGATTTTTAATTAAAATATATAAATAAAAAAAAAAAAAAAGTTGACTTTTTTATGACCGTTGACCTTTGACCTTGACTGTTTGACCGGTTCATATGCGTGTAAGTGTGCGCTGGGTGAGGCTCGAACCTGAGACCTCCCGTACGCGTGCACGCAGCTCTACCAACTGAGCTACGTGTCTAACCCGAAATATTTCTGTTTTTAATTATATTTATATATTAATTAGATTAATCCGAAAATCAATTTATTTCTAAAAAGATTTTACTGAATCGGACCGGTACGCTCCACAGGTCTCGAACCCGGGACCTGTGGGTTGAGTTAACACACAGTCCACCGCTGGACTGTGTGTCTAACTTGTTAAATAATCCGATTTATATTATACTTATGAACAAACTTCATTATTTCATTTCTGCCTTATTTTAAAAAGTTAGATAATTGTCCAAATCGGTGCAGTAGACCGGACTCGAACTCGTGACGTGTGATTAAACATTCACACAGTCCACCACTGGACTGTGTGTCTGACTTGGTTATTATTCCGGTTATTAATAAACTTAACATGTACAGCGGTGACTCCGGTTCGGTTAACAAAAAAGACATTTTTATTAAGGCAAGCATGCGTGGAACAAGATTCGAACTCGAGACGTTTACGTGTTTAATGTGCACACAGTCCACCGCTGGACTGTGTGTCTAACCCGAGTTATATCTTGAATTAAATTAAATTATATGTTACCGAAACTTCGTCTTCTTCGTCAGTTTTAACCAGAAACGATGACTGACTGGTTCGAAGTTTTATTCATGTTTGTTAGCGTGTTTCAGTTAATTACAGGTGAGATATAAATAAAAAGAAAGAAAAATTAGGCGTAAGGTATACCGACTGGACTCCTCTGTTTCTCTGGCGAAACTCCGGTGACAGCAAAAGATTCCGGCGACGTGTGTCTTGCGGCAGAGGGTCTTCAACGAGCTTGAGATGAATGTGGGTAGCTTCGGTATGAGTTCTGAGTGTTCAGTGTTTAGAGTAAGGCACAAAAGTGAAAAACCCGGTTTTCCGGCGATGTGCAGAAGTTTTCCGGCGAGTGAAATTACGTCGGGTAAAGGTGCGGTTTTGAGCGAAAAAGCTTGCAGAGGTTCGAGGAGGTATTTATAAGGCAGGTTATCGATGAATTTGGTCCAATTTCCGACTTGATTCGTCGGTTAAAAATTATCCGGCGGTTATAGCTTGTGTCGCGGACTCAGGCGTCGGTTATAACCGATGTAGTGTTTAAGGTTTACGTTATAACTGAAGTAACCGTCCAATCTCGCGAGATCGCCGGGATTTCCGACGACTGCATTTGGGCGCGCCGATTTCGAATTCGGAAAACATGTTATGAATTAATTGATTCTAATAATTAACAAGGAACACTAGTGGTGCAGTGGTTGAGTGTGTGTGCGATAAGACTGTTGACCCGGCTGACTGACCCGGGTTCGAAACCCGGCAGAAACATTTAATTTTTATTTCATTTTTTTTAACAATTTTTCAAAAACAAATTATATATTCCAATATAATAATTAATTATGTATCGTTTAAATTTAATTTGGGCATTAAATACGCCACGAAATTTTAAACTGATTGTTCGGTTAATAAACGGAGCAGGTTTGGTAAAATCCGTTTTTGACGGATGTTACATGGGACATCAGTCACCTCTATGCGACCAATTGGTGTTCCAGGTACATTTCTAACCAAACCGTATAGTTACTCGTATCGTGTTTGTTCCAACATTCAAGGTGTTAGTTTAAAGGTTATAATTTGACACCAACCAAAATCCTATTAATGTTGGTATGCCACTTATATCCATTTTCAATATGCCCTTAAGCCCAATTTTCTCAACTACTTGGCGTTGTTCTACAGTTAAACTTTCTAGTAGCTTCATCATATTATTTGGGTTGTTTCTGATTCTAATTTTGGTGCTAGATATGTTTATGTACGGTCAGTGGCGGATCTTGAAAGTATTCGTAGGGGTAACGTTTTATAAAAAAAGGGCAACGAAATCGAAAAAACGTCAAAAATGTCAAATTTTTTCCAAAATTTACACTACCGCCGGAGCGTCAAGGGGTAGCGGAGGCTACCCCTGCGACTAAGGTATGTCCACCCCTGTGTACGGTACTTCAACAATGGTACCCTTTGAGTGTTCCACTTTCGTTTGGGAGGGTTAACAAAATCTTTATCCGAGTCATTGTTTTGAGATGTAGATTTTTGTTCTTTATTTTTTTCCACTTCAAAAAAGTATTTATTATACATTAACACATAACAACTCCTTACTTAACATATACTATTATGACACAAACGCTTACCTTTCATTGGTTTAGGCTCAACACATCTTTTTTTGTTAGGTAGCTTTCTTTTTCCCATCAAACTTTTCCCTACATAATTATATATATAATATACTAGTATGTAACAAGTCAAGAGTTTAGAGAACTTATTATATGATAGCCTTCTGTAAAATTCAACATGTTTTTCGCTTTAATAGGGGTTTTTGATAGCACATTGACCGCCTCACACGCTTGTCAACCTTTTTCTTTTTGTACGTGGTGAAACTTTACATGCATAATCAACATTCATTTTTTTATTTCATTTTGAAAATATGTACAAAGAATATTAAATCGAATGTTACAAACCTCTAGCTGTCTATTTGGTATGGGTCAATGGAGTGGACAAAGGAATGAAATAGATCATTACCATTCCATTATCTTGTTTGGTTATCATGTGGGAATCGAATGAATTATTACTTTTTGTTGTTTGGTAGGTAGAAAAAGACAAAGAAAATAAAATTAAATTGGTGGTGAGTGGAGGTGGTGTTGGGTAATGGAAAAAAAACAAGGGGGTGGATGGAATGAATTTATGTGTTTTAGAGGGTATGGAATGGATGAGGTAATAGGTGATCTATTCCGTTAACCAACCAAACACCTTTTTTTCTTTCCTTCACAATGATTCTGATACAAACGCCGATAAATTTTTGTCAAATTAGGATTAGACACATGGATGGGGTAGAATTTGGCGCCTCATTTTCCTCTACCTATGAAAATTTTTACTTAGTGGAGGCTTATTATCCACCTTCATCAACTGCTTATTGTTTCTAGAAATAGGGTCAATCGTTTTCATTTAGTTTTGTCTAGTATTTTAATTTGGAATTATCTTGTAATTGGAGATCAATGCGTCTCAAATTGGGTCACTATTTGTATAGTTTCTTTTATCAATATCAATTATCCAAATTTGATTCTATCATTTGGTTCCATTGCTGGGAAAGGAAGAGAAGATGGACTAGAAACCTGGAGATTACAGAGATGCTATCGTTGCTCAATTAGCAACATTGGAGCACATCTGGATTCAATTTTGGCAACCATGAAGAATGATGTTGAAGCAATCAAGATTATGATGCATGGAAGTGACCAATGTGGTAAGGAACCAGATGATAACCTTCACAGTCCACTCACACTTCCTCTTAAAGAGGAGGAATCCGGTAACAAAACCATACTTGGACTTGAAGAAGCAACTAGTATAGATTTTTTCTTGAAATACATGGAGAAGCGTTTACCAAAGAAAGCTCGAAAGACAATCGAGGGAAAGAGAACAAGCATGAAATTCCGTGCCAGGATAAACGGGTTCGAATCCAATTTGGAGATGATGATCGAAACCCAAGGCTGTTTATACAATGACTTCTTCAGGTCCCTTCAAATCGAAGCACTCCCGGTGGCAGCGGTTATTCTATGCTACGTCGGTCTGATCTCGATGACGATTGGATTTATCACCTCTATCACATGTGGCAGGATGAAGTACCGAGCACAAGAAGGCGTTTTTGAGAGTCTAGCAAGGTAGCAATTCTTATCACTTGTTTAACCCTAGTACGAGATGTGTGGCCGGGAACGTAATTTTATCAAAGGAAAAGGAATATCGGATTTGGATAAGATCCAAGAAACTAAGCCCTACGTCACATTTAAATGGGGTTTCATGCAAACAGAAGTCTTAAAAAAAAGAGTTAAAATCATACCTAGCAAGCCACCTAACGATTATATTTCTTTCCCTTTGATTGGCTCAACAGGAGGTGTTATCGAACCTGTGATGCACTTTGAAGTTGTTGCGTATTTTGTGCATGGGTGGTTAGCAGAAACACCGAGATCAGAATTACGTGAAGACAGACGGATCTTGGGTGTGTGTTTCGAGACGACTTTTACAATTACAATAGCTCTTAAGGGGACAACACTGTAGAAAACACAGCTCGAGGAAGTTGGGATATATGATATGGATACGAGACTAGGACGACCAGTGAGCAAGTTGGTGAAGCTTGTAAAAAAGTCAACAGGTCGTTGGATTTTTGTCTTTTCTTTACAACTTGAGGATAAGTCGTTTGTTCGGGCCAGAAGTATTGATAAAACCCGGATAAATTTTGGTCAAATTCGGGTCAGACATAGATGGGGCAGAATTTAGCGCCCCATTTCCCTTTACCTACGACAATTTTTACTTGGGGGGTTATTATCAACCTTCAATAACTGCTTATTGTGTCTAGAAATAGGATCAATAATTTTCATTTAGTTTTTTCTAGTATTTTGATTTGGAAGTATCTTGTAATTGAGATCAACCCATCTCGAATTGGGTCACTATTTGTATTGTTTTTTTTTTTATCAATTTCATTTATCCAACTTTGATTTATTAAATTCATTCCATTCTGTCTTATATTCCTGCATATCAAAAACTACCTAGTAGTCATAATAATAACATTTTCCTTTTGTTTCCTCTTTTTTGTTGATTTAGATATAGCATCATCAATAACATCAACCTCTTTCTTGGATTCTTCATCTTTAATCCCTCCTTTGTTGGATAAATCATATATATGGAGAAGATATTAAAACATCAAAACAATTACAATGGACACTAACGTGCTACTAGCATATGTGCTATTCAGGTAATAAAATGTAATAAAGATTCCAAAACTTATGCTACTCAACATTGATAACATATGTGCTATTAGTCTAGTACTAGCATACGTGCTACTAAGATAACTAAATTTTACCGTGCTATCAATGTACCAATAATGTAATTGAAGATATTAGTAGCGTTATCATTGAATTAAAAATTTACTATCGTAAAATTTTAATGTGCTAAAATTCATGACATTAAATATGCTAAACATATCAAAAATTTGATATCACATTCAATGACTTGTACTTATATCAAACTTGTTCTTGTTTAGATATGTATTTTCAGTTTAGTAACATTGTCCCAAAATAGCATGTACACCGCCATTACACCCCCCTTTCATGGGGTATTCTGGATATCT
Organism: Scalesia atractyloides; assembly: GCA_947069175.1. NCBI lineage: Eukaryota > Viridiplantae > Streptophyta > Magnoliopsida > Asterales > Asteraceae > Scalesia > Scalesia atractyloides. The sequence continues at coordinate 75,836,551 of CAMTDV010000023.1, forward strand.
CTCCTACTTAGGTGGTGCTGGGTGTTGCCTACTTGGTTGCATATTTTTGCACACACATCCAACCACTATCAATAGTCTTATATCTGAAGTCCAATGGTGTACTTACATATAGTGGTTGGGGGAGGGGTGGACACCCTCACTTTAAAAGATAACGTGGATGGCACGATGTAGGTTTATTTAAATCAATCATTAATAATATATCTGTAGATAACATTTCATAACATTTTCAATAATTCTGTAGTCCTTCATGTCTCGTGCTTAGGGTTGAGCAATTAACGATTTCGAACCGCCAAGAACGGAAACTAAACCACTAGATCCGAACCTAATTCTTTTATTTAGGGTTCGATTCCGGTTCTTAAATTTGGGTGAAAACGGTTTCCAGTTCGGGTTGGACCCCCGGGTCTATATAAGTACCACTAGAACCGGGTTGGGTTTAAACTTTAAATACTATATAAAGGACTATTAATTTATTAGGCTTTTCCAATTAAATTTAGAGTTGGTTAGAAACATTTTATTGTTGCTACTTTTGGTTTGAACTTTGAATGTTGTAATTCTTAGTAACATGTTTTAAATGGGTTTGGAGGGGTATTGTTCCAAAAACCCTTCACCTACGCAAGGTACCATACCCTAAAAATGATAACAGACACTGGAATAACCTTGTGCGCTACGCGCAACGGTGCGCCAACATTGAAACCAACAGGTTGCCTAACAAACCTTGCGCACCCTGCGCAACGGTAAGTTAAACCTGGAAGCGTAGGTCCCTGACCCTACGCAGATTGAACAAACCTCCAGCCGCGAAGTCCTAAAACCTTGCACAAGGCCAAGACTAAGATGAGAGCAACTCATACTTAGTCTTGATAACAAAATGACTTAATCCCTACAAGTCCCCGCTGGCTAAAAAAGCACTGATAAAGCCACGCGGAAGGGAGAAGCGCAAAGAGGCATTGATCAAGTACAAGGGTACAAAGTGACAGAGCTGTGACCCAATAACCGCTCGGTAGGTTGTGCCAGACCACGTTGCATGATGAACAGTCATGCAGAGGGCAGGAAGTACGCAAGGACGTACATGTGACACCAACCAACTCACGCCAGCAACTGTCACACAATCTCCACTACCAGCTGATGACAGGTCCGACAACAAGGACAACTGCCAGAACACGTGGCTCCATCCACCATGCGCTAAGCGCACCTCCTACCATAGACCATTAACGGTCATCGCAGAGGAGACATAATGGATATTCCTGGTTGTCGGCCCATCAGCCCATCTCTTACACACCTCTCTTGGCTATAAAATAAGGATCACACCACAAGGTAACACACACTGTTTTGAGCTCACTCACTAATTACCTGCTTATTCCTTGCAAACCCGATACTTATTCTCACGCTGGAGTGTGGTCATGGAGAAACCCTCCCCCTTTTTCTCCCGTGACGAGGCTAACAGTGTTTCTAGTTTTTTAGTGAGCTTGAAGCAAGATTATTCCGACGAGCAAACGAGGATAACCTTTTATGTAGAGACTCTGAGCCATAACCCAGATATCTCCCGATACCTTTGGATCTAGTGTTTCTTCATTGGCGCCATCTGATTTTTCTGATTCTTGCATCCGTCTCTCGTTCGTTTTTTCTAAAATCTCATTTTCAATGGCTGACAATCCATCAAGTGTACCACGAGGTCCTCGGGCCGTGGGAAAGAACCCAGTTCATGCCCCTCGAACTGACGGACAAGTGGAAGAAGGATCTTCCAAAAACGTCGGTGTTCACCACGACTCAGGTCGTGTGAATATCCCTGCGACTACCGGAATTCAAGTGGAAACTCCCTTTGTACATATCAATTTTACCTCTGGGTGAAACTCCGATGTCATGGTACATCAAATCTCAGACGCCCTAAATGTCATTTATGCGTAACTCTGTGCGCAAACTACTACATCCGCTGCGCCGGCGCAGCCGCCTCCAACTCACAGTGCGGGCATTGCCTGCACCGCTAGTACTAAGTTACGACTCGCCGGCCGGAGCGAGTGTTCCCTCACACCTCCGTACCAGGGAAACAGAGTATTCCCATACGCTGCCAAAATATGAGTCAAACACTCATAGACGAGCGTCTATTCATTCACGGTTGGGCCCGCACCCACTAGAGAGGCGGGACACCTAGCGTGAAGAAGTAGACAGAGCATATGGCAAGGGTGACAGCGCCAGTGTGTTCCACCGGCTACCTAAAGATCACGCCGTATACAAACCTACGCCACGGGCTGTGTACAACCCGGAGGCGAAGTATAATTACAGCTTGATCTACAGGCCGGCTGAAGCAGCCGAACACTCAAAGTTTGTGAAGGAGATCGCGCTCGCCCCGCTTGAACGCACGAAACTACCTTCCAATGTGGGAAAGTTTAATGGATTGACAGATCCAGACAACCACATGCCCTTGTTCATTGGCGCAGGGCTCATCGGAGGTTGGACGCTGCCTATGTGTTGTCATATGTTTGTCCAAACTCTTACAGGTGTTGCGCGCCTATGGTTTGAAAACTTACCCACGGGTAAGCTCACCTCATGGAACAATCTCAAAGATATGTTTCTGACTCATTTCAGCTAACAAAGACAGTACGTCAGAGATTCTTCTGACGTCATGAATATTTGGCGGCGGGATGATGAAAGTTTGGAAGATTTCATCACTTGCTACAACAAGGAGGTGTTGGAAATCGGTGACGTGCACGAACACCTGATTCATGCACAATTTAAATATGTTGTGTAGGTCCACTTGGAGGATCAAAATAACTTACTTCCTTGTTATTTAACACACACACGAGTGGAGAATCCAAGTGTATATGCAAACCAAAGCAAGATCACAACCAATATAACAAAAGATACATCTTCAGATATTCACTATATTAATTTGTAGAGAGACCCAGTACATACACTTTTGAATAAACTGTTTATCTCTCTATACACTCTCTTTGTGCTCTCTCGAGAACCAAGTTAACATGGGATGGTATTTATAGGCTAAGACCCAGTGTATATTTACGAACTACCCTATTGTTCCACGAACAATATAGAGTCCTACGAAGAATTGATGTTTAGTTAAGAAGAACCTGGATTCGTACGAGTCACTAGTGATTCGTACGAATCAGTGGTGATTCATACGACTAAAGTTCTTCATACGAATCAGTGATGATTCGTACGACTTAGTTGTTCTTCTTGACTGGTTACTCACACGAACAAGAAACTTGATCTTCTTGAATGGTCACTCGTACGAACAAGCAACTGGTTCTTCTGAATAGTTACTCGTACGAACAAGCAGATAGTTCTTCTTGATGTCACACCCTGACCCGCAACGGAAATAGCAATCAGGGCATGATTGGGTTTTCATCAAAGCTCATGACATTTACTACAATTAAGTTTCATATATATTGACTGAAATTTAAAATAAAATATCCAAACACAAAGAAACATACAAACACAAGAAATATTGTTCTAAACAAGACATATTTTATTCATCTTCTAAGGCCAATCCTAAGTGTTCCTCTCCTCAGCCTCTCCACCTGTATCATGTGTAAAAATAAAAGTTTGGATCAACAAAATTTGGCGAGTGAATCTAAATTAAACATTTAAACAGATTAGTTATATTGATAATTTTAATAAAAATTGTGCATGGACAATATATGAGCATATGTATATATAATCAGAACACAAACCACATAATTCAACAATGTACATATGAGCATGATAATTGATGAACTGTGAGATCAACGCTTAATCAAACGGAGCCGATTTAATGAGGCACGCGATGCTCAACTCATATCCAATGAGGAACTGATGGGTCTTATGTGAATGATTGCACTGAAATGACATAATGTAACCACATATAACAACAACGACAAAAAAAATATACACATTAGATCACATAATGGTGTTAACACAAGTGTTTGAATAAATAAAATATGTATATGACACATGATACACCCCAAAACATGAATAAAAGGGGGAATTTGTAAGGATTCATTCACAGTGGGTGCGTTTCCTTGGATTGGCGACGAACGCGCACGAATTTGGATTTAATAACGAGAGAAACTAACCTAAATAATAACGTGATAATTCGATAAATAAATAAAAGTTAATATTTTTAACTAATGCTTTTTATTAGATTTTTAGGTTTATTTTTGTGGTATTAAAACATTTTTTAAACATTAAAAAGTCTTATTTAAGAGTATTTTAATTAACTTTTAATGAAAATGATAAAAATTTTGATTAAAGAATTACCCTTTTTCAGGGTTTGACCGGTTCGACCGGGTTGACCGTGTGAGTTATTGGCAGCGTGTGAGGTTCGAACTCATGACCTCCCTTATACGTGTACGCAGCTCTACCAACAGAGCTACGTGTCTAATCCGGAAGTATCTCTGATTTAGTTATATTTATACATTATTTGCTTATTCATAAATTTATTTATTTAAAAAGGCTTTTGAAATTATTGAACCGTTGCATACATCATGGATCGAACCCACGACCTTTACGTTGTTTGCACCCAGCCCTACCAACTGGGCTGGGTGTCTAACCCATTATTATTTGAAATCATTTTATACTTATGAACTTACTGGAAGGCGATCTAATTAGGTTTAAAAAATGGATTTTATCTCAGGAAAACCGGTGATGTTCAAGGCTTGAACCCGGGACATGTGTGTTATGTTTGCACACAGTCCACCACTGGACTGTGTGTCTAACCCGATTATAAACCTGTTTTTAATCATGCATATGCATCAGTTAACTTCATCTTCTTCATTAAACTAAAACCCAAAACATGAACCCGACTGAAATTTGTTTTAAACAACTCTGGTTAATTGATTCAAAGCTGACACATACTAAATAATAGATTACAAAAGGGTTTAAAGAATTATACCAACTAGAAGACGCGTTTCGGTTTCCGGTGGCGGATTCTAGCGAGTGCAGGAGATTTTCGGCGACAATGGTTTTTGATTAGAGATTAGAGTGGAGTTTTTGAAAGAATGAGCGAGGTAATTGAGTGGTGATTCAGTGATATTTATAGGGTGAACAAACAAATTCAGTTTCAGTTTTAAGACTAAAATCATGGTCAATGATTTCAAACTTTAAAAACGGTTTTGAATTAATTGGATTTTGAATTGCGGTTATAACCGATGTTGATCATCGGTTACACTCAGTCAATTTGCGAAGAAAAAGGTTAATCTCGATGAATAACTTTGAATCACTTTCGGCGGTTACAGACATGATCTAGCAGGGGGAGTTACGAGTTTCATTTTAAGTTTTATTGGTTATCTAACTTGAACATAAAGTGTGTCTGGTCCAGTGGTGTTTGGTGTGTGAGAGTTTGTGGGGACCCGGGTTCGACTCCCGGCTACCCCTTTTGTTTATTTGTTTTATATATTTTTATTATTTTAAGGTTAAATTACTTTATTTATTCTTTTATTGTTTATTATTTTAATTATGTAATTATTTATTAACTATAAATATATTAAATAACCCTAATAAATGAATGCGTAACAACTTTAATAAATACTTGATTCACAAACGGAGCGGGTTTTAGAACCCGTTTTACATGAATGTTACAGTATCCCCTACTTTTAGAAATTTCGTCCTGAAATTTAGGTTGAAGTTGAAACTGGGAAAAGATGCGGTTATTTTTCGCACATTGAGTCTTCGCGTTCCCAAGTAAACTCAGGTCCTCGTTTTGACTCCCAACGCACCCTGACTATTGGAATACGACTTCGTCTTAAACGCTTTTCACCGAAGTCCATGATTTCTACAGGTCTTTCAACAAAATGCATTGATTCATCGATTTGAATATCTTCTAATGGTATATGGAGGTTTTCGTCGGCGAGACACTTTTTCAAGTTTGATACATGGAATGTGGGATGAATTATGTTGAGTTCTTCTGGTAAGTCAAGCTTGAATGCTACAGGACCAACTCTTTCGAGAATTCTGAATGGTCCCACAAAGCGTGGTGCTAGCTTGCCTTTTTGACCAAAACGAACCACTCCCTTCCACGGTGATACCTTCAAAAGTACTTGATCACCAACACAAAACTCCAGTGGCTTTCGTCGTTTATCAGCGTAAATCTTTTGACGACTTCGAGCTGCTAGAAGATTATTGCGGATCTGGAGAATTTTATCAGTCGTTTCTTGAATCAACTCAGGTCCAGTGATTTGCGCTTCACCGATTTCGTGCCAACATACAGGAGATTGGCACTTACGACCATATGAGGCTTCAAAAGGAGCCATACTGATGCTTGAATGATAGCAATTGTTGTACGAAAATTCAACTAACGGTAAATGAGTATCCCAATTGCCCATGAAGTCTATTACACATGCTCGCAAAATGTCTTCAAGGGTTTGTATGGTGCGCTCAGAATGACCATCAGTTTGAGGGTGAAAGGCAATGCTGAGATCTAATCGAGTACCCAAAGCTGATTGTACGGCTTGCCATGTTCGTGAAGTAAAACGACCGTCTCGATCTGAAATAATACTTAAGTGCACACCATGACAACTTAGTCAATATAGATACGAGCTAACTTCTCGTTCTTGTAGTCTTCACGGATTGGAATAAAATGAGTTGATTTAGTGAGACGATCAATGATAACCCAGATTGTGTCATGCCCACTGGAGGCGCGAGGTAACCCAGTAACGAAGTCCATGGTTATGTTTTCCCACTTCTAGATAGGTATTTCAGGTTGCACGAGTAATCCTAAAGGTCGTTGATGCTCAGCTTTAACCTTAGCACACGTGAGGCACTTGGAGACAAAAATGGCGATATCCTTCTTCATGCCAGGCCACCAGTATGAGTATCGTAGATCTTGATACATCTTATCGGCACCTAGATGTATAGAGTATCGTGTTTTGTGAGCCTGTTCATGAGAAAAGCACGAAGATCGTCACGATCAGGTACCCAAATACAATTTAAGTAATAGAGGATACCATCCGACTTGGATTCTACTTTGGTTTTAGCTCCACAAGACAATTCATCTCGCACATCATTTTCTGTGATGGAAATATGTTGAGCTGCTCGAATTCGGTTTTGAAGATCAGTCACAATTTGAGAACACAAAAGATGGATGGAGTTTGCATACTCTTTTCGACTGAGGGCATCAGCCATGACGTTAGTTTTTCCAGGATGATAACGGATTTCACAATCATAATCATTTAAAAGTTCGACCCATTGTCGTTGCCTCATGTTCAACTATTTTATATTGAAATATGTTGAAGGCTCTTGTGGTCAGTGTAAATTTCACACTTGGTACCATAGAGATAGTGTCTCCATATCTTTAGAGCGAACACGACTGCTCCAAGTTCTAGGTCGTGAGTGGTATAGTTCTTTTCATGTACTTTGAGTTTCCATGAGGCATAGGCTATCACCTTTCCTCTTTGCATTAGAACACAACCTAACCCTTGCCCTGATGCATCACAATAAACCACAAAGTCTTCGCAACCATCAGGAAGAGTAAGAATAGGTGCATCACAAAGTTTTTGCTTCAAAGTTTGGAAAGCCTCTTCTTGCTTGGGCCCCCAAATGAATGGTTTGCCCTTATGAGTCAAGGTTGTGAGTGGTACGACAATATGAGAAAATTTTTGATGAAACGTTGATAATAACCAGCTAGACCAAAAAATGATCTAAATTCGGTAGGAGTGCATGGCGCTTGCTATTCTTGCACCGCTTTGATCTTTGCAGGGTCGACAACATGACCAAGAAATTGTACCTATTTTAACCAAAACTCACATTTCGAGAACTTAGCATAAAGCCTTTCGGTCCTCAAGAGTTTTAGGATGGGTCGAAGATGTCGCTCATGATCGGATTTGGTCTTAGAATAGATAAGAATATCATCAATGAAGACTATGACAAAACGATCGAGGTAGGGTTTACACACCCTATACATCAAATACATGAAGACAACAGGAGCATTGGTCAAACCAAAAGGCATAACCATGAATTCATAGTGGCCATAACGAGTACGAAAAGCAGTCTTTGGAATGTCTTCTTCACGTACTCTAAGTTGATGATAACCAGCACGAAGATCGATTTTTGAGAAACAGGTGGCACTCTGAAGTTGATCTAGAAGGTCATCGATACGAGGTAAAGGATAGCGGTACTTGATAGTCAGCTTGTTGAGCTCTCTATAGTCGATACACATTCGAAAGGTTCCGTCTTTCTTCTTTACGAATAGAACCGGCGCACCCCAGGTGATGAGCTAGGAGTATAAATCCTTTGTCAGTCAATTCTTGCAGCTGACTAGCTAACTCTTGCATCTCAGATGGGGCTAACCGATATGGACATTTTGCGACTGGTGTAGCACAAGGTACAAGATCAATTCAGATCTCGACTTCTCGCACAAGAGGAAGTCCTGAAACATCGTCGGGAAAAACTTGAGGAAATTCTTTAACGATGGGAATGTCTTCGAGCTTCTTTTCCTTGCCTTCCTTTTTGACGATGTGAGCTAAAAATGTTATATAGTCCTTGCGAAGGCATCTTCGAGCTTGGAGGCATGACATTAATTTGAGCCCTTTAGAGGAGGTTTCACCAAAGATACGTAAAGTTTGACCGTCAGCAAGAGGAATTCGAATAAACTTCTCATAACAAACAACTTCAGCGTGATGCTGGCTAAGCCAGTCCATACCAATGATGACATCGAAACTACCCAACTTCATAGGGATGAGATCAATTGGAAACTCATGATCATTGAGTGTAAGAGTACAATCACGAATAATCGAGTCTAACGTAATAGGTTCACTATCAGCAACTTCCACCATGAATGATTCTGCTAGACTAACGCGAGGTAAATCAAGAATAGATTCGAACTCTAAGGACACGAACTCTAATCTGCACCAGTGTCAAATAGAATAGATGCATAACTACCGTTAATGAGAAACGTACCGTTAACCACATTATTATCAGCTCTAGCTTAATTGGCATTGATGTTGAAAGCTCTTCCTCTTGCGGGTGGATTGGCTTGGTTGGCTTGATTCACCGGATTAGCATGAGATTGAGCATTTATGATGTTCACCAAACGTGGGCAAGTGCTTCGGAAATGGGTTGGATCACCACAACTGAAACATGCTCTGAATGGTTGCATCATAGGGTAGATGGGTTGGTAGTAGGGTTGGGCCATGGGTTGAGCAGGTGGTAAGAGTAGAGGTTGTTGGTATTGGGCTTGGCCTACCACTTGATTGTTGGGTTGGGCTTGAGGTTGATCGCGGTTTGGCTTTTGAAGAATACGACAAGTTTGAATTGTGTGACCTGCACGGCCACAACTTCTGCAATAAAGACATGGGTTCTCAGAAGGGTGGTGATATTGGCATCGGTTACATTTTGGGTGAGATCCTGTGTCGGGTTTCTTGAATGGGGCGGAAGGAGGTGCAACTTGTGTGATTAGAGCGGCAGTGATAGAGGATTGGTTTGAGTAACAGCGAAATTCTTCCCATTATGTTTCCTTTTACAAGCAAACTTAGAAGACGGTCATGTTTGGGTTGAGGTTGGGGTTTCAGCAGGTGTCTTGTCTTTCTTCTTCTCATCTTTAAAATCGCCATTTCGGATGCGATTTTCTGTGAGCTCAGTAGCCAGCTCCATTGCATCCTCGAGAGTTGCAGGTGTAGTACTAATCACTGAATCTTGAATTTTCGAGGGAAGACCTCGAATGTAGTGATCAATTAAACGATAGAGTGGAGTGAACAAGTTGGGAACCATCTGGTTCAACTCGAGGAACCTCTTATGATAGGTGATGTGGTCTCCTTCCTTTTGCTTCAAGAAATAAAATTTGTCTTCCAATTTCTTGATTTCGCTTCTTGGACAGAAACGTCTAGTCATAAGCTCCCGCAACTCTTCCCATGTTAAGGCCACAGCGGCTTCAACACCTCATCTACCCTTCTCTTCGTTCCACCACGTAAGTGCTACCCCATACAAGTGACCGGTAGCATAACGCACTTTACGATCATCAGAACAATCGCAATTGAGAAAAGTTCTTTCCATCTCCTCAAACCAACGGAGAAGAGCGGTTACGCCTTCAGTCCCCTTGTATTTTGGAGGGTCGCAGGAGTTGAAATGTTTATAGGTGCATTTGGTGGTGTTGGTGGGAGGATTGGCAACATTTGGGCCTTCTTGATTGGTGGGGTTGATGGGATTGGCGGCAAGAGCTTGTTGGACTTGAACTACAATGTCGGGAAGTACGATATCCATCTGTTGGGCTATTTGAGTGGCCATGCGCTCGCCAGATCTTCCTGACCTTCTACCACCTCGAGAGTGTCTAGCAGACATCTACAGAAAATGCGTAGCAAGATTATGAGTTGAAGGTTTTTAGGTGTCATGTGTCATAAAAGGAAAAGCAACATTCACAAAATAAATGAGAAAATAAGTTTACTACATCGATAGGATATCTTGGGCTTTGCTTATGTTTGGGCCTCCATATGTCTCCCATACTTTGGCCTAGGTAGTCATGTGGGCCCCCATGACTACTGGGCTTTGTAGGGTTCACATTGGTGTCGGCCTGTTAACACTCGCATCACCCGAACGAAAATCGTAAAACATGATTGCAAGATGTAAGGTCGGAGGGTGTCCAGGTGTAGACACAATGACAACTCAAAGTGGGGTTAGTTCACGCGACGTTTGGTGTGGCATGCTTTGGCCTAATAGGTCCTTCGTACTCTCATCGTTAGTCCCCAGGTAGGCAAATTGGTCCATTATATTGGATTTATACGAATGCCAATCCTAGACAGGACGTTCCGACTACCGGCACTCGTACACTTCCAGTTACTACATGCCCGTCGTAGACTCACTTTGATGAGATTGAAAAACTTGAAAACATTATAAAATTCTTGAGAGAGAAATCATGAAAAATTGTGATGTTGTGATGCGTGTGTAAGCATGATATGCTAATAATAGGTATAACATAATAAATATCACACATTAACATGTAACAGTGAAAGTGTTTGCATGCATTTGTGTGTGAAATAAATATGAAACAAATAAACATCATGAGTTTGCATGTAACACATAATCATTTAAAATCTACTCAATTATAGTATAGGTTCTAAAGGGTCTAATAACCTATCCTGTATCCCTATAGTCAAAAGCTCTGATACCAATCTGTCACACCGTGACCCGCAACGGAAATAGAAGTCGGGGCATGATTGGGTTTTCATCAAAGCTCATGACATTTACTACAATTAAGTTTCATATTTATTAATTGAAATTTAAAAGAAAATATCCAAACACAAAGAAACATACAAACACAAGAAATATTGTTCTAAACAAGACATATTTTATTCATCTTCTAAGGCCAGTCCTAAGTGTTCATCTCCTCAGCCTGTCCACCTGTATCATATGTAAAAATAAAAGTTTGGGTCAACAAAAGTTGGCAAGTGAATCTAAATTAAACATTTAAACATATTAGTTATATTGATAATTTTAATAAAAATTATGCATGGACCATATATGAGCATATGTATATATAATTAGAACACAAACCACATAATATCAACAATGTACATATGAGCATGATAAATGATGAACTGTGAGATCAACGCTTAATCAAACGGAGCCGATCTAATGAGACACGCGATGCTCAACTCGTATCCAACGAGGAACTGATGGGCCTTATGTGAATGATTGCACTGAAATAACATAATGTAACCACATATAACAACAACGACAAAAACAAATATACACATTAGATCACATAATGGTGTTAGCACAAGTGTTTGAATAAATAAAATATGTATACGACACATGAGACACCCCAAAACATGAATAAAAGGGGGAATTTGTAAGGATTCACTCACAGTGGGTGCGTTTCCTTGGATTGACAACGAACGCACACGAATTTGGATTTAATCATGAGAGAAACTAACCTAAATAGTTACGTAATAATTCAATAAATAAATAAAAGTTAAATATTTTTAGTTAATGCTTTTTATTAGATTTTTTGGTTTATATTTGTGGTATTAAAACAATTTTTAAACTTTAAAAAAGTCTTATTTAAGAGTATTTTAATTAATTTTTGATGAAAATGATAAAGAATTTTATTAAAAAAATTACCCTTTTTCAGGGTTTGACCGGGTTGACATTGTGAGTTATTGGTAGCGTGTGAGGTTCAAACTCATGACCTCCCGTATACATGTACGCAGCTCTACCAACTGAGCTACGTGCCTAACCCGGAAGTATCTCTGATTTAATTATATTTATACACTATTTAGCTTATTCATAAATTTTTTTATTTAAAAAGGCTTTTGAAATTATTGAACCGTTGCATACATCATGGATCGAACCCACGACCTTTACGTTGTTTGCACCTAGCCCTACCAACTGGGCTGAGTGTCTAACCCATTATTATTTGAAATCATTTTATACTTATGAACTTACTGGAAGGCGATCTAATTAGGTTTAAAAATGGATTTTATCTCAGAAAACCGGTGATGTTCAAGGCTCGAACCCGGGTCATGTGTGTTATGTTTGCACACAGTCCACCACTAGACTGTGTGTCTAACCCGGTTATAAACCCGTTTTTAATCATGCATATGCATCAGTTAATTTCATCTTCTTCATTAAACTAAAACCCAAAACATAAACCCGACTGAAATTTTTTTTAAACAACTCTGGTTAATTGATTCAAAGCTGACACATACTAAATAATAGATTACAAAAGGGTTTAAGGAATTATACCGACTAGAAGACGGGTTTCGGTTTTCCGGTGGCGGATTCCGGGGAGTGTAGGAGATTTCCGGCGACAATGGTTTTTGATCAGAGATTAGAGTGGAGTTTTTGAAAGAATGAGCCAGGTAATTGAGTGGTGATTCAGTAATATTTATAGGGTGAACAAACAAATTCAGTTTCAGTTTCAAGACTAAAATCATGGTCAATGATTTCAAACTTTAAAAACGGTTTTGAATCAATTGGGTTTTGAATTGAGGTTATAACTGATGTTGATCATCGGTTACACTCAGTCAATTTGCGAAGAAAACCGTTAATCTCGATGATTAACTTTGAATCAGTTTCGGTGATTACAGACATGATCTAGCAGGGGAGTTACGGGTTTCATTTTAAGTTTTATTTGTTATCTAACTTTAACATAAAGTGTGTGTGGTCCAGTGGTGTTTTGGTGTGTGAGAGTTTATGGGGACCTGGGTTCGACTCCCGGCTACCCCTTTTGTTTATTTTATTTTATATTTTTTATTATTTTATGGTTAAATTACTTTATTTATTCTATTATTGTTTATTACTTTAATTATGTAATTATTTATTAACTATAAATATATTAAATAACCCTAATAAATGAATGCGTAACGAACTTTAATAAATACTTGATTCACAAACGGAGTGGGTTTTGGAACCCGTTTTACATGAATGTTACACTTGAAAGGTCACTCGTACAAACAATCAACTGGCTCGTACGAAGGACAATTCACTCGTATGAAGGATAACTCACTCGCACGAAGAAGTGGTTCTTTGGGAACTCTGCTATCAGACATACTGCACAGACATCAAGATCAGTAACACACAACCTAACAGTATGCACACATGCAACTGTTTTACAAAACAAACAAACAAACTAAGCGTCGTACTAAATCAAGATAGGAGGATATCTTGATTTGGTCGACACGACCAAAAATTTAAAGACGCAACAAACAAAGACCATACCTTATTGACGTAACTAAGAACAAGCGACAGACACAAAAGTGTATCAACAAACTCCCCCTTGACTGTTGCTTGGTCTTCAGTCTTCATTTCTAATGGCCTGCTTCGGACCATGAGCTTCCGGCGTGAATACCGAACTGAGCCTAGCCGAACCAAACTGAGTCGCATCCACACAAATATGCATCAACAAACTCCCCCTTGGATGTTGCTCGTGATGATTCGTTCTTCACATTGTCGGATCTTCATATATCTTCACGTGTCAGAATCAGAAGGTGCATCAGCAAACTCCCCCTTGACTATATCTTGTGGTGTTGATAAGTGGTTAGCTATGAATTGATCATCTTGATCCACGGCTTGCATTCATGTTGTGTCTTTACCACCATAAGTTTTTTACAAACTTGTTCTCTTTGTCTTTAGCTTGCTTGGATGCCATATCTACACACAAAACAAAGCTAAATGCGTAATGAGAACAACTGCTAGGGATTTAATCAACCTTAGAGAATTTTCATTTGAAAATTTCACGAAGGATTGATTTTAAGAAAAATTAGCAAATGACACACATGAGACCAACTCTCATTCAACTACCAACTGACAATACTTTAAGAGTTTTAAGATTGTTCAATTTTAATCCATTAACATCCAAAGATTGTCAATTTCGACCATTTATGAAGATGCAATTGTTTTCCGGCTTACAATCAGAATTTTAGGTAGGATAGACTCGAGTTCCAACATCGGTCAATCATAAATAAACTAGAAGCAAAATTATTTTGGCTTTTATAAAATTTATATTAAAACTCACCTAAAATATTTTTGTCATTTTTCAATTTTTAAATGTAAAGACGGAAAGCAACAAATAATTATTTACAGACATTCTTTTTGCGGATTTCGAGGGTAAGAGAATCATATTAGTATACGGTCATGCCAAAACACATTTTTTGTTCGATTAGTTAGCATTTAGATAAGTATCCTATAACAATTATCGGTATTGTCACAAGCTCAACTTACCAGATGTACTCACGGTTAGGGGATACGATTAATGTATGATTTATACTTACCGACCGGTGTTCATCCATTTCACGACACATTCCCGTATCAGGACATGCACGAGAGAAAATCATACCGGTGAGAATACTATTTATCATCTGTTTTGACGTATATGATGTGAGATACTCACTTATTATTCATGAAACAAGCCCATGTGATTAAATCACTTATTTATGAGGAACTTGATTTTCAGATGCATGCAGGGCACAGGAGTAAGTCCGTGAACAGGTTAGTACCAACATACCGACAAAGAGACGAACTTATCTCCTGCATAAAGCTGTGATATATTATCACTTATTTATAGGGTGGATGTGATATTTTTATCACTTATTGATGGTCGTTATGCAATATTTATACGTATGTATGGAATCATGGAAGTTCTAGACTTGCGTCCCCGTTATTTTTTGGTAAAAGATTCAACCATGATACCCAGATGATAAACAAGCATAAAGACAACATATCTCAGAACCTCTGCAAACTATCAAACGAAATTTCGGTACCAAGACTATATGCTAATGAATGGTTCCCACCTGGCTTTCAGTCCGTTATGTTTATATCGCCCTGTGCACACTTTAAAATGATTGTCAGCCTACCGATACATTGAATATAGAGCTACTTATCATTTTTCATTTTAAGTTAAAAGAGGTTTTGACAGACTACTAATTTACTATCATTTTCTCTTTTTCTTGCAATGAAACTCATTTTTGTTTTTCTCTTGTTTTTGTCCTTTTTGACGTTTTGCAATTTTTTGTATTTTTCGGATTGGAATTTACTCCCCCTACAATGCAAAAAGTAAAATTAATCCTTTAAATACATCTTTTTGGATTGTCTTCAAGAAAAATATTCACAAAACGATTTCCCGATGTGGATTAACGCATGTTTTACCTCGATGTCGTTCACCAAAATTAATTTTATAAAGATTGATTTATCAAAATTTTGGAAAAATGATTTGGCACGTTGGTAATCGGTGTGGACCAAAACAACATTGATGAGTTTCATATTTAAACAATCACGTGTAAAGTGATGATCGAGATCAATGTGTTTGTCTGGAGTGCTGTAGAAATTTTAGAAATCTGTAAAGCAGCTTAAATATCGAAAGAGATAGGAGAGATTAGAAAATTTAAAACCGTAATCCTGCAATTGCTACATGCATTGCATGATCTGTGTGCTCTCCCAATTGGATATCCACCCACTAGGGATTTCAAGGTTGATTTTGCAGCTACTTCATGTAACTGAGAAATCTCTTCATAGCAACAAGATCATAAACCTCCGGCTCCGACTGGTAAGAAGCAAAGAGCATGTGGAGAAGCTTGTACACATCATCTTTGGACCGTCTATACATGATGTTGTCCACATGTTTTTGCACCAACAAAGGTCTTTGTCTTTCTCCTTGAGAAGCAGTGTGCGGTTGTTCAATCCACGCCAAAGCATCCGCACACCGGGTGCTTTGTTCAACCAAACACATTTTCTTCAATCACACACGTGGAGAAATGTACACTGCATGATTATCTTGTAAGCTTTGAACTTCTTGTAGAAGATATAAGACATGAATCTTCGATAATCTTCTGACGTGTTGCAGGCGGTACATTTCGATTGAACCTATCCTATGGATCCGATCCAAGCCTTAAACAAACAAATTGTTAGTCGTTTTACATCTTGTCAAAGTTATCAATCTTTATTCACCAAATATTCTTCACTCATCTGACATTATCTTCTATTTCTCTCCAACAAAGGCAACAACTCCTAGATATAATGATGTTTTAGAGCCGCATGTCGTCGATCTTGTGCCTGGATGCTCCACTATCAATAATTCTATGATTATCAATAGTTCCTCCTGGAACATCCTGCACACTCATTAAAGATTAGTTGGAGATGGCGACCCAAGCCTTCATTGACTTGGGTCGTCCGACATTATCGAGAATTGGAACTTCGTTTTCCCGATTATTCGGAATGGATTGTGCTCCCCCTGAAACAATTACCAATTTTGGTCTCAAATCTGTTTTTGTTTCTAAATTTTAACATTTGGTTTTACCGATTGTATTTGGACAACCTCCAGTTTTAAAGCCTTTTCAATATCTTTTTGTTGTTTCTTTCTCTGTTTCATTTCTCGTTGTTTAACAAGACGAGGGCCTGTTTTGGCGAAACAGATTTGGTATGGTAATGTTTACCACGGGCGCATCAATTTTTGCTTTTCCCTTTGTGAGATATGGACAGTTTTTGACAATGTGCCCATACTAACCACACTCAAAGCATGATCTCCGCTCAACAAACCTCGGAGTATTATAAATGTGATAGCTTGATGATGAACTTCGTGATCTTGAGGTACTTGATCCTTCATCACAACAATTTGTGTGTTGTGTGTAGTTGTTCTGACTATTTCTCTTCAAAAAAATTTTTTGTTTAACAAAATTCGTATTGGATTTGTTTTCAAAATATTAAATTTTGTCAGTCTCTTGGGATTTCACGAAGTTCACATTTTGAATTTCTTCTTATTTTGGCTCCATTTGCTTTTACCATTTCCTTGGTTAGCGTGATTTTGCTTTCGTTGATTGTCTTGAGGTTTCAATTTTTTATTTCCGTATTTCTTTCTAACTTCGCATTTTAGGAGAGGAGCACACTGAGTTGCTTCAACTCTTGGGCTCGAATTACCCAAAAACTTACTAGTAGAATCCTCAAATTATCAATCAAAGATTGATTGACATTTTTATGGGAAAATCTTTGTTTGAGTAAACTTTGTCGGAACTAATCAATGTGTAAAGCAAGTTCACCCTTTCACAGGTTTCAACATGAGCTTCAGCAATCTTGACATGGGCAATCACACACGGTTTTGCTGGAGGATCACAGAGAATGTGATTTTCAAGAGGTATATTTTCCTCTTGTGTTACCGTATCTGACTGTTAAGGTTTGTCCTCATCCGACTCGTCATCCGAACTATCATAATCCTCAATAATGGGAGGATTTTGATCATTCATAGACTTTGAGTCATTGATGTCATCCGATTGACCTTGGCTTGAAGATGTGTCCTTAGTGAACCCTAGACCAGCTGTAAATTCAGCTAGATCCAATGGAACCGTGGGTTCAAACTATGGCATATCTTCGTCATCTGGAATTTTGGTGTAAAATTGCCTAACCAGAGGAGGACAAGCCTAATAACCAATGCATTTCACATCCCCTTTCTTCTTTTGAACACCTATGATGTGATCCAAAACATATCTTGAGTTGCAGTAGCTGTCCAATTTGAGTTTGATTGCATCATGTTCACACTTTGCACAGGCTAACTCTTTTTCGTTTCTTGAAGCATGTTAATATAATTGTTAATGGTTGTTTGTTTTCTCAAAACATTCTTTGTTAATTCAGAAACATCTTTCTTTAAGGTACAATTGTTGTTTTAAATTCCTTTTCGTTTTTCTTAAGAGCTGTGTTTGCCTCAGTGCACTTTGTCAGATCTACAATCAAACTCTGATGATGTTTTTTCATGTGATCAAATTTACCTTCAAGTTCTAAGTATTTACCTTTTGAAGCTATACATTCAAAATACTTAGACACAATAGGTTTATCAAAACTTACCTGACTGGATTGACAATCTAAACGGTCCATGAATGTTGCACGAAGAGTAGAAGATCTGATTGATGAGAGATGCTTGGATAACTCATCAGATGACCCTTCAGTTTCATGCTCCAAATCTTCTTCGCCGTTGTCCGCCGATTAGTTTCATTAATCACATTATCTACTTCAACATTAACATCTTCAGATCGATCTTCACTCGAAGTCGATTCTGCTTCATCTGAACTGCTGCTATCCCATGAACTGTCATCATTTCTGGACGATTCTCCATTGTTAGCATTTTTTTCAATTTCGCATAGTATGCAGTTCCTCCTCCACCACTGTTTCCCAATTGAACAGACCAATCACATATTTCCTCTACTTGAACAATCAAAGCTCAGTTGGAATTGTTTGCGGGAACCATTGCTCTTTCGTTGTTAGTAACTTGATTTCTGTTGAAAGGATATTGCTTCCCTTGCTGTGAAGGCTTCGTGCATTCTCTTTTAAAATGCCCCTTTTCTCTACAGTTGAAACAAGTAACATTCCTTTTGTCAAAACCGTATGGAGTATCCTTGTTGCTCTCCAGATTAATTCTTCCCATTTTCTCCATAAAATCTTTTGCCCTTCTTACTACACTTGCAAACGCCCATTTGATATCAATCAAATCCATCTCCTCCTTATCGATTTGTGTATAGTATTCACTGGTTAGATTGATGTTACCAATTTGTCCAGCTACTAATCCGCAGTAAGAACTCACCAAAGTGTTTAGAAGCTCCATGTGTTCCTGGGAAACTTCCGCACTCACCTTTGAAAGGTTTGATGTATCGAGTCTGACAGTGTTAGGGTTTGAGGGTTGAAAGTTTTTACCATAGAAAGCTTGTTGTGGAACTTGTGGTGTAACATCTTGTGGTTGAGGAAGAAATGCTTTTGGATCAAATGCTTGTTCATAGACTTGAGCATTTGTTGGTCTAGCAACTTGTGGTTGAGGAAGAAAAGCTTCTGGATCAAAAGCGTGTCCATAGACTTAAGCAGTTGAACCAACAGACTAATTTGGTTGAACTTGTGGCAGAAAAGGATTTGTATTTAACACAAATGTTGTTTGAAGCTTTAGTTGCTGATTTATACTTACACCTGTGTTATTGTCTCCAAAATACATCTCTGGGTTTTGTAGAACTGAATTCATCTTGCTTTACGAATTTCTTCTTCATTTTTATTTTCAAGTTTCTGAACAAATTCGTAAATGCTAATTGCATCCAAAACACATGTATGTTTTAGTAATTCAATAATTGACTCCACTTAGGTGGTAAAGCATCAGCAAAACGCATAACAATCTCATGTTGTGATGCGTTAACCTTTTATGAGTACATCTCACTAAGCAAATGATAGAAACGAGTTGTCATATCACTTAGTGTTTCACTCTCCATAAACAGAAACCCTTCAAACTCTTTCTTTAAAAGATCGTGTCGAATCTTTCTCGTTGCTGCATTTCCTTCTCCTCTTGATTTCAAAGTGTCACACAAAGTCTTCGGAGTGGTACAATACATAAATTGATGATAAATATCCTTATGGAGTGCTTGTATAAGAATGGCAAGGGCCTTCTTTTCTAGATCATAAGCCTTCTTATCATTCTCGTCCAATTCGGCTAAAGAGGTTGAACTTGATACAACTTCTTCGAGAGATTCTTTATACAGAGTATTAAAACACATCCACAACTTAGTATTCTGACCAAGAACATACGTATGAAACTGACTTTTCCATGAAGGATAATTGTTCATATGATTCAACTTGGTGGACAATTGTTACTTCAAGTTTCACTCTCGCTAATGAGAAGAGTTTGAACGCTTTGACTTTGATTCGTAGCACACGCCCATTGGTTACCGGTAATCATGGCCATTTGTGGTGGCATTAAAGATTTTCCCATGAGGTTGCGGAGCTAGATTGTGGTGAATCTTGGCTTGTACTTGAACTACACCCCCAATCCCAAGGATTTGTACCCTTTTTACTTGTTTGTTAATGAGTATAAGCTTAAAATTTTAAAAATCTAAAGATTCCCTAGAAATAAAAGTCTTCTGTTAAAATTCAAAATTCTAAAAACTACGAAACATCAGATCTCACGAACAACCTACCACGAAAAACCACAACCACGAACAATCTAAATAGTCACGAAAAACTTGGTTCTTCGTGCGAACCAATGATTCGTACGAACAACCACGAGGTCTTTCGCAGGGAGGATCTTTCACAGGGGTTGGTTGGTGAGAAGTTTCCTTTTGTATCAGAATCTTCTTTCGGAGTTTTTTGAAAGTTGGCAGATGTTTAGACAGATTTGGTTAAAAAGACAAACATTCCAAAAACAACTTTTCAGTCAAATCTTAAGATTCAAGTCAACACTCAAGGAATATTCTGGTGAGTATTCCGACAAGTGCTTCACCAGAAAATATGTCAAACTAAACTTTGATAGAAAATTTCAAGAAAAACCGTATCCTAACATGTCTCCATGTATTTTAACAAGGTTTTTATAAATTTTCTGAAAACAACAAGTTTTACCTAAGTTTTAAACCGCTTTTCTTGTAAAAACTTAAGTTTCTTGTTTGAAGCTCAAGAACACTTTCCTACTCACCGGTTGATGCACGCGCAACAATAAATAAGATTGCTACTCAAAGAGCAATCGAACAAGATAATCGCGATCGACAGTGGACGCCACTGACGAAGACCTCGGCGGAGGTGCTCAGCACAGAAGATCATCAGTTCAAGCAGCCACCGCCGATGAGAAACAAAAAAGGTCATGACCTTAACCTTTTTTGCGATTATCACAAAGATACAGGGCACACAACCGACAACTGCATCAGCTATGCGCGGAAATAGAAAAGGTGCTGAAGAGTGGGAAGCTCACCCATCTGCTTCAAAACGTGCGCAAGGAGGTGCGCCAAATTACTCACGGCGAAGAGGGCCCGAGTAACAAGAAGATGAAACAAGCATTCTTCGTATGATACGGGGTGGCCCAGCGCGCAAGCGCAGCCATCAGAAGAGTTGTACGCCACATTGGCGCGAACAACAGGTCATCTTCCCCACAGTTCCCGGGGGCCCCCAGGAGGAACGACCGATTGTGATAACTGGCATCATCGACCATTATCGCACCTACTACATGTTCATTGACCCGGGTAGCTCTATGGACATTATCTATGAACAATGCTTTCAACAGTTGGACCCGGAGGATAAGGCGCACTTGGAGCCGGTCGATTTCCCATTGACTGGTTTCAGTAATGAAGTCGTTTTTCCACTGGGACAGATCTCTTTTCCGGTAACTCTTTCTGACGGACGACACTCATGCACGGTCTCTGTTAACTTCATGGTAATGCCAGCAACATCTCACCATGATGTGTTACTAGGCCGTCGCGCCCAGAGAGAGTTCAACATGATCACCTCTACTCCTCATGCTGCTTGCGGGTTTCCAACAGAAACCGGGGTGGCAATCATGTATTCGAGGAAGGAGGTCATGCCCATCGGAGAAGAACCGCCGGTGAAGGTACTGAAGTCATCCTCAAACGGTGAGCCGAAAAAATGGGTACTCAACAATAAGTACCCAGAACAAACTGTGTTATTAGGGCCCGCCATGACTCCTTCAGTCAAGGTGCGACTTAAACAACTCCTGTTCCTCAACCGATATATTTTTGCATGGTCACCGGCATATATGAAAAGGGTACCTAGAGAGTTGAAGAGCATGCGCTGCACACTTTCCCTTCAGTTGAGCCAGTCATTCAGAAAAAGCTTAGTTTTGGAGCTGAAAAAAACACCCCAATGAACGAGCAATTTTCAGAGCTCCTCCAAGCCGGCATCCTTAGAAAAGTGCGCTACCAAACATTGGTAGCCAATCCGGTCATGGTCCAGAAACACAATGGCGGTTGGCGCATGTGCGTTGATTTTAAAGACTTGAACAAAGCATGTCCAAAAGACTCCTACTCTTTGCCCAAAATCGACAAAAAGGTGGACTCCCTCGCTTCTTTCAGATGGAAATGTTTTCTCGATTGCTACAAAGGCTACCACGAAATTCAAATGAAGAAAGAGGACGAAGACAAAACCGCTTGCCGCACGGACAAGGGAATCTTTTGCTATACGCCCTTTGGGTTGCGCAACGCGGGAGCCACCTACCAACGTTTGATGGACCATGTCTTCGGAGATGACATTGGTGAAACCATGGAAGTGTACATTGATGACCTAGTCATCATGAGCCCGGATGAGGAAAGGATGCTGACAAACATTCAGAAAACTTTCACATCCTTGTGCCAGGCCAACTTGAAGTTGAACCCCGAGAAGTGCTCGTTTGGAATGGAAGAAGGCAAATTCTTGGGATTTATCGTCACATGTGATGGTTTCAAGGTCAATCCTGAGAAAGTGGAAGCAATTCAGCATACGCCTTCCCCCTCGAGCATCAAGGAAATGCAACGGTTGGCTGGGTGACAGGCTGCGCTGAACAATTCCTAGCAAACCACGCAATGAAATCCTTCCCATTCATCAGCACCCTGAGAAATTGTGTAAAGCAAAACAAGTTTCACTGGACTCCAGATGCGGAGAAAGCCTTCCACCAGATGAAGGAATGCTTGATTCAGTTGCCTACACTCATGGCACCGCAAAAGAACGAGCCACGGATCCTTTACCTTTCCGCATCGGATATCGATCTGGGCGCAGTCTTATCACAAACAATCCAATCTACTATTTCACAAGATGTTAACTGACCCTGAGACAAGATATCCTTCCCATGCATCTCCAGGTTGCGTCGGTATTTTTCAGGCTACGTGATCATGGTTCTCACGAACAATCACCTAGGCCGAGTTTTGTCCAAAACGAACAAATCTGGTCGTTTATCGAAATGGGCTATCGAGCTAGGTAGACACAATATCGTGTACAAACCACGCCTAGCTATTAAAAGCCAGATACTAGCCGATTTTGTCACGGAAGTGCCGACTAATAAAGTGCAAGAGTGTGAAACTCTACAGAATCCAGCGCCTGTCATAGATGACCGTGCATGAATCCTTCACACTGATGGCGCATCCAATGATGATGGCGCAGGGGCTGATCTCCATCTAATAAGCCTTGATAACCAGGAGTTCACCTACGCCATCAGATTGGACTTCAAAAGCAAATAACGAAGCCGAATATGAAGCATTTCTGGCAATGGCCCTGTATCTTAAACATGCACAGTCCTTGATAACCAAATTCCAAAGATTCAAGATAACCCACATTAACCGAAGCGAGAATAAACGTGCCGATGCACTCAGCAAACTGGCTGCTACAAGCTTCAAACACCTCGCGCGAGAAGTGTGCATCGAGGTGCTCAAAAACCCTTCTGTTCCGCTACGTCAAGTGAACGTCATAGAAATGGGAAATCCTTCCTGGATGTCTCCCATCATCATGTTCTTGCAGTTATGGGATTCTCCCAAAAAACAAGGCGGAGGCAAGAAAGGTCCAGAACAAGGCACTGAACTACGAAATGGCAGACGGAATACTTAACCGGAAGTCATACCTTGGACTACTCCTCTGCTGCGTTGATCCGCAAGATGCACAATACTTGATCCGCGAAATACACGAAGGGTTGTGCGGAATTCATGCCGGTCCGCGCATGGTAGTCACAAGATCATGAATGTTGGCTACTATTGGCCCGGCATGCACTTAGATGTAGTCGAAACGCTGCAGAAATGTGCATCATGTCAGCGACACGCGCCTAAGACGTTGCGACCCAAAAATCCCTTGACCCCAGTGACAATGGCATAGCCCTTTCAACAATGGGAATCGATATGGTGGACCTTTCCCTAATGCCCCAGGTGCGGTAAAGTTCATAACCGTAGCCGACGATTACTTTACCAAGTGGGTAGAAGCAAAGCCCCTCGCATCCACCACAGCAACATAGTTCGCAAATTCATTTGGGAGCACATCATTTGCCGCTTTGGGTTACCCCTGCGCATTGTCAGTGATAACAGCCCCAATACTGCTGCTGAAGAGCTACAACGGTGGATGAAGGAAATGCATATCGAACATGTGTTCACTTCAGTCGCTCATCCCCAAGGGAACGGCCAGGTGGAAAGCATAAACAAAAGTATAGTCGAAGGGATCAAGAAGAGTCTGGGAAGGCGCAGACAGGTTGGGTAGATGAGTTGCCAAGTATCCTTTAGGCTCATCGAACCATGCCAAAAACCAGCACTGGCGAGACAACATTCAACCTGGTTTATGGGACGGAGGCAGTAATTCCCACTGAGATAGGCCTCCCATCACCGCACATGGTCGCTATGCAAAGCCAGAATAATGAGGAAGAGTGTAGACTCGACTTGGACCTCCTGGATGAAAGACGTGAAAACGCCACAATCAATGAAGCAAAATACAAGTCCAAGCTCGAAAAATACTACAATGCGTGAGTTTGCATTTGTACCTTCCTACCTGGTGATTTCGTTTTAAGAGACAATGAAGCGTCCAACGCTGAAAGTCCAGGAAAACTCGCGCCTAAGTGGAAAGGCCCATACATAATCCATGAAGTCCTAGGAAAGGGTGCATACACCCTCAAACGTTTGGACAGCACAAACATTCCTAGGACCTGGAATGCGCAACAGCTAAGGCGGTGCTATATTTAAGCTAAGCATGTTCAACCATCAAGGCTTCACAATTCATCAATGTTCGCGCAGCAAACTAGCAAACCTATGATCTAGTTTTATCGATTTTGTACATGGCTCTTACGCCTTATTGTTAATACAAGACAATTGATACATGGTTTTCATTATTTAGACATTTTGTTACAAATGCGCGAAACCACCTATACGTGAAAACACCATGGTGCAACATGACTCATGAACAGAATTCACTACCTATTGTATGCGCATGGGATGTGACGTTCATACACGAGTCATTACCAACTTTTATTCACTCTACATATACAAAGTAGTTATGTTCACGCAAATATTGTAACTTCAAATACACATTGTCATTTCATGTCAAAAGGGAAGCATAATCATCAAGCACAATGCGCAATTACATTCAAGTATAGCTTTTACAAGCCTACAATCATTCAACACTATCCTATCCCTCAGACTCTTCAACCTCCACAGCATCTTGAAATGTATCTTTCAAACAGTCCACATAATCGTCATGCTGGAGCGCCTCGCTCATTAGATCCAACACGACAATTGTAGACGATCGTACTCGCGCTTTACCTTAGAGAAGGCAGCTTCAGTAGACCCCACGAGTGGAAGCGCGGCTTGTATCCCATTGAACGTCCAATGCACGAGTCACGTGGTGTGTGCACTCTGCGTAGCCCTGCCTGTATCCATCATGGCGTGCTGTGACCATCACCTTGGCCACAGCACTGCCCAACTCCACCGAGTTCAGGATAGAATTAGTGGTCTACACAATGCAAGGAAATAGAATGAAAATCAAGATACAGAGGATCTAATAACAGCGGACTTACATTGACAACTCCATGTTGTTGCATCTAGAGCATGTTGTTCGTCAGGGGCTCCAACAGACTCCTCGCGGTGGTGCGGGCTACCTCAGGATTTTCTAATTTTTCCTCGCCCTCGTCCATCGTAACCTTCGTGAGGCGCAGCTTCTCTAGATCCTCCAAGTGCCTACGCTGTAGTTCTGCCTTTTCAACCAAGGCAGCTTGGAGATCTTTCTTCGCACTCTCAAGTGTCATGCAAGCCTCCACCTGATCACGCAATAACAAGGTTAGTCTAAAAAACCTCTTGATCGTGTAAAATAAGAAGGGCATATGTTTTTACCTCCTTCTGTTCGCTGCGCTCGCGGTGCGTACTCGCCTCTTCGCCGAAGCGGCAACCGCCTCCTTCTCCTTCTTTAAGCATGCAAGCTTACAATCTCACCCCTTAAAGATTTTTTTCTCTGTGTTATCCTTCTCGCAAACCTCGTTCCACAACTTGCGCTCCTCAGCAAGTGTGGCAACGGAGCCTTCAGCCTTCTTTTTCCACCCTAGCACGGACCATTTTTCGTCCGTTGAGCTTCGGCGAATTTGGCTCTCTCAGCCTCCAGCTCTAATTTTTGAGCAGCCACTTGGGCTCGCTCAAGGACCATCTCTTTTTTCACTGCCTCGAATCTCTATTGGTCGCGGTGCATGCTGCGCCACTCCCTGATGATTTTATGTGTATTGGAGGCGGAGCTGGCAGTAAGTTGGAGGTAAGCGCAGTATGTCTGTTCATAAGTTTGTTCCCCGTGCGCACGTACCTCTGCTGAGGGAAAGCACCTTTTGAACCACTCATGGCACGCCTGCCAGTGGCTGAATTTCTCTCCTTGCCTTAACTTCCACATGGGGGTGAATATGACCTGTAGTAGTAGTCACCCGGGGTTTCGTCCGGGCGAATCGGGGACCCTTCATCAGAAGAGCGCTCCCCAGACCCCGCGGCTTCACCCACGGGCACTGACTAAGCTGCATGAGCACCCCGAGGCACATCCTCCACCTGCTTACCACCTTCAACCACAACTTCTTCCACCACTTCTTCTTCAGGCACAACGGCCTCTACATCCACATGTACCTCTGCTGCCCTGGCACTGAACTCACCACCCTTTACAAGCTTGTGCCGTCTCAAACACGGGTGGTGGCATAGAGATCTCAACTGGCGCAGCCGGAGCAGTTGGAGTGACAACGGGTGTCTCATCTTTCCCTGCAGAATAATAGAAAGTTAAACAAGTGAAACAGGAAGAAAAATGGAGCACAAAGTCAAGTGTTTACCTAGGGGAAGTTTGGCTGCAAGCGCATCCAAATTCCCGCGTTTCCCTATGATCTTCTTCCGTGCAGCCTTTTTGGGAGGCTGCGCAGCGGTATCGCCCTTAGAATGAGCCCTCTTCCTCTTGAGAGGCTCCGGGCTGGATTCTACGTCAAATGATCCTCTGGTTTGGCAACCGGAATCTCTGCCAACTCTTGCGGCTCCGGTTTTGGCTTCTTCAGACCTACAGGCGGAAGACCCTCCATGGAATCAGAGACTACTACATAGTCGTTCCAAGAATCAGGCACAGAAGACGTACCTTTGGGCGGGTCTGCCCTGGTTGCGCTGGTTTCTTTGTGGCCACCACGCTTGGCCCCGCACACTTCTTCTTTTTAGAATCCGGGCCAACGCCCAAATTCTTTAGCGCACCTGCATCATGGCGTAACATGGTAAGTAACCTGAAAAGATGTGAACAAATAAACAATGAAGGCTTACCACTTTCAGGCGCAGGGGCCGCCAAATATGTGCTCCTTGGCAACTCAAAATCCCCTTGGATCTGGGCGTGCCATGTTGGCTCCTCCGAGTTGAGGGGGACATTCTCCATCTGCCCCCTCTCTCTTTGGAATGCCGCTATATATAGCGCCACCCCTGAAAAAACGCACACAAAATTAGTCCGCGCACAAGGAGAAATAATGAAACGATGAACTAAGGGAACTTACTCTTATCCTCCTCCATGTAGACCAGTTTCTCCCGACGGTCAGGCTTCCACAGAAGGCTCATACCCGCAACCATCAGTGCCCTCTCCGACAACTGAACCGCCGTAATCTCCTTGATGTCCTGATACCAGGACTCCTCCACTGGTATGGACAGGGTCTCAACAGGATGTCTTCCGCTCCCCGGAAGTGCATCCGTAACAGAATCACGCCGGCCGTTATATCAAATTTTATTTGCTTCAAGTCATGTTAGGACTTCGGCGGAGAGTGTAGGATCTTCTTGGCTTGAATCCTATGCTGAATGGAATAAAACCCCAGCCAGCAGTGTAATTGGTAGAACACCCGAACCGATTAATGGTTGTGTGAATACCCATGGATCGGCACAAAAATTTAAAATGCTTTATTCACACCATCCCCATCGATTGAGTTGGGAGATGTGGAAGTGTAGTGGTCAAGAACATCAAGAAAAAATTTCGTCGTCGGCAACCGGAAGTTGCCGTCGGCAAAAAGTCAAAAAAACAAAGTGACGTAGCCGGCAGGAGTGTCGGTGACGGTTCCCCCCTCGGAGGGGTACCGGGCGACCCACTCTTTGGGAACCAGAAGCCAGTCACCAACCGTTGGAAATTGCCTGCAGACCACTTCAAAACAGGCAGCGAAGTGGAAGCCTCCATAGTAACAACACTTTCTGGTCCTCTGGTAGCCATCTAGAATCACCGGAAGAAAGAAATAAGCGAACAAGAAGATTTCATAGAGAAGAAATAAGGAAGATTTCAGAGAAGAAGAGATGAAAGCGTGATTTTAACCCTGAGTCGATCGTCTATTTATACCCATCGCATTTAATGTGATGGGGAAACGTGACAATCTGCAGGCCCAACAACCAATCCGCGGATGACACATGGAGGGCAAATGGGTAACTAACGGTCGCCATGCGCGCGTGACTAGTACTTTCTCTGCCATTCATTAGTGAAAAGGAAGTTGCACTGTTGACAGCATGCTACAGCCGTTAAAGGTCACTTTCGCGTCACCTTTTTCTCACCAACTCGCCTGCAACATTAGCATGATGAAAAATCAAATTTCAAAGACATCAGGAACAAAGGTTTCCCCCACACAAAGGTTTTCTTCATCCCTTATTGAATTCTTGCCGTTGAAATAAGCGCGCGTATATGAATTCTTATAGTCCAGCACTCCACCTACTTGCCAACATGCGCATAGGAGCACCACTGGACTAGGGGAACTTGGAGGGGTATGGTCCCAAAAACCCTGCGCCTGCGCAAGGTACCATACCCTCATAGTGATAACAGGACACTGGAATAACCTTGCGCGCTACGCGCAATGATGCGCCAACATTGAAACCAACAGGTTGCCTAACAAACCTTGCGCACCCTGCGCAATGGTAAGTTAAACCTAGAAGCGCAGGTCCCTGACCCTGCGCGGATTGAACAAACCTCCACCCGTGAAGTCCTAAAACCTTGCACAAGGCCAAGACTAAGATGAGAGCAACTCATACTTAGTATTGAGAATAAAAGGACTTAATCCCTACAAGTCCGCACCGGCTAAAAAGCACTAATAAGGCCACGCGGAAAGGAGAAACGCAAAGAGGCATTGATCAAGTACAAGGGTATAAAGTGGCAGAGCTGTGACCCAATAACCGCTCGGCAGGTTGTGCCAGACCACATCGCATGATGAACAGTCATACAGAGGGCAGAAAGTACGCAAGGACGTACACGTGGCACCAACCAACTCACGCCAGCGACAGACACACGATCTCCACTAACGGCTGATGACAGGTCCGACAACAAGGATAACTACCAGGACACGTGACTCCATCCACCATGCGCCAAGCGCACCTCCTACCAGAGACCATTAACGGTTATCGCAGAGGAGATAGAATGGATATTCCTGGTTGTCGTTCCAGGCCCAAGGCCCATCAGCCCATCTCTTATACACCTCTCTTCGGCTATAAAAAATAAGGATCACACCACAAGGTAACACACACTGTTTTGAGTCACTCACTAATTACTTGCTTATTCCTTGCAAACCCTGATACTTATTCTCACGCCGGAGTGTGATCACGGAGAAAACCCTCCCCCTTTTCTCCCGTGACGAGGCTAACGGCGTTTCTAGTTTTGCAGTGAGCTTGAAGCAAGATTATTCCGACGAGCAAACGAGAGATAACTTTTTATGCAGAGACTCTGAGCTATAACCCAGATATCTCCGGATACTTTTGGATTCAATGTTTCTTCAGGGTTGGTTGTTTTTTATTTAATTGTTAATTTGAGATTTAGTTAACAAACAATTCTGACAGGAATCGTTTACACGAGAACCGTTAATCCAGTTCTAAACTGAACCGAACTAGTTTTTAAATGGTCCGATTCTGATTCTATATTTAGCATGCAACGATTTCCTTGTTTGGGTTTGGTCCGGTTCGGAACCGTTGCACAACATGACATACAATATTGTAGCCAAGAGCCCACCAGAGATTCTGCTTCATACTATTCATTGTTTGTCT
This sequence comes from Scalesia atractyloides, assembly GCA_947069175.1. Taxonomy (NCBI): domain Eukaryota; kingdom Viridiplantae; phylum Streptophyta; class Magnoliopsida; order Asterales; family Asteraceae; genus Scalesia; species Scalesia atractyloides. The sequence continues at coordinate 75,866,691 of CAMTDV010000023.1, forward strand.
GCTAAGCTCCAATGCATTAACTAAGTGCAAATAAGGGGTCAAAAAGACTTGGGTCAACCACAAACACCTTTTTTTCATAATTTGATAAGTGGTTAATATTCTACATATGATTGCAAAAATTATGATATTACAATAAACTAGTTTTCTTTATACAGTGATCTAGAATTTATATTAGTTTACAAAAATTAAGATATTACAAAATGACTTAGCTCCTTAAACTTAACCCATTAGGCATTAGGAATAAAACACAACCAAATCTGCCTCTTGGTTCAGTTGGTTAGAAGTCAAAGTCAGCAGTTAGTCAAAGTTGTGTAGCTATAGATATAGGAGTCTTTAATAGATGTTAAGTATCAATGAGAAATAACACAAAGTTCCTTCATCTCTCTCCCTCAATTTGTTCTAATGAATTTAACCAACCTTCAAGAATCTTTCTTATCGTTGATTCTTCAGGCGTTAATGAAGACTTGAATACATATCAGTCACACCTAGCAAAGTATCAAATAGTATATCACTGATTTCTGATATATGTTTTGGGTCAGAATATAAATCAACACTCACTGTAACTCGGAATATTCGTCTGATGATGTGGTCATTATTTTTGTGACAACAGGTTTGCTAGTGATCAATAAAACTGATACATATCATATAGTTTAGTAAAAAAAATTAGAGTTAGTTGCTACAGAAAAAGGTGTATAACCTGCTAGCATAGTTGATAAACTTTAGAGGTGGCAACTTTGACCCATTATAGCTCAATGGCTTGATTTGGATTATGTTTTTCCTCAAATGGGTTAAATAGGTCAAACAGGCCATGAGTCATCCGACATGTATTTCTAAAGCGTAAAACCTTCTAAATCGTATTATCAGCTCATTATGCCACCTCTACTAAACAAGACATTTAGCTTTTGACAGCAGAACTTGGGGCTTTCAGCGTTTGCTCTAGTCGACTTTAGTAAAAGACGTTATAGTACCCAAATTGATAGCAGATGTGCAAGATCAGTAATGACTAAAACAGGGTACCTTTTAAATGGAATCCAACACTCCCTATAAATTTAGCATCCAAATATTATCAATAATATACATTTCTGGACAGTTATTAAGGTATACAATCGTCAGTCAATCGGCTCGTGCTGATAGGAAGGATGTGAATATCCGAGTGTAAGAACATCAGAATCCATGAAGAACATAAGCAGACGGATGGTATATTTTTATTTCAAACTAAAAAGAAGGATACATCCCCAGCATAAGGCAGTCATCATTACTCAAAACAAAATCTAGACTAACACTTTCAGAAAAGTAAGATTTTCCTAAGTGTGATGATGCTCGTGTGGTAGAATTGCCTCCTTGCAAACAAGACTCGCCTATGGATAAAAAGAAACTAAATTAAAAATGCCACAATGCTATATCTACCTTTCAAAGATAGTTCAAAGTTTACAGTTTGAACAAAACAACATATCTAAAATATGAAAAATAATAAGTCAAGTAACAAGAACATACCACAGAGGATTATGGTTGCTCTCATAAGAATCCATTGCGGTTTTTAAGAGGTCTCCCCTTCATTTGCAGCCTCACCTGCCAGCCACCAATCTTCATTTATTACCGACTCGAGTGAAACCGAGAAAATAGTGCAAATCTTCTCTTATTCACAGAAGTCTTTTGAAAATCAGTAAGTTTTTTACATTTTTGTAATCTTGGGTACGTCAATATGTAAGTACTTTTCTTAAATGTAAAAAAATAGGTGAAGTTCACCTTGTCACCCCGAATGCCTCAAAAGCTATTATAGAAGAATATGACCACAAGAAAACACTTTGACAACCACTCATGTAAGTGTAAATAACTGATGTTTTTAAGCGAAGTTTAGAAAAAATAAGTTGTAAGGAGGGTTCCATTAAATATTTAGAAGAAAATAGGCAATCATGGTACGGGTCAGGTCAGACTGAGGTGGCCCAAGCACATTTAGTCGAAAATATTTGTTTTTATACATGGTGCGTGTCAAATAGGATAACAAAAGTTATGATATTTCAATAATAATCTAAATATTAGAATAAATAGATTTAGGAGGTTATGCATTAATAGTACACTTTATGAGATTTTAGACCCGCTCAACCCCTTTGACCCGTTAGCTTTTAAGCTAGTAATATTAAATGGCTACGTCTAAAGGGAACCAACTAGAAATCCAAGTAAGTAGTAACAAAAACACTCACTTTGAAAACCAAAACCAACAAAAAGATTTGCATAAAATACTTGATCTTTACAAAAGCATAATATTAGTATAAATATGCCACTCAACATCTAATAATAACATGCTCTCCTATGATGAACTTTATGATGAAATTTTCTGATGAAGGGAACACAAATACACAAGTGAACATACCAAAAATAAGGCAATACTGTAAACGGGAACTCAACTAAGAATTTAATATTATAGACTTACAGTGGAGAAGATACTGACCTCTAAGGTTAGAATTAAAGCCACAGGTTGTCAAATGTTTTGCGAGTTCTTCTCCTAAGACTGTTTGCCAGTTTGCTGTAACCTTAGCTTCAGGTACAGGCCATACAATTGCCGTCTTTGTTTGAAGATTTACACTGGCAGCTGAAACAAATGGCTATAAACATATAACGTATTTTCAGTAACTCGACTCATTTCATGACAGATGCAACGGTAAAGAACTTATTCGCACGAATTGGCAAAAGAAAATGTTTTTTTTTTCTTGTGTAACAATTCATCTTCGGTGATTATGTCTTGCTGAGTGCAACCAAATATGTGATTTCTGTTTTTTGAGGATGTAGAAATACAAGTATGAAGTTTAAAACAACATAAGTATGCAATGTATGAGAGGAGTTCTTACTTGACTCTCCAAAATCCTTTTTACTTTTCCGGAACACCCGCCACAAGTCATACCCTGATAGAGAAGAGAATTTATAAGTTGAGAAAAATTTCACAAAAAGTACTAAAAATGACAAAGTGACATATTATACAAGAAGCAATAAATAAGCACATTAATATGGTCCATGAGCCCACAGGAGACCATAATATTGATTTTATTATTAATCTATAATATGATTTTCACTTCACGTTTAAATAAATATGATGTATTTATTTTAATCTAAATGAGCCGGCTTGTAAAGCCACGGATTGGCCAAGCTTTTTATGAGCCAAGCCGAGGTGCTCGTTTAACCTGGAGCTTGAGCCGAAGCTGAAGCTGGCTAGGCTCGCTCGTCAAGCAGCCCTACTGCAAGAAACGGATGTCATATGTTTTAAAATTATCCAATCCTAATCCAAATGTACACAAATAAAGATACGTCAAACATCTGTCTGTTGTACTATGTCTGCAAACATTCATTGTTCTAACAACAACCACTTAACTTCAGAGGATTCGGAACAAACATCTTGTAGAACATTCTGATTTGAGCATTTATACGTCTATATTGAAAATATGCATAAGCGCTTATAGCACTTTTATATCTGTTATATACGGGCGTATACAAGTAGTGACGATTAAGTGGTATACGGGCGTAAAAGTGGTTTATCAATATTATCCTTAAACCAAACAAATGCAGCAGAATAATACTTACCCCAACATCCAGAACAATCACATCAGACAAATCATCATCAACTCCAACTACAATCGGATCCACCTTCACTTCCCCTCCATCACCACCATCACCACCACCACTTCTACCTCCACCACCACCACTTCCACCTCCACCACCACCGGAAGCAAACGAAGCGGCAGAGCTTGAAACACACGCCAACCGACACCTCCGAAACTCAGCTCTATGTCCAGCGAAACTTGTCCGGACAAGAGTTGTGGAAGCTGATTCCGGTGGATATGAAATTGATCTGGGAATGAGTGGTGTTGGACAATGTGGACTCCATTTTCAAACGGGAAATGGGTTGAATTGAGGGAGGATGAAAGAGGTTCTGAGCTTGTTAGATACCACCATGGTTTCTTGAAACCGTTGAAATTTGTTATTAAATTTCTGCAACGTTATCTGCGGTGTCTTAATTATTAGGACCCTTGGATTTAGTGCTTTTTCTTTTTATATACAGAGGCCTGGACCTTTCTTCACCTTTTTCCATGTGCCTATTTAATTTTGGGTTGCTTAAATGCACTCAATTTTTACTAGTCAAATCCCTTTATTAAATTTCATCTCTTTGTACAATTTAAATATTATTTTTAAAGACATTTTTCTCACTAGTATTTTATTATGTTTTTATAAAATGTCAGTACAAATTAATATAAAATATATTTTCAAACTATAAAAAAGTTTTAGAAATTTTTTTTTAAAAACAGTTGGTTTTTTAGAGGTATGGTCCCAACAACTCTGCATCTGCGCAAGGAACTATACTCTCAATGACATCACAAGGATAACCTTGCGCACAATACGCAACGGTGCGTCATTCTTGAAAACAGCAAGTTGTTTAACAAACTCGCACATCTGTCTCTCGTTCGTTTTTTTCTCAAATCTCACTTTCAAATGGCTGAAATCCCATCAAGTGTTCCACGAGGTCCTCGGGCTAAGGGCAAGAACCCAGTTCATGCCCCTCGACCCGACGGACAAGTGGAAGAAGGTTCGTCCGGAAACGCCGGTGTTCACCACGACTCAGGTTGTGTGAACATCCCGGTAACCCCCGGAATTCAAGTGGAAACTCCCTTTGTACCAATCACATCTATTTTACCTCCGGGTGAAATTCCGATGTCTTGGTACATAATATCTCAACGGCACTGAATGCCGTTTATGCGCAACTCTGTTCGCAAAATAATGCATCCGCTGCGCCGGCGCAGCCGCCCACTACTCATGTGCATGCTTCGCCTACACCACGAGTACTAAGCTACGACTCGCCGGCCAGAACGAGTGTTCCCTCACACCTCCGTACCAGGGAAATGGAGTATTCTCAGTCGCTGCCAAAATATAAGTCAAACACTCATAGGCGAGCATCCATTCACTCACGGCTGGGCCCGCGTCCTCTAGAGGGGCGGGACACCCAGCGTGAGAAAGATAGAACATATGGCGAGGGTGACAGCGCAGCGTGTTCCACCAGCTGCCCAAAAATCACGCCGCGTACAAGCCACGCCATGGGTTGTGTACAACCCGGAGGCGGAGTACAACTACAACCTGATCTACAGGCCGGCTGAAGCAGCCAAACACTCAAAGTTCGTGAAGGAGATCGCACTCACTCCACTTGAACGTGCGAAGCTACCTTCTAATGTTGGTAAGTTTAATGGGTTGACAGACCCAGACGACCACACGCGCAGGTCTAATCGGAGGCTGGACGCTGCCCATGTGGTGTCACCTTTTTGTTCAAACTCTTACAGGCGCTTAAGTCATGGAACGATCTCAAAGACAAGTTCCTAACGCATTTCAACCAACAACGGCGATACATCAGAGATTCCTCTGACGTCATGAATATCTAGAGGCGGGATGATGAAAGTCTCGAAGATTTCATCACCCGCTACAATAAAGAGGTGTTGGAAATTGGAGATGTGCACGAAGACTTGATTCGCGCACAATTCAAATACGTTGTCCGCTCGAGATGATAAAAGTCTTGTCGGGAACTTCTCGCCTCCCAAAAAGCTAGGAGAAAGAATGGTGGCAACAAAGGTCTATGCGCAGACGGAGCGCAACCTAAACTCCAACAGACCTCCTCTACCTCAATACCGTCCGCAAGACATGACTAGGAGTTTTGCGAAGAAGAATAAGAAGAGATGGAGGGAATCCAAACAAAACCTTTCCTACTCACCAGTCGACGCACTTTGGACGATAAATAAGATTGCTACTCAAAGAGCAATCAAGCAAGATAATCGCGATCGTCAGTGGAAGCCCTGACGAAAACCCCGGCGGAGGTGCTCAGCACAGAAGATCACCAGTTCAGACAGTCTACCACCGATGCGCAACAAAAAAGGTCAAGACCCTAACCTTTTTGCGATTATCACAAAGATACAGGGCACACAACCGACCCTAGAACTAAAATTGACGAGTCGGACATGTTCTTACATGTTCTAATAATTATTACCAACTTGTTTAAGTGTCAAAACATGTTTCATAACATATATAAGCTCAAGTTATTACATTTCCAAAAAATGGCCTGTTTGACTTTTTAATATCATAACTTTGACCCGCCAATTGGTCTAGTAAACGTGATCTTCAGGAGGTGACTCTTTATAGGGACTAACACCTACCTTATTACGATCACTTAGCCATGTTCGTTACGATCACTTGGTCGCAAGCGAATATGACAGGGGTACCAAGGGAGATTGCAAAGCACGCGCTCCACACATTCCCTTCAGTTGAGCCGATCGTTCAGAAAAAGCGCAGTTTTAGTCCTGAAAAAACTCGCGCAATGAACGATCAAGTTTCAGAGCTCCTTCAAGCCGGCTTTCATCAGAGAAGTACGCTATCAAAGGGTAGCCAATCCAGTCATGGTCCAGAAGCACAACGGCGGTTGGCGCATGTGCATCGATTTCAAAGATCTGAACAAAGCATGTCCCAAAGACTGCTACTCTTTGCCCGAAATGTACAAAAAGGTGGACTCCCTCGCTTCATTCAGGTGGAAATGTTTTCTCGACTGCTACAAAGCTACCGCCAGATTCAAAAGAAGAAAGAGGACGAAGATAAAACCGCATTCCGCACTGACAAGGGAATCTTTTGCTACACAAAGATGCCATTTGGATTGCGCAACGCAGGAGCCACCTACCAGCGTTTGATGGACCATGTCTTCGGAGACGACATTGGCGAAACCGTGGAAGTGTACATTGATGACCTAGTCATCATGAGCGGGATGAGGAGAGGATGCTGACAAACGTTCAAAAAACTTTTGCATCCTTGCGCAAGGCAACTTGAAGCTGAACCCCGAGAAGTGCTCATTTGGAACGGAAGAAGGTAAATTCTTGGGATTCACCGTTACACATAACGGTTTCATAGTCAACCCTGAGAAGGTGAAGCGATTCAGCATATGCCTTCCCCCTCGACCATCAAGGAAATGCAACGGTTGGCGGGGCGATTGGCTGCGCTGAATAGGTTCTTGGCCAACCACGCAATGAAATCATTCCCATTCATCAGCACTCAGAGGAATTGTGTAAAGCAAAACAAGTTTCAGGGGACTTCGGATGCGGTAAAAGCCTTCAAAAAATGAAGGAGTGCTTGATTCAGTTGCCTACGCTCACGACACCGCAAAAGAACAAGCCACTGATCCTTCACCTTTCCGAATCGGATATCGCTCTGGGCTCATCTTGTTAGTAGAACGTGTAGGAGTCCAAACTCCAGTCTACAATGTCAGCAAGATGTTAATTGACCCGGAGACAAGGTATCCAATGATGGAAAAGCTTGCTCTTGCTTTAGTCCACGCATCCCGCAGGTTGCGTCGGTATTTTTAAGGCCATGTGATAACAGTTCTCATGATGGACATATCTAGCCATCTGGCAAAGTGGGCGATCGAGCTTGGTGGACACAATATCGTGTACAAACCACGCTCAGCCATCAAGGGCCAGATATTAGCCGATTTTGTTACAGAAGTACCACGTAATAAAGTGCAAGAGTGTGAAGCTGTACAGAACCCACGCCGGTCACAGACGACCGCGCATGGATACTTCACACAAACGGCGCATCCTATGATGATGGTGCAGGGGCGGGTCTCCGTCTAATAAGCCCCGATATCCATAAGCTCATCTACGCCATTAGGTTGGACTTCAAAAGCACGAATAACGAAGCTGAGTATGAAGCGTTTCTGGCAGGCCTTCGGTTAGCCATCAAATTGGAGGCCAGGACTTTGGAAGCACACGTCGATTCCCTTTTGGTCGTAGGACAGAACAATGGCATGTAGGACACAAAGGGCGAAACGATGGCTCTGTATCTTGAACAGGCGCAGTCTTTAATAACCAAATTCTAAAGTTTCAAAATAACCCACATTAACTGAAGTGAATAAACATGCAGACGCGCTCAGCAAACTGGCTGCTACAAGCTTCAAACACCTCGCGCGAAAAGTGCGCATCGAGGTGCTAAAAAATCCTTCTGTTCCTTTGCGTCAAGTAAACGTCATAGAAATGGGAAATCCTTCCAGATGTCTCCCATCATCATGTTCTTGCAGTCTGGGATCCTCCAAGAAAACAAGGCGGAAGCAAGAAAGGTCTAGAACAAGGCACTGAACTACAAAATGGAGACGGTATCCTTTACTGGAAGTCATTCCTTGGACCATTCCTCCACTGCGTTGACCCGCAAGACGCGCTATACTTGATTCGCGAAATACATGAAAGGTTATGTGGAATTCACGCCGGTCCGCGCATGGTCGTTGCAAAGATCATGAACGCCACGCCCGGCATACACTTAGATGCAGTTGAAACGCTGCGGAAATGTGCATCATTCCAGTGACACGTGCTAAAGACGTTGCGCCCCAAGAATCCCTTGATCCCAGTGACAACAGCATGGCCCTTCCAACAATGGGCAATCGATATGGTGAGACCTTTCCCTGATGCCCCAGGCGCTGTAAAGTACATAATCATAGTTGTCGATTACTTTACCAAGTGGGTAGAAGTAAAGCCCCTTGCATCCACCACAGCAACTGTAGTTCGCAAATTCATTTGGGAGCACATCATTTGCCACTTTGGGTTACCCCTATGGATTGTCAGTGTTAACGACCCCAATTTTGCTGCTGAAGAACTACAATGGTGGATGAAGGAAATGCATATCGAACATGTGTTCACTTCGGTCGGGCATCCCCAAGGGAACGACCAGGTGGAAAGCATAAACAAAAGCATAGTTGAAGGGATCAAGACGAGATTGGGGACGGCGCAGAGAGGTTGGGTAGATGAGTTCCAAATATCCTTTGGGCTCATCGAACTATGCCAAAAACCAGCACCGGCGAAACACCATTCAACCTGGTGTATGGGACGGAGGCAGTGATTCCCGCGGAAATAGGCCTCCCATCACCGTGCATGTTCGCTGTGCAAAACCAGAATAATGAAGAAGATAGCAGACTCGACTTGGACCTACTAGAAGAAAGGCATGAAAACGCCGCAATCAACGAAGCAAAGTACAAGTCCAAGCTCGAGAAATACTACAATGCACGAGTCCGCATTTGTACCTTCCTACCTGGCGATTTCGTTTTGAGAGACAATGAAACGTCCAAAGCTGAAAGTCCAAGAAAACTCGCGCCCAAGTGGGAAGGCCCTTACATAATCCATGAAGTCCTAGGAAAGGATGCATACACCCTCAAACGTTTGGACGACACAAACATTCCTAGGACCTGGAATGTGCAATAGCTAAGGTGGTGCTACAAGTAACCTAGTAAAACCTATGATCTAATTGTCTATTTACATGGCTCTTACACCTTATTGTTAATTGAAGACGGTTAATGCATGGTTTTCATTATCTCGATATTTCGTTACAAATGCTCGAAACCACTTTGGGTATACACGAAAACACCATGGTACAACATGAATCATGAACAGAATTCACTACCTATTGTATGCGCATGGGATGTGACGTTCATACACGAGTTCATTACCAGTTTTATTCGCTCTACCTACACAAAGTTGTTACGTTCACGCACATATTGTAACTTCAAAGCAAATATTCATTCATGTCAAGATTAAGTACAAGCAAGCGCAGCGCGCAATTACATTCAGATATTACATTCAGAATCCTACAAACATATTATCCTACCCTTCACTCTTTTCAACTTTTGCCACATCTTAATATATCTTTCAAGCGATCCACGTAATCGTCATGCTGGAGCGCTTCCCTCACCAAATCCATTGAAGACGATCGTACCCTCACTTAGCTTGGAGAAGGCAGCTTCAGTATTGACTCCACGAGTGGAAGCGCGGCTTGTATCCCATTGAACGTCCATTGCACGAGACACATGGTGTGCGCACTCGGCATAGCGCTGTGACCATCAGCTTGGCCACAGCGCTTTCCAACTCCACTGAGTTCAGGATGGAGTTTGCGATCTGCACAGACAAGGAAAATAGGATGAGAATCAAAATAAAGTGATCAAAATAACAACGGAGAACTTACATTGACAACTCCATGCTGTTGCATCCACAGCATGTTGTTTGTCAAGGATTCCAGCAGACTCTCTGTGATGGCGCGAGCGGCTTCAGAATTTTCTAACTTTTATTCGCCCACGCCCACCTTGGCCTCCGCCACGCGCAGCTTCTCCAGATCCTCCAGGTGGCTACGTTGTAGTTCGGCCTTTTCAACCGAGGCAATCTGGAGATCTTTCTTCGCACTCTCAAGTGCTACGCAGGCCTCCACCTGGTTACACAAAAGGTTAGTCTGGTAATTTTTTTTCCTATAAAACAAAGAAGGGCAGAATTTTTTTTACCTCCTTCTGCTCTATGCTCACGGTGCGCCCTTGCCTCCTCGGCTGCAGCAGAGTCCACCTCTTTCTCCTTCTTTAAGCGCTCTACCTCTCCGCTCATCTTCATCATCTCATCCCTCAAAGATTTTTTCTCTGCATTATCCCTCTCACAGGCCTCCCTCCACAACGTGCGCTCCTCCGCAAGTGTGGCAGCGGAGCCTTCCGCCTTCTTTTTCCACCCTAGCACGGACCATTCTTCAGTCCGCTGGGCTTCGGCAAACTTAGCCTTTTCAGCCTCCAGTTCTAATTTTTGCGCAGTCACTTGGGCTTGCTCTTGGACCATCTCTTTCTTGGCAGCTTCAAATCTTTCTTGGTCCCTATGCATACTCTGCCACTCCCTGATAATCTTATGCGTGTTGGAGGCGGAGCTAGCAGCTGCTTGGAGGTACGCGCGATATTTTGCTCATAACTCTGCTGCGCACGCGCACATACCTTTGATGGGGGGAAGGCACCCTTAAACCATTCTCGGCGTGCCTGCCAGTGGGTGAACTTATCTCCCTGCCTCAACTTCTACACGGGGTGTGGATCTCAGCAGCGTGGGCATCAGAATATGACCTGTAATAATAATCACCCAGGGTTTTGTCCGGGCGGATTGGGGACCCTTCATCAGAAGGGCGTTCCCTAGATCCCCCGGCTTCACCCCAGGGTGCTGGCTCTACTGCATGAGCACCCTGAGGCATCTCGTCAACTGGTTCAACCACCACCTCCTCAACTGGTTCACCAACCACCACCTCTTCAACAACACCAACAACTTCTTCCATCACTTCAGGCTAACAGCCTCCACATCCACCTGCACCTACGCCGCCCCGGCACTAGTCTCACCACCCTCACATGACGCTTGCGCAGTCTCAACAACAGGTGGTGCCATGGTCTTGATCAGTGCAGCCGGGGTAAACGGAGGGACAAAAGGTTCACCTTTCCCTGCAGCATAATACAAAGTTAGACAAGTGAAATAGGAAGAGAAATGAAGTACAAACTCAAAAGTTCTTACCAGGGGAAAGCTTAGCGGCAAGCGTATCTAGGTTTCCACGCTTCCCTATGATCTTCCGCGCAGCCTTTTTGGGAGGCTACACGGAGATATCACTCTTAGGAGCCCTCTTCCTCTTAAGAGGTCCGGGCTCGACTCCACGTCGATGGAGTCATCCGGGTTGGCAACCGGAATATCTTCCATCTCCTGCGGCTCTAGATTTGGCTTCCTCAGACCTACAGGCACAAGACCCTCCAAGGAATCAGAGACTACTACATAGTCATTCCAAGTGTCTGGCACAGAACACATACCTTTGGGCAGGTCTGCCATGGTTGAGCCACCTTCTTCTCAGCCATCGCGCTTAGTGCCGCGCGTTTCCTTCTCTTGGAATCCGGCCAACGCCCAAGTTCTTCAGTGCGCCTGCATCAAAGCGCAACATAGTAAGTAATCTAAAAAGATAACACTTCAAAAGTATTAAACTTACCACTCTCAGGCGCTGGGGCCGCCAAATCTGCACTCCTTGGTAGCTCAAAATTCCCAAGGATTTGGGCTTACCAGGTTGGCTCCTCTGGGCCGAGGGAGATATTTTCCATCCGCCCATTCTCGCTCTAGAAAGCCACCACATACAGCACCACCCCTGCAAAAGCACGCATATTGTTAGTCTATGCACAAGAAGATAATGAAATAATGAACTATGGGTACTTATTGTTATCCCCCTCCATGTAGACCGGCGTTCTCCCGGCGGTTGGACTTCCACACAAGGCTCATGCCCACCGCCACCAGGTCCCCTCCGCAACTGAACTATCAGGATCTCCTTCATCTCCAGATACCAGGGATCCTCCGCCGTATAGGAGATGTCTCAACCGGGATATCTTCCACTCCACGAAAGTGCATCCTCAACGGTATCACGCCGGCCTTGACGTAGAAGAACTACTGCTTCCAGTCATGGTAGGACTTCGGCGGAGCGTGCAGTATTTTCTTTGCCTGGATCCTATGTTGGAAGGAATAAAACACCAGCGAACAATGCAACTGGTAAAACACCCTAAACCTGTTAACGGTTGGGTGAATACCCATAGATCTGCACAAAAACTCAAAATGCTTTATTCTCACCATCCCCAACGGATTGAGTTGAGAGACGTGGAAGCGGTAGTGATAAAAAAATATCAAGGAAAAATTTCGTTGCCGGCAACTGGAAATTGTCGTTGGCGAAAATATCAAAGAATAAGGTGATAGAACCGGCTGGAGCATCAGTGGCGCTATCACCCTCATACGGATACTAAGCATCCCAGTCTTCGGGAACCGGAACCCGGAGGCCAGCCTCTAGAAACTGGCCGGAGTCCACTTTAGCGTCGAAAATGATGTGGAAGCCTCACTAGCAGAAGTACTCTCTGGTCCACGAGTCGCCATCTGGAATCACCATAGAAAAGAAGATTGAAGAGAAAGAAGAGAGAGCAAGAATTCAGAGAAATAAAGAAGAAGTTTTGAAAGCGTGAGTTGAAACCCTAAAGGGATCGCCTATTTATACCTCTCACATTTAAAGCGATGGGGAAGCGTGACGCATCCGCATGCCCCTCAACCAATCCGCGCCTAACGCGTGGAGGGCAAGTGGTAACTGACGGTCGCTACGCGTACGTGGCTGGTACTTTGCCATTCATTAATGAAAGAGATGTTGCACTGTTGATGTCACACTTGTATTTCCAATCAAACACCGGTGGGCCCGGGTGGGGATTATCGTGACATAAGTTAATATCATCATAGTCAATTAAACACAACACAACGGAAGTCTTGGAGTTAAATTACTATTATAAACCAAATGTTCAAAGTACAAAATAATATACAGGCTCGTAATAGAAAATCCACAGGCGGATCGTAAATTGTACAAAAAGAATGTAAAACAGACTTTGGGCATATCTAGGATTTGCAAGATCCTTTATCACTACTGAACACTTCCAACTATTTTCATATTGTATCTGCAAGCTTAGTCTTTTGAAAATACGTAGCTTTTCGCTAGGAAAGGTGACGTTGTAACCTTGTTAACAGATTCACATGTTTGTCCATACATACAGGGCCTAGTGCGAAAACCGAGACATGATTAACGTACACACCACTTACGAACTCACGAAGGAGTTATCCCCAACTTTGTGGGTAATTGCATTTGAGCGTCTATCAGGTGTATGCCTAGACCCCATGCTAAGGTCGTGGCCATTATCTAATGTAATGAGCCGAGGATATCCAGGACATGGTAGTTAACTCCCGATGTTTAAGTTATTAAACAAAACTGATTAAAATGGAATATGCGGATTTACTAGTCACAATCCGGCATTCGATTGATCCCATTTCCGACCAAGCGGTAATAATTTACCGTAACCCAAGACCGTATAGGGGAAATAAGTCGAGAGTATTTACCTAAGCTAGTCTTCATTTAAACGCAAGATTTATTAACTCAGCCGTACACAAAAGTACTAAGTGCAGATAGCATTTACTGGAATGTCACTAGTCTGGATTATGGCATAAGCTAACCAAATTAATACTAACGGTCTTTCTTAAGTCATAGACTTAGACCGACTAGCGTACATGATCAAAATGTATAACGCTAGATTAAAAGATTTATTGGATAGAATGTAGTCTAATCCCAACAAGTTACTTTGACTTGTGTAATATGGATAAACTATAAACATTCTGTATTTTGAGACTTAGATGACAAGGTTAGACCCATTTCGGTTAATCTCCGTAATCTAGTTACATATACTTAACCGTACGCATATCAGCGATATCGGGTAACCAGATAAGTCATGGACAAGTTCTATATGTCACTATACTTTAAATAAGTTGTAATATCAGTAGGATATGAACTTTTATGCCCGTTATGGTTTTAAAGCGAAACTATGCCTCATACGGCCATTTTGGTAATTTCGTACTTTATAAAAGAAACTTGATCATATTTTAGTGTTTTAACCATAAGTATTCTGGAAGAGTAACTTATTTATAATATAATATCAGTAGGATATTAATTATATGTGTAATTTTTCTTTTATGACCAAACCATGTACCGAAGGGGCATTTTGGTCATTTAACACATAGTTTTATAAATTATTTGGGATTCTGAGTTTATATCATGTACCTAATGTAAAAATATTTAAAATAAGTTGTAAAATCAGTAGGTAACAAGTCTTGGTTGGTAAATATGGTTTAAAACCAGCCTATGCGTCGAAACGGCGTTTATGTCGTAAAATGACGATTTATGTGATGTTTAAAGAAAACTGATGTTAAGGTCAGGTTAACATGTCTTAGATATGTTATTTAATATAAAATATCATTAGGTAAAGATTTACTTTAAAAAGATGTGATTAAAACCATTTTATAAGCCACAAAGGCCTTATCGTCTTTTATCGACATAATGCGAGGACTTGTTCATAAACTTAGTTTATATTCTGATTTGACATCCTAAATAATCCTACTTATGATATTACATCAGTGGAAAACTCATTTTCAAGTTCATATCAATTAAAACTCATTTTATGCAAAAAGGGCATTTTAGTCAAAATGGCATAATTACGAAACTTGTGCATAAACTCATATTCTGATTATGATCATGTAATATAACCTTAGAGGTTATGCTACATAATATTACGATCATAATGAAACTTTAGATTAGTAGTTAACTAATCTAAATCGGGTCTAATCGAAAGTCAAAGCAGAAGTCAAACTTCACGACTTTCGGTTGCGAACCGACCCTAGAACTGAAATTGACGAGCCGACATGTTCTTACATGTTCTAATAATTATTTCCAACTTGTTTAAGTTTCAAAACATGTTTCATAACATTTATAAGCTCAAGTTATAACATTTCCGAAAAATGGCCTGTTTGACTTTTTAATATCATAACTTTAACCCATCAATTGGTCTAGTAAACGTGATCTTCAGGAGGTGCTCTTTATAGGGACTAACACCTACCTATTACGATCACTTAGCCATGTTCTTACGATCACTTGGTCGCTAGCGGATATGACAGGGGTACCAAGGGAGATTGCAAAGCACGCGCTCCACACATTCCCTTCAGTTGAGCCGATCGTTCAGAAAAAGCCAGTTTTAGTCCTGAAAAAACTCGCGCAATGAACGATCAAGTTTCAGAGCTCCTTCAAGCCGGCTTCATCAGAGAAGTACGCTATCAAAGGGTAGCCAATCCAGTCATGGTCCAGAAGCACAACGGCGGTTGGCGCATGTGCGTCGATTTCAAAGATCTGAACAAAGCATGTCCCAAAGACTGCTACTCTTTGCCCGAAATTGACAAAAAGGTGGAATCCCTCGCTTCATTCAGGTGAAAAATTTTTTCTCGAGTGCTACAAAGCTACCACCAGATTCAAATGAAGAAAGAGGACGAAGATAAAACCGCATTCCGCACTGACAAGGGAATCTTTTGCTACAAAAAGATGCCCTTCGGATTGTGCAACGCAGGAGCCACCAACCAGCGTTTGATGGACCATGTCTTCGAAGACGACATTGGTGAAACCGTGGAAGTGTACATTGATGACCTAGTCATCATGAGCCGGGATGAGGAGAGGATGCTGACAAACATTCAAAAAACTTTTGCATCCTTGCGCAAGTCCAACTTGAAGTTGAACCCGGGAAGTGCTCGTTTGGAACGGAATAAGGTAAATTCTTGGGATTCATCGTTACGCGTGACGGTTTCAAAGTCAATCCTGAGAAGGTGAAGCGATTCAGCATATGCCTTCCCCCTCGACCATCAAGGAAATGCAACGGTTGGCGGGGCGATTGGCTGCGCTGAACAGGTTCTTGGCCAACCACGCGATGAAATCCTTCCCATTCATCAGCACTCTGAGGAATTGTGTAAAGAAAAACAAGTTTCCGTAGACTCCGGATGCGGAGAAAGCCTTCAAACAAATGAAGGAGTGCTTGATTCAGTTGCCTACGCTCACGACACCGCAAAAGAACGAGCCACTGATCCTTTACCTTTCCGAATCGGATATCGCTCGGGCTCAGTCTTGTTAGTAGAACGCGCAGGAGTCCAAACTCCAATCTACTACGTCAGCAAGATGTTAATTGACCCGGAGACAAGGTATCCAATGATGGAAAAACTTGCTCTTGCTTTAGTCCACGCATCCCGCAGGCTGCGTCAGTATTTTTCAGGCCATGTGATAACAGTTCTCACGAACTATCACTTGGGCCAAATTTTGTCGAAACCGGACATATCTAGCCGTCTGGCAAAGTGGGCGATCGAGCTTGGTGGACACAATATCTGTACAAACCACGCTCAGCCATCAAAGGCCAGATATTAGCCGATTTTGTTACAGAAGTACCAAGTAATAAAGTGCAAGAGTGTGAGCGCATGGATACTTCACACAGACAGCGCATCCAATGATGATGGCGAGGGGCGGGTCTCCGTCTAATAAGCCCCGATAACCAAGAGTTACCTATGCCATCAGGTTGTACTTCAAAAGCACGAATAAGAAGCTGAGTATGAAACGTTTCTTACAGGCCTTTGGTTAGCCATCAAAATGGGGGCTAGGAATTTGAAAGCACACGTCGATTCTCTTTTGGTCGCAAGACAGATTAATGGTATGTACTATGCAAAGGGCGAAACGATGGCTCTGTATCTTGAACAGGCGCAGTCTTTAATAACCAAATTACAAAGTTTCAAAATAACCCACATTAACCGGAGTGAGAATAAACATGCCGACGCGCTCAACAAACTGGCTGCTACAAGCTTCAAACACCTCGCGCGAGAAGTGCGCATCGAGGTGCTCAAGAACCCTTTTGTCCGTTGCATCCAGTAAACATCATAGAAATGGGAAATCGTTCCTGGATGTCTCACATCATCGTGTTCTTCAGTCTGGGATCCTCCCAGAGAACAAGGCGGAAGCAAGAAAGGTCCAGAACAAGGCAATGAACTACGAAATGGCAGACGGTATATTTTACCAGAAGTCATACCTTGGACCACTCCTCCGCTGCGTTGAGTGCAAGACGCGCAATACTTGATTCGCGAAATACACGAAAGGTTATGCGGAATTCATGCCGGTCCGCGCATGGTTGTCACAAAGATCATGAATGCCGGTCCGCTCCGAAGGCGTTGCGCCCCAAGAATCCCTTAATCCCAGTGACAACAGCATGACCCTTCCAACAATGGGCAAAAAATGTGGTGGGACCTTTCCCTGATGCCCCTGGCGCTGTAAAGTTCATAATCGTAGCCGCCGATTACTTTACCAAGTGGGTAGAAGCAAAGCCCCTTGCATCCACCACAGCAACTGTAGTTCGCAAATTCATTTGGGAGCACATCATTTGCCACTTTGGGTTACCCCTGCGCATCGTCAGTGATAATGGCCCCAATTTTGCTGCTGAAGAACTACAACGGTGGATGAAGGAAATCCACATCGAACATGTGTTCACTTCAGTCACGCATCCCCAACGGAACGGCTAGGTGGAAAGCATAAACAAAAGTATCGTTGAAGAGATCAAGACGAGATTGGGGACGGCGCGGAGAGGTTGGGTAGATGAGTTGCCAAGTATCCTTTGGGCTCATCGAACCATGCCAAAAACCAGCACCGGCGAAACACCATTCAGCAATTCCCGCGGATATAGGCCTCCCATCACCGCGCATGGTTGCTATGCAAAGCCAAAATAATGAAGACGAGTGCAGACTCGACTTGGGCCTTCTGGAAGAAAGGCGTGAAAACGCCGCAATCAATGAAGCCAAATACAAGTCCAAGCTCGAGAAGTACAATAATGCGCGAGTCCGCATATGTACCTTCCTACCTGGCGATTTTGTTTTGAGAGACAATGAAGCGTCCAACTTTGAAAGTCCAGGAAAACTCGCGCCTAAGTGGGAAGGCCCATACATAATCCGTGAAGTCCTAGGAAAGGGTGCTTACACCCTCAAACGATTGGACGACACAAACATTCCTAGGGCCTGGAATGCGCAACAGCTAAGGCGGTGCTACATGTAACCTAAGCATGTTCAAATGGCAAGGCCTCACGACTCATCAATATCCGCAGCAGCAAACAAAAAAATCTATGATCTTATTTCGTCTATCATGTACATGGCTTTTACGCCTTATTGTTAATAAAGACAATGGATACATGGTTTTCACTATTTAGATATTTCGTTACAAATGTGCGAAACCACTTTTGGTATACGCGAAGACACCATGGTACAACATGACTCATGAACAAAATTCACTACCTACTATATGCGCATGGGATGTGACGTTCATACACGAGTCCATTACCAGTTTTATTTGCTATACCTACACAAAGTTGTTATTTTCACGCAAATATTGTAACTTCAAAGCAAATATTCATTCATGTCAAGATCAAGTACAAGCAAGCGCAGCGCGTAATTACATTCAAATATTACATTCAACATCCTATCCTACCCTTTGGATTCTTCAACCTCCGCAGCATCTTGAAATATATCTTTTAAGCGATCCACATAATCGTCGTCCTGGAGCGCCTCGCTCACTAGATCCATCACCGGGAAGTTGAAGACGATCGTACTCACGCATGGCCTGGGAGAAGGCAGCTTCAGTATCGACCCATCGAGTGGAAGCATGGCTTGTATCCCATTGAACGTCCAGTGCACGAGTAACATGGTGTGTGCACTCGGCATAGCCCTGCGCATATCCATCATGGCGCACCGTGACCATCAGCTTGGCCACGGCGCTGTCCACCTCTACCGAATTCAGGATAGACTTTGCGATCTGCACAATACAAGGAAAATAGAATGAGAATCAAGACAAAGTGATCAAAATAACAATGAAGAACTTACATTGGCAACTCCATGTTGTTGTATCCACAAAATGTTGTTCGTCAGCGACTCCACCAGACTCTCCGAGATGGCGCTAGCGGCCTCAGAATTTTCTACTTTCTTTGCCCGCGCCCACCTTAGCCTCCGCGAGGCGGAGCTTCTCCAGATCCTCCAGGTGCCTGCGCTGCAGCTTAGCGTTTTCAACCGAGGAAACCTGGAATCTTTCTTTGCACTCTCAATTGTCGCACAAGCCTCCACCTGGTACATACACAAAAGGTTAGTCTGGCAATTTTTCGATCCTATAAAATAAAGAAGGCAAGTTTTTTACCTCCTTCTGCTCGTTGCGCTCACGATGCACCCTGGCCTCCTCGGGCGCAACAGAGGCTGCCTCTTTTTCGTTCTTTAGGCGCTCTACCTTTGCGCGCATCTTTACCATCTCATCTCTCAAGGATTTTTTTCTCGTGGTTGTCCCTCTCACAGGCCTCCCTCCACAACTTGGGCTCCTCTGCAAGTGTGGCAGTAGAGCCTTCCTCCTTCTTTTTCCACCCCAGCACGGACCATTCTTCGTTCCGCTGGGCTTCGGCAAACTTCGCCTTCTCAGACTCCAGCTCTGATTTTTGCGCAGCCACTTGGGCTCCCCCTGGACCATTTCCTTCTTCGCAGCTTCAAACCTCTCCTGGTCCTTATGCATGTGCCCCACTCCCTTATGATCTTATGCGTGTTAGAGGCAGCACTAGCAGTAGACTGGAGGTACGCGCAATAGGTTTGCTCATAACTTTGCTCCGCGCGTGCACGTATCTCTGCTGGGAGAAATGCACCCTTGAACCACTCACGGCACGCCTGCCAGTGAATGAACTTATCTCCCTACCTCAACTTCCACACTAGAGTGTGGATCTCAGCAGCGCGACCATCAGAATATGACCTGTATAATCACCCGTGGTTTCGTTCGGGCAGATTGGGGACCCTTCATTAGAAGTCCGCTCCCCTAATCCCCCTGCTTCACCCCCGGGTGCCGGCTCTACTCATGAGCACCTGAGGCACTTCGTCAACCGGTTCACCAACCATTACCTCCTCAACCGGTCATCAACCACCATATCATCACCACCTTCAACCACAACCTCCACCACCTCTTCTACAGACGCAATGGCCTCTACATCCACTTGTATCTCCACTTCCGCTACTCGGTACTAGTCTCCCCACCCTTTCCACTAGACGCTAACGCCATCTCAAACACAGATGGGGACATAGGGATCTCAATGGGCGCGGCCAGAGCAGTTGGGACAACAAAAACTGTCTCACCCCCCCCCCCCCCGCAGGATGACAAAAAGTTAGACAAGTGAATCAGGAAGAAAAATAAAAGTCAAAAGTATTTACCTGGGGAAAGCTTAATGGCGTGCGCATCCAGATTCTCGCGCTTCCCTATGATATTCCGCGCAGCCTTTTTGGGAGGCTGCGCGGAGATATCGCTCTTCGGAGCCCTCTTCCTCTTAAGAGGCTCCAGCTTGACTCCACGTCGATGGGGTCATCCGGGTTGGCAACCGAAATATCCGCCATCTCTTGTGGCTATGGTTTGGGCTTCCTCAAACCTACAGGCGCAAGACCCTCCAAGGAATTAGAGAGTACTACATAGTCATTCCAAGTGTCTGGCACAGAACACGTACCTTTGGGTGGGTCTGCCCTGGGTTCACCACCTTCTTTGCAGCCACCGCGCTTGGCCCCGTGCGCTTCTTTTTCTTGGAATCCGGGCCAACTCCCAAATTCTTCAACGCGCCTGCATAATGGCGCAACACAGTAAGAAATCGGAAAAGATGTAAAAACATTCAAACTATGTAGACGTACCAGTCTCAGGCGCAGGGGCTGCTAGATCTGCGCTCCTTGGTAGCTCAAAATTTCCAAGAATCTGCGCATACCAAGTTGGCTCCTCTTGTACTTTCTCTGCCATTCATTAATGAAAAGGAAGCTGCACTGTTGACAGCATGCTACAGCCGTCGGAGGTAACTTCTGCCTCACCTTTTTCTCACCAACTCGCCTGCAACATTAGCATGACGAAAATTCAAATTTCAAAGACCTCATCATGAGCAAAGGTTTCCCCCACACAAAGGTTTTCTTCATCCCTTATTGAATTCTTGCCGTTGAAATAAACGTGCATACATGAATTCTTATGGTCCAACACTCCATCTACTTGCCAACATGCGCATAGGAGCACCACTAGACTGGGAGGACTTAGAGAGATATGGTCCCAAAAACTTTGCGCCTGCGCAAGGAACCATACCCTCAATGACATCACAAGGATAACCTTGTGCGCAATGCGCAACGGTGCGCCATTCTTGAAACCAGCAGGTTGCCTAACAAACCTTGCGCACACTGTGCAATGGCAAGTTAGACCTGGAAGCGCAGGTCCTTGACCCTTCACGGATCAAACAATCCTCTAGCCACGAAATCCTAAAACCTTGCATAAGGCCAAGACCAACATGAGAGCAACTCATAGTCTTGAGAAAAAGACTTAATCCCTACAACTCCGTGCTGGCCAGAAAGCACTGATAAAGCCATGCGGAATGAAGAAGGGCAAAGAGGCCTTGACCAAGTACAAGGGCACAGAGTGGAAGAGCTGTGACCCAATAACCTCTCGGCAGGTTGTGCCAGACCTCGTCGCATGATGAACAGTCATGCAGAGGGCAGACTGTATGCAAGGACGTACACGTGGCACCAACCAAACTCACGCCAGCGACTGTCACACGATCTCCACTATCGGCTGATGACAGGTCTGACACCAAGGACAACTGCCATGACACGTAGCTCCATTCACCATGCGCCAAACGCACCTCCTGCCAAAGACCATTAATGGTCGATGCAGAGGTGACAGAATGGACATTCTTGGTCGTCGGGTCCAGGCCGAAGGCCCATCAGCCCATCTCCTACACACCTCTCTTCGGCTATAAAATAAGGATCATGCCTCAAGGTAAAATCATCTACATCTTACTACTATAAGCTTACTCACTAGTTACTTGCTACTTGCTTATTACCTTGCAATCCCCAATACTTATTCTCACGCCGGAGTATGGTCACGGAGAAAACCCCCCTTCTCCTGTGACGAGGCTAACGACGTTTCTAGTTTTGCAGAGAGCTTGAAATGAGATCACCCCGAAGAGCAAACGAGAGATAACTTTTTTATGCAGAGACGTTGAGCTGTAACTAAGATATCTCCGGATACCTCCGGTTCAGCCATTGTTTCTTCAATTTTATATATTTTAATTTATGTCTTATTTTAGTTCTCTTATCTTTCTATTTCTATTTCTATTAGAATTGTTATTATATTAAAATGTTTTTATAATACAATTAACAACTTTTATTTATGAAAAGTAACAAGACGCAAAAATAAAAAAAAACGTTAAGTAGCACACAGGTGGTAAAATGATTTGATCAAAGCATATAATATCCATTAATAACCGATATAAGTTGAAATTTAATTATTGTGAGGGTATGTTATTGACTAATCACAATCGTTATCTACAAATTGACGTAGTGATTCTGAAATATATTTCTCTTCTTTTAACTCCAAAAAATATATTAAGTTATTTGGCTTCAAAGCTCCATTTAATTTTTTTTCTGTATTATTGTTTATACAAATTGAATTGGAATACCCACTTCAAGCTGTTATGAACAAAAAAATCTCACTCCAAAATTAAAATGATTCGCTTCAGTTGAAAACGTAAAAAAATGATTTTTTTGCCAAATAACCAAAAAAAATATTTTAAATAAAATAACGTTTTAAAAAAATACTACCACTACGACTAATTAATGATAATGATAATGATAATGATAATGATAATAATAATAATAATAATAATAATAATAATAATTAAAGATAGAAATAACAAAAAAAAACAAAAGGGATTGAATTGTAATAATGTCAAAGTTGAGGAAGGAGGTATGTTCAGTAGAAAAGCAGGTATATTTAGCAGCACATAATAATTTTCATTTAAACACCACTTTTATTAAAAAGAGTAAACTACATAACAAAACGCCCATTACGTTTATATATCAGGTTGTAAACTATGTTTTTACCTTTAAAAACAACAGAAAGAAACGTACTTCATGGTTTAAAACACTTGCAGTACGTTGTACTAACACAGTTAATTTTTCAAAGTATCTAATCAAGTGGACCCAATGTGAGAACAAATTAGTCCTATTACCTGTTTATTTAAAGTATTTTAATAAATAAAACAACACCAAAATAAAAATATATCATCACCGAAACACGTTGATGTATAGTGAGTGGTTCCTACGCTATATGTGTTGTTTTATACAAATCTATAAAAAACCTCAATAAAAACCAAGTTTTGTGGTATTTTATAATTTGCATTCTTGGATAAATATAAGTATTCTTTAGCTTTCACAAACTTGACTTCATGTTATGTTATTTAAGAATTCCTGTTCAAAATATATTCATTCAAGATATTTTGTATCTTCAACTTGACTTGCGTGTTTTGAACTTGTTTATTAAAAATTCTTGTTTAGAAGAGAGTATGGTTGATCTATGACATTGGCCTGGACTTGTTTTGTTGTTCCAAGTCATGGTTTATATTGGTTTGACCTATCCACGTACGTATTGGATGTGGCATCGGCCTTTGTCTTCAATTTTGCAAATATGGAGTAGAAACGTTAAGGTAAATCCACGATGCTTAAAACCATCTGCCATGGAGCCTCTATCCACTTCTTATTGAGCCTTTTTTGAGTTCTTGGTTGTTTGGATTTGGGAGCATAACACAAGGAAAATCAAACATCTTCCGTTGACAAAAAAAAGGTGTTGGGCTTATAAGAAATTCATGGTTTCGAATACCACTGGTGTGTTTTGAGTTCCACAGTGTAGCATTGTTGGGTGGGACCAATCCCAGGAGGGAGATCTTCTACCATGAGTAATTGTCTTGCTACCTAAACAATCACATCAGTATACATATACATTATCAATTCCACAATACAACAACCCCAATCAACACCGCCACGAGACATTACAAGGGTGTTTATAAACTGTTGAAACGGACTGAACTGCCCAAACCAATACAAATCAAGTGATTTGGTCAGTTTGAGATTTATGCGATCCAATTCATAGTTTACGGATTTTAAAATTCGAGATTTATGCGATCCAACTTTTGTTATTTGTATTATTTTACATTTTCAAATATATTAATACTCAAAAACCACTTTTATCATTTAGTAATAGTGGGATTGGGGGTTTGGGGTTGTTCCAATGACAAAACCTTTGAAATTAAAATGAAACTCCCTTAAAGGTCAAGGTTCGAGACTTGGAAAAAAACATTGCTTTAAAAAAAATCATTTAAAAAATAGTTCAATTCGCCTAATCTGTCAAACCAGACCGTTTTGGTCTATTTGACGCATATGCTGACCAACTTAATTAATCTACCGGTTTGGTTTACCATTTTTCAATCTCAAGCTTTCCCTGTAATTTTCATAAAATGCATTGAATGTTTAGACTTCAAATAAACTCAGCTCACACCTTACATAACTACAATTATATATTATGTTGGCGTGAAAGCTAACCGCTCCAGAAAAGCATCATGACTGTCGGATATTGTCAAAATAAAATCCTGGTCGTTTAAATTAAAAAAACCTGAAAATGGGCAGTTTTCGGTGGTTCAGCCCTTCTCTCCTAAATACCTAAAATTATGGCAAAATTTCAGGCTTCGAGCATAAAGTTAGTACTCACTCTTTGAGAATCTACCTACAGACGGATTAAGTTTAACCAATCCATATCCTAAAAAAATGGGTAGTGATACTGCAGTTTTGTTACCTTTTATATAACGAGGAGCAAGGCTCAATTTATTTATTTTGTTAAGCATGAATCGGTTACCACCAAAGCCATTAGTTATTAATGAAGAGCCTGCTGGAAACTTTGACATGCAAATGAAGCAGCTAACAACTTTAAAAACCCATCCGGTGACCGGGTCCACTATTAGTTGCCATTACCATTAGACCATCCGTAATGGCTAGTACCCCCTAAGTGGCATTTTCGGCACATTAGCATCATCCACGTTTTTAAAAAATGCATAATAGTTAACACCCCTCAATACCCTTTCAAACGTTACTTTTCAATTTTTTTCTCCTCATTTAGCGTTAAACTAGAAACACCCCTCTCTCTTCGTTAAACTAGAAACACCCCTCTCACTTCATGCTCATATAACGGCCAAGTGGCGATGTTATCATGCCATTATGCTTGTCTTACTATTATACACTTTTATCTACCCAACCGATATTAATGAGCATGCATCTTGTCAATTTGTATTGTACATTTTTTATAACAAGCAGAAAAAAGAGCCATGATCATTCATATATAGCTTAAATTAAAACAACAAATTACAACTTTTATTATGCAGCTTTAGAAAATCATACTTGAAAAATGTTGATCGGGCAACATAACCCGACCTGAACTGTAAGACTCAGTAACAAAACAAAAATCACATCTAGCAATTTTGAAAAAAAAAAATCATGGTGATCTTTTACTAAAGCTTCGGTTTTGCATTCGCAGTTTCTAAGACCATTTAGGAGGATAATTTTGCAATCTTGCACTGGTTTCTCCTGTGTCTCGGCTTCATCAGTTTCCAGTACATCGCTTGGAAACGCATTTGGATTAATCTGAATACATTTCTGCAACGCAACAAACGGTTGCACACAATCTGATCCTTTCTCTTCAGCATTGCTCTTCATGAAACATAAAAAGGCTTCAGAGAACTGGGACCGCAGGGCCCAGTCCTGAGGTTTTGAATACAGGGGCATTCTAATGCTTTTTGAGCTTTGGCTTCCTGAGATAGGTTTTCGTCCTCGTTGCCATATGCGGTGGCTTCTGCAAGCAGTGATTCCATTGAAGGTGGAGAAGATGAAGATGAGTCCTCCGTTTTCAGATCCGGTACAGGTGAATCGATGACCCTGCTTTGATCTTGCCCCATGTTGTATAACTGTAAAGAAAAGATTGTTAAAGACACATGTTTGAGATCTATGCAGTACGGTTACGGCAGTTTGGCGGTTTGGAACTTGGAACCGGCCGTTTAGCCTTTTTTAATTATTTACTGTTATTTTAGAATATGCAGTTGCCTATATGTATATAATACATTGCAATCATGAACCATTCACCATTTTTTATCTTTTTAATACAAACTCACGATTTTGAATAAAAAGAATAAAAAAATGGTTCAAAGCACCAAACACTAAACCAGCCGGTGGACCCACCCAACCTGGCCGATTTGGTTTTCCATTTTTCAAACTGTGCTTAGCGGTTTAGTCCAGAACTTTCATCAAAGCTGGTCGAACCTGAGCGTGAACACTCCTATTGTACCAAACACTATTCCCTATAACCTGATTTATTACATGTATGGATGCAGACTCACATAATCACTTTCTAAGTTTCCTACAAATGATGTTCTTCTTGGATAAAGGAATAGAATATCTGGTACATGCTAGATAGGTAATAAAAGGTGGCAAGCATCAGTGTTGATTTTCATCAAATTTGGTGAAACATTCACAAATATGTTTCAAAACCAAGGGAAATCTTGCAACCAATACTAGTATGACGCATCAGAAAGTCTCAAACACCTCTCATCTTCTATATTTGTTCCCACTTCTTCAAGAACATACCATAATTTATCATGAGAAACAAAGGATTTGAGCTGATACTGTAAAGAAAAAGTGAAAGAAGAAACGATTAATCGACCGAGAGAGTAAAACGTTTCGAAAGTCATGAAATACTTCGGATATTGAAGAAATGTTATATTCCTTTGATTTAACGGAATTAGTTTCAATTCCATCTACGACCAACCAAACATAATTTCATTACATAGATCTACTTCTTTCATATAAAAGCACACCTCTGGCAATTCCAAAACAACTCAAGATACTGAAACATACTAGGCAGGCAGGCAGGCATGACGAATACACAATAAAACCCTACCTAGATTTCTTTAAATTTGATCAATCAATAGATAGAGGTCTCAGGATTACATATGAATCATCAAAAAAAAAGCCATAAAAATGAAGAGATACCTGGTTGTTGGGGCGATGGGAAAGAAAACTTTGTGAACCGGGGGTTTTGGATTGTCAAGGAGGGGAAGGGTTTTAGTATAGACTCCGTCTATCGAGACACCCACTTTTTCTATTTGAACACATGCGTCGCATAGCTCTGCGGGGCATGGGTATCAATCCCATGCGATGCTTTTGGGCCCCTGTGGGCGCATGGGTATCAATCCCATGCGATGCTCTTGGGCCGAGCCACGTCAGCGATCCGTGTGCTTTTGTGTTTCTTTGATCCCATGCGCCGGGCATAGGCCTCTGCGGGGCGCATTGGTTGTTTTTTTTATTTTTTTATTTAAAAATTAGATTGTTAATTTACATTAAAAATTGATAAGTGTAAATGTTAATAATAAATCTACAAATGTTCATGTGAGGTCTCATGTGAGGACTCGGGTATATCGATAGCGTTAAGATCTATTTTAGGGTTTAGTCGACTACGATACATATCTAGTCGGTTGTCGTACGTTGTCAACCAGCCCGAAGCGGCGTTTTGATGAATCTCGGCCCATAAAAAGTTCGGAGTAGGAATCGGATATTGTCCTTCCAACTTCACATGTATAAATGTTCGGATTCACGAAGGTACACAACTGTAACAGATCGATGAGGGAACACGACATCATCTGGACCCCTCGTAATTGGGAAACTAGTATCAGAGCCCCTCGTATACAAAGTATGAACGACGATCACACCAAATCTCTCAGCAATAAGAAGTCTTGTATAAGGCATATCCAACCAATGTTCAGATGATGCCATTTCTAACGAGTCGAAATTTATGCTGTCTAACAGGGTCTTATATTTTTCATGCTCCATCGCCTCGAAAATTGGGAACCAAATGCTCTGGTTTCTTACCATCTCATCTACCAACTGCCGTCTTACGTCTCTGAAGTCCTTTTCCTCCCACCCTAAGCCCAAAGCTGTAGCTCGAAATCCACAATGACCATCTGGATTTACATTCTTTATTACGGATACGTACGGATGAAACATTCAAAGGAATGTGATTCTTATACTTGTAATTGTGTAAATATCCGTACCCCCGTGGATTAAGGGAAACTCAGGGTCATATTGTCGTTGCGTGGGAGTTGAACGACTACATTGCTTTACAGGCTTTGTCACGGCGCTTGGTCTTTTAAAGTCTTCTGATTGTGTGTACGAGCTATGACGAGGAGCTTCGGAGGGAGACCCGTAAGTGCTTTGTTGGGAGGACACGTATGAGCTATGACGAGCAACCTCCTGTCTTCTTTGTTCTTGGACCTTCAAGGTTGGTTGACCACGGGTATTTTGTTTAACGACATGAGGGTTTTTTTGGGATTTTCCTGGTGTAATCGCTTGAATCATTTTCTTAAACATACTTTTTTTTACTTGGGTAGGGTGTGGCCTAAATATTTCTTTCAATTTCTCAAATTCGCCGTTCAAGTCAAATTCTAGCTCTTTTTTCGTTACCGGTTTGAGATCAATCTTTGTCCACATTTTGTCAATGGAAGTGAATGGGATTGCTTCCCCTGTAAATGAATACTGTCAATAATTAGGGTTCTGATTCCTTAATGTTGCCCAGATGTTACGTGTGGGAATGTCTTGCTCGGCCAGCTGCTCCACTAATCTGTATTCGTCCTCAGAAAGTCTTCTAGCATACGCGTGCCCCTCTAAAGTTTCAAGAGGAGAGTGGTTGTGTGACTCGTTCTTAACCTGTAGCCGCCAAACGTTAAGCATTTCATCATAGAACCCTATCAGTTCAAAAGGGCAACGAGTTTTTTTGCTACCGGTTTTTCGAACAGTGGCTACACTCTACGATCACCATTAAGGATACAATGTATCCACACCCTCACGAATTCACCATGTTTCTTCTTCGATCTTCCACACTTAACGATGCAGCCGTGATTACGAGCCCTCCTATCTACCCAATCTTCCATCTCTTCACAGGAGGCAAAACCCTGATTAGTTGCATAGGAAACTATGATAGGGTGTATTTTTTCCTCCTCATCTTCCAGTTTGATTTCTTCCTCGTCATATTCGTGATGAAAATTACCCTCTGCATACGAATTATCACTCCGTAATTGTATCCAGAATAACCTCCGGAGTAACTGTGTGGTGAGTAGTTCGGGTCTGGAAGAGGCGGAATGTCGACATGAGAAGGGACGCGGTTGACAACTTCCTCGTAATGGTTGGGCTGAAATGAAGATTCGTAAGAATCAGAAATGGCGGTCTTGTATGAGTCTGGAACAACACTATCGTTAGAATCCTCATCGAATATTCCGAAAAACCACGACATACTGTGAATATACGTGATTGTGATTTGAAAGGTTTATTATGGAATTGGAAATCTCATACGATAACCAACGATAATGCATGGTTTTATAGCCTTTCTAGAGGGTCCATGCGCCCCGCAGAGGCCATTGCGGGGCGCATTGAGTTCAAACATGCACATCAACTTTAGGTCACGCAGGTGTACGAGGTTATATTCTGATTCTTGGTACCCTATGCGACCTGCATAGGCCTCTGTGGGGCGCATGGGTACGAGGTTCGCGTGTTTCCACGCAGACATGTCAGTCTGCTGCCTTTGTCGGGAAACCCTAACCCCAGCGGGGGCGCATGGGCCTATGCGACCCGCATAAAAGGGTGTCAAAACAAGAAATTTGGGTGTCCCAATAGGATGACTCTTAGTATATCATAAATTGTTGGTTAGGTCAATGATGAAATAATAAACAAAGAAAATAATGAAAAGAAGTCTTTTTAAAAACATTAAAAAGTATATGTTTTTATTGTTAATTCTTTTCAACTTTAACAAAGAAAAATGGGAAAAGTCTCTTATAAACAATATAAAAAATATTTTTCTATTGTTAAACTAGCAATTGAATACGAATGAATAATAAGGAGAAATGAATAGATATTATTGATTAAGGTGTATATTATAAGAGATATAGGAGGGTATATATAAGAGAGAAAATTTATGAAATAAACAAAATCTATTTTAGGTGTTAACAATCATAATAATATTAAATATATTCATAACCCCCTTGTTATCAACTAAATACACTTTGAGATGTTATCTCGTCAAAAACCTTGCCAGAAAAACCCAGTGAGACTAAACCTCAGCTAAGGGAAAAAGAGTGCAACATATATTTCCTTCTCCCGATACTTCTAGATCAGATAAATTGTCTTATTAAAAATCTAACTAAGAAAACCCAATAGGACAAAACTTAGTTAAGGAAAAAAGAGAGCAACTCATATAACACTCCTCATCTGAATATGTATTCTCTAAGTGATAAGTGTGGATGTTCCATATAAGTTGCTCAAAACTTTTGTAGATAAATAATCCATTGCTTGATCCCTTGGCGTGTGATTATTTATTTTGGGCAATGTTGTATGATATTCATATGAGATTTCTGATACCTCCTAAGCAAATACCATAACATCTACAACTACATTGTGTTACATTCCCTACATCTATTAGACACTAAAATATAATTTCATATTAAAATGTTATTTTAACTCATTGCAATATCTCCTTGCTTAACAATTGCTATATTTTAACAATAAATTCAAAAAAAATGATATATCCAATTCCAAGAAAAAAATCCAATTAATTCCATGTGACATTATCTTCAACCATTTTTTACTTATATTTATTTTTTTAATTATTAATACATGTATAATTATTAATACACCTGTTTAACATTATATCATCCTAACAATCTATCTTACGTCATATATTATCAACAGGGATGAGCGTTTGGTATTAGGTACCAACCGTACCGAGTATATTCGATACCGGTACCCATTTTTCCTGTTTTTTGTACCAGTACCGGTATTTACAGGTAAAACACTGGTAAATACTGGTACCATACTGGTACCCATACCGAACTGGTGTATTCGGTATCAGTACCAGTACCTACTTTTCATGTTTTTCAGTACCGAACGGATACCATGTTCATCCCTATTTATCAAGCAAAAATTTATCAAATATTGATTTTCATCCCTTTTATTTATCACACGCCATATCATTCCTATATTCTTTATTTCTTTATAAATTTGATAAACATTGCTTAAATATTGTATCATGCTAAAGATATATAATAATCTTTTAACATATTTTTCTAATAATCCGCACCTATAAATCAGTGATTACTTACTTTAATATAAACTTGAAAGTATTAGACATTAAATGTATTAAATATTTGAGTCAAATTATATAACCAAATGAGGTTAGATATTTTTTCGTTTTAGACCATATTACGTATTAACAATTTAGTCTTTTTTATTTGAATACCTAATAATTGATCAATATAGCCCAAAAGTTTTTTACTATAGCCTGAAAGTTTTTGAAATTATACGTGAGCCTAGATCGTTTAAGTATATAACAAAAAATAAGATAGAATAAATTTATATGTTATCTAAATATCTTTTAAATATGTAATTACAAGAGGTAAAAAAATCCTATAAATAATTGATGATTAAATACTTTAGAAGCGGATTGGATATTAATAACTATGAGCAATAGATTGCAAGCTTGTGAACGATTATCAGACACGTCTACTTATCTTACAGAGCTTTGCAAACAAACAAATAATTCATTAACATTATTATTATTATTGTTATGGTTGGAATTTTGAACCTATATACCAATAATATATCATGACTTTGTGTTTCTAATCTGTAACCAGAATATCAAACCAGGATATTGGTAACATCCTGCAGAAGTATCTTTCTCATTACTAATGGTTTGTTTGTATACTTCAGTTGCAAGGGACCAACGTTAAGGAGGACTATCTACCCGAAGACTCACTCAAATTGGTTGAAAAGTGAACGTTGATAGCGGAAGAAGATGTCTACAACGGTCACAAGGGGATACTCTTCGTATCCCGGAATTGTAGGATATGTAGTTATAATTTAAAAATATATAAAGGGATGCGGATCATTAGAAAAACACATGTAATCTCGTACACACACCAATTACTCGCTATATTCACAATCCTTCACTCACATTTCGCAGTATTGTAATACTTAGAGCTGATCTGTGCATTAACCTGAAGCTGTATCCTGATATTTCAATCAATAAGAAGAACAAAGGCAGCTGGTAGTTGTCAGCTCCCGAGGTTTTGTGCCGGCGATCTAGATAGATCAAGGGCTTTCCTTGTACATCCCGCATCAATCTTTGCTTTTATTGTTCATTACTTGTTAATTGATATAGTTTGTTATCCTAAAACTATATCCTGAAACCGTTTTCTTTATTAATCAACTTGATACATTTTTGCAAATCTCTATAGCACACTACCTCTCAAACTAAATTTGATCACTTAATTGTTTCGGTAATTTTTGACCAAAACAATTATTATTATATATTATTATTATTATTACTATTACTATTATTATTACAAAAAATGAAAGATTCATTTCGTATACGTCCTTAATAATATAATAAGCACACCCTTCTACGAATCATTAACAAATAGGCGGTCATCACTATCTGTATAATATCTAACAGGTGCTTTATGTTACACTAGTATGTTTACGTCGCGCGTTGCGACGAAACCGAGCAAATGATAATGTAAAACACCGTGATTTAAAAATAAAGCATATTGTTTAGAAAGTCAAACCATTAGAACGGTTTAATTTGTCATCATCTCATTAATGATACCAAATAAATACTTTAGTATGAGTACAACTTCGTTTTTAACAAAATTTATGATTGAATGTTAGGGAAAAAATTAAGCACAACTATATACTTAACTTTTAAGAAAAAGTTATCAACGTAAATTATTAAAGAGGTATCAAATTAATCGATACATTAATATATATTCTAAAAAAAGAAAAAAAGAATTATAAA
Source organism: Scalesia atractyloides (assembly GCA_947069175.1). Taxonomy (NCBI): domain Eukaryota; kingdom Viridiplantae; phylum Streptophyta; class Magnoliopsida; order Asterales; family Asteraceae; genus Scalesia; species Scalesia atractyloides. The sequence goes on from CAMTDV010000023.1 coordinate 75,899,679, forward strand.
AAAATGATAAAGATAATATATGGTTTTGAAAAAGGAAAAAATTATAAAATATGTTATTAAAGTAAATATAAATGGAGGGGTATGGTCCCAAAAACCTTGCGTCTGCGCAGCGAACCATAGCCTCAATAGCATAATTACAAGGATAACCTTGCACGCGATATGCAATGGTGCGCCTTCCTTGGAACCAATAGGTCTACAATAAGCCTTGCGCATTCAGCGTAACGGTGAATTAGACCAACACCAATAGGTCCTACAATGGGCCTTGCGCACTCAGCGCAATGGTGAATTAGACCAACACCAATATGTCCTACAACGAGCCTTGCGCACTCAACGCAGCGGTGAATTAGACCAACACCAATAGGTCCTACAACGAGCCTTGTGCACTAAGCGCAACAGTGAATTAGACCAACACCAGGTCCTACAACGAGCCTTAGCGCACTCAGCGCGACGGTGAATTAGACCAACACCAATAGGTCCTACAACAAACCTTGCGCACTAAGCACAACATTGAATTAGACCAACACCAATAGGTCCTACAACGAACCTTGCGCACTAAGCGCAGCGGTGAATTAGACCAACACTAATAGGTCCTACAACGAGCCTTGCGCACTAAGCGCAACAGTGAATTAGATCAACACCAACAGGTCCTACAACGAGCCTTGCGCACTAGCGCGACGGTGAATTAGACCAACACCAATAGGTCCTACAATGAACCTTGCGCACTCAGCGCAACGGTAAATTAGACTAGCACCAATAAGTCACACAACGAGCCTCGTGTACTTAACGCAACGACAAGTTAGACTTACACCCGCATGCTACTTGACCCTGCGCGGAACTAACAGCCCTCTAGTCAAGAATCCTAAAACCTTGCAAGGAGAAGACAAACATGAGAGCACCTCATAGTCTTGCGAATAAAAGGATTTATCCCTGCTACTCTGCGTTGGCGGGAAAATACTGACAGCCTCGCAGAAGGGGTAAGCACTAAGAGGTGTTGACCATACTCAAGGGTACGGAGTGGCAGAACTGTGACGAATGGTTGCTCGGCAGGTTGCGTCTGACAGCGTCAAATGAACTGTAAGGCAGATGCCAGACTGTACACCAACCATACCTACGCCGGTGACTGTTACACCTTCACCACTTTCGGCTGGTAGCAGGTCTGACGCCAGAGATATCTGCCCTTACTGTCTTTACACGTGGCACCATTCAGCATCCGTCAAGGCACACCTCCTGACAGAAGACATTAATTATCCTGTAGTGAACATTTAATGTCTGGCGTAGAGGGACAAACCGAATGTCTCTGAACATACGGACCGGGCCAAGGCCCATCAGCCCATTTCCCGAGCCCACTTACTTTCGGCTATAAAATAAGTATCGGACCACCAGGTAACATATCTACGATCACCTGCAATCACATTCACAAGTACTCAAACTTATTACCTGCAACCACCAAAGACTTATTCTCACGCCGGAGTGTGGTCACAGAGAAAACCACCCTTTTCCCCCTGACGAGGCTAATGGCGCTGCTAGTTTTGCAGATTAGTCTGAGTTAGATCACCCTGAAGAACGAGCAAGAGACAACCCCTTTATGCAGAATCTACTAGGTTGTAACTTATATATCCCTGGATATCTCTAGGTTCAACCAATGCTTCTTCATTGACGCCATCCATGGGACTTATATAAAGTGGAAGCAATTCAGCGTATGCCATCACCCTCAACTATCAAGGAAATGCAACAGTTGATGAGGCGATTAGCTACGCTAAATAGGTTCCTGGCCAACCACGCGATGAACTCCTTCCCATTCATCAGCACTTTGCGGAACTGTGTAAAGCAAATCAAGTTTCAGTGGACTCCGGATGCGAAGAAAGCCTTCACCTAAATGAAGGAGTGCTTAATTCAGCTGCCAACGCTCATAGCACCGCCAGAAGAATGAGCTACTGATACTTTACCTTTCCGCATCAGATATTGCTCTGGGAGCAGTCCTGCTAGTAAAGCGCACAGAAGTTCAAACTCCGATTTACTATGTCAGCAAGATGCTCACTGACCCAGAGACACGATATCCCATGATGGAAAACCTTGCTCTAGCTTTGGTCCACGCCTTCTGACGGTTGTGTCGGTATTTTTATGGCCATTTGATGACAGTTCTCTCGAACTATCACTTAGGCCAAATTTTGTCAAAACCGGACATCTCTGGCCGTCTAGCAAAATGGGCGATTGAGCTTGGTGGACACAACATTGTGTATAAACCACGCCATCAATAAAAGGCCAGATATTAGCCGATTTCATCGCGGAAGTACCACAGAATAAAGAGTAGGAGTGTGAAGTTGTACAGAACCCAATGCCAGGTACGGATGACCGCGCATGGATACTTCACATAAACATCGCATCCAACGACGATGGCGCAGGGGCAGACTTTTTCTTAATAAGCCCCGATAATCAAGATTTCACATATGCCATCAGACTGGATTTCAAAAGTACCAATAACGAAGCTGAGTATGAAGCGTTCCTTGCAGGCCTTCGGTTAGCAATCAAAATGGGTGCACATAATTTGGAAGCAAATGTCGACTCCCTTTTAGTCGCAGGTCAGGTCAACGGCCTATACAACGCAAAGGGCGAGACGATTACATTGTAATTAGAACAGGCACAAGCGTTAATAACCAAATTCCAACACTTCAAGATAACCCATGTCAATCGAAGCGAGAATAAACATGCTGACGCGCTCAGCAAACTAGCCGCTACAAGCTTCAAGCACCTCGCGCGTGAAGTACGCATTGAGGTACTCGAAAACCCTTCTGTTCCTTTGCGCCAAGTCAACATCATTGAAGTGGGAAATCCATCCGGGATGTCCCCCGTAATCATGTTCTTGCAACACGGGATCCTCCCCGAAAACAAAGGGGAAGCAAGGAAGGTCCAGAACAAGGCACTCAAATACGAAATAGCAGACGGTATCCTATACCAGAAGTCATATCTAGGACCGCTCCTCCGCTGCGTTGATCCGCAAGAAGCGCAGTACTTGATCCGCGAAATACATGAAGGGTTATGCGGAACTCATGCCGGTCCACGCATGGTCGTAGCAAAGATCATGAATGCCGGTTACTATTTGCTTGGCATGCACCAAGATGCGGTCGAAACACTACAGAAGTGCGCATCATGCCAGCGTCATGCTCGGAAGACATTGCGACCCAAGAATCCTTTGATCCCTGTGACAACAGCGTGGCCTTTCCAGCAATGGGCAATCGATATGGTGGGACCTTTCCCAAATGCCCTAGGCGCGGTGAAGTTCATAATCGTGGTAGTTGATTATTTCACCAAATGGGTCGAAGCCAAACCCCTTGCATCCACCACAGCAAGTGTAATTCGAAAATTCATCTGGGAGCACATCATAGCCGTTTCGGGTTACCCCTGCGCATAGTCAGTGACAATGGCCCCAATTTTGCAGCTGAAGAACTACAACAATGGATGAAGGAAATGCACATCGAGCACGTCTTCATTTCGGTCGCACACCCCCAAGGGAACAGTCAAGTGGAGAGTATAAACAAGAGCATCGTCGAAGGGATCAAGACGAGACTGGGTACAGGCGAAGAGGATGGGTAGATGAGTTGCCAAGCATCCTTTGGGCTCGTCGAACCATGCCAAAGACCAACACAGGTGAAACCCCTTTCAGCCTTGTGTATGGGACGAAGGCAGTAATTCCTCAGAGATGGGCCTCCTATCACCGCGCATGTTGGCTACGCAAAGCCAAAACAATGAAGACGAGCGCAGACTCGACCTTGACTTACTAGAAGAAAGGCGCGAAAATGCCGCAATCAATGAAGCAAAATACAAGTCCAAGCTCGAGAAGTACTACAACGCGCGAGTCCGCATATGTACCTTTCTACCTGGTGACTTTATTGTACGCGACAATGAAGCGTCTAACGTCGAACGTCCGGGAAAACTTGCACCTAAATCGGAAGGTCCTTACATTATCCATGAAGTCCTAGGGAAGGGCGCTTACACCCTTAAACTCTTAGACGGTACAAACATACCTAGGACATGGAATGTGCAGCGGTATTGAGTTTAAGTTAACGTTTTACGTAACTTTTAGTTTCGAATTGCCTACTTTTGATTGGATTTGTATTTTGCAGGTTTATGAAGTTTAAGGAGCTATTCAGGAGCGTTTCGTAGCATCGGGGCGGAAACGGATCAACCGGGAGAGAAAAATGGGAAAACTGAAAAACACAATTTAGGGAGGCCATCGCCGACGCCCCCCAGATGATCCCGTCGGCAAAAATTGTTCATAGACACTGGATTAAGGCGTCGGAGGAAAACATGAAGTTCTAGAGGCCGTCGGCGACGCCCCATTCCTTTTATGTTCGCACTGAATTCAATTTTGAACGGTTTTTAATGTTGGTGTTGACCCATTTGCGAGGAGTTATGAGTTTTTGAACAAAAACCACCCATCTTGGAGCCTAGAAGACCATCCCCTTCAATTCCAATCAAGTTCTTCCATCAATCATCAACCGAATTAACCATCCACCATTCCTAACCCTAATCCATCATCATCAACCTCACCAATCCACCAAGCCTTCCACATCATATTCAATCCATTCCATCATTCGAATAGATCATCCATCTTCATCTCCACAACCCTAATCATCACCATCACCATCATCATCAATCCATTGACCTAATCATCCACCATAAACCCTACCCTTCACCATCCTCACTCTCAAGGTTCAAGATGTTCATGATTAAGCTTCAATCTTTCGATGATCAAGTTCCTTTCGTCATGAGCAGCTAATTTTCGAAGGTTTCACCCCGGTGTAGACATTTGTAAGATTTAGGGTTACTTTATGAGTTTGGTTGATTTTGGGATAAATTGAATTGTCTTTTGAATTGATTGATTATTGTCTTACATTTGAACTATATTTGTGAATTGTCGAATGATTATAAAATTTGACTTTGTGAAACAAGTTTGTGTATTTATGCCTTATCTTTCGAAAGGGATTATTTGTCCAAAGTAACAAAGTGTGTTGTGGTCCGCCATATACGTGATAGCAATTGGCACCTAAGCTTTGTGATATCAAAACCGTTAATGACAAATTCAATTGAATCAAGTTAAAATTGTTAGTAACCCTAGGTGTTGCATTTGTTGAACCGGGTGTGAACCTTGTTCTCAAACCATTGTTTTAATCAAGTGACATAGTTTTATGCAATCGTTTTAAATTATTAATTAGATAAGTAAATCAAATTCCTTGGACCATTCCGACATTCTTTCAAACCAAATAACCAAACTAAACAATTACAATAGCAAGCTTCATAAAGTGACACTTTTACCGAAAATCAATCACATCTGAACACAAACCACAAAATCTTCGTGGTTCGACCCCTTACTACCACTAACGCATCTTTAAGGGTAATTGGGTATATAAATATTATCTTTGACCGGGGCGCGACACCCCGATCAAATTTTGGCGCCGTTGTCGGGGAGTTCGTGCGCTTTGTGTTTGGAAGTATTTGATTTTGTGATTAACTGTTTAAAGTGCTTGTTTCTTTACATCGTCTTTGCTTTTGTGTTATACGGATGTGTTACTTGTGTAGGTTACAGGTAGTGCATGCATACACGGAATTCTGGGAGGACATCACCACTAGTGTTCGAACCAGAAATTGAGCGGGTCGTTAGAAGAAACTTAGCCAACCGGTTAGAGGCAACTCTTGTCTCTAATCCACCCAACACCAATTCACCATCTACACCATCCTTTGGACCTATTCCAATGGACCTCAAAAATTCCAACCACCTCAACACTCAAACAACAACATGACTACCCAACCGAAAACCAAAACCATCAGTCGGGTGGTGGTCACAACTCTAGACCACCAACACCACCATTCCAAAACCATAACCGAAATCCAAGCAATCGCCAATGCACACCTCCACCTGCAAACCAAAACCGGCAAAACCCGATACCACCCAATATCAACAACCGAAACGTTAACGCCAACCGTGGAGTTAACAATAGTCGTGGCAATCCCACGAATGAAGCTCAGTTCGTTGACCTTGACTAGTTGAGGAACAATATTCCGGATGATGCACCATACAGTGTTCCCCGTTATCAATCACCGGATCACATGAGCATCCACTCAGAATACTCAGACAACGGGGGAATCATGATGAGAGATTCGGAGATGATGAATGGGGGATAGTAATATGTCTACAATGCACGGGGGTTTGAGTATGACGATTTTGGTTATCAAAATGCCAATTTCATAGGGAATGATGGCGGTTATGGGAGAAACGATGGTTATGGGAATGACCGTCAGCTAAGAAATGATTAACGGAACCGGGATTACAGTAAAAACAACAATGGTAACCGTGCTCGAATCCCACAATTTGTAGGCAGCGGAAATCAAGGTGGAAATTGGGTGGCGACAGAAGTGGTAATTACAAGCCCATGAATCAAGAGGTAAACGGTCCAAGATGCCAAATAAATAAACAACCTCCGAGGGGTGTTAATGGGCGGTTCAGACCGGTGGTCACCGAAAATGACTCACCGATTGTGCCTACACCTCGAGGAAGAAGAGCGTTTGATTGCAAGCCTAACTACATCAACATTCTACCCACTTCAATGGTAGAACCAATGACGAGCCTTATACCCATTTGGCGGAATTTTCAGCCATTTTGGCACAATTGGTGGTCATGACTTTGCTCTCGAAGAAGTGAAATTGAGACTTTTTCAATTCTCACTAAAGGATAAGCGAAGCAATGGTTTCTCAAATTGCCGGCGAATAGTATTCAAACATGGGCGGAGATGCAACAAGTGTTTTTAGATGAATATTATTCTATTGCCAAGACTGACGATGCAAGAGATGAGATCCGGTCGTTTAGGCATTTACCGGGGAGTTGTTACATGAGGCTTTGACCCATTTCAAGGAATTGGTCAGAAAGTGTCCTCATCACCAAATTCCAAGGTGGGAGTTGCTTAAGTGCTTCGTAAGGGGGTTGGATGCCGATGACCACAAATATTTACAATCGGCTAGCAATGGAAGTTTGTTGAATAACCATGAAGAAGACGATTGTGATTTCTTGGAAAGGATGAGTAAGAACTCCAAAACGGTTGCCATGGCGGACCGATCTAAAAAGCATCCTATTTCTTGATCTCTTCCCGACCATGATTCAAGTGCTAAGGACCGAATTGCTACTTTGGAACGGGAGTTGGCCCGTATAAAGAAGAAGGAGGTTGGTGTGGTTCAGTTTGCGGTGTGTGAAGATTGTGAGAGATTGAGCACCAGACCAAAGAGTGTCAAGTTAATATGGCACAATCCACCGAGGAGGTGAATCAAGTGTTTGGGGAGCGGAAGCAATTTGATATGAACTCCAACACTTATCATCCAGGTTTAAGGAACCATCCTAATTTTAGGTATGGTGATGCCTCGAATCAGATGAACCCGAATTTTCAGTCGGGTAACCAAGATGGATCGTCATTTCAAAATGCCGAAGTGGTAACCAAGGGGGTTACCAACGGTCCCACTACAACCAGGAAGTAACCAAGGATACAACAACCGTGATAACAACAACTATCAAAGGGGTTAAAACCGAGGTGGACATGTTGGTGGAATTTGAATTCGCAATCGGGTAGCGTGACCCATTGAACTCCAAGCTAGACGCGATTATGAACGCGATTAGAGACTCGAATCAAGAGATAAAGTTGGATATGAAGAAAGAGTTCGAGGTACATGACAAATCGCACAAGGCATTGGAAAAGCAAGTGGATCAACTTGCGGAAGAAATGGCCCAAATGAGAGGAAGTGGAGGAAGACTCCCAAGTGACACCACTATGAACCCGAAGCATCAAAGTTCAAGCACGAATAATGTGAGAATGTGCACATTAACGTGGTAAGTCTTCTTCAAATGATGAGGTTTGTAGTGTTGAAAGCACTCCACCACCACACCATGTTGAGGGTGTAGTGGAAGATGTAGGTGATGAGGCGGGAAGTGAAAATGAGCAAGAAACAATTTCTCCAATTAAAATCGAAAAAGTAACTAAAAATTCTTTTTGTGAAAGTTGTTTAAATGACTTGCATGCTAGGGCCAATGATATGGGTGTGGAGTTTAATACCATCCCATACCCGTTGGCTCTATTAAAACCAATTAATGCATCAAAGTTTGAAAAACGGTGCCTACCAAAGGACGAAAGATGGAAAATTTTAAACAAGAAAAAATTAATTTTCCGTTACTTGATGACATCAAAAAGTTCCCGGCTCATGTCGAATGTTTGAAAGAGTTAAGCATCGAAAAACGGCACAACAAACTACCCCAACCGGTTGATTTGATATCTCATGTTAGTGCCGTTTTATCGAGTGCCCTCCCCCCAAAAGCTCAAGATCCGGGAGACCCTTTGATTCTAATCCAAATTGGTGAATTTAAAATTAAGAGGGCGCTCCTAGATCTTGGAGCTTGTGTAAGTATCTTGCCTGGGAGTCTATAGGACCAATATGATTTTGTCCTTTGAAAAAGTTTGACACCCCCGTGGTGTTGGCCGATTAGACTCCCACACATCCAAGGGGATGGTGGAAGATGTGATAGTGAAGGTTGAAGATTGCTATTATCTAGTTGACCTTTTGGTAGTTAACTATGTTGGGTGTGTTGAGGATACACAACCGATAGTCATACTGGGTAGACCGTTTCTGGCAACTGCTAATGCTATAATAAATTGTGCCACAGGAACGGTGAGCATGAAATTTGGGGACCGGGAACTAAATATGAATGTTTTTCCTAAATTTACTAACCCACTAGGTGAGATAAGTGTCCTAAGGTGAACATGAATCCGAACAAAAAGATGTGTGCTATGGTTGGTAGGTTTTGAGAAATAAAGAAGAAACCGGCCAAGAAGAAGAAGGTGAAGAAGTCACCTCAGGAGAAAACAGAAGAGGAGAGGTTTAGAAGGTTTGGTCCATTTGGGACCAAATGGTATGAATCGCCGGTGGGTGATATGGGAGAGTTTGTGGGCGACAAGCATTCCCCGTTCGACCACCATGAGGTGGTATGTCATTTGTTGTTGTATATTTTTGTGTAATTATTCATTTTGTGTTTCGTTTATTGTTAGTAGATAAATGAAGGTTGTGGGCGTGTTCCCTAGATAACCCTCATGAGACATACTCGTCCTCCCGAGCTATCAGAAGGTAAGGGCTTATTGCATACGCTAAATGCAACCGTGATTCCTATGAAAGTGATTTTAGGTTGTTGTTGTAATTTTTTCCACAAAACTCAAAATTGAATAAATTATATGCCTTGGTAACTATTTTAATAAAAACGGTAGAACTAAATAACTAACAAATTTTTCTAGTTGTGAGAAGCTTGCTTCTACACGAAGATTGAAATTTGTAGGTGCATTGGGTTCGTTTATCAACCATTTTGTTGAAATTGAAGAGCACACGAGGAATGAGCGAAAACCAGGTGCATACATTTCCTTTAGTTTTGATTTGGTCTATGTTGCTTAATAAGTGGATTGTACTTTGTATTTTATTCTCCGGGGTGGAATTTTGGGAAACTCGGTCGTGTCACGTCCCTTGTGCGTTTTTAAAAGCTCCATTTTCACACATTGAGGACAATGTTGATCTCAAGTGTGGGGATGGGGAGAAAAAGTTTTTCAATTTTGACCCGTTCATTTATACACTATACATTGAGGACAATGTTGACCTCAAGTGTGGGGATGGGGGAAATTTTTCAAAAAATTTTCAAAATGTCTTTGTTTAAAGCAATCTAAAAGGCACAAGTAACTAAGTTAATGAGGGATGGCACAACCCATTTTGGTCTTTTGTCATGGTCAAGTTCAAATAAATAACATGACGGGTATTTAACGGGTGGTTATTTGGGAATAATCCGCCTAAGAAACTTGCACTTTATACATATCGCATACCATACCTTATATACGTGAAATTTTTAGCCACTTTTACATATCACATATGCATATATTTCTTTGGTTGAGTGGACCATTAGTCATGTATTGTAGAACTTGCAACTTTTGATATGTTTGAGACCATAGACCGAATATGAGCACAAGAATGATTAAGGAATTAGGTAAACCTTTTTACTTTACCCCATTTATATATCCTAACCCAAAAATTAATCCCCTAGTCATCAATTTTGAGCCTAAACTTTTCATTTGACCAACCCATTTAGCCCTTGACCTTTGAACCCATATTTTAACCCGTGTGATGAAAACTTGATTTTAGATTGTAAAAAAATACAATTGAGAAAAGAAAAGAAAAATGCATGTATAGATAGTTGTGGAATAAAGGCGGAAAACTTTTGCCTTGTAGTTATTTTTTGTAGTCAATTATGATAGTATAGTGATTATGTAATAAAGATCAAGTTTTTCATCACCTTAGCCACTTTCAAAACATCTCATTCCATACGCTTAGCCTAGCCTTGTTACAACCCGTTCAAGACCTTTTGACTTGTGTTCAATATTTGTGTTCGGTGGTGGAGAATGATTGAGTTGCAAGCTTATGCGGGTATATGTTCTAATCGGTTTATGTGTTTACATCAAAAGTGCTAATGTATTATTCATTAGCCAAATTATAAGCCGAGTGGAGAGAACATTGTGAGGGATATGTATGATATGTGAGTTTTAAAGGCGGGTTAATCTTGGATAACCATTTTTATATGAGATCATCATATTAATGTTAAATAATTTGAAAATGATAAAATTTTTGAACTAAGTATGACATTAGACCTTAACTCATATCTTGAGAATGGGAAGTGTGTTCTTTGTTCAACCCACGTGAAAGTGAAAGACAGATTTGCTTGAGGACAAGCAAAAGACAAGTGTGGGGATGTGATACGTGGTTGAAAACCGTTGCTTTTATTGAGTTTAAGTTAACGTTTTACGTAACTTTTAGTTTTGAATAGCCTACTTTTGATTGGATTTGTATTTTGTAGGTTTACGAAGTTTAAGGAGCTATTCGGGAGCGTTTCGGAGCATCGGGTCGAAAAACGGATCAACCGGGAGCGAAAAATGGGAAAACAGGAAAACAGAAAAACACAATTTAGGGAGGCCGTCGCCGACGCCCATATGGACCGTCGGCGACGCCCCCCAGATAACCATGTCGGCAAAAATTGTTCGTAGACAGTGGATTAAGGCGTCGGAGGAAAACATTAAGTTCTAGAGGTCGTCGGCGACACCCCATTAGGCTGTCGGCGACGCCTTTCCTTTTATGTTGTCGCTGGAATTCAATTTTGAATGGTTTTTAATGTTGGTGTTGTCCCATTTGCGAGGAATTACGAGTTTTTGAACAAAAACCACCCATCTTGGAGCCTAGAAGACCATCCCCTTCAATTCCAATCAAGTTCTTCCATCAATCATCAACCGAATCAACCATCCACCATTCCTAACCCTAATCCATCATCATCACCCTCACCAATCCACCAAGCCTTCCACATCATATTCAATCCATTCCATCATTCGAATTGATCATTCATCTTCATCTCCACAACCCTAATCATCACCATCACCATCATCATCAATCCATTAACCTAATCATCCACCATAAACCCTACCCTTCACCATCCTCAATCTCAAGGTTCAAGATGTTCATGATTAAGCTTCAATCTTTCGATGATCAAGTTCCGTTCGTCATGAGTAGCTAATTTCTGAAGTTTCACCCGGGTGTAGACATTTGTAAGATTTAGGGTTACTTTATGAGTTTGGTTGATTTTGTGATAAATTGAATTGTATTTTGAATTGATTGATGATTGTCTTACATTTGAACTATATTTGCGAATTGTCGAATGATTATAAAATTTGACTTTGTGAAACAAGTTTGTGTATTTATGCCTTATCTTTCGAAAGGGATTATTTGTCTGAAGTAACAAAGTGTGTTGTGGTTCGTCATATACGTGATAGCAATTGGCACCTAAGCTTTGTGATATCAAAACCGTTAATGACAAATTCAATTGAATCAAGTTAAAATTGTTAGTAACCCTAGGTGTTGCATTTGTTGAACCGGATGTGAACCTTGTTCTCAAACCATTGTTTTCAATCAAGTGACATAGTTTTATGTAATCGTTTTAAATTAGTAATTAGATAAGTAAATCAAATTCGTCGGACCATTTCGACATTCTTTCAAACCAAATAACCAAACTAAACAATTACAATAGCAAGCTTCATAAAGTGAAACTTTTACCGAAAATCAATCACATCTGAACACAAACCACAACTCTTCGTGGTTCGACCCCTTACTACCACTAACGCATTGTTAAGGGTAATTTGGGTGTATAAATATTATTTTTGGCCGGGGCGCGACACTCCGATCAGAAGGTGCTATATCTAAACTTGCAAGTTCATTATCCTATTGTGTACCTTGTACATGGCTCTTACGCCTTATTCATTGATAAAGACAAGAGTTGCATGATTTTGTTTATCTTAATGTTTCGTTACAAATGTGCGAAGCCACTTTGGGTCTATGCGAAAACACCTCGGTACACAAAGACTCTTGAACCAAAATTCATTACCTATTGCCTGCGCATGGGAGTGAATGTTCATATACGATTCCGTTACCAGTTTTATTCGCTATAGCTACACAAAGTTGGCCTTTCTGTTCACGCAAATATTGTAACAGGGAAAAACATTTCATTTGAGATAAAATTATTTACAAACTTGCGCAGCGCACAATACAGTCATAGATCCTACAAAGATATTACATTAAGGATCCTACACTATTCTTCATCCGCAGCGGTCTCAGCTTCTTCCGAAAATATGTTTCTTAGGCAACCGAACACCAACGTCACCAATTCCAAAGCTGGGACGTCAAGACGGTCGTAACCCTTCCTGAGCCCGAGTGAAAGCAGCTCCGGTATCGACCCCATAGGTGGCAGCGCGGTTGGAATCCCATGGAACGTCCATTGCATGAGTAGCATGTTGCGCACACTCAACATAGCCCTGCGCGTACCCATCTCGACGGGCAGTGAACACCAGCTTGGCCATTGCGGATCCAACTCCACATAATTTATAATGGAGTTTGTAACCTGCAAAACAAGAATAGGGTTAGAATCAATATGGAGTAACCAAAGATTAAATGGAGTACTTACACTGGTAATCCATGCTGTTGCATCCACAGCATGTTGTTGGTCAGTGACTCCACCAACGACTCCGCGATGGCGCGGGCGTCCTCAGAATTCTCCATTTTTTTCTTGCCCGCCTTCACCTTGGCTTCCGCCTATCGCAACCGCTCCTTATTAGCCAGGTGCCTACGCTGGATTTCAGACTTTTCCACCAAGGCCACCTAGAGGTCCTTCTTTGCATTCTCCAGAGCGGAATGAGCAACGACCTGGTCATACATAAAGGTTAGCACAACAATCCTGCGGCCCAAATACAAAAAAAAGAGAGAGAAGACAAAACCGAGGTAAGTTTTTACCTCTCTGAGTTCACTATCACTCGCGGTTCGCCGTGGACTCCGCAGCCGCAGTAGTTGTTGTTTCCTTCTCCCTCTTCTCTCGCGCAACCTCAGCGCGCAATCGGGCCAGTTCATCCCTTAAGGATGTTTTCTCGTTGTTATCTCTTTTCACAAGCCTCTTTCCGTAACCTACGCTCCTCCGCAAGTTTGGAATCAGAGGCTTCGGCCCTTCTCTTCCACCCAGTGCGACCCATTCTTCAACCTGCTGGTGGTCAGCATAGGTTGTTTCCCTGCCGCCATCTCAGCTTCTCGCGCAGCCACTTAGGCTCGCTCCTTGATCAGGTCCGCTTAGGCAGCCTCAACATCTTTCTTTTCCTTAAGCTAACCCCGCCACTCACGAACAATCTTGTAGGTAACCGAGGCGGAGCTTGCAGATGCCTGGAGGTATGTGCGGTATGTGGTTTCTTGCTCATGTTCAGTAAGTTTCCGCACCTTCGCTGGAGGGAAGGCCCCCTAAAACCACTCACGGCACTCCGACCAGTGAGAGAAGTCATCACCTTTCTTTAATTTCCACACAAGGGTGTGGATCTCTTCAGCATGAGCCGTAGAGTAAGACCTGTAACAATAATCACCCGGGGTCTCGTCCGGGCGGATTGGAGATCCTTCGGCGGCAGGGTTTCTGCCAGATCCCCCAGCTTCACCCCCGGGTGCCAGCTCTTCCACATGCACCCCCTGCGGGGCATCAGTCTGCGCACCATCAACGGAAGCCGTCCCCAACGGCTCCGTCTCTTCAACAACACTCGCGCCACCAGCCGGCACGCGTTCTTCCATCGCCACCACGGGTCCTTCCAGCACCACCCGTGCTTCTTCCATAACCACCACGGGTGATTCCACCACCACCCATGGTTCCTCCACACCCCGCACGCGTTCTTCCACCACCATGTGTGGTCCCTCCTTCATCTGCGCGCGTTCTTCCACCACCACAGAACCCGCGTTAGTACTTACCCCAGAACCTTCCACCATCACGTGAGGTCTTTCCCTCACCACTTCAGGTTCCGCTACTCTAGCAGCAGACTCCTCGCCTTAATTAACAGGCGGGGCATTGGAGTATCCGTGGGCACGGCGCATGTGCTGGATTACACAAAAACCGGCTCATCGCCCACTACGCGATAACAAAAAGTCAGTTATACACTGTATAAAAACGTGGATGAATCAAACTAAGTTATAAAGTTACCTAGGGAGATTTTGGCGGTGACTGCTCCCATACTCCCCCTCTTCCCTATAGCTTTCCGTGCAGCCTTCTTAGGGAGCTGCGCGAAGAGGTCCTCCTTTGGACGCCTCTTCCTCTTAGGAGGCACCTCCGGGCTGGCCTCGGCCTCCACTGGACTAGCAGGTTTGGCGGTAGGGATAACCACCGGCTTTGGCGCGGGCTTCTTCACACCTACAGGATCAAGACCCACCCACGAGTCAGTGACTACCACATATGCTTTCCAACGGTCAGACACAATGCCCTTACCTTTGGGAAGGCCTGCCCCGGGTTGAGTCACCTCCTTTCAACCGCTGCGCTCGGCCCGTGCGTCGCTTCTTCTTATGATCTGGGCCAATACCCAAGTTTTTCAAAGTGCCTACAACACGGAGCAACAACAAATAAGTCATCCGCAGAGTTACCAATATTAACAACAGAAACTTACCAGTTAGAGGTGCGGGGGCATCCAAATCCGCATTCCTGGGAAGTGTAAAATTGTTCAGGATCTGCGCATACCAGGTGGGCTCATCCGGGCCCAGGGAGAGTCTCTCAATCTGACCTTCCTTCCTCTCAAAGGCGGCCAAAAACAACAAGGCCCCTGCAAAAAAGAAATGCATGTCAGCCTACAAAACGGATAAATCAATAAACACAACAAGGAAGTAGGAGTACTTACTCCGATCCCCCTCCATGTCAACCGGTCTATACCGGTGGTTGGGTTTCCACACCAAACTCATCCCGGCCGCCACAAGTATCCTTTCTGGCAACTGAATCGCCGGGATCTCCTTCAAATCCGTGTACCAGGGATCCGACACTTGTATAGGGAGGGTCTCCGCAGAATCTCCTCCGGCCCCTAGAACTGCATCGGGAAGAGACCGACGCTAGACTTCAAATAAAAGAATTTTTCCTTCCAGTCATGGAAGGACTTGGGGGGAGAAAGCAAAATTTTCCGTGCTTGCACATGGTGCTGAAAAGAATAAAACCCTATTGAGCAATAGAGTTGGAAAAAAATACAAAAACGGTCGACGGTTGGAATAGATCTTGTCGACCGGCACAAAAACTCAAAGTGTTTCACCCTCACCATCCCAGCGGATTCAACTGGGAGAGGTGGAAGCCGTAAAATTGCAAAATTTCAAGGAAAAATTTTGTAACAGGCAACTGACAGTTACCCTCAGAGAAAAAATCTTGAAAATGGAGCCGGCCGTAGCATCGGCGGCTGTATCACCTTCCGCCGGAACCAGGCGTCCCAGCTCTGGGCGAACCGGTAGCCGGCGACTATGCGGTCAAAAGTGGGCCGACTCATTTTGCATACCGGCAAAGAGGCTGAAGCCTCAGCGGCAGAGGCAGTCTCCGGACCCCTAGACGCCATCAGAATAAAAAAAAAGGGGTTTGAAAAAAATTTGAAGACAAGAAGAACTCAAGAACACAAGAAATTCAGAGAGAAATTGAAGAGAGTGTGAATGGATGAAGGAACCCCTAGATGGTTACTTCTATTTATACTACTCGCATTTAATGCGTATAGGAACCATGACGCACGCTAGACAATAACAACCAATCAGCAAAGGACGCGTGGCAGGCAAGGTTCCAATGACAGTTAATATGCACGCGTGGCCGCCACTCTCTCTGCCAATTCATTAATGAATATGAAGCGGTATGGCTGACAACACGCAACAGCTGTCAGATGTCCATTCAAATCCCACTTTTTTCTCCCACCAACCCACCTGCAACGTCAGATTGTCAGGGTTTCAAATTTCAAAATCATGATTACAAAACGTTTCCTTCACACAAACGTTTTCCTCTAACCCTTCTTTGATTTTTACCACTACCATAACGGTGCATACAATAATTCTTTTAGTCCAGCACTCCTACTACTTACCAGCATGCGCATAGGGGCAGCACTGGACTGGGGGGACTTGGAGGGGTATGGTCGCAAAAATCTTGCGTCTACACAGGGAACCATAGCCTCAACAACATAATTACAAGGATAACCTTGCACGTAATATGCAATGGTGCGCCTTCCTTGGAACCAATAGGTCCTACAATGAGCCTTGCGCACTCAGCGCAACGGTGAATTATACCAACACCAATAGGTCCTACAATGAACCTTGCGCACTCAGCGCAACGGTGAATTAGACCAACACCATAGGACCTACAATGAACCTTGTGCACTCAGCGCAACAGTGAATTAGACCAACACCAATAGGTCGTATAACGAACCTTACGCACTTAGCGCAACGGTGAATTAGACCAACACCAATAGGTCACACAACGAGCCTTGTGTACTTGACACAATGGCAAGTTAGACTTACACCCGCATGCTACTTGACCCTGCGTGGAACTAACAGCCCTCTAGTCAAGAATCCTAAAACCTTGCAAGGAGAAGACAAACATGAGAGCACCTCATAGTCTTGCGAATAAAAGGATTTATCCCTGCTACTCTGCGTATTTTTTGGTGGGAAAATATTGACAGCCTCGCAGAAGGGGTAAGCACTAAGAGGTGTTGACCATACTCAAGGGTACGGAGTGGCAGAACTGTGACGAATGGTTGCTCGGCAGGTTGCGTCTGACAGCGTTAAATGAATAGTAAGTCAGACGCCAGACTGTACACCAACCATACCTACACCAGTGACTGTTCCACCTTCTCCACTTTCGGCTGGTAGTAGGTCTGACGGCAGAGACATCTGCCCTTACTGTCTTTACACGTGGCACCATTCAGCATCTGACAAGGCACACCTCCTGACAGAAGACATTAATTCTCCCGTAGTGAACATTTAATGTCTGGGTAGAGGGACAAACCGGATGTCTCTGAACGTACGGACCGGGCCCAAGGCCCATCAGCCCATCTCCTGAGCCCACTTACTTTCGGCTATAAAATAAGTATCGGACCATCAGGTAACATATCTACAATCACCTGCAATCACATTCACAAGTACTTGAACTTATTACCTGCAATCACCAAATACTTATTCTCACGCCGGAGTCAGGTCATGGAGAAAACCATCATTTTTCCCGTGACGAGGCTAACGGCGCTGCTAGTTTTGCAGATCAGTATGAGTGAGATCACCCTGAAGAACGAGCGAAGAGACAACCCCTTTATAAAGAATCTACTAGGTTGTAACTTATATATCCCCGGATATCTCTAGGTTCAACCAGTGCTTTTTCAATAACAATAAAGTATTTTATAATATATTAATTATAAAAAATAGTAAAAAGCTATATATTATTATAAAAATAAAGTTACTATTTATCTTCCTTAATTAACAATATATATATATATATATATAATTATCTTCTTATTTATTATTTAATATATATAATATATATTATATATATGTGTGTGTGTGTGTTGTATTTTATGGTTTACTTGGATATTGATAATTTCCTTCGAAAATATAATTAGTTATTTAGTAACAATTCTACTTAAATAAACAATTCCAAATAATGTAATGTGGCAACACTTCCGTATTCTTTAAAAGAATTCTTTTTCTATGTGTTTAAAATATCTATTAAATAATTTATTATTTTCATATTATAATAATAAAATTGATAAAGAATATGTTACTCTGATGCTTGAAAACCGGATTACGTCGATGGTTTGAAAACATAATTAATGTTATTGTTTGGTTAAGCAAATATATTTTAACTCTTTTTGTTTTCTGGTTTTTGGTTTTTCTTAGTTTATATTTTAATCGTGATTCCTTTGATTCAATTTGTTTTAATTATTATTTTAACCAAACGGTTATTTATTTTTAATATGTTAATATCTGAATTATGATAGTTTATTGGAGTCAAAATATCTTTATAATAATTTTGATGCAAGTCTATACTCATGGGAGGTCCTGAATGGACTTAAATTTTTTGGCTTGCCAAACCATATATTATTATCAAAGGTCAGTGTTCAAATAACATTATCAAGAAATATTATTCACAAAGAAATATTATTCATCAAGAAATATTAATCGTAATAATGGTTTATGCAATGGAACTCAACTACAGGTCCTATCATTGGGTGATCAGGTTACTAATGCACTCATATTATTTATTATCCGGAAGTGATAGCACTCGATCATTTATTCTCTAGATTTCGTTTAATACTGTTAGATAAAAAGATTTTGTTTGAATTGAAAATAAGACAGTTTCCTCTCGCCGCATATTTGTCATGATAATAAATAAAAGTTAGGGACACTTCCTATGTAAAGTTGATATGTTTCTAAAAGAATCGATTTTTACACATGACCAACTGCATGTCACGTGTCTAGGGTAAAAATTGCACTTCTCTAAATTTATGAAGACGTTAAAATATTACATAATTTTTATCCTAAAACTCGTGTTGTAACGCTTCGCATTTTTGTACTTTCCTTATTTACAAAGTTTAATGGTATTTCTATTTATGGAAACTGATATTCGTGTCACACCCCGACCCGCAGCGGAATAAGAGTCGGGGCGTAATTGGGTTATCACCAAAGCTCATGATGTTTACTAAAATGTTTCATATTTATTAAATTCAAAATTACAACTTAAATACTCAAATCAAATCAATACAATTACAAGGAAAATGAAACTAAGTAATACAATCCAAAGCTTAAACTGATTTATTCTTCTAAGCCTTCCTATGTGTTTCTTGCCTCAACTGGATCACCTGTATCATGTGTAAAATGGGGGAAATTTTGGGTCAACAAAAGTTGGCGAGTGAACCTTGTTTAAAAACATTGTTATTGATTTCTTGTTGTATTTAATATTGAAAAGTTGTGCAATATTCATATGTGAGCAAACATATATAAACAAACAATCACAAACCACCTTGAATGAGTATATGACATGAATGATAATGTATTGTGAGATCAAGGCTCAATCAAACGAAGCCGATCGTATGAAATGTATGATGATGTATGTGAGATCAAGGCTCATCAAACGGAGCCGATCGAATGAGGCACCTGTACTCAACTCGTCTCCCACGGGGAGCTGATGGGCCTATGAAATGCATGTACTGAAAATGATAACTTTAATCTAAACATAATCCACACAACAATTGATACATATTGAATACACATTTGATCACGGATATGATGGGTGCACAAGTGTTTAAAATATAATAAATAATTAAGCGACACATGATACACCCAAAAAATGTGATTAAAACGGGGAATTGGTAGAGATTCACTCACATTGGGTGCGTTCTCTTGATGACGTTGGATGCGCACGAGTTTTTGGGATTGGATCGACGAGGAAACCTAACCTAAAAATAATAACGAAATTGTTCGGTAAATAAATGGATGTTTGGATTTATTTTTGTGAGTTTAAGGACATTTTCTAACTATAAAAATATTATTTTTAAGTATTTTTAATTGATTTTTAAATTAAATAAATAAGTAAAATAAAAAAAATAAAAGAATTTTGACTTTTTGACCGTTGACCGTTGACCGGACCGTTGACCGGTCGGACTGTGATTAAGTGTGCGCTGAGTGAGGTTCGAACCCAAGACCTCTCGTACGCGTGCACGCAGCTCTACCAACTGAGCTACGTGTCTAACCCGAAATATTCTCTGTTTTAATTATATATATATACTAATTAATTGTTATTTTATTTGAGTTAATATTAAAATGATTTAAAATGGCCGAACGCTTGCAGGGACCCGGAGTCGAACTCGGGTCCTTCGGTTCGTTTGCGCACAGCCCAACCAGTTGGGCTGTGTGTCTAATCTGTTTAAATTACGGTTTATATTATTCTTATAAACATGTTGTGACTCGTTCTGATTCAGTTTTAAAAAGGTTGGTTTTAATTCTGA
This sequence comes from Scalesia atractyloides, assembly GCA_947069175.1. NCBI lineage: Eukaryota > Viridiplantae > Streptophyta > Magnoliopsida > Asterales > Asteraceae > Scalesia > Scalesia atractyloides. The sequence continues at coordinate 75,920,078 of CAMTDV010000023.1, forward strand.
AAGTCGGTACGTTGCAAGATTCGAACTCGTGACGTTTGTTTTGTTTGCGCACACAGTCCACCGCGGGACTGTGTGTCTAACCCGTTTGATTATGTGATTTTAATTATACTTATACTTATTCCTGACTTCGTCTTCTTCGTTTACAAACACCCAGATCAGAGAGTTCCGACTGTTTTGTTTAACTTGATTATCAAAACTTACAATTAGTTGAAATGTAATAGTAAACGGGATTATAGAACAGAGTGTACCAAAACAGCGTGTTTAATTCAGATTTCCGGCAAGGGGGCGTCGGCTCTGATTGGCGATCTCCGTCTGAGTGAATCAATCGACGGTTTTGATCAATGAGTTGTGCAATTAAGGTACTAAACAAAGGATATTAGGGGGTTTAGATGATTGTACCGATTCACAGCGAAACTTCGGAGTTTTCAGAGATTTTCCGGCGAGTGTAAAATTTCTTGGCAGCGTGTCTGGAACCGATTCTGGTTGAAGGATTGAAGTTAATATATGTCTAACAATGGTTTGAAAACGAAAGAGTCGAGAAAATTACCGATTTGAAGTGAGTCTCGGTTTTTCAGTGAAAGTCCGGCGACTGTAAAGTATCTCCGGCGAGCGCTAAAGCTTCGAAAGTTTGTGCGATTTTGAGCGAAAAGATTACCAGAGGTTTGGGTGGGTATTTGTAAGGAAGAATCGGTATGAATTGGGTCCGAATTTGGTCTTGATTCGTGGTCAAGTTTTCTCCGGCGGTTACGACTGCAATTGACTGTTAGACGTCGGTTATAACCGATGTCGACGTCGGTTATAACGTTATAGTCAAAAGGAATAATGGCTGAACTCGCGGATTGCCGGATTTTCCGGTGATTGCGAGTTCTGCCGCGCTGGAAGTCCGGTTTGAATTCGGATTTCATCTTAAGTATTATTTGTTTCGATATGATAACAAAGAAGTCAAGTGGCAGAGTGGTATGCTGTTTGTTTAATGAACCGGCTGACCCGGTTCGAAACCCGGCAGCGGTATTTATTTTATTTATTCACTATTTCTTTGTTTTTATTGATTATGTTTTAAAATTTTAACAATGTTTATTAGTTATGTATCGTTTAAAATTATATGAACATTAATACGCAACGAAAATTATAACTGAAATATCGATTAATAACGAAGCGGTTTTGAGAACCCGTTTTTCGACGGATGTTACAGTATCCCCTACTTTTAGAAATTTCGTCCCGAAATTTAAGTAGTAGTGGTAACAGGAAAAAGATGCAGGTATTTTTCGCGCATTGAGTCTTCACGTTCCCAAGTAAACTCAGGTCCTCGTTTCGACTCCAAGCGTACCCTAACAATTGGAATACGACTCCGTCTTAAACGTTTTTCTCCGAAGTCCATGATCTCTATGGTCTTTCAATGAAGTGCATAGATTCATCGATCTGAATACTTCTAGGGGAATATGGAGGTTTTCATCGGCGAGGCACTTCTTTAAGTTTGATACGTGGAATGTGGGGTGAATTCTGTTGAGTTCTTCTGGTAAGTCAAGCTTGTATGCTACAGGTCCTACTCTTTCGAGTATCTTGAAAGGTCCTACGTAGCGTGATGCTAGCTTGCCCTTCTGGCCAAAACAAACTACTCCCTTCCACGGTGATACTTTTAAAAGTACTTGGTCACCAATGTTAAACTCCAAGGGCTTTCGTCGTTTGTCTGCATAACTCTTTTGACGACGTTGTACCGCTAGAAGATTGTTTCGAATTTGATGGATCTTGTCTGTTGTTTCTTGAATTAATTCTGGACCGGTGATTTGTGCTTCCCCAATTTCGTGCCAACATACTGGAGATCGGCACTTATGACCATATAAAGCTTCGAAAGGAGCCATGCCGATACTTGAATGATAACTATTGTTGTATGAAAATTCAACCAATGGTAGATGAGTGTCCCAATTTCCTTGAAGTCTATGACACATGCTCGAAGCATGTCTTCAAGAGTTTGGATGGTGCGTTCAGATTGTCCATCAGTTTGAGGATGAAAAGCGGTACTGAGGTCTAATCGCGTACCCAAGGCGGCTTGTACGGCTTGCCATGTTCGTGAAGTGAAACGACCATCACGGTCTGAAATGATGCTTAAAGGTACACCATGACGGCTTACGATCTCGCTGATGTAGATACGTGCTAACTTCTCATTCTTGAAGTCCTCGCGAATCGGAATGAAGTGAAATGATTTTGTAAGGCGATCAATGATTGCCCATATGGTGTCATACCCACTGGAGGTGCGAGGTAACCTGGTAATGAAGTCCATGGTTATGTTTTCCCACTTTCCATACAGGTATTTCAGGTTGGGTTAGAAGTCCTGAAGGTCTTTGATGTTCAGCTTTTACTTTGGAACAGGTAAGGCACTTGGAGACAAAGACAGCGATATCCTTTTTCATGCCAGGCTACCAGTAGGTGTATCGAAGGTCTTGATACATCTTGTCGCTCCTGGGTGTACAGAGTACCGTGTTTTGTGCGCCTCATTCATAAGGAAATCACGAAGGTTATCGCGATCGGGAATCCATATGCGATTTAGATAGTATAGAATACCGTCAGATTTGGTTTCGATTTTAAGTTCCGCTCCACATGACAGCTCATCACGTACGTCGTGTTCTGTTACAGAAACATGTTGAGCTTCTCGGATTTGATCTTTGATGTCGGTTATGATTTGCGAACATAGAAGACGAATGGAGTTCGCATAACCTTTTCGATGAGCACATCGGCCACCACGTTTGCCTTGCCAGGATGATACTGAATTTCACAGTCGTAGTCGTTAAGAAGTTCGAACCATCTTCGTTGCCTCATATTCAACTCCTTTTGGTTGAAGATATGTTGGAGACTCTTGTGGTCAGTGTATATCTCACACTTGGTACCGTAGAGGTAATGTCTCCATATCTTGAGAGCGAACACAACGGCTCCAAGTTCTAGGTCGTGAGTGGTGTAATTCTTTTCATGAACTTTGAGTTGTCTAGAAGCATAGGCAATCACGTTTTCCTCTTTGCATTAATACACAGCCTAATCCTTGCCCTGACGCGTCGCAATATACTACAAGTCATCGCAACCTTCAGGAAGTGTGAGGATAGGTGCGTCACAAAGTTTTTGCTTTAGAGTTTGGAAGGCTTCTTCTTGTTTAGGTCCCCATATGAAGGGTTTTCCTTTATGAATCAAAGCCGTGAGTGGTACAGCAATACGGGAGAAATTTGCAATGAAGCGGCGATAGTAACCAGCCAAACCAAGAAATGATCTTACTTCGGTAGGGGTACGTGGCGCTTGCCATTCCTGTACTGCCTTGATTTTTGAGGGATCAACATGAATTCCCTTGTCATTGATGACGTGTCCAAGGAATTGTACTTCCCTTAATCAGAATTCACATTTCGAGAACTTAGCGTACAGCTTTTCTGTCCTTAAGAGTGTAAGGATGAGCCTAAGGTGTCGTTCATGATCGGATTTAGACTTTGAGTAGATGAGGATGTCGTCGATGAAGACTATGACAAAGCGGTCGAGGTAGGGTTTGCATACCCTATTCATTAGATCCATGAAGACAGCTGGGGCGTTGGTTAAACCAAATGGCATGACCATGAATTCGTAATGACCATAACGAGTTCGGAAGGCGGTCTTTGGGACGTCTTCTTCATGTACTCTGAGTTGATGATAACCAGAACGAAGGTCAATTTTTGAAAAACAGGTGGCGCCTTGAAGTTGGTCTAGAAGGTCATCGATGCGAGGTAATGGGTAGCGGTTCTTGACCGTTAACTTGTTGAGTTCTCTGTAGTCGATACACATGCGAAACGTTCCTTCTTCACAAAAAGAACAGGTGCACCCCAAGGCGATGAGCTAGGACGTATAAATCCTTTGTCAGTCAGCTCTTGCAGTTGACTGGCCAGCTCTTGCATTTCGGATGGGGCTAACCTATAAGGAGATTTTGCGACTGGTGTAGGCCAGGTATAAGATCAATGCGGAATTCGACTTCTCTCATGGGAGGAAGTCCTGAGATGTCGTCGGGAAAGACTTGTGGGAATTCTTTCACTACAGGTATATCTTCGAGTTTCTTCTCCTTGCTTCCCTTCTTGACGACGTGAGTTAGGAATGCGACATAGTTCTTGCGGAGATATTTTCGGCTTGAAGGCAGGACATCAATTTGAGTCCTTTCGAAGGGGTTTCTCCAAAGATTCGTAGGGTTTGACCGTCTGCAAGAGGAATGCGAATGAACTTTTCGCGGCATACTACTTCAGCATGATGTTGGCTGAGCCAGTCCATACCGATTATAATGTCGAAACTTCCCAACTTCATAGGAATGAGGTCAACTGGAAAATCGTGATCGTTTAGAGTGAGGGTACAATTTCGTATAATAGAGTTTAATGAGACCGGTTTTCCGTCAGCAACTTCCACGTTATGGATTCCATGAGATTATCACGAGTTTGGTTGAGGATGGGTTCAAATTCTAAGGACACAAAACTCTTATCCGCGCCAGTATCAAATAACATGGATGCATAACTACCGTAGATGAGAAACGTACCGTTAACCACGTTGTTGTCAGCCCTAGCTTGATTGGCGTTGATGTTGAAAGCTCTTCCTCTAGCAGGTGGAGGAACTTGGTTAGCTTGGTTCACCGGATTTGCTTGAGCTTGGGCATGAATGATGTTCACCAAGCGTGGACAAGTGTTTCTAAAGTGGTTTGGGTCTCCACAATTGTAACAAGCTCGCATGGGTTGCATCATGGGGTAGTTGGGTTGGTAGTAGGATTGGGCCGTATGTTGTATAGATGGTAGAAGTAAGGGTTGTTGGGCTTAACCCACTATCTGATGGTGGGTTTGGGTTGAGGGTTGGTTGCGGTTCATTAGCTGAAGTGTGCGACAGGTTTGGATGGTGTGACCTTCACGGCCACAGCTGGTGCAATGTTGGCAGGGATGTTCGGGAAGGTGATGGTATTGGCAACGGTTGCATTTTGGGTATGGTCCGGAGTATGGCTTTTTATATGGTGAAGCTGAGGGGGCAACTTGAGTGATGGGTGCAGCAGTGATAGGGGGTTTGTTTGTGTGACAGCAAAGTTCCTGTTGTTTCGCTTCCTCTTACCAGCAAACTTCGAAGAGGAGACAGAATGGTTTGAAGTTTGGGCCTCAATGGGGGCTTTCTTTTTCTCCACCTTGAATTTACCGTTTCGGATGCGATTCTCGGTAAGTTCGGTAGCTAGTTCCATTGCGACCTCAAGTGTTGCAGGTGAAGTGCTTAGAACCGAGTCTTGAATTTTCGAGAGGGGAGGCCTCGAATGTAGTGTTCAACCAAGCGGTACACTAGGGTGAACAAGTTGGGGATCATTTGGTTTAGCTCAGAAATCTTTTGTTGTAGGAAGTATGATCTCCTTCCTTTTGTTTTAACGAATGGAATTCATCTTCAACTTCTTGATTTCGCTTCTTGGACAGAAGCGTCTTGTCATTATTTCCCTTAACTCTTCCCATGTTAAGGCCATAGCATCTTCGACTCCTCTCTTACCCTTTTCTGTGTTCCACCAGGTAAGGGCTACCCCAAACAGTCTCCCGGTTGCGTAATGTACCTTGCGATCCTCGGGACAATCGCAATTGAGGAAGGTGTTCTCCATTTCCTCAAACCAGTGGAGGAGAGCAGTGACACCTTCGGTCCCTTCATACTTTGGGGGATCGCAAGACTTGAAGTGTTTGTAGGAGCACTTTTTGGAGGGAGGGTTGTCGACGTTCTGGTCTTCTTGATTGGGAGGGTTGATGGGATTTGCGGTGAGAGCTTGTTGGACTTGAATTACGATGTCAGGAAGCACCGCGGCCATTTGTTTTGCAATTTGGGTGGCCAAGCGTTCGTTTGACCTTCCTGACTTTCTACCTCCACGTAGTTGCCTAGCCGACATCTAAGGAACATACATAGGAAGATTGTGAGTTTAAGAAGTTTTTAGGTGTCATGTGTCGTTAAAAGTAATAAAATAACATAATCAGCAATAATGCAACTACATCCATAGGAGGGGTTTGCTCATGTTTGGGCCTCCAATGTCCCCCATACCATCGCCTGTATAGTCATGTGGGCCCCCATGACTATTGGCTTAGTAGGATTCACATTGGTGTTGACGGTTTAACACTCGCATCACCCGAAGAAAACCATGAAATATGATTGCGAGATGTATGGTAGGAGGGTGTCCAGGTATAGACACAATGACAACTCAAAGTGGGGTTAGCTCACACGACGTTTGGTATAGCATGCTTTGGCCTAATAGGTCCTTCGTACTCTCATCGTTAGTCCCCAGGTAGGCAAACTGGTCCTTTATTTTGGATTTATACGAATGCCAAGCCTAGACAGGACGTTCCGACTACCGGTACTCGTACCCTTCCAGTTACTACATGCCCGTCATGGGAACTCACTTTGATGTGATTGGAAAAATACAAAAATCGTTGCAAAAATCATGGGAATTGTGAGGTGTGTGCTCTCATGGATATGATATGTTATGAGGATATGATTCATGATGAGCATTGTATAATAATATGTACTTATGAACATGCTTGCATAACATTGAATGTAACAATAAACATAAAGCATATAAACATCATGAATTTTGTAAACACATAAACAATTTAAAAATTCTAATCAACTATAGTATAGGCTCTAAGGGTCTAACAACCTATCCTATATCCCTATAGTCATGGCTCTGATACCAATCTGTCACACCCCGACCCGTAGCGGAATAAGAGTCGGGGCGTAATTGGGTTATCACCAAAGCTCATGATGTTTACTAAAATGTTTCATATTTATTAAATTCAAATTACAACTTAAATAGTCAAATCAAATCAATACAATTACAAGGAAAATGAAACTAAGTAATACAATCCAAAGCTTAAACTGATTTATTCTTCTAAGCCTTCCTATGTGTTTCTTGCCTCAATTGGATCACCTGTATCATGTGTAAAATGGGGGAAATTTTGGGTCAACAAAATTGGCGAGTGAACCTTGTTTAAAACATTGTTATTGATTTCTTGTTGTATTTAATATTGAAAAGTTGTGCAATATTCATATGTGAGCAAACATTATAAACAAACAATCACAAACCACCTTGAATGAGTATATGACATGAATGATAATGTATTGTGAGATCAAGGCTCAATCAAACGAAGCCGATCGTATGAAATGTATGATGATGTATGTGAGATCAAGGCTCAATCAAACGGAGCCGATCGAATGAGGCACCTGTACTCAACCCGTCTCCCACGGGGAGCTGATGGGCCTATGAAATGCATGTACTGAAAATGATAACTTTAATCTAAACATAATCCACACAACAATTGATACATATTGAATACACATTTGATCACGGATATGATGGATGCACAAGTGTTTAAAATATAATAAATAATTAAGCGACACATGATACACCCCAAAAATGTGATTAAAACGGGGAATTGGTAGAGATTCACTCACATTGGGTGCGTTCTCTTGATGACGTTGGATGCGCACGAGTTTTTGGGATTGGATCGACGAGGAAACCTAACCTAAAAATAATAACGAAATTGTTCGGTAAATAAATGGATTTTTGGATTTATTTTTGTGAGTTTAAGGACATTTTCTAACTATAAAAATATTATTTTTAAGTATTTTTAATTGATTTTTAAATTAAATAAATAAATAAAATAAAAAAAATAAAAGAATTTTGACTTTTTGACCGTTGACCGGTCTCGTTGACCGGACCGTTGACCGATCGGACTGTGATTAAGTGTGCGCTGAGTGAGGTTCGAACCCGAGACCTCTCGTACGCGTGCACGCAGCTCTACCAACTGAGCTACGTGTCTAACCCGAAATATTCTCTGTTTTAATTATATATATATACTAATTAATTGTTATTTTATTTGAGTTAATATTAAAATGATTTAAAATGGCCGAACTGCTTGCAGGGACCCGGAGTCGAACTCGGGTCCTTCGGTTCGTATGCGCACAGCCCAACCAGTTGGGCTGTGTGTCTAATCTGTTTAAATTACGGTTTATATTATTCTTATAAACATGCTGTGACTCGTTCTGATTCAGTTTTAAAAAGTTTGGTTTTAATTCTGAAAGTCGGTAAGTTGCAAGATTCGAACTCGTGACGTTTGTTTTGTTTGCGCACATAGTCCACCGCTGGACTGTGTGTCTAACCCGTTTGATTATGTGATTTTAATTATACTTATACTTATTCCTGACTTCGTCTTCTTCGTTTACAAACACCCAGATCAGAGAGTTCCGACTGTTTTGTTTAACTTGATTATCAAAACTTACAATTAGTTGAAATGTAATAGTAAACGGGATTATAGAACAGAGTGTACCAAAACAGCGTGTTTAATTCAGATTTCCGGCAAGGGGGCGTCGGCTCTGATTGGCGATCTCCGTCTGAGTGAATCAATCGATGGTTTTGATCAATGAGTTGTGCAATTAAGGTACTAAACAAAGGATATTAGGGGGTTTAGATGATTGTACCGATTCACAGCGAAACTTCGGAGTTTTCAGAGATTTTCCGGCGAGTGTAAAATTTCTTGGCAGCGTTGTCTGGAACCGATTCTGGTTGAAGGATTGAAGTTAATATATGTCTAACAATGGTTTGAAAACGAAAGAGTCGAGAAAATTACCGATTTGAAGTAAGTCTCGGTTTTCTGGTGAAAGTCCGGCGATTGTAAAATATCTCCGGCGAGCGCTAAAGCTTCGAAAGTTTGTGCGATTTTGAGCGAAAAGATTACCAGAGGTTTGGGTGGGTATTTATAAGGAAGAATCGGTATGAATTGGGTCCGAATTTGTCTTGATTCGTGGTCAAGTTTTCTCCGGCGTTACGACTGCAATTGACTGTTAGACGTCGGTTATAACCGATGTCGACGTCGGTTATAACGTTATAGTCAAAAGGAATAATGGCTGAACTCGCGGATTGCCGGATTTTCCGGGGATTGCGAGTTCTGCCGCGCTGGAAGTCCGGTTTGAATTCGGATTTCATCTTAAGTATTATTTGTTTCGATATGATAACAAAGAAGTCAAGTGGCAGAGTGGTATGCTGTTTGTTTAATGAACCGGCTGACCCGGGTTCGAAACCCGGCAGCGGTATTTATTTTATTTATTCACTATTTCTTTGTTTTTATTGATTATGTTTTAAAATTTTAACAATGTTTATTAGTTATGTATCGTTTAAAATTAATATGAACATTAAATACGCAACGAAAATTATAACTTAAATATTCGATTAATAAACGAAGCGGGTTTTGAGAACCCGTTTTTCGACGGATGTTACAATTCGTGTCTTATTCGTACTTTCTTCCAACTTTGTAATCCGAGACGTTGATCATAACATATTTTACTTATACTTATTATACTTGTAATCAATCATTCAAATACATGCTTACATGCAAAATCATACTTATCATACGTGCAATACTCATACGTTACGACTTTATGCTTGAAATACTCGAAAAAAACGGTTAAAATGCGTGAAAACAGCCCCAAACCAACCCAGTCGTACGAGTTGAATATACTTCGCATGCAGTGTATCCACTTCGTACGAGGTGGAGTACACTTCGCATGAAGTGGACACACTTCGCATGAAGTGGAGCTTGCAACATCTTTTTCCTATAAATACAGATCAACTTCACCACTTCAATCTTTCCGAACACTCTCAATCTGAAATTTCTGAGTTATTGACAGATTGTCCTAGAATCCTTTAATAAGTGAGTTCAACTCACTAATACTTGTCATTTCTTCTACTCCTTTTACTTTCTATTCTCTTTTTCTTTTGTACCAAGTGTAGAGCTAACCAAGTTCATCATCCTTACTAGGATTGGACTTGTGTTTCAGCAAGTATGAGAACGTTGGGGGCTTTGGTTACCCGAATTAAGTTCCACACCTCACTTAAACATTTTGTATATTTAATTTCTGTATATTCATGACCAACCGGGTTTATCAACTGTGTTGATAAACTCAGTGCTTTAGTGAATCATATAACGAGGTTCTGTACCTCCTTGTTTGACTTCTATGACAAACTTGACTAAACGGACATGAACTATACATAGCTATCGTATTTTCTTAATAGACTAGTCTGGACATAATATCAATCACATTTGATTAAGTGTTATGGTCCTAGACTGTTCTGCCTCGTTGCCAGAATTCTCATTCACATAAATCATTGTCGAAACGGGTGCAAAACGAGCTAAAACATTCCAGAACTGTCACTTCGCACGAAGTGGTCAGCCCACTTTACACGAAGTGGAGTTTTCTACATTTCCTTTCTGTATCTTCCGACTTCAAAATCCTTCACGAAACACAATTTATTCACACACTCTGTTTCCCCAATGTAGGGTAACTCTGGTGTGAATCACTTCAACATATTAGCTCTCAGAATAGTAGGAAGCTCGCAAAACTGTGAGCATACTCAACTCCCCTCTTTACTTTTACACTTCTGGGGTGCGATTTATATGATATACCAACTTAGTGAAATCACAATACTTTATACATAAATCACAAACAAACACCCGTTTATACATGCTTGATACGAATACCTGCAAACTTATATGATAGAACCGAATGCTTTATACTACGTCATTAACTGTGTACAAGCCTCCCTTTAATGTATAGCATTGTAGGATTAACGTACCGCCTGTATTCGTGAGGCGTGTTAAATAAACAAAACGGTCTAGTCATTGCTATGATTAGATTACGCTAGCGGTAAACTTTGGGTTGACATGTGTAGTCGCATTGCTAGTACTGTATGTTAGCTTAGTAAACAGTTACCATGTGGGTTTTTTAAACTTTTATTTATTTAGTATTCAAACTTGTATGCTCGCCAACACCTTGTGTGTTGAACTATACTTTAATATATGTTGCAGGTTAAGGATGATGATTAAGAGGATGCATGGAATCTAGTAGGATGAACTAAAAACCCACTTTTAATTTAGATTTAAGTTATACTTGTACTTTGATTTCATTGTTGTACTTTCCATTATTATATTGTAATTTGCTTTCAAACTATGTACTTGAAATTTTAGAAATGAAATAAAATATTGTTTATTTAAAGTACTTGTCACAAACTTAGCATTATGAAGTCTCGGGCAATCTACTTCATCCACCCGATGATTCCGCCATCGGTTGGGGTGTGACACGTGTAATACACGGGTCTAATAACCTAGTGTGTGTGTGTGTATATATATATAGTGTGGGGTTCTAGAGTAAACACTAGTGTATTTGTAAACTGAGTGAACAAATCCTGGTAATTGATTTACATCATCAAATCTTAAAATACAATGTGTGTTTTCATCATACACTAGTGCATTTTCATCATCAAATCCTGACCATTGATTTACACTTGTGTACTGATAATCAAGGGTTATAATTAGTTCACACGGTTCACTATCAAGAGGGTTGTTCATAAATGAACCTAACCATATATATATATATATATAGATTATCAATACACAAGTGTAAATCAATGGCCAGGATTTCTTCACTTAGTTCACAAATACACTACTGTTTACTCTAGAACCCCACCCTACACACACACACACTCGAGCATAGTTAGAAAGAAATATTAATTCATAATTGCACTTAACCATGGTACTTCTAGACCAAACATTTCAATTGTTTGATAGAAGATAATAAAAGTCATCTTCTATTTAAAGTGATTGGACAACCTTTTAACGTATTTTAAGGATGTGCTTTGTCAACTGCAAACTACGATTATAGTGAACTTTAAAAGTAAATTTGATAAGAAGTTATGGCTAATTTTTTTAAACATATATCCCTTTTATCAGAATATCTCATGAGTTGTACAAACTTAACCCGACTATTTTAGTCCTATGTACTTTGTTAACTTTAGCAAATACGTTCATGAGGTTTTCTTATCAATATTCAGGCATTATCAATCCACCAGGAACTTCTTCCCATCTAGACCAATTATGTACATGCATGCACTCTTCAAGAGTCTTGTTAAATAACACATCATATGCAATGATGTTTTAAACACTTGTTTCATTTTCAAAATACATATTGTACCATGCTTGTACATCGAGAAATTCTCTACATGTGTATTAGTGCACAAGAATTGCATCTCTAAGATGTTTCAAAGCACCTTTCAGGCATTCAACTAATTTAGGAAAATCACCAGGAGTTCCAGTTATGTTTGTAATGTATTTCAACCAAAATTTGTATATAGCAATCATAACGTTCCTGAGAAGTTAAATTACATTATTCTGATAATTTAAATTCTTCAAGGATTTTTCTGTAAACTTTCACTATCACATCATTTATTATGACTTTGGTCAGGTTGCTCTCCTTGTTCGAAAAAATAGTTTCGTTCCTTTCTTTCCAAATACGCTAACATGTTGTCATTATGATACGAAAAAACATATTATTTTTAGCCGTCCAAGATTAGCAAACTTGTGAATTGAGAGTAAATCGCGAACCGAGATGCGGCTCATACATGCTTTTTAATATCAAGGTTAAAGCTTATACATTATTAGGGTAAACTCGATGTTTAAACTTTATTTGTATTTTTCAAGTCAAATGTGAGTTAAATGTAAACGACCAATCAAGTTCATGATTTAGATGGTCTTGGACCAATGATTTTCTAAATTCCAAAAAATCCTGAATAAATCCAAATATTTTCGGCCTCTCTATCTCCACATCTTCCGACCCCATTTTTCCAAAATCATATCATCTTGATCAAACTACTTTTCCAAAATAAAAAATTATTCAAAATTACAAGTCAACAATAATGGAAGAAGAGGAAGAAATATGCAAAACACCTTTGACAAACACGGTTATAGTTGTTTGTATCGTCGCAGGTTCCTCTGGTGTATTGTACGGATATGATACTACGGTTTCTGGTTAGTTTTCTTTTTTCATTTCTTATTAGGAAATGAAATGAAAGAACCAAACCTGATTACTATATCTGTCTTGGTTCTAAACTTTTAAAAAGAAGAATGGGTTTAAAACCCGTCTTCTTATTAAATCTTTGTTATTCGTGCTTAAAACCAAATGGTTTATTATAAACAAGAACCAGATGGTCCAGTTGATGGGTCGATTGTTTTTCCTGTTTTGGTATGTAATGAAGATTTATGTTGGTTGTAGGAGGGGTGATGATGATGACGCCATTCTTAGAAAAATTCTTCCCCGCGGTTCTAGCGAAGATGAGGGACCCGAAACAAGACCAATACTGCTTGTTTGATAATCATAAATTAACCGCATTTATAGCGTCCATGTTCATAGCGGGTTTGATGTCATCTTTGTTGGCCGGCCGGGTTACACGTGTGATAGGACGCCGGTTTAGTTTGATTACTAGTGGAATCCTGTTCATAACGGGCAATGCCTTTGCGGTTTTTGCAGAGAATGTTACTACACTCCTTGTGGGCCGCCTGTTCGTAGGGTTTGGCATCGGATTCGCAAATCAGGTGTGCACTTTTTATATAATGTAAGTCCCTGGATCCATACAACTGATGTTGATAAAGGCTCTTGGTCTACCCCTACGGTTTGACCAACCGAAAGGGTACCTCGAGCTAGGGGTGGCACAATGGACGGGTCAAGTCAAAACGTGTCAGTTTTTAGTACAAGCGGACACGACCCAATCATGGCGGGTTTACCTTCAAACATTTTTTACTATTAAATATAGACTTTAGGGGCCCGTTTGAAATAAAATATTAACATGAATTAACCGACTTGACCTAAAGAAACTAAAATAATTCAAATTTGAATGCCACATGACTTCACAGTGCGGTTTGGCCAGTTTTGACGAAAATTCTTGGATGAACCGCTAACTACGGTTTCAGGAAACAACAAACCAAACTGGATGGGTGGCCGTTTTTGCAATGGTTCAGTTTTAGTTTGTAGCGAGTTTATTATCAAAATCATTAGTTTGTTCTAGAATTTTAAAATGATATCATAAGATGGTTCATGGTTACAATACATACACATAACGATTACAATAAGTATACATTAACTATATATTTTACACAATGAAGAAAAAAAACTATATAAATAATAAAGGTTAAACGGCTTATTCCAATAGTTTCAAACCAAACCTTCAAACGGCAAGTACCGGACCATGAACCGAACCGCTTGCATTCAAACCGGCCGGCTTGCTTTGGTGTGGGCAGTTCAGTCGGTCCCAACGGTTTTTTAACATGCGTAACAAATGTGCATAATTTGTTCCTATCTCTACAAGGCTGCACCAGTATACATAACCGAAATGGCACCATCAAAATGGCGAGGAGCTCTAAACACAGCTTTTCAATTCTTCGTATGTTTGGGCGCCGTCATTGCCAGCTTAATAAACTTAGCCGCCAACCACTCGAAAAGCAGCCACGGTTGGCGGCTCTCGTTGGGGTGCGCGAGTGTACCAGCCACGGTCCTGATCATTGGGGCTTTATTTATCCCCGACACACCATCAAGCTTGATCCAACGCGGGAAGAGTGACGAGGCCCTGGCCGCATTGACCAAGGTCCGGTCAACCAGGGAGGGGGCTGAAGCCGAGCTAAATGACTTGATTAACTGCAATGAGGCTGTGAGATCGAACCATGAGTGGCCATACAAGACACTAATGCAGCCTAGATTCAGGCCACATCTAGTGTTGACAGTATTGATTGCAGGGTTTCAGCAGCTCACGGGGATCGGTATGATTGCTTTTTACGCACCTGTGGTGTTGAGGACGATAGGGTTGCAGACTGTAGGGTCTTTGTGTGGAACTTTAGTGATTGGAGTAGTGAATTTGGCATCCGTATTCATGTCAACTTGCATGGTTGATAATGTTGGAAGGAGGTTAATGTTTTTACAAGGTGGTTTGCAAATCATCTTTGGTCATGTATGTCCATTTTTCCCTTTCTACTTTGCTTAAACTGCGTCTTAGAGGTCAAACAGTAAGCAGGGCGGGTTGGGTAACTGACCCACAAATACTTTCTTATTCATTTTAAAGTTTTTTTATGAGTAATTAACCCGTTAATTGTCTTATATAAACCATTTTGCTACTAATATTTGAATAAAAAATAAAACCTTTTTACTTCGCTTAACCCGCTTCTTAGAGGTCACACGATAAGCAAGGCAGGTTGGGTAACGGGTCATGCTAGATGGTTGACCCGCAAACACTTACTTATTCATTTTAAAAGATATTTTTGAGTAATTAACGCGTTGATTGCTTTACAAAAACCATTTTGTTACAAAAATAATCCGAATCATGAATAAAAATGATTTATTAGGAAGTTGTATGCATTTAAGAACAGGCTTAGGGGGATTTTCAACTCGTTTTGAGATAAAACACAACTCAAAATCATAAGCGGGTAGAAATCGACCACATATACAAATATATCTATGTATATTCAGAAGAACTTACCAACTAATCAAAATGAAGGTATTCATCGCGTGCACACTGGCGATTCAATCACAAGGCCACTATGACGAACTCGAGGATAGCTATTGGATCGCGGTGCTAGTGTTAATGTGTCTAATTTCATCAGCGTTTGGATGGTCATGGGGTCCACTTACTTGGCTTATCCCGACTGAAATACTACCAATAGAGGTTCGTGCAGCTGGAACAGGCATAGGTGTCTCGACAAACTTCATTATGACTTTCATACTGACTCAGTGTTCAATGTCAATGCTATGTTCTATGAAGTATGGTCTGTTCTTCTTCTATGGTGCCATGACGTCGCTCATGACGGCCGTTATTGGTGTTTTCTTGCCAGAGACCAAAGGAGTTCCCCTTGAGTTCATGGACACTGTTTGGTGTAAGCATTGGTATTGGAAGTATGTTGTTACTGCACAGGTTTGACCTTAAACAGCAGCACCTGTTTGAAATGGTCATGAGGAGCCTGAAGCAAAGAGATAAGACCACTTTTGACTCCTGCACTAAAGATTATTTACCTAACACAGGGATGAAATGATGTGATGTTCGGGTGTTAAGGGAAACGATGAAGATTGTGAGTCCGTTCTTCGTCTTAAACTAGGGATCTGAAATTGTTAATTTGATAGGACCATAGTTTTTTGTAATTTTGTTTTGAGTACTAATCATGTTGATGATAGATTATTCTTCTTTGGTTTCAAGGTGCTCTAATCTCTTAACTAGTTAAATTTAACTACTCAAAGTGACAATAGGTGTCTTTAGGGTCCAGCCTTGGTTTTAAAAAGCATGTGGCACCCTTATGCGTTTTGATCCCAAAAGCCATTGTTGTAAGAATCGGTAGGCGCTAGTTGATCGGTGGGGTACCGACTAGCGATTAATCGGGATTAATTGGATTGGGATTTATATATATATTTTTTTAGTTACATACAAAACATTTCTATATGTAGTTTTTTAAAGTAGACTTGTTTTAACCCCTCATTGACCCATCTTTTTAAATAATTGGCGGGAATTTATAAGGTTTGGTCGAAATTTGGTCAGGATATAGCTAAATTTGACCATAATAGGACCGCCATTGACCGCCTAGTGATTAATCGGTGAACCTCTGATTAATCGGCGACTAATCGAGGACTAGTCGGGATTTTTACAACCATGCCAAAAGCCCATGCGAGATGCACGAGGCATACGTTGTTAAAAAATACTAAAATATTATTTATAGATGATAGTTTTACTTTTAAACACTACGTATAAGATATTTTCATCATCCGGGGTCAGATTTGTGCAAATACTTAAACTCATTGCTCAATCCATGATTAGATCTGTTCAACCAATGGATAGATTTGAAAATTTCACTCATTCAATCAACAGACAAATTTATTCAAATACTGGCTAACTGCATAACGTGATGCACATCATGTGATGTGCGCATGCATTATGTGCTCCTGGAGCATGCATTATAATGTGGCTATTTATTCTGCTTGAGTTCACAGTGTTTGTTTTTAAAACCCAAAAACAAACTAAGATAGTGTTTTGTAAACCCTATCTACTAAAGCATTTTCACTAGCAAATGATTTGACTTTAAGCACATAATTAACGTTACAAACTAATAGGCGCCTCTAATTATGCTTGTATTTATAGTATTTTAATTAGTGTTTATTGAACAATTATCTTCAAAATTAGAAGATCTCTTGTACCATTATATATTGATCATATTGTGAATAAAAGAGGCAAGGAATTTATCACAATTCTACATGGTATCACCCTAAAGATCCTACCTATCCCTCCTGCCAGCTCCAACCCTGCTGCTGCCGCCCCATTTTTTTTCTTTCAATGGCTGATCACAAGTTGCACTCTGCTATAACCGTTTCCAACATCCAAACCTTCGTCCCCATCACCTTAGACAATGAAGCCGCCGATTATAACACATGGTCGGAACTATTTCGAATCCATTGTACGACGTTTCTAGTGGCTGACCACCTTGAGCCTCGTTCCTCACCCATTGTTTCCTCATCTACCGATAAGGAAAAGCAATCGGCCTCCTCCCCTGCCGACTCGTGGGAACGCCTTGATGCCATAGTTCTCCAGTGGATCTATGGCACAATCTCTATCGGTCTTCTAAAAACTGTTATAAAAAAGAGCACCACCGCATATGATGCTTGGAAAGCCATCGAGAATCTCTTCCAAGACAATAAAGCCACCCGAGCCCTCTTTCTCAAACAGAAATTCGCAAACACTCGTCTTGAAATTTTTTCATCCATGCATGAATATTGTCAAGAGATTAAGGTTTTGGCCGATCAATTGATTAACGTTGATGCCCCGGTTGACGAACAAGATCTCGTTTGCAAACCATCTCCGGTCTCACCGAACAATACGAAACCGTAGGCACCATACTCCAAAATACCAAACCTTTATCCCCGTACATTGAGATCCGTTCCCAGTCGTGCATAAATGAAACTACTAAAGCTAACCAAACCCTCCACTCTGCCCACCAATCCGCAACCGCTCTGCACGTCCAAAGCCAAACCCGCTCCCCTTCGGCTAATCCCAACACCACCTCCTCTCAAACCACATCCGACACTATCCGCGGCCGAGGCCGTTCCCGTGCACACGGCAGAGGCCGTTCATCATCTTCTCAGCCGAACCGTTCCAAGGGGCAGCCCAGTTATTCAGCCCAATCCCAACACCCCTACATAATATTTCCCAACAATTGGGCCACTACCCAATGGGCCTCTCTTCTCAACAATACATACAACCCTCATTCTAACCAAACACCACCCTGCCCTTACCCATCAACCCCTCGGCCGAATGGTTCACAGGGCATTCTGGGCCACGGCCTGCACAGGCCCACATGGCTACTTACAGCACGACGCCCACCGACATTGCACAGGCTCTCTATACTCTCTCTATGAGTCAACCCTCTGATCCAGTTGGTTACATGGACACCGGCGCCTCTGGCCACATGGAGCAACCAGGTATGAATTTCCCGTCTATTTTTAATTCTTCACTAATAAGAAAATAATTGTTGGCAATGGCACAACCATTCCCGTAATTGGACAAGGCAATAAAACACTACCACCACCTTTCCTGCCCTTAAAACTAAACAATATCCTTTATGTTCCTAACCTTATCAAAAACCTCATCTCATCTGTCGCCTGACGACAGACAATTTACTTTCAATTGAATTTGACCCTTTTGGTTTTCTTGTGAAGGATCTCAAGACCAAGGAACCTATCCTACGATGCAATAGCTCGGGAGACTACCCCCTGACCACCAACTTCATCACGCCTATCTCTAAACCTACTGCTTTAGCTGCTATTACTCAAGATCGTTGGCATCAATGCCTTGGGCACCCGGGCAACTCTTTATTGCATTCGTTAAAGTCTAGTTCTTTTATTGATTTTAGTAAAACGAACAATCCACTTTGTCAATCATGTGTTTTTGGCAAAGGTGCTAAACTTCCGTTTTATGATTCTATGAATAAAACAGATTTACCTTTTGATATCATTCACAGTGATTTGTGGACCTCCCGGTTTTAAGCACCGGTGGTCACCGTTGTTATATATTGTTGCTTGATGATTTAACGGATTTTTTATGGACTTATCCCCTAACCAATAAGTCTCAAGTTTACAACACCTTTACCACCTTTCATAACCACATCCATACACAGTTTGAATGAAAAATTAAACAGTTCCAATGTGACAATGGCACCGAATATACCAACAATAATTTTAAACAATTTTGTCACATCAATGGCATGCATTTTCGTTCCTCCTGTCCCCACACCTCCTCCCAAAATGGCAAAGCCGAGAGAAAAATATGAACCATCAATAACATGATTCGCACCCTTTTATCTCAAGCCTCTTTACCTCCCTCATTTTGGCATCATGCCCTCGAAACCGCCGCCTACCTCCTAAACATTCTTCCTAAGAAAACTCACAAATTCTTAACCCCTACTACCCTTCTATACAATGTCCTCCCAACCTACACACATCTTCGTGTGTTTGGTTGTCTATGCTATCCCATCACTCCCTCCACCACCATAAATAAACTCACCAACCGCTCCAAACCTTGTGTCTTTCTTGGTTATCCTTCAAAGCATCGCGGATATAAATGTTTTGATATCTCTACTAATCAAATCTTTATATCTCGCCATGTGCAGTTTGAGGAATCCATTTATCCCTTCTCCATACGAAACTCCAACACCACCCTCGACTACACCTTTCTTTCCCCTCCATTTAACCCACTGATGTGGGATACTGTCACCTCAAACCAACCCACTGTCCCACTCAACGCCACACACCCTACTTCCCTCAGCCCAACTCCAGCCAGCACAACCGCTTCACCCCAACCTTCAACATATCCTCCACAACCAACAGGCCCACATACAGCTTTCCCTGGCCCAACCGCCCCCTTAGCCCAAACCATTTCTCCATCTCGTTCTTCAACCTCGGCCCACTCTTCGGACCTAGCACCGAACACCCAGCCTCCACCTCAACCGTCACCTCAACCCACCCTTCCTCACTCGGTTCCACAACAACTGACCTATACCATGCGCACTAGAGCAATGGACGGTATCACCAAACCCAAACAACTATTTAACCTTAACACTACTTCCATTGTTCCAATCCCGAAAACTCCCCACCTTGCCTTGTCCACACCTGAATGGTACGATGCCATGCAAAACGATTTTAGTGCACTTATTAAAAATGAGACTTGGGAACTAGTCCACATCGCTCGGACATGAATATTATACGTAGTATGTGGCTCTTTAAGCACAAATTTGTTCCGATGGCTCTTTAGAACATTACAAAGCAAGGTTGGTATGTGATGGTCGTAGTCAACAGGTTGGGATTGACTGTGGTGACACTTTCAGTCCGGTTGTAAAACCAACTACTGTATGGACGGTCCTCACTATGGCTCTTTCTAAATCATGGCCGATACACCAATTAGATGTTACAAACGCATTTTACACGGCCACTTGCAGGAAACTGTTTACATGCACCAGCCAATGGGATTTCGCCATCGGGACTACCCTGATCATATTTGCCGCCTAAAGAAGTCTCTTTATGGCCTCAAACAGGCACCCATGGCCTGGTATCAGCGGTTCACTGATTTTGTCCTTCAGCATGGCTTTACTCAGTGCAAAACGGATAATTCCCTATTTATTTATCACCACGGTCATGATGTCGCCTATCTTCTAATCTATGTGGACGACATCATACTCACCACCTCCTCTAACCAACTTCGCCAAAGTCTCATGACTATTCTTGCAGGTGAATTTGTTATGAAGGATTTGGGACCCTTATCCTATTTTTTGGACATCTCGGTCACTATAACTATTGACACGCTTTTCCTGTCACAACATGCATATGCCAAAGACATCATTCATCGCGCATGTATGGACTCATGCAAACCTGCAGCAACACCGGTTGACACTCAGAGTAAATTGGCCAGTGAACCGGATTCTTTATATGATGACCCTACCACCTATAGAAGCCTTGCAGGTGCATTACAGTATCTAACCTTCACACGACCAGACATAGCATACGCAGTTCAGCAAACATGTATGCACATGCACTCCCCATGCATGGCTCACTGGAAAGCTCTTAAGCGTATCATCAGCAAACATGGTTCACTGATTTTGTCCTTCAGCATGGCTTTACTCAGTGCAAAACGGATAATTCCCTATTTATTTATCACCACGGTCATGATGTCGCCTATCTTCTAATCTATGTGGACGACATCATACTCACCACCTCCTCTAACCAACTTCGCCAAAGTCTCATGACTATTCTTGCAGATGAATTTGTTATGAAGGATTTGGGACCCTTATCCTATTTTTTGGACATCTCGGTCACTATAACTATTGACACGCTTTTCCTGTCACAACATGCATATGCCAAAGACATCATTCATCGCGCATGTATGGACTCATGCAAACCTGCAGCAACACCGGTCGACACTCAGAGTAAATTGGCCAGTGAACCGGATTCTTTATATGATGACCCTACCACCTATAGAAGCCTTGCAGGTGCATTACAGTATCTAACCTTCACACGACTAGACATAGCATACGCAGTTCAGCAAACATGTATGCACATGCACTCCCCATGCATGGCTCACTGGAAAGCTCTTAAGCGTATCATCAGCAAACATGGTTCACTGATTTTGTCCTTCAGCATGGCTTTACTCAGTGCAAAACGGATAATTCCCTATTTATTTATCACCACGGTCATGATGTCGCCTATCTTCTAATCTATGTGGACGACATCATACTCACCACCTCCTCTAACCAACTTCGCCACAGTCTCATGACTATTCTTGCAGGTGAATTTGTTATGAAGGATTTGGGACCCTTATCCTATTTTTTGGACATCTCGGTCACTATAACTATTGACACGCTTTTCCTGTCACAACATGCATATGCCAAAGACATCATTCATCGCGCATGTATGGACTCATGCAAACCTGCAGCAACACCGGTCGACACTCAGAGTAAATTGGCCAGTGAACCGGATTCTTTATATGATGACCCTACCACCTATAGAAGCCTTGCAGGTGTATTACAGTATCTAACCTTCACACGACCAGACATAGTATACGTAGTTCAGCAAACATGTATGCACATGCACTCCCCATGCATGGCTCACTGGAAAGCTCTTAAGCGTATCATCAGCAAACATGGTTCACTGATTTTGTCCTTCAGCATGGCTTTACTCAGTGCAAAACGGATAATTCCCTATTTATTTATCACCACGGTCATGATGTCGCCTATCTTCTGATCTATGTGGACGACATCATACTCACCACCTCCTCTAACCAACTTCGCCAGAGTCTCATGACTATTCTTGCAGGTGAATTTGTTATGAAGGATTTGGTACCCTTATCCTATTTTTTGGACATCTCGGTCACTATAACGGGTGACACGCTTTTCCTGTCACAACATGCATATGCCATAGACATCATTCATCGCGCATGTATGGACTCATGCAAACCTGCAGCAACACCGGTCGACGCTCAGAGTAAATTGGCCGGTGAACCGGATTCTTTATATGATGACCCTACCACCTATAGAAGCCTTGCAGGTGCATTACAGTATCTAACCTTCACACGACCAGACATAGCATACGCAGTTCAACAAACATGTATGCACATGCACTCCCCTTGCATGGCTCACTGGAAAGCACTTAAGCGTATCATCAGGTACTTACAAGGCACTGCTGAATATGGTCTCCATCTACGCTTTTTTTCGGCACTCTCCATTCGTGCCCACACAAATGCTGATTGGGCAGGCTGCCCTGATACTCGTCGCTCTACATCCGGGTACTGTGTCTATCTTGGCGACAACCTTATTTCCTGGTACTCAAAGAGACAATCCACCATTTCCCATTCTAGTGCTGAGGCCGAATACCATGGAGTTGCCAATGTGGTTGCAGAAATATGTGGGCTGCGAAATCTTCTTCTTGAGCTACATCGTCTGTTGACCAAAGCTTCCCTAGTCTACTGTGACAATGTCAGTCATCTACTTATCGGGCAACCCAGTCTAGCATCAACGAACCAAGCACATCGAGCTCGACATTCACTTCGTCAGGGAGCACGTCCAAAAAGGCTTGGTTCGTATACTTCACATGCCTTCCCGCTTTCAGATTGCCGACATCTTCACCAAGGGACTTCCTCGGGTTCTCTTTGATGATTTTCGATCCAGTCTAAGCATATGTTCGCCTCCCGCTTCGACTGCGAGGTTGTAATAGGCGCCTCTAATTATGCCCGTATTTATAGTATTGTAATTAGTGCTTATTGAATCAATTATCTCCAAAATTAGAAGATCTCTTGTACCATTGTATAATGATCATATTGTGAATGAAAGAGGCAAGGAATTTATCACAATTCTACACAAACCAAAAGAGATCACTAAAACAAAATAGAAAGATTTGCAATCGATCAACAACACACTACATGACAACAAACAGACATAATCGACTCGCAAACAATTGATGAAATGGATATAAAGAAGAACAGCAAGATAACATGAAATCTTTATCCAGAAATATACCTGAGATTGGATGAGCAGAGAAACAACGAGCTTTTGAGCAAACGAGATCGAAGTTTGCCATTTCAGACTGTTTGTTGCTTATAAAATTGAAAAGAATGGCCGTTAACTTTTGTGTTTAAAATGGAAGACCAAATCTCATTGTCACTTAGAAATGAGTTTTAACTAAAACCTCCTTTAACTATCACATATCCTTTAACTATCATGTTGTGGTTTAACTAAAAATTAAAAAAAAGTTTGTGATTGGTTGCTTTGCACATGGGCCCACCTCTATCTCCCACTTGCGTCCGTGAACGTGCTCACACCCCCCCCCCCCCTCCTAATGCCCTCGAGGTGTGTCTTATCTATTAAACGTCTACGTGGCGTGGGCTGTGAAATCATAACGTTGAGTTTTATCTCTTGCCCATACAATCCAAACCAATTAACTGTGGCCACATCAGCTCACATGTGCAATGTGGCACATAACATTAGGCCATTCGTGTCATGTGTCACATGAATAATGTGATGAAAACATGTAAAGCTTATAAAATTCTTATGTGGATAACTAATCATCTCACGTGCACAATGTGGCGCATAACATTAGGACTTTCGTGCCATGTGTTATTTGAATACACGGGAAGGAGACATGTAAAGCTTGTTGGCTATGATTCCCGACTCAACAACTTGGTTGAGTTGGGTTAATAATGATGGGTTTAAACAAGTCATAAGTCTATAAACTGAGGGACCAAATTTGACAAGTTAGTTAAATTTTCTAGTTATGTTAGAAAATTAGGTCTTAGCAAGTGGAGTTTTTTGTCAACAATGTAGGCCATTTCGGTTTTTTTTTCCTTTTCTGTCCTTTTTTCCTTTTGTGTTGATTACGATCTTGCCAGCTTCTGAATCCTAACCATTGTCATAACATGATAAACAATTCCACACTTCTCAACCAAATTACACTTTGTATTTGATTTGACCCATAAATATGTGTAACATTATTAACCTTCTAAAACTCATACAAATGATGCAACCTTTAATGACCAATTACAAAAGAACCAGTTATCATTCAACACCTGGTCCAGACAAAACCATTAAATCATACAGTTAGAACTTTGGTAATCTCCTTCATTATTTCCATAAATTTGAATGTTCCAAACATCAAAAAAAAAACTATCATAGCAGCCATTGCATTACAGGTACTTTGAAAAATGGCAGAGCATTAATCAACTGTACATCTAACCCACATGAATATGATTATACTTTCTCTGATCTAGTTCCACTAATGACGAAATATAGAACAATTAAACAACAGAGTTATATCATAATGAACATACGCGTTTCAGCTCGAGTTGTTAGCAAGGCTCTCATAGAAAAGAATATACCCATGATCAGTGTTACTTGCATACTCCTGAGCAGAACCAAAGGCAGTCTGAATAGCCGATTCTTCAATCATCTCCACATTCTCATCGTCAAAAAATAGCCAGTGGTTGTGGCTTTTCACCAGACTGAAATAATGGCCATGGTTGGGCCCACTGCCGACATGAACCACCACCGCGAATAAAGAATACTCACAGTCTGCGTCTTCCATGGTGTTTGTCAGCTTTAGCTCCAGAGGGAACACCACGCGATACGATAGTTTTTTGTACCTACCGAGTTGTTCCATGTACTTGAAACGTTTTAAATGTATGACCAAAATATGGGGCGGTTTTTTAATCTTCATCCTCTTTTGTGCTTCCTGCAAACTGTGAGAATAGAAAAAAAGTCATTAAATTATGCATCAATTCAAATATTGATGTTTGCAGATGGTACCGACCTGCAGCATTTATCGCAGAAAAACTTATCCTCAGCGTTCAAGGTTTCAGTGGAGCTGAAGTTTTTTAAACAACTTGTGATTGAACTGTTCTGCTCTATATCGAGGCTTAGATCTAAGAAAGTCTCGTCTCTTGCAGTCACGGTCTCGCACCTTAAACACCTTGTCTCATTCGTAAGTATACCCTACATTTTTAAGCACGCGCAGAATTATTTACCCGCACATATCGTCAAAGTTGCCATTAACGAATGTATACAACCATGAACCATGTACATTAAATACAGAAGGGTATATGATATTTAAATTTGAAACTAACTTGAAAGTTTTTGTGAACCCAGGTAACTAGGGGCTCTTTCTTTACACCGTTGATGTGACCACCATGTGGCCCGTTAACGATCTTTTGAGGAGGTGATAAACCTTCTGCTGGACCTTTTGCTGCTTCTTTCTCTAGTATGTCAACAAGATCGTTTAACAAGAAGTTCAAAAACTCGTGTGCATCCTACATAACATTTTTAAGACTGATCAGAAATTAAACTTACTAAAATCCAAAGGCAACATGAACAGTGCGACTGATTAGCATCTGAATTAACATAAAGAATCAGAGGGTGAAGTGTAATAAAGTTTACATAATTAAACCCTGAATGTACCTGATGCATGTAACCACGGAATAGCTCATTTTCTTTCTTGACTCTTTGTACAAAGCGCTTCGGAGCAATAACACCTGTTTTCTTCTTTTGTGTACTAATCTAAACCAAGGTGTCATTTTTTAAAACCAAGCGTAACAGAATTGCATAACAAAAGAAAGAACTAGCAATACAATAGATAAGTTATTTCTAACTAACTTTGTTACCTGCATAAACAATTCAGCTAAACAAGTAAGGAGATTCTCTTCAACATCTCCTGTATTTTTACCATTTCCATAGTATTCAAGAAGCTGTTCACGAAATGGAACACAGAAATAAAGGGCCTGAAAAGTAAACCAACACCAAAACAGAATGTTAGGGTGACTAGAAAGGGTACAAAATTTAAGTAAAAGTATAGCCAGAAACATGATACACCAAGCACTTTCAATGATACCTTCAAAAGGTTCCTAAGCCAAAAAAAAATATGCTTCATTAACTAGTAGAAAGTAGAAACAAAGAATATACTAACGATCAATGATCAACATGTATATGATAACTTGGGAACAACATAGGCACACCATAAGGAAAAAAGAACTACTCTACTAAATAACTAGGATCAATTAGCAGCCATCTGTTCTTTTTACACTTTCCTTGGTATTATATGTAACTTAACTAAAGGACTAAGGAGTACTAACAAAGCAACTAGTGAAGTCTAACTATACTTTACGAACTGTAGCACTAAAGCAAGTTCTGAAATGCGCGCATAATGTGTGATGCACCTGTTGCGCTGATAAGAGTGCATTGCTTCAGCTGATGTGTTGCGTTTACGTGATGCGAGGATATTGCGCCGATTTCGCATAATGCGCTCCGATGCACGCAACATTGTCTGCTTTGTGTTTGTTTCTTTCAAAAAAAAATTAAAATAAATGGGTTGGGTTTTTCCAATAACTAATATCTGAGTATGCTTGATGCGGACCATATTATGGTTCCTAAACACCTTTTTGTGGCTTTAGAAATATTTTAGCATGCTTGATTTGAACCAAAAAGCACAACTTTATCTGCTTATTACATGAGTTTTTTTAGTTTAAGTATGTTTTAATCATTGTTATGCATAATTAATATTTTAGTTCTTTTATAAAGAATGCATCGCATCATGCATAATGCATCAGATTTTTGGACCAAACGCATCGGAGAGCATCACGTAATTTAAAACCAAGAGGTCCAAGATCATGCGACAGTATCCCTCCTATCGGCCAAGGCTTCTTTGTGCCCAAAATTTCTAACTACTTGTATGTGATCCTAATAATCCAAAACATATAATGATAGCAAACTGGGGAGTCCTATGAACAACCACCAACATAATAAACAACAATATACCACTAATCTCCAATACCACTACATAAAAACACAACTATGACAATCCCAAAGTAAAATCTACCTCATACAACTGCAAATAATCAAAACACTAACAACACAAAATCAACAAAACATACACGATATACAAACAATCAAATAAAACCTGCAGAACGCTGTTGCAATAGCAAGTATTCCCAAAGTTTTCAAGTCCGAAGTACCGTTCGCCTTCCGGAAACTGGTCTCCTAGAGCTTTCTCGAGCTTAGACCCCGTAGCGCCCATGAGACCATCCACTAAATACCAAAATTCCTCAATTTCTTTCGTACAATCTCAATTGATCCAACAATCTGTAACAAATTGTCGGTAAATTCGAATAATATTGCCTAGGGTTTGTTAAAATTAAACCTAGAATCACTACGTATGTGTGAGAAATAGAATTATAGGTTTACTGTGCTATCGATTAGGGTTTATTGGATGAGTGAGAAAATGGGAAGAAGAAGATGTTTGTGAATCTAATTTGATCGATTTGGTATTGAATACGTATGGTGGATCTGTTTGGGTCGGTTGACTATGATAGGGTGGTGGTTGTGTTCATATGGAGTGTTGAAGATCCACAATTTGTTGTATAAGATGATCATCAATCATGTGCAATTACCACTTGTGCGGTACAAATGATAAAGATGATTATGTTTAATCTGAGATTTGTTCATGTGCAGTTACCACTTGTACCGTACAAATGATGAAGATGATTATGTTTAACCTAAGATTTATTCAGGTGAGTATCAGGATTTTCATCCTGTAATATTGTTTCATCTGGCGCTAAATAGACGCCGACTTGACATTGGTTAAAACCATTGTTGAAGCCTTATGACCCTGTGGTGGTCCAGGTGAGCAGTGGCTTCAGCAATTTTTTTATTATTTTATTTTACATTTATTTTTTCTAAATTTGTAAAGTAATATTAATAGAAAACTAATTTTATAAAATATCCCAATTAAAATAAAAGGACTACAAGCAACAAATAATACTAGTCTCGTATGAGGTCATCGGGTCGTCTAACCCACAAATGCTCAACCAACTCATGGTGAAGATTTCTGTGTGTCTCATGGTTCTTGATATTGCTTATGTTGGGAGTTTTTAGCGTTAATGATTGTCGATTCATCCCATGGGACATCTCCTTGGTAGTTTTGACAAATATTCATACCTTAGTCCACTAGAATCATGTTATGTAGAATTAGACAAGTGTAGACGACGTCTATTATTTTCTCTCGTGTCATAAACCGTATTGGGTTGGCAATCAGATGAATTCTTTTCTTCAAAACTCCAAACGCTCTTTCAATATCCTTTCTTATGGATTCTTTCTTCTTTGTAAAGTACTTTGGTTTGTTATCAATTGTACTCGTTGTAAATACCGTCAACTAGATAGTAGTCGTACTTGAAATGTTCTCGTTTGCATAAAACGTGTCACACCCGTTCAGAGGCGGAAGCGCGCAGTGTAAACTTGATAGTTTTCATCGCATGCGATATAAGTAAACAATTATATGATTAAAACAAACACAATGTTCATCCATGACATAATTAAGAATTACACATGATAAGTTGTTCAAAGTACAAGACTACATATGTTATAAGTTTTTACAAAAGATTAGTTCAACATAGTTTTAAAATGCGAAGGCTTAGCATCCTATGTCTCACTGAAGTTGAGATATACGAATCAAACCCTTCAAAAGGATGACATCATTAACATGATAATTCAAAAGCTTCTTGAGAATCGACTGCGCCAAGATGCATTCAATTTCCTAAAATACATGTAAGTTTGAAAACATCAACAAAAGTTGGTGAGTTCATGTATTTTGTGTGCGCGCCAAATGAATCTTAAAAAAATTTGATAGTTCGCTTATGAGAATATATGGTATGTAAAGCGTCAATGAACTTGATGATCATTAATGTTTTGCAAGGACATTAATATGTGTGAGACACATAGGAAGCACTCAACCCTAGACGATTTCATCCAGTCCACCTGGCTGGGACAACAATAGCACTCACTACATGCGGCCACACAAGGACCCATGAGTGGGGTTCGCCTACACCCGATAGATCTACCACACTTGTTCCGTGGTCTTATAAAAGATAAATGGCACTTAAAAGAGACCCTTGTCTCACATGATCTAATATTTCATTTCATAGCTAAACCATACCATCGAAAACTTGTATTTCCCCCGAGAGTTATAAAACCGAAAACATTTAAGAGAAAAGGGAGGGGATAAACTCACAAGTTTGCGCCCGTAATAGTGTGTTACCAAAACGGGTATCCGACAGCGCGTAGTAACCTACAAGTGCTCTAACTCATTAGACACTTGGGTTTATGTTAATTTCGTGTACACGTTGCTCATCTTGAGCGTTATTATATTAGTTATGTATTTGGATCCCTTGTGTATTTTAAATATGTTGGCATTTGTCTCGTATGTTGTTTTAATTTATATATTATATATATATATATATATATATTAATATATATACACACACTTCTTTTATACATATATTTTGTATTTATCATGTGTACGAGCGAGCCTCGCCCTTCGTGAGTCTTCGTGCCTCGTACGAGTATAAGTGGGCTAGCCAATGAGAGTCTTTGTGCCTCGCGCAAGTGAGAATGGGCCTGGCCCCCCATTTGAGTCTCCGTGATCCACACGGTATGAGCGGGCATAGCCCATTAGCGTCTATGTTCCACGAACAACTTACGTTCGTTATATGTGATATATATATATTCTTCAAATATATTTTTTTAAGTTTAGTGAACCTCGTTCACTTGTAATAATATGTTCGAATCGGGAAATGTATATTTGTTTCACAAATATTTATGTGTATCTTTTATAGATATAAGTGTTAGAAATATTTATTTTTAACATCGTATATACGTTGATGTACATGTACGGTATTTTTGTTAGAGTGCACTTCAACAAGTGTATTTGAGTACATCACCATGTACTTGCGTAGTTTATACGTATACGTATACCGTATATATACTTGTATTTGTATATTTCATTATTGGTATTTATGTCGTATTTATACGTATTCGTGAACATATACATTCCTTGTATTGCAATTTCACTAAATGTATTTTTATACGTATTTTATACGTATTAGTATGCTTGTATACTTACATGTATATACACTTAGTAATATTGATTTTATACTTAGTGATTATTTCCTTATACTTTCCAGAATTTTTAGTATTGAAACATATCTATATTTCGGATGTCTAAAATTATATTATTTTTAGAGCTTCGTCGTAGTAACCGAATATGTGTATATTCGTTTCGGGAATGACCAAACGTCGTCCGCGATATGTGCACGCTCCGCATCGTGACGCTAGGGAGATCGTTGCCGATGGCGACACATTTAATTCGTTAGAGCGGTTATTATATATTTCGTGTCGGTTTCGGATATATATTGACTTGTTAATTGTTAATATATATGATTATAAGTCGATTCATCTGATGTGCATTCATCCGCTTACCCACTATCCGATTATCCGTTCACAGATATAACATGAGTGATTGTCATGTATGCATATTTAGTGTATAATTTCCCAAGTGTAAATGTACATGAAGGTTCATGTCCATTCTTATACTTCTATGTATTTATGTATTATCCATGTGTAGTGTATTTAGTATTTGTTTTGTATTTTCCTATCCTAATACATACACATAATATACAAGTATTATACACCAAGTGAGGCATTTAAAATGTATAATTTTTTCCAAAATTATTTTTTTAACATATATATTTATTATTTCCACCCATTTAACTTAGTAATATTATATGTATATATATATATATATATATATATATATAAGTGTTTATTAAAACTCTTGGGTGATTAAGACTTGATCCTTGTCATTAAGATTTGTCTAATTACGATTAAGGTTGCTAATCATGATTAACCATTTTAATCACCTTTTTAATTAAACCTTAATCGCGATTAGCTTTTTAGAAAATTTCGCCATAGTTTCCCCTAAACTATGGCGTTTTCCACGTTTTCTAAACGTATTTTGAAGCATATTTAAACCCAAATTTCATCATCAACTCAAAACAAGTTCCATAACCCAAATTTTCAGGTAATATTTGACTCATAATTATCCTCAT
Source organism: Scalesia atractyloides (assembly GCA_947069175.1). Taxonomy (NCBI): domain Eukaryota; kingdom Viridiplantae; phylum Streptophyta; class Magnoliopsida; order Asterales; family Asteraceae; genus Scalesia; species Scalesia atractyloides. Next base: position 75,951,384 of record CAMTDV010000023.1, read on the forward strand.
AATCCTTGAACTTTATATAGATTTTTAACCACATTTTCTAGAAAAAAAAGATGATGAAACTTTTTAATTCTTTTAACAAGGTTATTTACACCATCATATTTAACATACTAATCTTGCTCTTCTGTTTAAACAACTTTGTTTAACACACTTTTAAAACCATCTTAGTGTAAATCATAATTTTTTTAATCTCTATAAAAGTTATAAAATGTTAAAAATCGCTTTTATTTTTGTAGTAAAGTTCATGGATTATGTGGATGATGATCTTGTTAAGGTTTATACATCAAGTTGTTTAAATCACCATTTTTAATCAAATTTCATACAAGATCATCAAGCTAAACAAGTTACTTTAACATAATCATCAAGAATATACAAGCTAACTAGCACTAAACAATATAATCAACACAAAATACATCTCATTAGTAGACTTCTTATGTTGAGATTAGTGTTTTGATCTTTGATTTAAGTTAAGTTCAAGATGATTAACATGTACTTTCATAACCTATATAATATAAGGAGCTTAAAAATGATAAAGGATGATCTTACAATTTTGCACAAGCTTAAGATGAAGATTAGAGAAGATAATAAAGTTGCAAAGTGTATCCTAATGATTCTCCATGCATGCAAGTGTCTTGATCCTTCTTGTAAAGGTTTCAAGGTGCTTATATTATTAAGTTAAGTGGATGAAAATGATGAGGATGAAGGGTGTTTGGGCTACCGAATGTAGAAGAGAAGAAAGAGAGATGTTTGGTGTGTGATATGTTGGAAGAAGATATGGTAATGTTTTGTTTATAAAAAAATTTGCCCAATCTCATTTAGTCAACATATAATCTTCTACCTTACCACATATCATCATGAAACCTAGTGTTTGGGAAGGTATGGCCGATGGGTGAAAGGAGCATGGTGGTGATGATTATTTATTTATTTTTTAAACATATAAACATGTGAAATATAATTAAACAAGTAGATATTTTGGTTATAATTTAATTAGGGTGATTAGGGTATTAATGGTAGTCTAGGGTTTTAAATAAAGTCCAACTAGTTTATTAGTTTAGTGGGTATTGATTTTGGATGGTAAAAATGTCACTGTTCGCTCGTCGGTTCGATATCAGGTGTTATATAAAAGATGCAATATAATACCAAGAGCTATGGTTTTATTTTACCATCGATATTATGGCGTTTATTTAAGGCGTTTACGATGCTAAAATATGGCTAACTAGTTCGCTAGCCTTTTAGTTTAGGCAGTTGGATGGTAGAAATAAAATTTGTTTGCCTATAGGCCCGAATTCACGTAATGTGTGAAAGTTCCGGGTAACGCCGGGAGTTTATATTCTAGATATCCCACTGATATCCTCAAGCTCGTTTAGGATGTAAAATATTATTTACAAGTCCTACGAACATTAAAATTCCGAATTTTTAATGTTGCGGACAATTTACTTTTTTTTTACAGTTTGGCGCAGATCGCACACTTTATAAATATACATTTTTCCATAAAGTTTATATGTTTTATCATTTGGTGCCCCTAATTAGGGGTTTTTATTTGTATTTCATATACAAATACTTTTACGCCACTCGTTGCTTGTTCGGGCAGTTTTCAAAACTAGCTGGCGTGAATAGTGTGTTCTGGTGAATAGTATTTCAGCATGTTGCCAACATATTTGGACATAGTTTGTAGTTTTCTCGCGATGCGGTGAATGTAACAATATTATTTGACATATTTAACCATGTCCTATGATTGCTAGACTTTATGTGACCTAATCATGCATTAATTAAGTCGTAATGAACGAAACTAAATGTATAATTAAGTTGTTAAGTTGTACGGAATTACCATTATTTTTGCCGGTTGTCACAAAACGATTGTGCTAGCTCAACCCCGTCGACAATGTCATCAAATATTGGGGATTAATCAATAACATTTAGGTTAATATTTGACCCAGCAACTCAAAAAAAATGCATGTCAAATCCAAAGATCATGTGAGACCACCACTTCAAGTATAATTTTCGAGTCGTTGTGATTACCTCGGTGGAACTGACATCGTCAAGCCGTAGGACACATAGCCCATCCAACATGCATACAGTCCAGGCTACTGAGCATTCCGGGAAAACCATGTTTTCACCATGAACCTCGTATATGTGTTGGATATCATACAACGTTGGTTTTCGCAAATATCGTCGTGAGTAAGTGGATATGATCCCTATGTAAAAAATATATATTTTAAACATGTGATTTGTCAAATTTAAACTTACAATTTAAAAAAAATATAATTTAAGTAAAGATATATAAAGTAAAGATGACTAAATTAAAGATGTATAAAGTAAAGATGTATACCTTGACGAAAAAAAATGAAGTGAATTACGCGCAATCTTTTCGGACATTTCTAGATATTCGTCCACTACCGATTTGCGTCTGACGAAAGCCCATACGCTAGTTGTTTTAGAGCAGTAGTACATTTTTGTATAGATGTGAATACGAGCTACGTCTCGCATCTTTGTTGGAAAAAAGGATATCGCTCCGACAAATCATTCACTAAACGCGTAAATAATTGTATACTCATTCGAAAACGTTAACTAAAATGTTCTTCATCATAAACGGGATTGGGGCTAAAGTAGTGACGTATCAATGTTTGGTTTGCTCCCTCTCAATCACGAAGAAGTAGTGGTTGTCTCGTTAGCCCTCGTCGCCTTTGAGACTGCTCAACCAAGTAGTTAACCGTTGTCCTACACGCTTCCATAATGAGATCATCTTGTTCGGAAGAATCGGATGAAGAGATGCATTCCATTCCATTTTTTGTGAGAGTGTTTTAAAAAATGTGAGAAATGAGGGAGCAGGAGAGGTTTTTAAGAAAGAATAATGGAGAAATGGGGGGTTTGAAAGGGTTTTTCATAGGTTTTTTAAATAAAATTCGATTATTTTTTATTAAACACCAACAGCTATATTTAGCCTCCCAAAGCCAATGGCGCTAGCAGAGTCTCGTTGCGGTGTTCGCAAGCGAATAAATGTCGACGTGGCTCTCGGCAGGGTACTCTCGATAGCCACAACGCACAATCTAAAATGAAATTGGATTTTAATCAGTGTTTTAACATCTAGCTTTTATATCGTACCAGATTTGGCTCAGAAACAGTTTAACCGGGTGTATTGAGTTGTTCAACTGGGTGTATCGGGCAGCTCAACCGGTCGTTTGAACCGGTTTTAGAATATATTTTAATAATGGAAATAATGGAAACCATGACTAGTTAGGTAATGATAGTCTTGTTTATCCCCATTTTAAGATTTATTTCATGTTTTAGACTCGCTTGAGGAAATTCACCAAGGTTTACGAGAAGATTAAGGTTGCGATATATTTGACGACTATGTGGTGCATATGGAAAGCACATAATGATCTATTGCTCGAGAACAAAAGAATTTCATTGGAAAACTGGAAAGAATGGTGAGGAGATTAAGGTGAGCTCTTTTAATGTAGATCATCAGTATGCCAAAATGAAAGATATAAAGTGGGATAAATTGTGTATTTTGATATTTAATTGTGTTTTCTAATTGTATCTCTAACTTGTTGCTAGTTTATTTCAATAAAAATATATCTTCTATCATTAAAAAAAGGTAATAATAGTCTATCTTGACTATTTAACTAATCTCACTCTAACTTTCACACTTTATTTGCATTGACTATTTAACCAATCTCACTCTAACTTTCACACTGTAGTTGCAAAAGACAATTTCACCTTAACCAATAAGACACTTGTTGTGACCTAGGGTTACAATTCTTCTCAATCTATGCTTTCTTGCAGTAATTGTAATTTTATTTGTTTGTTAAGATATTAAAATTTGTATATTTTATATCTCAAATCAATAATCAAATAGTATTGTGATATTGTTGTTTGTTATTTTCTTTGCATTTAGGCATATGCAGATGGAGTTGATGTTCAAATGGTAGGGAATGACTTGTTCCACCAACACGAGTGCTTCATCTGCTAGCCAAGAGACTCCTGACCCGTCGCAACTACCTTCAAACAAATCTAACATACATGTAAAGTTAGCTACGCTGAGTGAGTTCTAGCAATTTAAGTTAAAAATTTTAAGTCAAAATGAAAACAGTTTATTTAGACTCAGCTCAACATCTTTGTGAAATCTCCAGTATTTATCAATAGGACGTTAACCTTAGAATAAGGTACATTGAAACCAACTTGTCACCCAAAACGACCCGCAACTCTAACCCACGACAATGACATGTAAATCCCCTCATTGGAAATCAATTACTTACAACACAATCAACAACCTCATTTAACACTTTACCAACACAAGGACCTGTCATCCAAACCGACCCATATCTAGGACTCAACAACTCCTTACACGTGGCTCGTTATTGGGCCTATAAATCTCATTTTTCGTTAAGCACAACTACTCATTTATACATGTAACGCTTCACATTTTGTACTTTCCGTATTTAGAAAGTGTGTTCGTATTTCTATTTGGAAACTTGTAACCGTATCGTATTTGTATTTCTTTCCAATCTTTGTAATCTGAGACTTTAATCATAATGAAATTCCATACTTTATACATACGTGTTATACATGCAATCAATCATTAATTACGTGTTTACTTGCAATCTAATACTTGTTATACATTCAAAATGTTATCCATACATACATGATATGCAACTTGGCACACATACGCTTTCCATGCTCGAAAACATGTTAAAATGTGAAGTTGTAGCACAAAATGTTAATCAAACTAAAGGGTTTAGGGGCTAATTTGCAATAAATAAAAGCTGGTTGGCCACATAAGGTGCCGCACCACGCGAAGGCACCCCATCTGGGCTTCACGTGACGATCCGTAGATTATTGTTTGCTGGTCATGGGTTGGTCATCTTCTCCTTCCCCCAATCACCTTTAATCCTCATTAAACACTAAACCCTAATCCTCCATTATAAAACTAAGCCTCCATCACCTCATTTGCACTTTTCCAAACCTCAAACACTCTCAAATCACTCCCTAATCAGCTGAAGTGCAAGAAAAGGCAGAATTCTTCTAAGTTCAAAAGTGAGCTTCAATCACTTTTTCTTCAACTTTCTTCACTATGTTTTCCTCTTGAAAGCTTGGAACACCTCTAGGATTGTTTTGACAAGTCTACCATGGTAAACTAAGGTGGAACTTCACCTTTTTGAGATCCAACTTCCTGTTTTGGAGAAGAACTTTACTTAAACTTTGTTAAACTTGTTAGGGTATCGAATTAGAGTAGGTTCAAGCAGAACAAACACACACACACTAGCAGAAAATAAAGAACACGATAATTTACGTGGTTCGGTCAAGGTGACCTACGTCCATGGGTTGCAACTAGGGTTTCACTTTTATTAGATGCTCACAACTGTTTACAGAATGACACATACTACAATTATATCATAGGTTTTTATAGATCAAGATTATGGTTTCCTACTTAGTCAACAAGTTAACTAAGTGGGCCTAATAACTAGGGCCGGCTACCTTAAAGCCTACGAACCCAAAAATCTCCCACTCTGAGGCTTTGCATAGTCCACAAAGTGCATCCAAGAAACCCGTCACCAGTAACTTCAATAGTCTTTACGTTCAAGTCTTCCGAGCCTAGAGTTCCAAGAACATGCTAAGACTTCAATCCTCCAAGCCTCCAGTTCCGAAGAACAAGCTAAGACTCTAGTCACTTCCAAGCCACCTAGTTGCAACCACGTCTCTCATCAAGTACCTGAGAGACTAGTTGAAGCTCCCACAAGCTCCAACCCAACAGTGTTATTAGACCCATTCTCAATCTCAACCGGCTTACACGATCCACCAGCTCCAGAGATACATCGAGAATTAATACCGCTCTCCACATTTTGCAAACTATTTCTAGAAGAGCATTTTTCTTCAGTCGGAACCTTTGTCTTCAAAACCCAACGGTTCTTTGAGATTGTACCCGGAACACAACCCATGCTCCCACTGTCACCAAATCCCCTGACTGGCTTAAACTTAGACCCCGACCACATTCAACTGACATCCCCAAAGCACTCTGATTCAAGTTTGCAATTCAAACCCACTTCCGCTTAATAGATTCAGTGAACCAGACTTTATGCTGTACAGCGACGGCTACTCCCTCAGTGGGTACCTCAACTAGATACAATAATCCTTGTCTTCTCCCACAGGCAACAACAAGATTTCCATTAATTACCTTCCACTTCCCACCACCAAACTTAACATCTAGTCCTTGTTTATCTAGTTGACTAACAAAAATAAGTTTTTCGTTAAAACTAGAATTACCCTGACATTCTGCAAGTTCCATGTAGTGCCCAGTGAAGTCTTCAAATTGACATCTCCCATACTCGTAACATTAAGAACTTGATCGTTAGCTAATCGTACCTTTCCAAAGTCTCCCTTTTTTCAAATTCAATATTGTCTTCCTGCTGTGCATGGCGTGAAACGAAGAACTCGAATCCATAGCCCAAGAGTCTATAGACACTTCACAGCAAACCAGTGCGTCACTGTAAGATTTATCTGACACAACACTGTTTACAAGTTGTTTACTATCCTCTTTCTTAGGATCAGGACACTCATTTTTAACATGCCCCTTTTCACCACAGTTCCAACACCTCACATTCTTCCCAGCTTACCTCTTCCCCTTTTAACACTAAACATACAAGAAGTAGATCCTCCACTAGAGTTCCTTCGGCGAATGTCTTCACCCAAAACACTATCCCGGACCCGATCAAACTTCAAATTTCCAATTCCAGCAGTTTCAGTGACCGTTGTCACCAATCTTGACCAACTATCATGTAAGGAAGATAACAAACCACAGCCTGAGCGTCATCATCCAACTTCATGCCCACAATTGCTAACCTGGAGAAATTGAATTGACTTCGTGTTGATGCAGAATGTCTATAACCTACGTCTTAGGGTCGTGTCGAGTCATTGTAATAGGGCTATGTTTGTTAGATTTGTATTTTGATGTTTTGTAGGTCACTTTGCACGAAGTGGCAAACTCAACTCGTGCGAAGCTGTCATGTCTATAAATAGTAGAGTTGTGGTCTTGAGTCTGTAACAGTTTTGCTGAGTGTACGGTGAACCCTGCACAGTTTGGTTTCAGGATTGAACACGTTTACCTCATTAATGAAACAGTAAACTTTAAACAGTAATCTTGATATTCTCGCTTGTTATAAAATGGATTTTGCATGCTTAATGACTAGCTAATCAGATTAGGTCCTATGCTTATTGGATAAGAAGATCCTACAAGTGGTATCAGAGCCATGAGACCTGATCTGAAGACTTTGATCAAGATTCTACACTTCTATTCTACTCATACTTCTCATTTTTTTTTTCATTTTCTCAATGGTTTCATGGAGAAAATGGACTGATTTTTCTGTATAATACGTAAAATCCACTATAGTCAACCCTTGAAAAGATCAGAGCTTAAAACAACCGAAATCATGACAAAAATTGCAAAAACGTGAAATTTTACACTCACTTCGCACGATCTCATATCCTCATTTCACACGAAGTGATCATCCACTTCGCACGAAATGACATTTTGTTAAAATTGAAACATTCACTTCGCACTGAGTGACAGTTCAACTCGCACGAATTGAAACTTAATTATTGTTTTTCTCGTTTGATTTGTCCGATCGCACGAAGTTCCACTCTGCACCGAATTTCACTTCGCACAAAAAGTGTTTTGACCTAATTTCTTCCGACAAGATGGAAAACGAGTTTTTCAATACATTCGCAACATCCGCCATTACAAACTGCAGCCGCACAAAATCTGGATCTTGAAAATGAAATGGGAACTATGATGAAACCTCGAAGCTGATGAACTTAGAAGATTGTGACAGTTGGAATGAAAGATTCGTCAATTGGGTACAAGCAAATCATTTTAGTTGATGGTACGCTATTGAAGAAAAGTACATTGCACTGATCGGTGAAAATGGACTAGAGAAGACATTGACTCAGTTTACAACAACAGAAAAAGACAAGTTCATAAATGAAAAGAAAATGTTTAATGTATTACAACAAGTGGTTAAAAGGATATTTTGGCTCTTTTGCAACATGACGATGACCCTCAATCTCTGTGGAATGCTTTGAGAATTAAATTTCAAGGAAGCTCTCAAATGAGAAAGAGTAAGAAAGTACTGCTAAAGAAAGAGTTTGATATCTTCAATATGCTAAAAGGTGAAAGCATGAAGCAGTTAATCGAGAGATATTGTCATCTTGTGGTTCAGATAAAAAGGGTGGGGATTAAGAAAACTAACGAAGAGTTAGTAGACAAACTGGCCGATGTGTTGCTAGAAAGAGAATGGACTTCGCACGAAGTGGAGTACCACTTGCGTCCGAAGTCAGTCACCTCATGCGAAGTGAAGGCCAACTCGCACGAAGTGTGTCTTGTCTATAAATAGGCGAGTTGTGTCTTGAGTATGTAGCTATTTTGGTTGACTGTGAAGGGGAATCCTTGTCCAATTTATCTCAGAATTGTAAAACGTTGAACGATATTAATGAAACTGAGCATTTAAAAAGTAACGGTCATATTGTCACTAGTTATCATGAATTCCGCACATATTGACTAGATTTCAAGTTAGGTCCTATGCTTATTTGGATGAGCCTCCTACATTACCGAAAGGGGGAGCTGGTGTTAGAAGATGAGTTCAAAATTCTTAACTTTGCAGGTTCTGGTGTGTTGGATAAAACTTTTGAGAGTTTAGTGTTGAGTTGAAAATTGCTTAATCTGTGATACAGTTTTACCATCTCTTGATTAAAAATATTTTGTTTAACTTTGTTGACAAATTCTTATGGTTTCTCGAGATGTTTATTTTATAGTATACAGATTGAAGCATGTTGCTTAGAAGTTGATGTGAAGAGATGATGAGTTTTTTGCTGCATGGCAGAACCTCCTTTCTACATTGCTACAAAGTTTGAGGAGTTTGAAGATTGTTATGAAAATGTTGAACTTGAGTTTACTCAAGTGCTAACGATTTTGAGAATTTGGTGATTGGATGCATCATGTTAGGGGGAGTCTGTTGCTGACAGAAGCTATTGAAGCTGAAGTTATCCAAAGACCAAAGACGATGAAAGATTATATGAAGAATGCAAGATGACTGAAGACAAAGTTGATTCTTGAATCTATCCTCAAGGGGAGTTTGTTGGTGCATATTTGTGACAACAACTTTTAGATTTGGTCTTTGGATATCTTGTAATTAGTAAAACGATAAACGGTTAGTGAGTTTAGCTTTGTTATAGTTAGTTAATAGTGATTGGGCCAAACTAAACCCATATTGGGGGAATGGTAGGCGAATTGGGCTTGTCTAATTCGCTGCCCACATGTGATGGAAACCCTAGCCCAAGTTGCAAACTTTTTCTATATAAACAAGCCTTTGCATTAGGGTTCAGGTTAATCACCTTAATCACTTTTAGAGACAGAATTCGTGAGAGATAAAGGCTTGGACGAATTTATATGTGTGAGAGATCTTGATTGATTTGTAATCAGTTTGACAGATAATCAGTAAAGATCAATTTGTGGTGATTTATGTTTCTACTTGTTTTCTATGATAATCTAATCTAGAGGACTCCACACTCTAGGTTGGATAGACGATTTTGTGCAAGATCCATGGGATTAGGGGACCTACATGTACTAACCTCTTTGATGTGTGAAGTTCTGGACATCACGAACGGGTCATGAAGATATAAGGTATGTCTTAGATTTGTTGTGTGTATTGAGGACAATGCACGGCTTTTCGGAGGTGGTAGGAATCGTTAAACAAGTGTTTTTTTTCAATTATAAAACCCATAAAAAATCACAAAAACATTTCTAATAATTTTTAGGAATTTTTCTAGTATATGGTTCTTTTGTAAAAATTGCTCGTTTTCGCCCATATTTTCATATAAAAAAACTTAAAAAGGTGAAACCATCGGCGATGGGGCATCATGGCGTTGCCGACGAGGTGGGTATAAGTGCATCAGGTTTGTATCATCGTAGGCAGGCCTTTAGGTTGTCGGTTGGTTTGGGAGATTTGACAAGGCGTCGCCCACGCATATATTAGCCGTCGTCAACGGCTCGAGTTTAATCAACCAATGATGCTTTGCTTTAAGTGTGTTAGTTCGAACCCATCCAATCCCGAACCCGTTTTTAAGTGACCCGAATGCAATTTTGGCCACACAAAAGACCCATCTTCATAAAACTTGATCCACAAGTGTTTGAACCATCAAAACTATGCATTCTAACTTCCCAATTCAATCTTTCACTTCAGCTTCTTTCGCTACTCTCTCAAGAACCCTAAAACCTTCAAGCTTCCATAACTCTTTCAATTCTCCACCAAATCAACTGATTCTTGAGCCTAAATTGTGTAGTTTTTCAAGAGCTACAAAACCCACATCATAGTTTTCATCAAATCTTGCTTGTTTGCAAGATTTTTGAGCTGCAATATCCGGGTTTTAGCTAGGGTGTTCTTCAAGTTACTTGATTTTCATCTTTTATTAGTTCTCCTTCTACTATAACATCAAAGGTAAGAAATTTACTAAATTTTGAGCATGATTATCGTACAGGTTGTCTATTTCTTCCAAAATTTTGAACTTAATTGTTTGAGAGTAGGTTGTGTATGATAAATTTATGTTGAATTAGCTTGAATATTGGGTAAAGATTTTATTTGGGTGGGGATGGAGCATGGAACAAGTGTGGGGATGTGATTACACCCACTTGTTCACTTGAACATGATGTTGAATGTGTTAAAGTCTTATGAATTTAGAATTTTTACCATCAAAATTGATTTTAGATGATAAAGGATGCTACTTGCAAAGTTTGAAATTGGCTAGTTTACATCTAAAGAATAAATTGAAGTTCAACATAATGGTTCATGCTAAAGTTTGAGTTGTTTTGAGGTTTTGTGGGTGTATTGAGTGTTTTCTTGTTGTTATTGTTTGTAGTCATGGCTAGCCAAAAAAGAAGCAAGACTTCAGGGGAAGGCTCATCTTCGGGAGCCAGTTGGTAAACCGATCTTTTTCAGAAAAAGTGGCAACAATAGAGTGACGTGGAAGAGAATGATGGGAGATTATATCGCCAAGATAGGGCATGAGAGAAGTTCAAAAATAGTAGTGTCGTGACCAATGGGAGGAAGACAAGAAGAAGGCACTCTTAAGGTTTAATGAAAGACGTCTTGAAATAAAGATGTGAAAGTGTAAAATGGCAAACGCTAAGACTTCGTTCCAGAGAGAACTGTGCCAGAAGGAACCAAGAATGTGGAGGAGTTTAGGACGATTGGGATCGTCCAAATGTTCAAAAAACTCGGTTGGGAGCGGGTCTTGGATTGGTGCAAGGATAATACACCAAGGGTGTATCTAACCGCGGTTTGTGAATGGTTAGCTTCGCTAAGGTTCAACAATAAGGATGGTCCGCCACACACTTGGCAATTGATTGGTGATATGGAGAAAGGTCAAATGGTGATGTCTTTCGAGACAATGAAGAACATCGCATGGTTTGACTTGCTGAGTGATGACGAGTACTTCTATTATACTATGGCCCAATTCTTGGATAATAAAATGAACACTCAGACCCGAAAGGTATGGTTGAAGAAACCTTTCCATTCAGTGACGGTGGGGTTGCTATGAAAAGCCATCTGTCCGTGGAAGGAAAAAAATCTTCAACCCATTTCTTTTGAAAACATCATGGTTCGATTTGGAGATCGTGGCAAGCTCAAACCATCAGACTGTCGGGTGCTTCATTCGTTGTTATTTGGAACGCCAAAATTATCGTGGTGACACATCGTCATGATAAATATTTGAGATACCCGAGAATCTTATGCCCGTAGAATGATACCTTATGCTCGGTTGATAAGTGCAATGATTGTACAGCAGAATCAGCTACCTGTTGAAGCACTGTGGGTTTTGAAACCCATGGATCAAATCAGTTTTGCCTCGATGAAACAACATTGGAAAATAATAGCTCAAGTTTTTGGTCATCGGTACACCGTGTCGGATGAACATGAACATCAATTCCAATAACTGATCTAAGTGCTGCACAAGAAGCTGAACAGGAGGAAGAAATGGTTGACGAACTGAACGAGGATGAGCCTCAAAGTCCGAGGGGAGCTTGTCAAAGGTATACCCGACCACATCGAGAAGTGTCAAAAGGTGTGGCTCGTTTTGTGACCAACCGGCGTAGTCTATCGTATAGTAATTATAACCGAGTCAACAAGATGTTTATGACAACGTGTCAACGGGAATCGGGGAGTACCAAGAGTATGATCAATGAAGGAGGCAGTGGGAACAAGATTGGCAAGCCCAACAACAAGATTATTGGGCCGAAAAAGCAGCCCACCGAGCCAAAGAACAAGATCAATGGGATCAACAACAAGAGTTTTAGGCTATACAGTAGTCCCATTGGGCACAACAAAAGTTGCACAGGGTGCAAGAGTTATCCCAAAGATAAGCTGGGGAGCAAGAACAAGAACATCTTCGGGTGGAACAGAACGCGTTGGAGGAAAGTCGGTGAAGAACATCGGGCATAGCTCAACAAATAGCTATTAACAATAACCACCTCCTACATGACCAAGAGCGCCATCAACAAGATCGTGAGGTGGGTCGACCTTACCAACCGTTCTCTCCATGGACGTGCTATGAGAACCTTCCAGTACCCACAGGGCCTTCTGACCCGACTCCTGCTTGGCCTCAAGGAGTCGCCTCCAGTTATGTCCCGCTACAAATGCAGCAACCGGCCGAAGGGGAAAGGGGTCCCCTTGATGAGTTTCATGATATGATGTCGGCCCTCACCGGATACCCATACCAGCCATACCCGCCAATTGACCCGGATGAACGCCACCAAAGATAGAGCGAGGTATGTATTTTGTTGTTGTATATTATCTTCTTTTTTTAGTTATTTTGTTTTTATTTTTTATCTTTAACTTTCTTGTATTTTCTTTTTGTTGCGTTTTTGCTTAGTAATAAACGTTGTGGGTGTGCACCTTATATAACCCTCACGAGACCTACTCGTTCTCCCGAGCTATCGTGGGGTTTAAAGGGCTTGCGTGCATATGCTAAATGCCGCCATGATTCATACAAAAATGAGTTAGGATTGTTGTTGTTGTAAAATATTTTTCCACAAAATCAAAGTCAAATAACGAATAACTTGGTAAATCTTTTATAAAAATGGTAAAAGTGGATTAGCTAATGGGTGTCGATTTTTGTTAGAAGCTTGCTTCTACATGATTGTTGAGACTTGTAGGTAATTTCATGTTCATTAAGGATGACCATTTGCAGTATGGATCAAGGAGCACATGAAAAATGAACAAACCAGGTGCATACGTTTCTTTTTCTTTGATTATTATTTAGTAAATAAGTGGAATGTATTTTGTATATTATTGATCGGAGTGATGTTTGGGAGGTTGGTCGTGTCACATCCCTTGTGCGTTTTAAAAGCTCTTATTCCTACACATTAAGGAAAATGTTGACCTCAAGTGTGGGGATGGGGAGAAAAAGTTAGATTTTGATCCTTTTTATTTAAACACTACACATTGAAGACATATTGACCTCAAGTGTGGGGATGGGGAAAATTTCCAAAAACTTTTTTTCAAAAAATCCTTGTTTGAGCGATCTAAAAAGCACAAGTAACTAAGTCAATGAGGGATGGCACAACCCATTTGGTCTTTTGTTATGGTTAAGTTCGAATTAGTAACATGACGGGTATTTAGCGGGTGGTTATTTGGGAATAATCCGCTTAAGAAACTAATATATTGTGTGTATCACATATCATACCCTTCTTACGTGAGATTTTGAGCCACTTTTACACATCATATATATCTATATATATGGGAGGGTTATCTTCAGAACGCTAATATCGTGAGAACCGTGAGAACGAATGAAAAAACCCATCAAAACAAATTTTTTAATACAAATCTCATTGTAATTAAATTACAACACAAAAAAAGAATTTACAACATCAAATAATTCATTTCTTCTCTCAAAATCACTCTTATTAGATTTTTTACGCATATGTAAATGTAACAAATTTACACATGTGTAAATGGCAAACTTACACATGTGTAAATTTTCTGTATACACGAATTTACGTAAATTTAAACATGTAAATGAAATTTTTAACATTGTATTCGAATAATAATGATAAGTGTAATTTTTTTTTTGAATTTGTGTTGTTTTTGACCAAGTTTTCACAGTTTTTTAATTCGTTCTCACGGTTCTCACAATATTTAGCGTTCTTATTTAAACTTTCCCTATATATATATATATATATATATATATATATATATATATATATATATATATATATATATATATATATATATATATATTTCTTTGTTTGAGTGTGCCATTAGTCACTTATTGTAGAACTTGCAACTTTTGATGTGTTTGAGACCATAGACCAAATACGAGCACAAGAATGATTAAAGTTGTAACGCTTCGCTTTTGTAACTTTCCATTTTTAGTAAGTTTGCTTCATGTTTCTATTTTTGGAAAGCCTAAACCTTGTAATCGTATCTCATTTCCGAATCATTGTAAATCCAAGGCTTTAATTGTAATCAAGTTGATCAATTATACAAAATTCTCAATCTTCATACGCATATATACTTGTGTTCATACACTTATTCGCCACTCAAATTAAAGCTTCAAATTAACTCGTGGATTCTTATCATGTATTCGCAAATGTAAACGTTTCAAATCAAGCAAGCAATTAGAAAGTTAAATGCAAAATGCATAGACTTTTGGCATCATGAATCTTGTCACACTTATGTTAAAAATTTTTGCAAGCTATGTTTAGGGTTTGAGTAACACCTTTATACATGTTTTAATCTTCCAATAACTTCATACTTATAATACTTATGAAATGCAACATTTAATCAAACAATTAAACCGAACTCTGACATTTAAATAACAAAAAAAAGAAAGAAAAAGGGCAGCTTGCCACCTAATCCTCATAAATGCTATCTTAATTCAAACCCTAATCTTCCCTCTATAAAACCCACCTTCACCCAACCTTTTCTCACTTTTACAAGCCTCCAACGCTTCACAAAACCTCCCTAAACCTCCAGAACTTTCTGCTGGGATATTTCAGTTTACAAGTGAGTTTCAACTCTCTTCCTTTGATATTCAAACCTTATTTCTTCTTCTAAAACACTTGTATAACCTCTAGGAAGGTTTTCACAAGTTTGCTTGGGCAAACGAAGGTGAAACCTCACTATTTTGAGGTCTAAAAGTGTCTTGAACTTTCTGCACACTTTTATATTTCAAAACTTTAAAAACTTCAAGTTTTCTTATGTTTTCTTCCTCAATAATGTTTGCTAAGCCTCTTGGGATGTTACCATAGGTTTTCCATGGAAAACCAAGGTGGAACAATACCATTTTTATGGCCAAACTTTCTGTTTTGGAAGTTAAACTTATGAACCTTTTCTTAAACTTTTTTCTTTTTACAACTCTATGCTACTTGTGCCTCTAATCAAGTTTATGGTTAGTGAGCTAGCTAGAATTGTTTCATACAAAATCAAGAGGTATAACATGCCTCTAAACTTGTTGTTTTACTAAGGGTCTTAACGCACAAGTGTTGAAACCATCCAAGCTTGTGCTTTTGGTAAAGGTGTGATTACATGGAGGCCTTGGCTGTCCAACTTTCAATCCACCACCTCACTTGATGATTTCTATCCACTAAGTTATGTTTCACCTTCAATTAAGTAATATGGCTACAACACGTCCCCGAACGTTGCCATGTTCGAGATGCACGCACCTAGCTTGCTTATTCGGTCGAAACGTAGTTTAGTGAAGTACTTCATTTTTATTTCATTCATGACCATCCGGATTATCCTTGTGGCAATTTGTGTATTGGTGAATCTTATGAAAGAGGTTAAGGACGGTTATCCGCCTACCTCCATGCATGAAATAATATACAGGCTCGTAATAGAAGATTCCCTAGGCGGATCATTAAAATGTACAAGAAAGAATATAAAACAGACTTTAGGGCAGATCTAAGGATTTGCAAGATCCTCTTAATCACTACCGAGCAGCTTCCGGTCTATTTCGTATTGTACCTGTAATTTAGTCTTTGGACAATACGTTAGCTTTCGCTGGTAAATACACCCAATTGACTCATTTTGAAAACATTTAAAAATGATTTTAAGTGCACAGGGCACAAAACCTTTTATAACTTGGGAAAGTTACTTTGTAACCTTGTTACAGATTCACATGTTTGTCCATACATACAGGGCCTAGTACAGAGACCAGAGACATGATTAAATACACACCACTTAGAACTCACAGAGGAGTTATCCCCAACGTCTTGGGTAATTTGCATTTGAGCGCTGTCAGGTGTATGCCTACACCCCGCGCTTAGGTGGTGGCCATTAACTAATCTAATGAGCCGATGATATCCAGGACACGTTAATTTAACCCCCGATGTTTAAGTTATCAAACAAAACTGATTAAAACAGAATATGCGGATTTACTAGCCACAATCTGGCATTCGATTGATCCCATTTCTGACCAAGCGGTAATAGTTTAACGTATCCCAAGCCCGTATAGGGAAAATAAGTCGAGAGTATTTACCTGAGCTAGTCTTCTTTTAATTTTAATAACTCAGCCATACACAAAAGTACTAAGTGCAGATAGCATTTACCGGCAGGTCTCTAGTCTGGATTATGGCATAAACTAACCAATTAAATACTAACAGTCTTATTTAAGTCATTGACTTAGACTGACTAGCGTACTTGATAAAACGTATAACGCTAGATTAAACGATGATTGGATAGAATGTAGTTTAATCCCAACAAGTACCTTGACTAGTATAATAGGGTAAACTATAAACATTCTGGATTTTGAGACTTAAATGACAAGGTTAAACCCGTTTCGGTTAATTTTCGTAACCTTGTTACATATATTTAACCGTACGCATATCAGCGATATAGGGTAATTGGATAAGTCATGGACAAGTTCTATATGCCATTTTACTTTAAATAAGTTATAACATCAGTAGGATATCAACTTTTATGCCCGTTATGGTTTTAAATTGAAATTATGCCTCATAAGGGCATTTTGGTAATTTCATACCATATAAAAGGAACTTGAATATATTTTAAGTTTATAATCATGAGTATTCTGGAAAAATACTTTATTTATAATATAATATCAGTAGGATATCATTCATGTGTGTACTTTATCTTTTATGACCAAATTATGCATCAAAGGGGCATTTTGGTATTTTACACATAGTTTATAAATTATTTGGGATTCTGAGTTTATAACATGTGCCTACTGTAAATATGTTTAGAAATAGTTTTAAAATCAGTAGATAACAAGTCTTGGTCAATAATATAGTTTAAAACCATACTATGCGCCGAAATGGCGCTTATGTCGTAAAATGACGTTTTTATGCGATGTTTATGAAAACTGATGTTAGGGTCAGATCAAAAAGTGTTATTTAATATAACATATCAGTAGGTAAATGATTTACCTTGAAAATATTTGATTGGAACTATTTTATAAGCCACAAGGGCTAAAATCATCATTTATCGACATAGTTTAAGGACTTGTTTGAAAACTCAGTTTATAACTTGGTTTAACATCCCAAATAATCCTAATTATACTATTACATCAGTAGAAAAACTTATTTTCAAGTTCATTACCATTTAAAACTTTGTTTTATGCAAAAAGGACATTTTGGTCAAAGATGGCATAATTATGGAACTTGCGCATAAACTTGGATTCTGATTATGATCATGTAATATAACCTCAGAGGGTTATGCTACATTATATTATGATCATAATGCAACTTTAGATCAGTAGGTAACTAATCTAAATCGGGTCAGAATCGAAAGTCAAAGCAGAAGTCAAACTTTGCGACTTTCGGTTGCGAACCGACCCTAGAACTGAAATTGACGAGCCGAACATGTTCTTACATGTTCTAATAATTATTAGCAACTTGTTTAAGTGTCAAAACAGGTTTCATAACATATATAAGATCAATTTTATGATTTTTCCGAAAAATGGCTTGTTTAACTTTTTAATATCATAACTTTGACCCGTCAATTGGTCTATCAAACGTGATCTTCAGGAGGTGCCCTTTATAGGGACTAACACCTGCCTTATTATGATCACTTGGCCATGTTCATTTCGAACAATGGCTAGACCATAATGGTCTTAACCGAAAGTCAAAGCGTTTTCCGTAAAACGCTTGACTTTTGGCTATAAAAACCTATAACGAAAATGCACAAGGAAGGAACACTTATCAGTGTTTCCTAGGATGCAAAAGAACTATGTTGGATGATCCTTTCAGTTAGGAACTTCCAGATGAGGGAGAAGAGTGAGTAAATGAGAAAGGTGCAAGTTGGAATGGTGAACTTAAGCACCTATTTATAGTTGGAGAGCTCAAAGGAGGTGAAGCCAGGTGTTTAGGGGTGTAAGAGGAAGCTTACAAGTATCCCAAAATGTGGCATAGCAGTTTGGGAAGCCATGGTTTCGATTTAATGGTTTTGGAGTTTTGTTTGGGAGCCAAGCAAAACTTTCTGCAGTAGAGGCCTTCTCGCACCCCGCGAGAGACCCAGGCCTGGTCTCTCGCGGCCCGCGACCGCCCGTTGGCCAGTTTCAAAGTGTGACACTTTAGCCCCTTAACTTTAAAAAAAGCTTCTAAAAACCTTTTTAAACACCTTTTTGGCACTTGTAGCCTTCCGTAGCCAATACTTGGCATACCCGGGATTATGCCCGGACATTGTCGAGCTCTTGGTTCGTTAAAAGGTCACACAGAGGTATAAATTAACATTTTGACACTTTTAATCCCTCCATTATCTAACTTTCACATATTTACAAAATTGAACCCTCTCGTCCAACAAATGACACGAATTAGAGTTAGGACTTCACAAAGGATCACTCCAGAGGCTTATTATAAGCATGTTGATTCCGATGTCACTCAGAGCCTGGGCATGTTGACATATCAGTCACTCAGAAGCCAAGTTTCAAGCATGTTGACATATCAGTCACTCAGAGGCTAATGATTCAAGCATGTTGACATCGGACAGGCTCAGCTTGAGCATGTTGACGCCTTTAGTCCATATTGGTCTTTAATAGAATATATATAAAATACAACACGCGTCACTATACTATTGGACACGATTTTTACAAGGTGTTACAACAAACACCCTACGGGGCTTATAGTGTCAAAAACGAGCGTTAACGTCTTGATAAATACTTTCAACTATACATACTTTTGCATGCTTTAAATTCCTAAATTAACGAACTCCATCGTCATTCCAATACTCACACACCTACGTTTCCTTGTATAGGATAACTCGGTGTTCGTCCCCCTAATCAACCCAAACACTTTCACGGAATTAACTTTGTAAAACCGTGAGTACACTCGAACACCTTTTTTATGCTTTACACCTTTGGGTGTAACATGTTAGTCTATCAAAATACACACAATCACACTTATACTTTTATGCAATCACACAAACAATCCATCATACATGCTATAGTTACGTGATACACGATTTGTATACTCGGAACATTCTTATGTGATGCTATTTGTCATTAACTATGTACGAGCCTTCCCTTAACATGTATAGCGCTATAGGAGTAATGCACCGCCCGTATTCTTATGGTCATGTTAAGTTTAATCTATTATGCGGTGATACTTGAGGATTGACTTGTAGTTCGCCTGCCTTGTTTACATTAATCTCGTATACTAGCTTAACATGTGGATTTGTTTAAACGTTCTTATTACTTATGCTATGATTCAAACTTGTGTACTCGCCAATACTTTGTTATTGAACTATACTTTTTAACATATTCCAGGTTGAGGATGTTGATGTGACGAAACTTAGTAGGATTGGCATAGAAGCACACTTAGAATGATAAGATATTTATTATGTTTCGTTGAACTTATCTTATTTGATGTTTCATTGTATTTGAATTATGTTGTACTTGACGATTTGATGAAAGAAATAAAATGAGTTGTTTAATTAAATATTGTCACATTTAGTGTTATGATGTCTCAAGCAATCTCGTTCGTCTCACTCCAATGTTTCCATCATCGGTTGGGGTGTGACAAAAGCATTAGGTAAACCTTTTCTTTTTACACCATTTATCGTATCCTTACCCAAAATCAATCCCTTAGTCGCCAACTTTGAGCTAAACCTGTAACACCTCGTAAAAATCGTGTCCAATAGTATAGTGACACGTGCCATTATTTTTATAATAAGTCCATTGCAGACTAATAGGGACTAAAGGTGTCAACATGCTCAAACTGAGCCTCTGAGTGACCTTCTGATGTCAATATGCTTAAACATTAGCCTCTGAGTGACTGATATATCAACATGCTTAAACTTAGCCTCTGAGTGACTGATATGTCAGCATGCTTAAACTTGGCCTCTGAGTGACCGTTATGTCAACATGCCCAGCCTCTGAGTGACATCAGAGTCAACATGCTTATAATGGGCCTCTGAGTGATCCTTTACGAAGTCCTAACTCTCATATGTCCCATTTGTTGGATGAGAGGGATTAATTTTGTTAATATGTGAAAGTTGGACAATGGAGGGGTTAAAAGTGTCAACATGTTAATTTATACCTCTGACTAACCTTTTAACAGACCGAGAGCTCAACAATGTCCGGGCATACTCCCAGGTATGCCAAATATTGGTTAAGAGGGCTAAATATGCTATAAAGGTATTTTAGGAGGTTTTATAAGTTGAGGGGCTAAATGTGACAAACTTTGAAAGTGGCCAAAAGACGCGAGAGGCCTGTGTCTGCAGAAAATTTGCTTGGCCTCCACACATGTTGGCAAAAACTATTTGATTTGAAACCATGGACTTCCAAACTTTTATGCAACGTTTTAGGACACTTGTAAGCTCCCTCTAACACCTCTTAACACCTGGCATCACCTTATTCAAGCTCTCCAACTATAAATAGATGCCAAGGTTCACCATTTGAACTTGCACTTTTCTCATTTCACATTCTATCTCCCTACTTTGGAAGTTCCTAATTGAAAGGAGCATCCAACTTAGTTCTGTTGCTGCCTAGGAATCACTTGTAAGTGTTCCTTTCTCTTGCATTTTCGTTTATAGGCTTTTATGGCCAAAAATCAAGCGTTTTACGGAAAATGCCTTAAACGCCTTGACTTTCGGTTAAGACCATTATGGTACAACCATTGTTAACGAACATGGCTAAGTGAACATAATAAGGTAGGTGTTAGTTCCTATAAAGGGCACCTCCTGAAGATCACGCTTGCTAGACCAATTGACGGATCAAAGTTATAATATTAAAAAGTCAAACAGACCATTTTTCGGAAATGTTATAATCTTAGCTTACATATGTTATGAAACATGTTTTGACACTTAAACAAGTTGGTAATAATTATTAGATCATGTAAGAATATGTTCGGCTTGCCAATTTCAGTTCTAGGGTCGGTTCGCAACCGAAAGTCGTGAAGTTTGACTTCTGCTTTCACTTCGATTCTGACCCGATTTAGATTAGTTAGCTACTGATCTAAGGTTGCATTATAATCATAATATGATGTAGCATAACCACCTGAGGTTATATTACAAGATCATAATCAGAATCTAAGTTTATGCACAAGTTCCGTAATTATGCCATTTTGGCTAAAATGCCCTTTTTGCATAAAATAAGGTTTAATCAATAACGAACATAAAAATGAATTATCTAATGATGTAATATCATAAGTAGGATTATTTGGGATGTCAAATCAGATTATAAACTGAGTTTATGAACAAGTCCTTGTATTATGTCGATAAATGACGATATAGCCCATGTGGCTTATAAAACGGTTTTAACCATACCTTTTCAAAGTAAAATCTAAATAACATATCTAAGACATGTTAACCTAACCTTAACATCAGTTTTCATTAAACATCGCACAAATCATCATTTTACGACATAAGCGTCATTTCAGCGCAAAATATGGTTTTAAATCATATTAACCAACCTAGACTTGTTACCTACTGAGTTTAAAACTTATTTTAAATATTTTTATAGTAGGTACATGATATAAACTCAGAATCCCAAATAATTTATAAAACTATGTGTAAAATGACAAAAATGCCTTTTCGGTGCATAGTTTGGTCATAATAGATAAACTACACATATAATCAATATCCTACTGATATTATATCATAAATAAATTATTTTTCCAGAATACTTATGGTCATAACATGAAAGTATATTCAAGTTCCTTTTATACAGTATATAATTACCGAAACACCCTTATGAGGCATAATTTCGTTTTAAAACCTTAACGGGCATGAAAGTTGATATCTTACTGATCTTACAACTTATTTAAAGTATAATGGCATATTGAACTTATCCATGACTTATCCGGTTACTCGATACCGCTGATATGCGTACGGTTAAGTATATGTTATAAGGTTACGAAAATTAACCGAAACGGGTTTAACCTTGTCATTTAAGTCTCAAATCCAGAATGTTTATAGTTTACCCATATTATACTAGTCAAGGTACTTGTTGGGATTAAACTACATTCTATCCAATCATCATTTAATCTAGCGTTATACGTTTTAATCAAGTATGTAACATTCGTCGTAAAACGGGTTTCGAAACCCGCTTCGTTTTATAATCAAATGATCAGTTATAAGTTCGTTGCGTATTTATTGTGCCGCTTATTTTAAATAATACATAATTAATAAATATTTTAGAGTTTAAAAACCATAATTAATAAATAATAATAATAAAATTAAATAAAAGAACAAAACAGGGTAGCCGGGTCTCGAACCCGGGTCTACCGCTTAAACACACACACATCACACCACTCCGCCACACACATCTTTTGTGTTTAATACTTAAACAAATATCATTTAAGGTAAAAACCGAAAGTCAAAACCTGTAAATCAGCGCGCTCAGAACTCGAAATCACCGGAAAAAACCGAAACTCCGCAAATGTGGCTACTTTCCCAAGATCGAAACGCGTAAACTTGATTCGACATCGGTTATAACCGTTGCTTAACACACAATTGAGTCAAAACCGTTTCTTTTGAGAATTGAAATCTTTGACCGTGAATTTTGGTCTCCAAATCGAAACCAATCAGCCTGTCCATCTTATAAATACCCACTCGATTCCTTGTAAACTTTTTCGCTCAGAACCGATTCTCTTCCTGAAACTTTAATTCTTTCAAAGCACGTTGCCGGAGACTTTCGCACTCGCCGGAATATCACCGGAATTTCTAACCAGAAAACCGCAGTTGTTCTCCAGACGGTATAATTATCTAAACCTCCTTGTTATCTCTTGATTGGTAGTTTATTTGCTCAAAACAATAATCAAAACTGTTAAATCAGTTCATTCAGCCGGGATCACTGTCGGGATTTTCGAATGATGAAAAAGATGAAGTTAGTGTTTTAATAAAATAAAAACGGGTATTTAACCGGGTTAGACACACAGTCCAGCGGTGGACTGTGTGCAAATACAAAACACACGTCCCGGGTTCGAATCACACATGTTTCCGAATTTCTGAAATACAACCAACATTTTTAAACTTATTCAGATCAATTCACAGCATATATATAAAACTAATATAATCCAGTGTTTATACAGATTAGACACATAGCCCAACTGGTTGGGCTGTGTGCACTCGAACCGAAGGTCCCGAGTTCGATTCCGGGTTCTGTAACCGGTTTTGGCCATATTAAATCATTTTTAATAAAAACTAAATAAGGTTAAAGCTAGTTAGTATATATATATAATTAAAACAGAGAATATTTCGGGTTAGACACGTAGCTCAGTTGGTAGAGCTGCATGCACGTATACGAGAGGTCCCGAGTTCGAACCTCACTCGCCGCCTGAAATTCATGCTATCCGACCGGTCAGACCCGGTCAGACCTGACAAAGTCAACCTTTTTCTTTAATTTTTGTTTTCTTATTTTATTTTTATTAAATTGAAAAATTATTTAAAAATGCTTAAAAATAAAGATTTTGAAGGTTAAAAATTTGCATTAACCTCACAAAAATAAATCTAAAAATCTCATTAAGAGCACTAATTAAAAAATATTAATCTCAAATAAAATTTATTTATTTATCGAAACATTTCGTTATGATATAGGTTAGTTTTCCCTCGTCGGTTGAATCATAAATTCGTGCGCATTCATCATCATCAAGAAACGCATCTACTGTGAGTGAATCTCTACCAATTCCCTGTTTTAATCATGTTTTGGGGTGTATCATGTGTCGTACTATTCTTTTATTTTATTTAAACACTTGTGCATACATCATATCCGTGATCAAATGTGTATTGATTGTTGTGTGAATTATATGTAGATTAAATTTATCATTTCAGTGCACGCATTTCATTAGGCCCATCAGGTTCCCCGTGGGATACGGGTTGAGCATCAGGAGCCTCATTAGATCGGCTCCGTTTGATTGAGCCTTGATCTCAAATACATCATCATTCATGTCATATACTCATCCAAAGTGGTTTTTTATTGTTTACATATATATGTTTGCTCACATGTGATTAATGCACGAATTTTCTTTAATAAATAAAACAAGAAATTAGTTAAAATGTTTTATCAAGGTTCACTCGCCAACTTTTGTTGACCCAAAATCTCCCCCGTTTTTACACATGATACAGGTGATCCAGCTGAGACAGGAAACACTTAGGATGGCCTAGAAGAATAAACAAGTTTATGCTTTAGAATAAATATATAGTTTCATTTTCCTTTGTAATTGTATGAATTTCGTTTTTGGATATTTAAGTTTGTACTTTGAATTTAATAAATATGAAACATCTTATTAAATATCATGAGCTTTGGTGATAACCCAATTATGCCCTGACTTTTATTCCGCTGCGGGTCGGGGTGTGACAGATTGGTATCAGAGCTTGTGACTATAGGGATATAGGATAGGTTATTAGACCCTTAGAGCCTATACTATAGTTGATTAAATTTTAATTATTTATGCGTTACATGCAAAATTCATGATGTTTATATGTTTCATGTTTATTTTCACACCCAATATTATGCAAGCACGCTCACAAATACATGTTATTATGCAATGCTCATCATAAATCATATCCTCATAACATATCATATCTATGAGAGCACACACCTCACGATTTCCATGATTTTTGCAAAGATTTTTGTATTTTTCAAATCACATCAAAGTGAGTTCTCATGACGGGCATGTAGTAACTGGAAGGGTACGAGTACCGGTAGTCGGAACGTCCTGTCTAGTCTTGGCATTCGTATAAATCCAAAATAAAGGACCAGTTTGCCACCTGGGGACTAACGATGAGAGTACGAAGGACCTATTAGGCCAAAGCATGCTATACCAAACGTCGTGTGAGCTAACCCCACTTTGAGTTGTCATTGTGTCTACACCTGGACACCCTCCTACCATACATCTCGCAATCACATTTTTACGATTTTCATTCGGGTGGTGCGAGTGTTAACCCGCCGACACCAACGTGAATCCCACCAAGCCCAATAGTTATGGGGGCCCACATGACTACACACGCAATGGTATGGGGGACATTGGAGGCCCAAACATGAGCAAACCCAAGACATCCTATGGATGTAGTTAAATTATTGTCAGTTATGTTGTTTTTCATTCTTTTTACGACACGTGACACCTAGAAAATTCTTAAACTCACAATCTTCCTATATATGTTCCTGTAGATGTCGGCTAGGCAACTACGTGGAGGTAGAAAGTCAGGAAAGTCAAGCGAACGCTTGGCCACACAAATTGCTAAACAAATGGCCGCAGTACTCCCTGACATCGTGCTTCAAGTTCAACAAGCTCTCACCGCTAATCCCATCAACCCTACCAACCAAGAAGACCAGAGCGTCGCCAACCCTCCTTCCAAAACCCCCAAGTGGACCTACAAACACTTCAAATCCTGCGATCCCCCAAAATATGAAGGGACCGAAGGTGTTACCGCCCTCCTTCACTGGTTAGAAGAAATGGAAAACACTTTCCTCAATTGCGATTGTCCCGAGGACCGTAAGGTACGTTACGCAACTGGAAGACTGTTTGGGGTAGCCCTTACCTGGTGGAACACGGAAAAGGGTAAGCGAGGAGTTGAAGATGCCATGGCCTTAACATGGGAAGAGTTAAGGGAACTCATGACAAGACGCTTCTGTCCAAGAAGCGAAATCAAAAAGTTGGAAGATGGATTCCACGCACTGAAACAAAACGAAGGAGACCACACTTCATATAATAAGAGATTTCTCGAGTTGAACCAGATGATCCCAAATTTGTTCACCCCCTTGTACCGCTTAGTTGAACACTACATTCGAGGCCTCCCCTCGAAAATTCAAGATTCGGTTTTAAGCACTTCGCCTGCAACACTTGAAGCGGCAATGGAGTTAGCTACAGAACTCACTGAAAATCGCATTCGAAACGACAAGTTCAAAGATGAGAAGAAGAAAGCACCCATTGAGACCCCAACTCCAAACCACCCAGTCTCATCCTCGAAGTTTGTTGATAAGAGGAAGCGAAATGGCAAGAATTTTGCTGTCACTCAAACCAACCCTCCTATCACTGTTGCACCAATCACCCAAATTGCTCCTCCAGCTGCACCATTCAAAAAGCCATATACTGGCCCACACCCAAAATGCAACCGCTGTCAATACCATCACCCTCCCGAAAATCCCTGCCAACATTGCACAAGTTGTGGCCGTGCGGGTCACACCATCCAAACCTGCCGTACCCTTCAACGAATGAACCGCAATCAACCTCCACCCCAAACCCAAAATCAGATAGTGGGCCAAACCCAACAACCCTTACTTCTACCACCTTCACAACACGCAGCCCAACCTTACTACCAACCCAACTACCCCATGATGCAACCCATGCGAGCTTGTTTCAACTGTGGGGACCCAAACCACTTCAGGAACACATGTCCACGCCTAGTGAACATCATCCATGCCCAAGCTCACGCAAACCCGGTAAACCAAGCTAACCAAGCTCCCCCACCTGCCAGAGGGAGAGCTTTCAATATCAATGCCAACCAAGCCAGGGCTGACAACGACGTGGTCAACGGTACGTTTCTCATCAATGGTAGTTATGCATCCATATTATTCGATACTGGTGCGGATAAGAGCTTTGTGTCCTTAGAATTTGAACCTATCCTCGACCAACCTCGTGTTAATCTCATCGAATCTCTAACGGTGGAAGTTGCTGACGGAAAACCCGTTTCATTAAATTCTATTATACGCAATTGTACTCTCACCCTAAACGATCACGATTTTCCAATTGACCTCATTCCTATGAAGTTGGGAAGTTTTGATGTTATAATCGGTATGGACTGGCTCAGCCAGCATCAAGCTGAAGTGGTGTGCCACGAAAAATTCATTCGCATTCCTCTTGCAGACGGTCAGACACTACGTATTTTTGGGAAACCCCTTCGAAAGGACTCAAATTAATGTCCTGCCTTCAAGCCCGAAGATATCTCCGCAAGAACTATGTCGCATTCCTAACTCACGTCGTCAAGAAGGGAAACAAGGAGAGGAAACTCGAAAATATCCCAATTGTGAAGGAATTCCCACAAGTCTTTCCCGACGACAATTCAGGACTTCCTCCTGTGAGAGAAGTCGAATTTCGCATCGATCTTGTACCTGGCGCTAAACCAGTCGCAAAATCTCCTTATAGGTTAGCCCCATCCGAAATGCAAGAGCTGGCCAGTCAACTGCAAGAGCTGACTGACAAAGGATTCATACGTCCTAGCTCATCGCCTTGGGGTGCACCTGTTCTTTTTGTGAAGAAGAAAGATGGAACGTTTCGCATGTGCATTGATTATAGAGAACTCAACAAGTTAACGGTTAAAAATCGCTATCCACTGCCTCGCATTGATGACCTCCTAGACCAACTTCAAGGCGCCACCTGCTTTTCAAAAATCGACCTTCGTTCTGGTTATCATCAGCTCAGAGTGCACGAAGAAGATATCCCAAAAAACCGCCTTCCGGACTCGTTATGGTCATTACGAGTTCATGGTCATGCCTTACGGTTTAACCAATGCCCCCGCTGTCTTCATGGATTTAATGAATAGGGTATGCAAACCCTACCTCGACCGTTTCGTCATAGTCTTCATCGACGACATCCTTATTTACTCCAAGTCTAAATCCGATCATGAGCGACACCTTTGACTCATCCTTACACTCTTAAGGACTGAAAAGCTTTACGCTAAGTTCTCAAAATGCGAATTCTGGTTAGGAGAAGTACAATTCCTTGGACATGTCGTCAATGACAAGGGAATTCATGTCGATCCCTCAAAAATCAAGGCAGTACAGGAATGGCAAGCGCCACGTACCCCTACCGAAGTTAGGTTATTTCTTGGTTTGGCTGGTTACTATCGACGCTTCATTGCCAATTTTTCCCGTATTGCTATACCTCTCACGGCCTTGACTCATAAAGGAAAACCCTTCATATGGGGACCTAAGCAAGAGGAGGCCTTCCAAACTCTAAAGCAAAAACTTTGTGACGCACCTATCCTCACACTCCCTGAGGGTTGCGATGACTTTGTGGTATATTGCGACGCATCAGGGCAAGGGCTAGGCTGTGTATTGATGCAAAGAGGAAAAGTGATAGCCTATGCCTCTAGGCAACTCAAAGTTCATGAGAAAAATTACACCACCCACGACCTGGAACTTGGGGCCGTTGTGTTCGCTCTCAAGATATGGAGACATTACATCTACGGTACCAAGTGTGAAATATACACTGACCACAAGAGTCTCCAACATATCTTTAACCAGAAGGAGTTGAATATGAGGCAACGAAGATGGGTCAAACTTCTCAACGACTACGACTGTGAAATTCGGTATCTTCCTGGCAAGGCAAACATGGTGGCCGATGCGCTCAGTCGAAAAGGTTATGCGAACTCCATTCGTCTTCTATGTTCCCAAATCATAACCGACATCAAAGATCGAATCCGGGCAGCTCAACATGTTTCTGTAACAGAAAATTACGTACGCAATGAGCTGTCATGTGGAGCTGAACTAAAAATCGAAACCAAATCTGACGGTATTCTATACTATTTAAACCGCATATGGATTCCTGATCGCGATAACCTTCGTGATTTCCTCATGAATGAGGCGCACAAAACACGATACTCTGTACACCAGGAGCCGACAAGATGTATCAAGATCTACGATACACCTACTGGTGGCCTGGCATGAAAAAGGATATCGCTGTTTTTGTTTCCAAAAACGATGGGAAAACTGTAAATTTGAACTGAGGGCGAAAATGTAATTTGTCTGGTACGAAAAAATAAAACTAATGGTAAAACTGTATATTTAAACAGGGTGTTCCAAAGTAAAAGCTGAACATCAAAGACCTTCAGGACTTCTAGTCCAACCCGAAATACCTGTATGGAAGTGGGAAAACATAACCATGGATTTCATTACCGGGTTACCTCGCACCTCCAGTGGGTATGACACCATATGGGTAATAATCGATCGTGTTACAAAGTCATCTCATTTCATTCCGATTCGCGAGGACTTCAAGAACGAGAAGTTAGCTCGTATCTACATCAGCGAGATCGTAAGCCGTCATGGTGTACTATTAAGCATCATTTCAGACCGTGATGGTCGTTTCACTTCACGAACATGGCGAGCCGTACAAACCGCTTTGGGTACGCGATTAGACCTCAGTACCGCTTTTCATCCTCAAACTGATGGTCAATCTGAACGCACCATCCAGACCCTTGAAGACATGCTGCAAGCATGTGTCATAGACTTCAAAGGGAACTAGGACGCTCACCTACCACTAGTTGAATTTTCGTACAACAATAGCTATCATTCAAGTATCGGCATGGCTCCTTTCGAAGCTTTATATGGTCGTAAGTGCCGATCTCCAGTATGTTGGCACGAAATTGGGGAAGCGCAAATCACCGGACCAGAATTAATTCAAGAAACAACCGACAAGATCCTTCAAATTCGAAACAATCTTCTAGCGGCTCAAAGTCGTCAAAAGAGTTATGCTGACAAACGACGAAAGCCCTTGGAGTTTGACATTGGCGATCAAGTACTTTTAAAAGTATCACCGTGGAAGGGAGTGGTTCGTTTTGGCCAGAACGGCAAGCTAGCACCACGCTACCTAGGACCTTTCAAGATACTCGAAAGAGTAGGTCCCGTAGCATACAAGCTTGACCTACCAGAAGAGCTCAACAGAATTCATCCCACATTCCACGTATCAAACTTGAAAAAGTGCCTTGCCGATGAAAACCTCCATATTCCTCTAGAAGACATTCAAGTCGATGAATCGATGAACTTCGTTGAAAGACCAGTAGAAATCATGGATTTCGGAGAGAAGCGTTTGAGGCGAAGTCGTATTCCAATTGTCAGGGTACGTTGGGAGTCAAAACGAGGACCCGAGTTTACTTGGGAACGTGAAGACTCAATGCGCGAAAAATACCCGCATCTTTTTCCGGTCACCTGCTTAAATTTCGGGACGAAATTTCTAAAAGTAGGGGATACTGTAACATTCGTCGTAAAACGGGTTTTGAAACCCACTTCGTTTTATAATCAAATGATCAGTTATAAGTTCGTTGCGTATTTATTGTGCCGGTTATTTTAAATAATACATAATTAATAAATATTTTAGAGTTTAAAAACCATAATTAATAAAAATAATAATAAAATTAAATAAAAGAACAAAACAGGGTAGCCGGGTCTCGAACCCGGGTCTACCGCTTAAACACACACACATCACACCACTCCGCCACACACATCTTTTGTGTTTAATAGTTAAACAAATATCATTTAAGGTAAAAACCGAAAGTCAAAACCTGTAAATCAGCGCGCCCAGAACTCGAAATCGCCGGAAAAACCGAAACTCCGCAAATGTGGCTACTTTCCCAAGATCAAAACGCGTAAACTTGATTCGACATCGGTTATAACCGTTGCATAACACACAATTGAGTCAAAACCGTTTCTTTTGAGAATTGAAATCTTTGACCGTGAATTTTGGTCTCCAAATCGAAACCAATCAGCCTGTCCATCTTATAAATACCCACTCGATTCCTTGTAAACTTTTTCGCTCAGAACCGCATTCTCTTCCTGAAACTTTAATTCTTTCAAAGCACGTTGCCGGAGACTTTCGCACTCGCCGGAATATCGCCGGAATTTCTAACCAGAAAACCGCAGTTGTTCTCCAGACGGCATAATTATCTAAGCCTCCTTGCTATCTCTTGATTGGTAGTTTATTTGCTCAAAACAATAATCAAAACTGTTAAATCAGTTCATTCAGCCGGGATCACTGTCGGGATTTTCGAATGATGAAAAAGATGAAGTTGAGTTAGTGTTTTAATATAAATAAAAACGGGTATTTAACCGGGTTAGACACACAGTCCAGCGGTGGACTGTGTGCAAATACAAAACACACGTCCCGGGTTCGAATCACACATGTTTCCGACTTTCTGAAATAAAACCAACATTTTTAAACTTATTCAGATCAATTCACAGCATATATATAAAACTAATATAATCCAGTGTTTATACAGATTAGACACATAGCTCAACTGGTTGGGCTGTGTGCACTCGAACCGAAGGTCCCGAGTTCGATTCCGGGTTCTGTAACCGGTTTCGGCCATATTAAATCATTTTTAATAAAAACTAAATAAGGTTAAAGCTAGTTAGTATATATATATAATTAAAATAGAGAATATTTCGGGTTAGACACGTAGCTCAGTTGGTAGAGCTGCGTGCACGTATACGAGAGGTCCCGAGTTCGAACCTCATTCGCCGCCTGAAATTCATGCTATCCGACCGGTCAGACCCGGTCAGACCTGACAAAGTCAACCTTTTTCTTTAATTTTTGTTTTCTTATTTTATTTTTATTAAATTGAAAAATTATTTAAAAATGCTTAAAAATAAAGATTTTGAAGGTTAAAAATTTGCATTAACCTCACAAAAATAAATCTAAAAATCTCATTAAGAGCACTAATTAAAAAATATTAATCTCAAATAAAATTTATTTATTTATCGAAACATTTCGTTATTATATAGGTTAGTTTTCCCTCGTCGGTTGAATCATAAATTCGTGCGCATTCATCATCATCATGAAACGCATCTACTGTGAGTGAATCTCTACCAATTCCCCGTTTTAATCATGTTTTGGGGTGTATCATGTGTCGTACTATTCTTTTATTTTATTTAAACACATGTGCATACATCATATCCGTGATCAAATGTGTATTGATTGTTGGGTGAATTATATGTAGATTAAATTTATCATTTCAGTGCACGCATTACATTAGGCCCATCAGTTTCCCCGTGGGATACGGGTTGAGCATCAGGAGCCTCATTAGATCGGCTCCGTTTGATTGAGCCTTGATCTCAAATACATCATCATTCATGTCATATACTCATCCAAAGTGGTTTGTGATTGTTTACATATATATGTTTGGTCACATGTGATTAATGCACGAATTTTCTTTAATAAATAAAACAAGAAATTAGTTAAAATGTTTTACCAAGGTTCACTCGCCAACTTTTGTTGACCCAAAATCTCCCCCGTTTTACACATGATACAGGTGATCCAGCCGAGACAGGAAACACTTAGGATGGACTAGAAGAATAAACAAGTTTATGCTTTGGAATAAATATATAGTTTCATTTTCCTTTGTAATTGTATGAATTTTGTTTTTGGATATTACGTTTGTAATTTGAATTTAATAAATATGAAACATCTTAGTAAATATCATGAGCTTTGGTGATAACCCAATTATGCCCCGACTTTTATTCCGCTGCATTCGGGGTGTGACAAAGTACGCTAGTCGGTCTAAGTCTATGACTTAATTAAGACTGTTAGCATATTTAATTGGTTAGCTTATGCCATAATCCAGACTAGAGACTTCCGGTAAATGCTATCTGCACTTAGTTCGTTTTGGATACGGATGGGATATTAAAATCTTGCTTATTAAAAATCAAGACTAGCTCAGGTAAATACTCTCGACTTATTTCCCCTATATGGGCTTGGGTTACGGTAAACTATTACCGCTTGGTCGGAAATAGGATCAATCGAATGCCGGATTGTGGGTAGTAAATCCGCATATTCCATTTTAATCAGTTTTGTTTGATAACTTAAACATCGGGGGTTAACTACCGTGTCCTGGATATCCTCGGCTCATTACATTAGATAATGGTCATGACCTATGCGCAGGGTGTAGGCATACACCCGGCAAGCACCAATGATAAAAACTTTACCCACAAGGTTGGGGATAACTCATTCGTGAGTTCTTAAGTGGTGAGTACGTTAATCATGTCTCGGTCTCCGTATCGGGCCCTGTATGTATGGACAAACATGTGAATATGTTAACAAGGTTACAAGGCTGACTTTCCCAAGTTATAAAATATTTTTGTGCCAATGTGCACTTAAAACATTTTCAAAATTAGTCAGTTGAGTGTATTTACCAGCGAAAGCTGACGTATTTTCAAAAGACTAAGCTTGCAGGTACAATACGAAAATAGGATGGAAGTGCTCGGTAGTGATAAGAGGATCTTGCAAATCCTAGATCTGCCCAAAGTCTGTTATACACTTTTGTAGATTTGCGATCCGCTTGTGGATCTTCTAGTACGAGCCGTTTGTATATTATTTTATTTTGAACATTTGGTTTGTAATACTCCAAGACTTCCGATGTGCTGTGTTTAATTGTCTATGATGATATCAACTTACGTCATGATATTCCCCACCTGGGCCCACCAATGTTTGGATTGGCTGTCGAAAGACGGGGTGTGACAAAACCTTTCCTTTGACCAACTCAATTACCCTTTGACTGTTAAACCTTTTTATTTTTAAACGGTGTGATGAAAACTAGATTTTAGGATTAGTTTGTTTGTAAAGTTGCCAAAAAATCAAAAATTCAGAAAATATCATGAAAAATAGCATAAATTGTTGTGAAAAAGCACAAATATATGTGTTGGTAGTTTGTTGAATAAAAGCCGAAAAATGTTGCCTTGTAGTTTGATATTTGTAGTTAGTTGTTGGTAGTTTTTGTATTAAAAATCGAGTTTTCATCAACTTAGCCACTTTTAAAATATCTTACACGCTTAGCCTAGCCCCGTTACAACCCGTAAAGACCTTTTGACTTGTGCTAAGTATTCGTGTTTAGTGGTGGAGAATGATTGAGTTGCAAGGCTATGAAGGTATGTAATCTAATCGGTTTTAAGTGTGTACTTAAAATATGCTAATGCATCATAATTAGCTAAAATTTTAAACCAAGTGGAGAGAACATTGTGAGGGATGTATATGATGTATTAGTTTCAAAGGCGGGTTAATCTTAGGTAACCATTTTTATGTTATTAATCACTTTACCGTTAAATATTTGGAAAATTGTAAAAATTGTGAACTGGGCATGAGACCTTAGCTTGAGTATCGAGAATGGGAAGTGTGTCTCTTGTTCGACCCACATGAAAGTGAAAAAAAGATTTGCTTGAGGGCCAGCAAAAGCCAAGTGTGGAGATGTGATACGTGGTGAAAACCAGAGCCTAATCGTATTCAAGTTTGCGTTTTACATAAACTTGGGTTTCGAATTGCCTAATGTGATTTGTGTGTTTGCAGGTTAACAAAGTTTAAGGAGTATTTCGGAAGCTTTATGGAGCTTCAAGACGGAAAACAGATCAACCGGGAGCGATTTTTGTTGATTGAGACAGGTTATAACACATGTTTTGGGGCTTTTTCGAGTAGTTACGTAATTTTGGAGTTTTGAAGATCACTTTGGAGCCAAGAACACCCTAACCTTCACTCTGAATCATTCCCAATAATCCATTCATCTTCCTTTCGATCACAACCATAATTCACTACCATCATCAGCATCATCATCTCATCTTCAATCTATTCACCACCACCACCAACCACAAACCCTAATCATCATCCATCCCTATCATCAAGCTTCAAGATGTTCAAGTTCAAGTTCAAGATTCCATCATCTGGCGATCGCGTTGCGTTCACCATGAGCGGCTAATCCTCTTGGGTTTCACCCCGGTGTAGGTTTTTATAAGATTTTAGGGCTTAAACATTGTTTAGAGATTCAATTTGTGATAAATTGTAATTTAATTTTGAAGCTTTTGATAATTGTCGTGTATTTGAATTGAATTTGTGAATTGTCGAATGATTATAAAATATGATTTTGCGAAATGAATTTGTGCACTTATGCCTTATCAATTGGTAGGTTTACATGTTCTTGGTAACGAAGTGTATTGCGGTCTATCTTCTACGACGTTGACAGCTCTTGGCACCTAAGCCACGTGACACTAAGTCCGTCAATCATATACACAATTGAATTAATCCTAAAACATGTAGAAACCCTAGGTCTTCATTTACCAAACCGGATGTGAATCTTGTTCTAAAATTATTGTTTTACTTCAACAATATAAGTTTTTGTGAGAGTTTCATTTGATCAAGTTTTCGTAGTTAAGTAATCACTAACACTTTGTCGGTTCAATCCGACATCTCTTTCAAACAAACAAACATTTAAACCATTTGCAAGCTTCATAATAGTGACAACCGTTAAAATCAACCACGTTCATCGTAAACTACAAACTCTTCGTGGTTCGACCCCTTACTACCACTAACGCATTGTTAAGGATAATTAGGGTATATAAATATTATATTTGACTGGGGCGCGACACTCCGATCAATACTCCCACATGCGTTCCAACTAGTGTACCATCTCAACTACTTAACTTCTACGCACTCACCCTAAGGTGGGAGTTTCACGCTTAACGCTACTAGTTTATCACCATTAAGGTTTGAAACTGAATACTTGAGTCAAAAGCTAAGACCCTACACGACACAAGTTATTCAACCTTTACGACATCTATAACACCTCGTACCACTATGACTACCATACCACTAATAAGACCACCACGCGCCTATGCAAGGCTAATAAAACCCCATTAACTCGTACATCATAGAGTCGATAATTTGAGTGTGAAAAAACATTTCTTAAACATTTCGATCACAAAACTCTTCTTTAATAAAATACGTAAACACGTGTAAAAACATATATGCTAGCCCCGTAACATGTAAAGAGGGGGTTAGTACTCACTGTTTGCGAAGCTTTCTTCAATAAGTTGTTGACTCGCAAACGCGTATCCAAACGCGAACCTATTGTCACACCATGTGTCATGACCAATCCTTATATCTTAATACCTTTAATGCACTTACTCAATTCCAGCTAGTTGTAAGCCCGAGTTTTAACTGCCCCATACAGTACAACCGATTCACTCATTTGTGTACACAAACCTCTAGTTTAACGTTACCAAAAAATGTTCCAGGATGGCATCCCTGACAATTTCCCCATATCTTAAAATAGAGCCTAATGATAAAGGGTTTCACAAAGCCATACCCTTGCGTATGTGCCATTCTAACCGCATGTGTTCAAAACTCCTATAACAAAATGCAAACCAAATCTTGTTTCGCCTGTAACTTGACCATACTAATTACATTTCAGGTGATCCACATATCCACACATTCGTCTCGACATGTCAGACCTTAGAAAATAATTGGCATTGACGGTTGTTGCTACAGCCAGAAAAACATAGTTGCCTCTAAGTTCGATTGGTTTTGTGCGCTAACACGTGACTAACCCAAAACCTACCCATATGAACTCCGTTTTGGGAGAATAATATATCCATGTGACCACGTCGCTAAACATAAAACACTACCACCCTGTATTATCGCTTTTGCCAGAATCTACAGCTGCTATCGTTAAGAAACAGACTGTAACGCTTTATGTTTCTGTACTTTCCTTATTTAGAAAGATGTAATCGTATTTCTATATTTGGAAATTTATATTCGTAATGTATTCTCATTTCTTTTCCAATTTTGTAATCCGAGACTTCGATCATAATAAAATTCATTTTTATACCTATACATGTTACATACTTACATTATATACTATAATCTCGAATACATGTTTATACGCAAAAACCGACACTTGAAATACTTGTAATTGTAACATTTGTAAAAATCGGGTTTTCAAAACCCGCTCCGTTTTGTAACCGAATATCAAGTTATAAAAGTTACGTCGAATATTTATGATTATTTTGATTTAAAACAATACATAATTAATAAATAAACTAAACTACAAAAATTATATTTGATAAAAAGTTAAAATAAAATAAATAAAAAATTTTGATGCTGCCGGGACTCGAACCCGGGTCAGCCAAGACACACACCTCAGCAACTTAACACACACACACAAGGCCACTCCGCCACATTGTGTTTTCTGCTAACTCTAGGAACACAAATGAAATTTATACACAAACTCAGTTAAAGCCGGTTGCGCCATCTGAGAAACGGTAATCGGCAAACCAATCGTCAATTCGTTGTTTATTCACACATTCAGTTTATAACCGATGCACCGACGGTATCTAATCAAATCGGAATTAATTAAACTTAAAACCTCATCATTTCCGGTTTTTAAAACCGAAAAATCATAAAGTCCAGAGTTCTTCAACTTCAGACCACTCTCGCGACTCAGAGATATCATACCAATACTCCATTTCATTTTCGTCGCATTTCCAGACCATCAGAACGCCTAAATCAGCTCGCTGGAATTTTCTGCAAAAGTCGCCGGAAAACCGTATTCAACTCAAACCGGTAAAATACGTCTACTTTACTGTTTCAATCGATTGATAGAACCTTACTAACATTAACCCATCGCTCATAATCAACCACAGACGACATTATTGGACTTTCTGTTTTCGCCGGAAAACTTCTGGATTTGTCGGAAACTCGTTGATTACCGGTATGCTCATTCCAACGTGCTGATAATCAATACTCATTAGTTCAATTTCACATCTAATCCCTTAAACCTGTTAATTGATTCTCACAGCCGAAGGTTCCAAAAACAGAGCCGACGAACTTCGCCGGATCCTCTGAAGAAGACGATCTATTCGGTATTTTCTTCCCCAAACTTTTCGGTTCAATGCATTCAAAATGGTCATCATGTTCATTAACTAAATTAATCGCGTGTCAGTTGTTTTGATTGATGTCTGCGTTTGTAATGAAGAAGACGAGTTCAAAGATGACATAAGTTTAAATAAAATCGGAATTATAAACGGGTTAGACACACAGTCCAGCGGTGGACTGTGTGCAAAATACAAACGCACGTCCCGAGTTCGATTCCTGCTATACGCACTCCTTGTATAATAACACGCCTTTTTGTTTAAAAACTAAACCGGGATAACTCAGTTAGTTATTAAGTATAATAAAAACCGAGATAATAACCGGGTTAGACACACAGTCCAGCGGTGGACTGTGTGCAACACTAAGTTCTACGTCGCGCGTTCGAAACACGTCACAAGCACCGGTCCGTGGAATTAAAATGTTTTTGGCAATTAAAAGAAATTCGGTTAAATTGAATAAGTATATAAATATAATTAAAAACAAGATTATTTCGGGTTAGACACGTAGCTCAGTTGGTAGAGCTGCGTGCACGCGTACGGGAGGTCTCGGGTTCGAGCCTTACCCGGCGCAAATTAATTCACTGACCGAACCGGTCAACGGTCAACGGTCAATAAACAATTTTTTTTTATATTTTTTTATTTATTTAATTTAATTTAAAAATCAATTAAAATACTTAAAAATAACATTTTTAAAGATAGAAAATAGCCTTGAACTCACAAAAATATATCTAAAAATATCATTAAAATCCTTAATAAAATCCACCCATTTAATATATTTTTCCGTTATTATTTAGGTTAGTAATCCCCGTTGTTCCGCTCATCTAATTCGTGCGCATATCACCATCTCCAATCCAACGCACCCAAGGTGAGTGAATCTTACAAATTCCCCGTTTCAATCACGTTTTGGGGTGTATCATGTGTCTTTGTATATATATATTATAACTAAACCATTGTGCATTCATCATATCATGAACATGTGTATTCAGTTTGTTGCTGTTAAGTAGTTATTATTGGATGCAATTTATTATTCAGTACATGCAATTTCATAGGCCGCCGCTCCCCATTACATTATGAGCGTTGAGCATGTTCCCCATTTCATTATGAGGTTGAACCTGGCGTGCCCACATACGATCGGCTCCGTTTGATTGAGCCTTGATCGCACAGACATTTTCATTTTCAGTACATGCAATACGATCGGCTCCGTTTGATTGAGCCTTGATCGCACAGTTTCATTTATGTTATTTACAGTATGATGTTGGTATGTTCATGTATGCTGACATGTGTTATTGTATGTTATAGTTGTGACTGCTATTTGCCATTGCTTGATTATTTACATTTGCTCATCTATGATATGCACAATTTTTCATTGATAAACTAACCATTAATTCATTAATAAATGTTTATCTAATAAGGTTCACTCGCCAACTTATGTTGACCCAAAAACTCCCATTTTACACATGATACAGGTGAACCAGCAGCAGCTAGGAACACATAGGACTTGGACTAGAAGAATAAAACGATTTAGAGTTGGGATAGTTATGTTTGGTTTATTTCCTTTGTATTGAATGAACATGTTTGGATATTTGAAAATGTAACTTTGACTTTATTAAATATGAAACATATTAGTAAATGTCATGAGCTTTGGTGATAACCCAATTATGCCCCGACTCTTATTCCGCTGCGGGTCGGGGTGTGACAGATTGGTATCAGAGCCATGACTATAGGGATATAGGATAGGTTATTAGACCCTTAGAGCCTATACTATAGTCGATTAGAAACTTATAAGATTTTTTGTGTGTTACATGCCAAATTTCATGATGTTATATGTTTTATGTTAAATGTTACATTTAATATTGTGCAAGCATGTTCATAAGTATGTATTATCATATAATGCCTATCATGAATCGTATACTCATAACATATCACATCCATGAAAGCACACACCACTTCATGATTGCTTTTACAATGATTTTCGTGTTTTCAAATCTCATCAAAGTGAGTTCTCATGACGGGCATGTAGTAACTGGAAGGGTACCAGTACCGGTAGTCGGAACGTCCTGTCTAGGCTGGCATTCGTATAAATCCAAAATAAATGACCAGTTTGCCTACCTGGGGACTAACGATGAGAGTTCGAAGTACCTATTAGGCCAAAGCATGCTATACCAAACGTCGTGGGAGCTAACCCCACTTTGAGTTGTCATTGTGTCTACACCTGGACACGTTCCGACCAAACATCGCGTGAACATATTTTGTGGTTTGCATTCGGGGGATGCGAGTGTTAAATTGCCAATACTAATGTGAATCCTACCAAGCCAATAGCCATGGGGGCCCACATGACTATGTAGGTGAAGGTATGGGGGACATTTGAGGCCCAACATGAGCGAACCCAAGACATCCTATGGATGTAGTTGCATTATTGATATTTATGTTATTTTCATTTTCTTAAAGACACATGACACCTAAAAAGACACCATAAACTCACAATCTTCTCATTTTATGATCCTGTAGATGTCGTCTAGACAGCAACGAAGGGGTAAAAGATCGGGAAGGTCTCAGGAACGTTTGGCCACTCAGATCGCGAAACAAATGGCCACGATACTGCCTGACATTGTGGTCCAAGTACAACAAGCCCTTACTACAAATCCTACTAACCCTCCCCAACAACAGGACCAAAACATCGATTACCCTCCTACCAGCAAGTGCTCTTACAAACATTTTAAGTCCTGTGATCCTCCTAAATTTGAAGGGACCGAGGGTGTCACTGCTCTCCTACATTGGTTCGAGGAGATGGAAAACACCTTTCTAAACTGCGATTGTCCTGAGGATCGCAAGGTTCGATACGCCACCGGGAGACTACTTGGAGTAGCTCTCACTTGGTGGAATACTGAGAAAGGGAAGAGGGGAACTGAAGATGCGATGGCCTTGACTTGGGAGGAGTTAAGGGAAATCATGACTAGGCGTTTCTGTCCAAGAAGTGAAATTAAGAAGTTGGAGGATGAATTTCATGCTCTAAAGCAAAAGGAGGGTGATCACACTACCTACAACAAGAGGTTCTTGGAGTTGAACCAAATGGTTCCAAATCTATTCACCCCAACCTATCGTCTGATCGAGCATTATATTCGAGGACTTCCCTCGAAAATCCAAGATTCAGTTCTCAGCGTTTCACCAGTAACACTTGAAGCTGCTATGGAGTTAGCAACTGAACTGACCGAAAACCGAATTCGCAACGGGAAGTTCAAAGAAGAGAAGAAGAAAGCCCCTGTTGAGGGACAAACTTCAAACCACCCCATTCCTTCCTCTAAGTTTGCTAACAAGAGGAAGCGTAACACCAGAAATTTTGCAGTTACCCAAACCAACACCCCTATTCCTGCTGCACCCATTACTCAAGTCACTCCTTCACCCGCACCATACAGAAGACCCTACACTGGCCCGTTACCAAAATGTAACCGTTGCCAATATCACCATTCCCCTGATCATCCTTGCCAATACTGCACCAGCTGCGGTCGCGCAGGACATACTGTTCAAACCTGCCGCATGCCTCAACGAACAAACCGCCACCAACCTTTAACCCAAACCCACCAACAGTTAATGGGTCAAGCCCAACAACCCCTACCATTTCCACCCACCCAACATTTAGCCCAAACATACTACCAACCCAATTATCCTATGGGCCAACCTATGCGGGCTTGCTTCAATTGCGGAGACCCCAGCCACTTCAGAAACACCTGTCCAAGGTTGGTAAACATTATTCATGCTCAGGCCCAAGCCAACCCAGTGAATCAAGCGAACCCAGCTCCTCCACCTGCAAGAGGAAGAGCTTTCAATATTAACGCGAACCAGGCCAGAGCGGACGGCAATGTGGTCAACGGTACGTTCCTTATAAATGGTAGATATGCCTCTATGTTATTTGATACTGGTGCGGATAGAAGTTTTGTGTCTTTAGAATTTGAACCTATCTTAAACAAAAATCGGGATAAGCTCACGGAATCCATAACGGTAGAAGTTGCGGACGGGAAGCCAGTTTCATTAGACTCTATTTTACGCAACTGTACACTCACCTTAAACGACCACGATTTCTCAGTCGACCTTATTCCTATGAAGCTGGGAAGTTTTGACATCATAATCGGTATGGATTGGCTCAGTCAACATCAGGCGGAAGTTGTATGCCGTGAAAAATTTATTCGTATTCCTCTTTCAAACGGTCAGACTCTTCGAATCATTGGAGAAACCTCGCCGAAAGGGCTCAGCTTAATGTCTTGTCTTCAAGCTCAAAAATATCTTCGCAAGAATTATGTCGCGTTTTTAGCCCATATCATCAAAAAGGGAACCACAGAGAAGAAACTTGAAGACATTCCT
This sequence comes from Scalesia atractyloides, assembly GCA_947069175.1. NCBI lineage: Eukaryota > Viridiplantae > Streptophyta > Magnoliopsida > Asterales > Asteraceae > Scalesia > Scalesia atractyloides. The sequence goes on from CAMTDV010000023.1 coordinate 75,993,582, forward strand.
GTAGTAAAAGACTTCCCACAAGTTTTTCCTGACGACATTTCAGGACTTCCTCCAGTTAGAGATGTCGAATTCCGTATTGATCTTATACCTGGTGCTACACCAGTTGCAAAGTCTCCATATAGGTTAGCCCCCTCTGAAATGCAAGAGCTAGCCAGTCAATTGCAAGAGTTGACTGACAAGGGATTCATACGTCCTAGCTCGTCGCCTTGGGGTGCACCTGTCCTTTTTGTAAAGAAGAAAGATGGATCTTTTCGTATGTGCATCGACTACAGAGAGCTCAACAAGTTAACAATCAAGAATCGCTATCCTTTACATCGCATTGATGATCTTCTTGACCAACTACAAGGTGCCAGCTGCTTTTCAAAAATCGATCTTCGATCTGGCTATCATCAACTTAGAGTGCATGAGGAAGACGTCCCTAAGACTGCTTTTCGAACTCGTTATGGCCACTATGAATTCATGGTTATGCCATTTGGATTAACCAACGCACCAGCTTTTTTCATGGACCTAATGAACAGAGTTTGCAAACCTTATCTTGATCGATTTGTTATAGTCTTCATCGACGATATTCTTATTTATTCAAAATCTAAAACTGATCATGAGCGTCATCTTCGACTCGTCCTTGCACTTCTATATAAGGAAAAGCTTTATGCCAAGTTCTCCAAATGTGAATTCTGGTTGAAAGAGGTGCAATTCCTCGGGCATGTAGTCAATGACAAGGGAATACATGTTGACCCTTCAAAGATCAAAGCCGTTCAAGAATGGCAAGCTCCACGTACACCAACTGAAGTAAGATCTTTTCTTGGACTAGCTGGTTATTATCGTCGGTTCATTTCAAACTTCTCTCACATTGTTGTACCACTCACGGCTTTAACTCATAAGGGAAAACCTTTCGTATGGGGACCCAAGCAAGAAGAAGCTTTTCAAACTCTTAAACAAAAACTTTGTGATGCACCAATCCTCACTCTTCCTGAAGGTTGTGATGATTTTGTAGTCTATTGCGACGCGTCAGGGCAAGGATTAGGCTGCGTTCTCATGCAAAGAGGAAAAGTCATAGCTTATGCCTCGAGACAACTCAAGACGCATGAAAAGAACTACACCACTCATGACCTAGAACTTGGAGCCGTTGTATTCGCTCTTAAGATATGGAGACATTATCTCTATGGCACTAGGTGTGAAATATACACTGACCACAAGAGTCTTCAACATATCTTCAATCAAAAAGAGTTAAACATGAGGCAACGAAGATGGGTCGAACTTCTGAATGATTACAACTGTGAAATTAGATACCACCCTGGTAAAGCAAATGTGGTGGCTGATGCACTGAGTCGAAAGGGTTATGCGAACTCCATTCATTTTCTATGTTCGCAAATTATAACCGACATTAAAGATCAAATTTGAGAAGCCCAACATGTTTCAATAACAGAAGAAGATGTACGAAAGGGATGTCCTGTGGAGCCGAGCTAAAACTTGAAACTAAATCAGACGATATTCTGTATTACCTAGATCGTATCTGGATTCCTAACCACAACAATCTTCGTGAAACTCTTATGAATGAAGCTCACAAAACGCGATATTCTATACACCCAGGAGCCGATAAGATGTATCAAGACCTACGATACACCTATTGGTGGCCTGGAATGAAGAAGGATATTACCGTTTTTGTTTCCAAGTGCCTCACATGTTCCAAGGTGAAGGCTGAACACCAAAGACCCTCAGGACTTCTAGTCCAACTGGAAATACCTGTATGGAAGTGGGAAAATATAACCATGGATTTCATTACCGGGTTACCTCGCACTACTGGTGGGTATAACACAATATGGGTAATTATAGACCGACTTACAAAATCAGCTCACTTTATTCCTATCCGTGAAGATTTCAAGAACGAAAAGCTTGCACGTATTTATATCAACGAAATCGTAAGTCGACATGGGGTACCGTTGAGTATTATTTCTGATCGTGATGGTCATTTCACCTCACGAACATGGCAAGCAGTTCAATCCGCTATGGGCACACGATTAGATCTCAGTACCGCCTATCATCCTCAAACTGATGGACAGTCTGAGCGCACCATTCAAACTCTTGAAGATATGCTTAGAGCATGTGTCATAGACTTCAAGGGAAATTGGGACGCCCACCTACCACTAGTAGAATTTTCGTACAACAACAGCTATCATTCGAGCATCGGCATGGCACCTTTTGAAGCCTTATATGGTCGTAAGTGCCGATCTCCTGTATGTTGGCACGAAATTGGGGAATCACAAATTACTGGTCCAGAATTGATCCAAGAAACCACCGACAAGATTCATCAAATTCGAAACAATCTTCTAGCGGCTCAAAGTCGTCAAAAGAGTTATGCAGATAAACGACGGAAGCCCTTAGAGTTTAACATTGGTGATCATGTGCTTTTAAAAGTATCACCGTGGAAGGGAGTAGTTCGTTTTGGTCAAAAGGGGAAGCTAGCACCTCGTTACGTAGGACCTTTCAAGATACTCGAAAGAGTAGGTCCTGTAGCATACAAGCTTGACCTACCAGAAGAACTCAACAGGATTCATCCCACATTCCACGTGTCGAACTTGAAGAAGTGCCTCGCTGATGAGAATCTCCATATTCCGCTGGAAGATATTCAGATTGATGAATCTATGCATTTTATTGAAAGACCAGTGGAGATCATGGACTATGGGGAGAAACGTCTTCGACGAAGTCGCATTCCAATTGTTAGGGTACGCTGGGAGTCGAAACGGCTCCCACATTCCACGTGTCGAACTTGAAGAAGTGCCTCGCTGATGAGAATCTCCATATTCCGCTGGAAGATATTCAGATTGATGAATCTATGCATTTTATTGAAAGACCAGTGGAGATCATGGACTATGGGGAGAAACGTCTTCGACGAAGTCGCATTCCAATTGTTAGGGTACGCTGGGAGTCGAAACGGGGACCTGAGTTTACTTGGGAACGTGAAGACTCAATGCGTGAAAAATACCCGCATCTTTTTCCTACTACTTCAACTACTTAAATTTCGGGACGAAATTCCTAAAAGTAGGGGATACTGTAACATTTGTAAAAATCGGGTTTTCAAAACCCGCTCCGTTTTGTAACCGAATATCAAGTTATAAAAGTTACGTCGAATATTTATGATTATTTTGATTTAAAACAATACATAATTAATAAATAAACTAAACTACAAAAATTATATTTGATAAAAAGTTAAAATAAAATAAATAAAAAAATTTTGATGCTGCCGGGACTCGAACCCGGGTTAGCCAAGACACACAACTCAGCAACCTAACACACACACACAAGACCACTCCGCCACATTGTGTTTTCTGCTAACTCTAGGAACACAAATGAAATTTATACACAAACTCAGTTAAAGCCGGTTGCGCCATCTGAGAAACGGTAATCGGCAAACCAATCGTCAATTCGTTGTTTATTCACACATTCAATTTATAACCGATGCACCGACGGTTTCTAATCAAATCGGAATTGATTAAACTTAAAACCTCATCATTTCTGGTTTTTAAAACCGAAAAATCATAAAGTCCAGAGTTCTTCAACTTCAGACCACTCTCGCGACTCAGAGATATCATACCAATACTCCATTTCATTTTCGTCGCATTTCCAGACCATCAGAACGCCTAAATCAGCTCGCCGGAATTTTCTGCAAAAGTCGCCGGAAAACCGTATTCAACTCAAACCGGTAAAATACCTCTACTTTACTGTTTCAATCGATTGATAGAACCTTACTAACATTAACCCATCGCTCATAATCAACCACAGACGACATTATTGGACTTTCTGTTTTCGCCGGAAAACTTCTGGATTTGTCGGAAACTCGTTGATTACCGGTATGCTCATTCCAACGTGCTGATAATCAATACTCATTAGTTCAATTTCACATCTAATCCCTTAAACCTGTTAATTGATTCTCACAGCCGAAGGTTCCAAAAACAGAGCCGACGAACTTCGCCGGATCCTCTGAAGAAGACGATCTATTCGGTATTTTCTTCCCCAAACTTTTCGGTTCAATGCATTCAAAATGGTCATCATGTTCATTAACTAAATTAATCGCGTGTCAGTTGTTTTGATTGATGTCTGCGTTTGTAATGAAGAAGACGAGTTCAAAGATGACATAAGTTTAAATAAAATCGGAATTATAAACGGGTTAGACACACAGTCCAGCGGTGGACTGTGTGCAAAATACAAACGCACGTCCCGAGTTCGATTCCTGCTATACGCACTCCTTGTATAATAACACGCCTTTTTGTTTAAAAACTAAACCGGGATAACTCAGTTAGTTATTAAGTATAATAAAAACCGAGATAATAACCGGGTTAGACACACAGTCCAGCGGTGGACTGTGTGCAACACTAAGTTCTACGTCGCGCGTTCGAAACACGTCACAAGCACCGGTCCGTGGAATTAAAATGTTTTTGGCAATTAAAAGAAATTCGTTAAATTGAATAAGTATATAAATATAATTAAAAACAAGATTATTTCGGGTTAGACACGTAGCTCAGTTGGTAGAGCTGCGTGCACGCGTACGGGAGGTCTCGGGTTCGAGCCTTACCCGGCGCAAATTAATTCACTGACCGAACCGGTCAACGGTCAACGGTCAATAAACAATTTTTTTTATATTTTTTTATTTATTTAATTTAATTTAAAAATCAATTAAAAATACTTAAAAATAACATTTTTAAAGATAGAAAATAGCCTTGAACTCACAAAAATATATCTAAAAATATCATTAAAATCCTTAATAAAATCCACCCATTTAATATATTTTTCCGTTATTATTTAGGTTAGTAATCCCCGTTGTTCCGCTCATCTAATTCGTGCGCATATCACCATCTCCAATCCAACGCACCCAAGGTGAGTGAATCTTACAAATTCCCCGTTTTAATCACGTTTTGGGGTGTATCATGTGTCTTTGTATATATATATTATAACTAAACCATTGTGCATTCATCATATCATGAACATGTGTATTCAGTTTGTTGCTGTTAAGTAGTTATTATTGGATGCAATTTATTATTCAGTACATGCAATTTCATAGGCCGCCGCTCCCCATTACATTATGAGCGTTGAGCATGTTCCCCATTTCATTATGAGGTTGAACCTGGCGTGCCCACATACGATCGGCTCCGTTTGATTGAGCCTTGATCGCAAGACATTTTCATTTTCAGTACATGCAATACGATCGGCTCCGTTTGATTGAGCCTTGATCGCACAGTTTCATTTATGTTATTTACAGTATGATGTTGGTATGTTCATGTATGCTGACATGTGTTATTGTATGTTATAGTTGTGACTGCTATTTGCCATTGCTTGATTATTTACATTTGCTCATCTATGATTATGCACAATTTTTCATTGATAAACTAACCATTAATTCATTAATAAATGTTTATCTAATAAGGTTCACTCGCCAACTTATGTTGACCCAAAAACTCCCATTTTACACATGATACAGGTGAACCAGCAGCAGCTAGGAACACATAGGACTTGGACTAGAAGAATAAAACGATTTAGAGTTGGGATAGTTATGTTTGGTTTATTTCCTTTGTATTGAATGAACATGTTTGGATATTTGAAAATGTAACTTTGACTTTATTAAATATGAAACATATTAGTAAATGTCTGAGCTTTGGTGATAACCCAATTATGCCCCGACTCTTATTCTGCTGCGGGTCGGGGTGTGACAGTAATTATCAATGATACGTGCATTATACTCATACATTACTTTAATACACTTAGAATACCTAAAAACATGCTTAATAATGAGTTTCTAACATAAAATAATGGAATTATCAAACTGTAGGGGTCAAACTGCAATTTCTAGAAAGTTTGGTAAATTCTGTAGGTGGTGCACGGTCGTGCAACTGATGTGCACAGCCATGCACAATGCAATCCGCATGACCGCGCACCTAATGTGCACCACCCTGGGATCCGCACGACTGTGCACATGATTCGCATGGCCGTACAAAATGACGAGACCTGGCATAATCTTTTAAAACACGAGAATTTTGGCTCCATTCCCCCCCCCCCTTTCAACCCCCACCTCATTTAACACCCAAACCCTAATCTCAGCTATAAATACAACCCTTACCACCTCCTAAACACTTTCCACAAATCTAAATCTCTCTCAAACTCTCTAAACTTTGCTAATTTCTCAAGTCTTGGCAGAAAGTTCCAAGCATTCTAAGTGAGTTTTCACTCACTTTTCTTCTTATATCTTCATGCTTTCTTCTTCTAAACTAATTGGATAACCTCTAGGAAGGTTTACACAAGTTTCCCATGGCAAACTAAGATGGAACCTCACCATATTTGAGGTCCAAAGTATAGTTAAAATTCTGCTTTGATTTTATACTTATTTATTGTATATTTTGATTGAAACTTGATGAAATCTTGTACCCACCAAGCTCCCAACTAAGCTCATAGTTGTGGGTTTGTGTTATGGTTGATTTTCACCAAGAAAGAAGGTTCAAAACCTCTTTAAAATTTTGCCCAAAATGTTCTAAGTGTTGAAACCATCCAATCTTCCAACCTTCAATGTTGGAAGACTTGTGCATGTGTAAGTGTGAACCATGGAATCCTTGGCTCTCCAAACTTGTTCCACTACCTCACTTGTTCTAGTGGCAAGAATACCAAGTAGGTTCCTAGAAACAAAGTAACATAACCCGGCCGCACCTTTGCCATGATGGGTATGGAACACCCGGGTTAATCTTACTTGCCTACTTGATTAACTAGTTAGTTATTTCTTATTTTCATTCATGACCAACAGGGTCATCAACTAAGTCGATGACTTTGTGATTTGGTGAATCATACAATGAGGTTATTCATACCTCCATGCTTGACTTATATGACATTACATGATGAACTATATTATATATATATATGTGTGTGTGTGTATGTATAACTGAATTCTTGATACTAACCGGATTATGGTTAGATGTTAAGGACTTAGGTTATACTATCTTAGTTCTAGATTTTCTCATTTGTGATTCTATGGGCACATTAGGGCCCATGAAAACACATGAAAATTAGTGTCCAAACAAGTATTTAGACAAGATATTTTTTCGTGTACATATACTTTTTATACTTAATTCCGAATCCGAACTATCCACAAACTCCGAATATTCATACATCTTCGTTTCCCTAATGTAGGGTAACTTCGGTGCCCACTCTCCACTACTCGTCAATTCACGGTTAATCGAAAGCTTAGCAAAACCGTGAGTGTGCATGACCCCCTTTTTAAGCACCTTTAGGTGCAATACATATAATTTATCAAACTCCACTCATACTTACAAACATGCTTACAAACAAACAATCCAATATACATGCTTGATACATGATACTAGAACTCATACACACTTGAATACTTATTTGCTTTATACTTGTCATAACTTCGTACGAGCCTCCCTTAACATGTATAGCGCTATAAGGTTAACGCACCGCCCGTATTGAGGTCTTGTTAAGTAAACAAAACGCTCTTATCGTTGTTACTATAAGTTACGCTATCGGGAAACTTTGGGTTGACAATTATAAGTTTCATGTTAGTATTGTTGTGTTAACTCTTAGTTTGCGATTATGCCATGTGGATTTGTTTAAAACGTTTATAATTATGCTAGTAACCAAACTTGTATGCTCACTGATGCATGCTTAAAAACCGATGTTTTATTATGTTTAAGTTCATGTTTTACATAACTTTTAGTTTCGAATAGCCTACTTTTGATTGGATTTGTGTTTTACAGCGGAGTTTAAGGAGCTATTCGGGAGCTTTTCGGAGCATCGGAATGGACAACGGGTCATCCGGGATCGTGAAATGGAAAAATAGGAAACCAAGAGTAGAGAGGCCGTCGCCGACACCCCTCAGTTAGTTCCGTCGGCAAAATTTGTTCGTAGGCAGTAGGTTAAGCATCGAAGGAAAATCAGAAGATCCAGGGGCCGTCGGCGACGCCCATCCTAAACATATGTCGCTAAAATTCATTGTTAGACGGTTAACTTGTGTTTTTACCATTTCAAGGGGAGTTACGAGTTTTTGAACCAAAAAGCACCCTTCTTGGAGCCAAGAACATCATCACCTTCATCCTCCATCATCTCCAATCCATCCGATCATTTGAATCACAACCTTCAATCCTAACACTAGCCTATCATCATCATCTCCTTCATCATCCATTCATCCTCACCATCCATCCCAAACCCTAATCATCATCATCACTACCTTCGAAGCTTCAAGATGGCTATGTTCAATAGTTCAATTTCCGTTGATCAAGTCTCGTTCACCATGAGCAGCTAATCTCTTTGGGTTTCACCCCAGTGTAAACTTATGTAAGGATTTCTAGGGTTTGCTAATTGTTAAATACTTTGTTTGTGACAATTTGAATTGCATTTTAATCATTAGATGATTGTCTTACGTTTGTGTTGAATTTACGAATTGTCGAGTGAGTTATGAGATTTAACTTCGTGAAATGAGTATGCGTATTTATGCTTTGTCTTTTGATAGGATTTAATTGTCCGAGGTAACAAAGTGCATTGTGGTCCTTCTTGAACGTCGTTAACAATTGGCACCTAAACCTTGTGATTCTAAAACTGTTAATGAACTAATTCAATTAAACTAAGTTAAAACGTGTAGAAACCCTAGGTCCTACAATTGTTGAACCAGGTGTGAATCTTTTTTTTTTTCATTTTGTTATAATCAATCAACCAAGTTTCTTGCAATCGTTTAAGTTTTCGTAGTTAGTTAATTGGAAACAATTTTGTCGGATCATTCTGATACTCTTTCAACCAAACAAACGTTCAAATAACCAACATAGCAAGCTTCATAAATTGTGACAACCTTAAAATCAATTGCATCCATCGCAAACCATAAACTCTTCGTGGTTCGACCCCTTACTACCACTAACACATTGTTAAGGGTAATCTGGGATTATAAATTTTATCTTTGACCGAAGCACGACACTCCGATCACACGCCAATACTTTATGTGTTGACATGTATTTTAATACGTATTGCAGGAAATTGATGATGACAACGATGAACGAAATCTAGTAGGATGACTAGAAACGCACCTTTAGATTTTAGTACTTGTTGTATTTTGATTTCATGTTACTTCTTGTCGTAATTTGCTTCCAAACATTGTACTTTGCTTTTAATAATGAAATGAAATTTTGATCATTAAATATTGTCACAAGTAGTGTTATGAAGTCTCTTGCAATCTATTTCGTCATGCCCCGATGTTTCCACCATCGGTTGGGGTGTGACACAGACAATCTGGTAGAACTTCATGTTTTGCGCGTCTGGCTTTGTGTGGCTAGAAACCTTATCAAACAAACTCCAACTTAGACGAATAAGATATCCATGCGACATCATCACCAAGCACTTTTGCCTTGTATTGTCGCCGCAACCAGCCCGCCGCCGGTTTCCAAAATAGTTCGCTGGTTTCCTTTCAAACTCGTTAGTATCCATGATTTCATTAAATTACCTCACCATAACGAATCCAATACTCTATACCATCAATTTAAAACTTAAATCAAGAAACCTCAAAACAATTCCCAACAATCAACCATGACCATAAATACGATAAAATGATAATTTATATCGTGAGAACTTACCCTAAATCGGCAAAATCACCAAAGCCGAATCGTCACCTCCACACCTCTCTCTCTCTCTCTCTCCCTTTCCAGCTTGCGGTCGTATATGACAAGGGTGAAGGGGGTTTTCAGCTTACTGACCCAATTAGGTTTCCCCAAATCCCTAGGTCTTTCCATTTTTACAAAACGACCCCAAAATTCTTATTTCGCAACTTGTTTATGAAGCTATTCCATTAGACTTCAATCAAACGACAAACGGCCCCTAATTATATCAAGTTTATCATGCTCGGGGTCACTTACCATTTCGTTCTTGAAATTCCGTTATTAAAACTGGTTAAAATATTTTGGTGAGAAAATCGGGATGTTATAGTGGGATTGTGTTTGGTGAGGAAATAGACCATTTACACACATTGAATATACTAACATGATATTAAATGTTAGAATGTTTGTCCGAAGAAATAGACCATTTTACATACCACGACATGATCTCACATGTAGCAAGGCAGTCCACGTCGTTGCAGTGAAGTCTTTAATTACTGAACATTGCCGAAAAGGTGGTCAATTTCGCACTCTCCTCAAAAGTGGAAGGTTTGGTCAATGTTATTGCTTCCATTGTTTATATCTCGCACCCTCTTTTCCTGATCAAATTCTATCATATTGAATTCTATAGTAACAAAAATGTTAGGAAATAGTTGATACCCCCTCTTTTGGTTCTTAACAGCCACATGACGGACTCTTTTCTTGGATATTTGTCTGCCATGCCAGCTACTAATTTTGTTAAGGATACGTATTGCACTATGGAACGAAATAAATAACAAAATATAAACTTAGTTTTGTAGGATGTGGCCATCCTTTTGCTTTGCTATTATCGGCCCCTCCTATCATTTCAATACCATGTGACCTTTCAATTTGTACAAATGAATTTCTTAGGTATTTCAAGATTTTGAGTTTAAACAAATTCAATTTGTAAGTTGAGCCGTGTTTTTATTTGCCTTGCAACACTTTAGTAGTGTAAACAAGACATGCTAAGCCGAGACCAAACTTGATTAGGCTTGAGCTTGACTCGGTTTGAGCTTTATTTACTAAAGCTTCAGTTCGGCTCGTGAGTAATTTTCAGGCCTAAGCTCGACTCGTTTATTATTTATTAATTAATCTATATACATTTATTGTTATTATATATATATATATATAGGGGAGGGTTATCTTGAGAACACTAAATATTGCGAGAACCGTGAGAAAGAATGAGAAAACCAATCAAAACCATTTTTTATTAATACAATCATCATTTTAATTAAAATACAACATCAAATAATTTCATTTCTTCTCTCAAAATCACTCTTATTAGATTTTTTACACATGTGTAAACATAACAAATTTACACATGTGTAAATGGCAAAATTACACATGTGTAAATTTTCTTTATTTCCGAATTCACATAAATTTAAACGTGTAAATTAAATTTTTAGAATTGTATTCGAATAATAATGACAAGTGTAAAAAGAAATTTTGAATTTCACTTGTTTTGATCAAGTTCTAGTGGTTTTTTCATTCGTTCTCACGGTTCTCACGATATTTAGCGTTCTCATTTAAACACTCTCATAATATATATATATATATATATATATATTTAATATAATATTATATATAATTCTAAGTATCTATTTATATTATAAAGCATTTGCTAAGAATACCTACAAAAATTAAGTAATTACAATTTATAGTGTTTATGGTACAACACTTAATTACCTTAGCGAGGAACATAATTGTCCTTCTCATTAAAGGGGCATAAATCCGCTTAACAAAGAAAATAATCATAAAATACTTTAAGCCATTTAGTGAATGAATCATAAACTGGTCTATCTATTTGAATTCTTACCGCAAGTAACCAATTTATTAATCATCTTTCTCATTGAAGGACCATAAATCCAATTAATAAAGAAAATGGTTTTAAATTACATTAAGCCATTTAATTGAATTAGAGAATGAATGTAAACTTTTACATCTATTTGAATTCTTACTGCAAGTGATAAAGGAACAAGTGATATTCTTTGATGGGATAAAGGAACAAGTGATTTCTCCCTCTTGCACTGTTGCTGTCGTACCGTAGTGTTGTGTACCCACGTATCCATGATAGAAGCCATTTACACGTTCACCTCCATTTCCTTGTTCCATGTTTTGTATTTTCAGTAACATTAGGTTTGTTTAGTTAGTGGGTTTAGTTTGTTAGTATATTCATCTTCTATTGCTTTTGTAAGCCTATAAAATGGCACCTATTATTCAAGTCAAGAATATGAATGAAAAATATGAATTGAGTCTTTTCTAAAAATCTTCAAGTTCTTTCAAGTTTCTATCTATTTTCTTTGGATCAATTGAATTGCGATTCGGTTCTTAACACGTAGTTGTGCACCACCAACCAGCCACCGCAACCCGATTCAACAACACTGTAGCCGACGTACGCAAACTTTAGCCGATAATAAGAAACCCGAGTTTTGTTACCGTTACTTGTTTTCCCATGACAGAGGTAAGTCACCGACTTCAGTTTGTTTATTATCTTTTATAGATGAATCCAACTTTGAGCATTTCAGAAAACTATATTTAACGGCGTCACTTATAACATCTTCACAGTTACTGCATATATTCCACCGAATTCCAAAAAGGTATTAGTCTACCTCTCATCTTTATGTATTATTATATTTGTTTATTTAGAAGTATTATAAACTTATATTTTTCAAAACAAGGTTTCTATGAATAGCAGGTTGAAACAAAAGGCAACTTGATAGTTTTCGAATTAGAGTAAGGAGAATTGATTCTTATCTGGAGCATATCATGTTTATATATTTTAGTTCACACATGAACCATAGTATATAAATATAGAGAGAAAAAATTAGGACCATTTGTGAACAACTTTTTGAGAGTGAATTAAGTGAACTAATCTTGGCCTTCATTTTTTAGATTAAAATGTTAAGATTGATATAACTCAAGTACTTTTAATTAAAATCACTTAATATTCTTATCTTTTAACTCTCTCTCTCTCTATCTCAGTTTTAATTATTTCCCTATTATTTTAATTATAAGAGATTAAAGAGCTAATGTTTATTTTTAAATAAACTCTTACGTTCTTTTTAAAATTAAATATTAAACCTAATTAAATTATGTTTATTTACGTATGTGTATACATGTCAGTATATACAAGACTTATACATTTGTGTATAATTACATCTTGTTCCCACAGGTTGGTAAAAACCAGATTTATACACATGTATATTATTCAAGAATATGTGTATAAACTAACAGTTGTGTATCTTGTATAAATTGATAGTTAGCGAGACTGTACACATGTGTATAAACTAACATCTGTGTATCTTGTATAAACTAATATTATCGAGACTGTACACATGTGTATACATTAACAACTGTGTATCTTGTATATACGGAAACTAGCAAGATTTTAGGAATTTTGATTATATTGTTTAATAAATGCAGTTTACAAAAGACGCAAATACCCTTCTGTCAATTAATTTAAAGAGAAGTTACAACATTATAATTACAATCTTGTCATTGTTTAAAAATCTCTAGATAATATAATCCAATGGCTTAGATTAGTTCACACAGTTCACTCTCAACCTATTGTTCACTCTAGAACTCTACACTATATATATATATAATTATAAAGCACATGTAAATGTCAAATAATACAATTACCATGTATGCATCAAATTATGACAAACCTTGCAATCTAGAGTGTAGTGTCGTTGTTGTCACACCCCGTGTTATCCGTTCACATAAGAGCGGGGCGTGATCTGAATGGCATCTTCATCGCACAGCGGAAGCAGAGGTGATGGCTAAGGTTTCTAATAACTGAACGCCCGCTAATTACTCGAATTTCCATGGGTTCCACTATTCCAACCGTGCCATACTTGTAATCATAACCTGAGAAAGAACATGCGAAAAATCAACATAAAGTTGGCGAATTCATAGTTTGTCTGTTTTTTTTCAGATGAATCATAAACATTTGAAAGTTTTGCATTCGAAAAACCGATTTGTGGGATCATAGTATCCCAAAGCATTTGAAATGTCATGACTGTATAACAGTATTGAAATGTTTTCTCATGTTGTTCGCAAATCCATGCATATAACTGTTATGTTTATAAACGGTAGTAAAATGTTTTCTGTTATCTTTGTAAACCGGTGTTGAAACCGTAGTATGTAGTTTTCCTATGGAATCTAATGATCAATCAGTGTGTAGCTAATACACTGACCTATGTGCCATAAGTAAGTAAATAACCAAACCAAGACAACTTTGTCATCATTTTGGGATCACAAAAGCACTCCTAACCGGTTAACATACCAGGAGTGGAACGTGTCTCAAACTCGATAGATCTATACCTTTTGCACCTTGGTCACTACGTGATTAATGGGGCCTCGCCCCTAATTGTGACCATGACAATCCCGTCACTAGTCATAAGACTCATGCATGTTACGAAAAGCTTTGTATAGCTTGTGAAAAACCGGTAAATTTAGTATAAAACCTTTCGTAAACCATTTAAATTCAGTGACATCTGTTTGTAACATGGTTTAGAAATATATGATTTTCATTTCATCGAAACATTTTCTGCTTTCGCAAAACTTGCATGTCTTTCCACCCCCGAAAACATTTATAAAAATATAAAACGGTAAAAAGTGGGGGTTATGAACTCACCTGGATAATCCAGTGCAAAGCTAGCTTAATTTGATTTCCATAGTGTTGTCTCCACAACTTGACTCGCTAGCATGCAATCTAGTGTATTCCTAAAACGGAAATAACTTGTAAGTTTTAAGAATATAAAGTAGCTATACTACGTGATACCGAGCTCTACCGAATCGTTACTCATACGATTCTATGAATGTGTTATTAACTTAACTCGGTTAACCAACCTATGGTTTTCTTAGAAACGATTATGTTTTCGAACGACTTGAAATGTATGTTTACTTAAAACATAACTATATTTCATGAAATCATATTTAGTCGTTATGTAAGTTGATGGATAATATTACGACTCTTCGTAGTTTTCGTAGATATAATGTATATATACTCGAAAATATATCCGTATGGATAATACATTTCGTATTCGCGGAGAGCCTGGCGTATCGTTTATAATAAATAAATAACGATGTAATCGTACGCTTGTTATAGTCTTGCGGAGTCGCGTCGTACTTCGTTTAGGCGTTGAAATCGAATATAATCAATATATATTATTGTTATAAAATCCTCCAAAGTATTCGAGTCGTCGACGTTTGAAATAAATAATATTATATTTATTTTATAAAAGTATTCAAAAATCTCGACGTTCGAATATATATAATTATATTCGTGTTATACTATTTCCGAATTCGTTGGCAATGATTTATCGATGTTTGAAAGATAGATTCCGAGTTTCGACTTTGAATTCCAGATAATTAAACATTATTTATCTTGTGGTCGATTGCCGAACGTTTGTTATTCTTGAATCGCGCTCGTTGAAAGATTGTCGGCTCGAGTTTTGAAAGTTTTTATATCGTCGTCAAATAAATATTTACCTATATTTATTTTATAATAACCGTTTGAAATCGGACGTTTTATCTTTGAATTGTAACGCGTTTCGTTTTACGGATTTTACAAAAATCAGGCAGAGTTTCCTCTGTTTTCGAACGATCCCGACAACACAAGTTGTCAATTTATTTATCAAAACGCAATCTGCAATGAACGCAAACAATATATATAATTTATCGTCGTGTTTCGAATATAACATTTCGCCGATTTAATATTTCTGATTTATATATTTAACTAACGTCGGTTCGGTTTTAACTATAAATTTTACGCGAATATTTTTGTCGGACCGATTATTATTTTTAACTTTTTGGCGATATGTTATTGTTTAAGGTTCGGTTTTTGAGCTCGGTTTCGCGTGCTAATTATCAATAATAATTATAACTAATATAATAAATTTTGCGTCTTAATTAATTTTTACCGAGTCTGGCGTTGACTCAATGACCGACAGATGACCAGTTGACCAGGTTTGACCCGAGTTTGACTGCATTGACCGAGTTGACTTCTGTTGACCGAACCAAACCGAGACACGCATATCCGAACCTGAAATCGAGAGTCAAACATAATCTGGACCAAAACGAAACTGAAATATTTAAACTTTTGCACTGAACCGAAGATGTTTTGAACTTGAACCGAAACCTGAGCCGAAATCTGAACCGGAACTAAGCTGAGTCGAGACCTGAGCCAAAACATGAACTGGACCGGGTTTGGAACTGAGTCGACCCAAGTGAACCGAACCCGAGCCGCATTTGAACAAACCCAAATCAAAACTGTTGCGACCTTTTTCGAACCCAAACCGAGACCCGATACAAAACTGTTGACTGAATTGAACTGAACCCCGAACCAAAATTGAACCAATACACCACTACCGTTGTCGCGACAGTCGCGTCGCGGAGACGCGACGGCTGCCACCGCCACAACAGTCACGAACCATCGTCGGCTTTGCCGTGCCCTGCCACCGGAATCTCCACTGCCACTGTCGCCGTTTTATCGCACCGGAACGGTCGTGCACCACAGCCACCGCTGCCGTGAGCGGCGCCGCCGCTACTCGAGCAGGAAAACCACAACCGACCGTCGTCGGTTCTCTCTCCTTCTTCACTGCTCTCTCTCTAACAGTCTCTCTCTCATGTATGAGTGTTGTTGTGTGGGTGTGTGTCACGTCGGAGATGGGCCAGCGGTCACCGGAATCCGGTGACCGGATACGAAAAGGAGAGAGGGGCAGAGAGTTTTGTATAAAGGGGCTAGGGTTTCTACAAAGAAAATGAGGAAGAGAGTTTAAGATGTTTATATAGGTCTAGGGTTTGTGGGTTGGGCCCAAGGCCCGTTGGCCCGTTTCTTGTCGTCTGCATGGCCCGTTAGCATTTCTAAGGCCCGTTTTCGCTCCCGAGCTTCGTAAAATGTCAAAATATATTTATATGAGTCGAGAGTGCTTAAAATTATATCGGGGGTCGGTGTTTGGCGTGATAACCCATGCGCTGCGTTAAAATCACGTATTTTGCTACGATCACCATTTTTATCCATTTTTCGATCTGGTTTCGACAACGAATAATAAAATTTAGTTACGAACCTAATTATATCGTAATATATTAATATCGAGGCGTATCTCGAGTCCGTTGCTTCTGTTTCGTTGTCAGTGCGTTCTGGTTTTCCGTGTAACTTCCGCTTTGTGCTTTGCTACGTTCAACGATCCAAATTTATCGCATAATCATAACTGTATGATAAATACAAGTATAAAATTCATGTTTTTAGATGTTGTCAGTATTTGTTTGGCATCAGTTCGCTTATCATTCAAATTCGCGTTTAGTGTCTTCGATTGTCGCCAAATCGCGTAACGTGAAGCAAGTAGACGTCCCTAGGCTCTCCAGAGGCCTGGTCGAGTTAATCTACATCTAATTACACTAATTATAACGGTATTACTATTTGATATGCGCTTTACAACCAGAAAACGCCGGTTGTCACAGTTGTGGTTTCCAATAAAAAACGGTTATAGTCTAGTTTTCATAAAAAAATATTTTATATTTTAAACCTAGTTCACTATAACCAATGGCTCTGATACCAATCTGTCACACCCTCAATTTTCACATGTGCAGTTTTACCGCAAAGTGTGTGACTGAATAGGAAGTAACCACTAATCATGTTGAACCAAACAGTTAAAATAATAAAAGCATCACTATCAATATGATTAGCGATAAGGTTTTAATTTGTTCAAAAGGCAGTTTATAATGCAACAGAAAATAAAGTTAAAAAAACCAATAGGAACTAAAACCACAAGTTAAATAAATGTTTAAAAACATAAAGTTTTAACGAACTACACACCCCAGTCGACTGCAACGTCGTCCATAGTTATACCTACTGATTTGCAAAGCATGCAACTACGTGTCAACAATAAAGTTGGCGAATTTTACAAAATTTAGTTTATCAAAAGTAAAGTTCACAATGTTTTTTATTTAAGTATGACTCGTATAGCTAACACTCATCACATGACTAAACTGTGTACCGATTGCTGACGTTTCATTTGTTTCCTGATTAATGTCTATCAACATCAATACAAGAGTGAAGGTTAGAAGTTCATGCCCGGCCTCCAGCACGGTGTAAGGTTTGTCAAACCTAATAGCGCTATCAACTAATACCCCCTGTATGCCCACCCGGTAATCTAAGCGGTAAAATGTAGGGACTTTCATGATAGAGTTTTCCGTTCAGTCCAGTGTACTTTCCACCTCCAGTGGATAGTATGTTTCAGTGGTTCACACAAAGAACACGCACATAGCCCCAACCAGGACTACTGTAAAGTGTTGTCCCAAACTAGGGACGCATGCTTTTAGAAAAGACTTGTGAACTCACCTTAATTTGCTTGGTATTAAACTTGAATGGTAATCAGGAAAGTCAATCTCTTCCTGATATGTTTATCGTTTCTGTAACACCCTGTAAAATCGTGTCCAATAGTATAGTGACACGTGTTGTATTTTTAAATATAGTCTGCTAAAGACCAATAAGGACTAAAGGCGTCAACATGCTCAATCTGAGCATCTGAGTGACGATCCGATGTCAACATGCTTGTAATTTGGCCTCTGAGTGACTAATATGTCAACATGCCCAGCCTCTGAGTGACATCAGAATCAACATGCTTATCATAAGCCTCTGAGTGATCCTTTGTGAAGTCCTAAACTCTCATACGTGCCATTTGTTGGACGAGAGAGTTCAATTTTGTAAATATGTGAAAGTTGGATGATGGAGGGATTAAAAGTGTCAACATGTTAATTTATACCTCTGAGTGACCTTTTAACGAACTTAGAGCTCGACAATGTCCGGGCATGATCCCGGGTATGCCAAGTATTGGCTACGGAGGGCTAAAAGTGCCAAAACGGTATTTAAAATGGTTTTTAGAAGCTTTAATAAGTTAAGGGGTTAAAAGTGTCAAATTTTGAAACTGGCCGTGGGGCGGTCACGGGCCGCGAGAGACCAGGCCTGGGTCTCTCGCGGGGCACGAGAATAGGTATGTTGCAGAAAGTTTTGTTTGGAGACCAAGCAAAACTCCAAAACCATTAATTCGAAACCATGGCTTCTCTAAACTGCTATGCCACGTTTTGGGACACTTGTAAGCTTCTTCTTACACCCCTAACCACCTAGCTTCACCTCCTTCAAGCTCTCCAACTATAAATAGGTGTTCAAGTGCCTCATTCCAACTTGCAACTTTCTAAATCATAACTCTTCTCCCTCCTCTGGAAGTTCCAAGCTGAAAGGAGCACCCAACTTAGATCTCTTGCATTCTAGGAACCTCTTGTAAGTGTTCCTTGCTCTTGCATTTTCGTTTATAGGCTTTTATAGCCAAAAGTCAAGTGTTTTACGGAAAACGCTTTAACTATCGGTTAAGACCATTATGGTCCAGCCATTGTTCGAAATGAACATGGCTAAGTGATCGTAATAAGGTAGGTGTTAGTCCCTATAAAGGGCACCTCCTGAAGATCACGTTTGCTAGACCAATTGACGGGTCAAAGTTATGAAAATAAAAAGTCAAACAGCGCATTTTTAAAAAAAAATCATAAATTGATCTTATATATGTTATAAAACCTGTTTTGACACTTAAATAAGTTGGTAATAATTATTAGAATATGTAAGAACATGTGCGGCTCGTCAATTTCAGTTCTAGGGTCGGTTCGCAACCGAAAGTCACGAAGTTTGACTTATGCTTTGACTTTCGATTCTGACCCGATTTAGATTAGTTACCTACTGATCTAAAGTTGCATTATGATCATAATATAATTTAGCATAACCCTCTGAGGTTAAATTACATGATCATTGTAACATTCGTCGAAAAACGGGTCTCAAAACCCGCTTCGTTTTATAATCAAATATTCGGTTAAATTTTCGTTGCGTATTTATTGTGCCGGTTATATTAAATGATACCAAATTAATAAATATTTTGAAGTTTAAAAACCATAATTAATAAATAATAATAATAAAATTAAATTAAAAAACAAAACAGGGTAGTCGGGTCTCGAACCCGGGTCTACCACGTAAACACACACACATCACACCACTCCGCCACACACATCTTTTGTGTTAAATACTTAAACAAATATCACTTAAGGTAAAACAAAGAAAGTCAAAACCTGTAAATCAGCGCGCCCAGAACTCGAAATCGCCGGCAAGAACGAAGATTCCGCAACCGTTGCTACTTTCCCTTGACTGAAACGCGTAAACTGATTTCGACATCAGTTATAACCGTTGCTTAACACTCAATTTTAGTCAAAACCGTTTGAAATCATTGACCATGAATCTTGACCCCTAATTTGAAACCAATCGGCCTGTCCCCATTATAAATACCCACTCAAACTCCTTGTAAACATTTCGCTCAGAACCGCACTCTCTTCCTGAAGCTTCATTCCTTCCAAAGCACGTCGCCGGAGATTTCGTACTCGCCGGAATATCGCCGGAACTTCTAAACCAGAAAACCGTAGTTCTCCAAACCGGTATAATCATCTAAACCTCCTTGCTATCTCTTGTTTAGTAAATTTATAGCTCAACACAGTAATCAAAACTGTTTAATCATGTCGGAATCATTGTCGGGATTTTGAATGGTGAAACGATGAAGTTGAATTAGTGTTTAAATATAAATAAAAACGGGTATTTAACCGGGTTAGACACACAGTCCAGCGGTGGACTGTGTGCAATTACAAGGCACACGTCCCGAGTTCGATGACACATGTTTCCGACTTTCTGAAATAAAACCAACATTTTTTAAACTTATTCAGATCAATTCACAGCATATATATAAAATAAATATAATCCAGTGTTTATACAGATTAGACACATAGCCCAACTGGTTGGGCTGTGTGCACTCGAACCGAAGGTCCCGAGTTCGATTCCGGTTTCTGTAACCGGTTTCGGCCATATTAAATCATCTTTAATAAAAACTAAATAAGGTTAAAGCTAGTTAGTATATATATATAATTAAAACAGAGAATATTTCGGGTTAGACACGTAGCTCAGTTGGTAGAGCTGCGTGCACGTATACGAGAGGTCCGAGTTCGAACCTCACTCGCCGCCTGAATGTCATGCAATCCGACCGGTCAGACCCGGTCAGACCTGTCAAGGTTAACATTTTTTTTAAATCTGTTTTCTTATTTTTATTTATTTAAGTTTAAAAATTATTTAAAAATACTTAAAAATAAGATTCCTAATGTTAAAAATTTGCAATACACTCATAAAAAATAAATCAAAAAAATCTCATTAAAAGCACTAATTAAAAATATTAATCTCAAATAAAATTTATGTATTTATCGAATCATTTCGTTATTATTTAGGTTAGTTTTCCCTCGTCGGTTGAATCATAAATTCGTGCGCATTCATCGTCATCAAGAAACGCATCCACTGTGAGTGAATCTCTACCAATTCCCCGTTTTAATCATGTTTTAGGGTGTATCATGTGTCGTACTATTCTTTTATTTTATTTAAACACTTGTGCATACATCATATCCGTGATCAAATGTGTATTGATTGTTGTGTTAATAATATGTAGATTAAATTTATCATTTCAGTGCACATCATTAGGCCCATCAGTTCCCCGTGGGATACGGGTTGAGCATCAGGAGCCTCATTAGATCGGCTCCGTTTGATTGAGCCTTGATCTCAAATACATCATCATTCATGTCATATACTCATCCAAAGTGGTTTGTGATTGTTTACATATATGTTTGCTCACTGTGATTAATGCACGAATTTCCTTTAATAAATAAAACAAGAAATTAGTTAAATTGTTTTATCAAGGTTCACTCGCCAACTTTTTGTTGACCCAAAATCTCCCCCGTTTTACACATGATACAGGTGATCCAGCCGAGACAGGAAACACTTAGGATGGCCTAGAAGAATAAACAAGTCTATGCTTTAGAATAAATCTATAGTTTCATTTTCCTTTGTAATTGTATGAATTTTGTTTTTGGATATTTAAGTTTGTAATTGAATTTAATAAATATGAAACATCTTAGTAAATATCATGAGCTTTGGTGATAACCCAATTATGCCCCGACTTTTATTCCGCTGCGGGTCGGGGTGTGACAGATTGGTATCAGAGCTTGTGACTATAGGGATATAGGATAGGTTATTAGACCCTTAGAGCCTATACTATAGTTGATTAAATTTTAATTGTTTATGCGTTACATGCAAAATTCATGATGTTTATATGTTTCATGTTTATTTTCACACCCAATGTTATGCAAGCACGCGCACAAATACATGTTATTATGCAATGCTCATCATAAATCATATCCTCATAACATATCGTATCTATGAGAGCACACACCTCACGATTTCCATGATTTTTGCAATGATTTTTGTATTTTTCAAATCACATCAAAGTGAGTTCTCATGACGGGCATGTAGTAACTGGAAGGGTACGAGTACCGGTAGTGGGAACGTCCTGTCTAGGCTTGGCATTCGTATAAATCCAAAATAAAGGACCAGTTTGCCTACCTAGGGACTAACGATGAGAGCACGAAGGACCTATTAGGCCAAAGCATGCTATACCAAACGTCGTGTGACTAACCCCACTTTGAGTTGTCATTGTGTCTACACCTGGACACCCTCCTACCATACATCTCGCAATCAATTTTTATGATTTTCATTCGGGTGGTGCGAGTGTTAACCCGCCGACACCAACGTGAATCCACCAAGCCCAATAGTCATGGGGCCCACATGACTACACAGGCAATGGTATGAGGGACATTGGAGGCCCAAACATGAGCAAACCCAAGACATCCTATGGATTAGTTAAATTATTGTCAGTTATGTTGTTTTTCATTCTTTTTACGACACATGTCACCTAGAAAATTCTTAAACTCACAATCTTCCTAAATATGTTCCTGTAGATGTCGGCTAGGCAACTACGTGGAGGTAGAAAGTCAGGAAAGTCAAGCGAACGCTTGGCCACACAAATTGCTAAACAAATGGCCGCAGTGCTTCCTGACATCGTGCTTCAAGTTCAACAAGCTCTCACCGCTAATCCCATCAACCCTCCCAACCAAGAAGACCAGAGCGTCGCCAACCCTCCTTCCAAAACCCCCAAGTGCACCTACAAACACTTCAAATCCTGCGATCCCCCAAAATATGAAGGGACCGAAGGTGTTACCGCCCTCCTTCACTGGTTTGAAGAAATGGAAAACACTTTCCTCAATTGCGATTGCCCCAAGGACCGTAAGGTACGTTACGCGACTGAAAGACTGTTTGGGGTAGCCCTTACCTGGTGGAACACTGAAAAGGGTAAGCGAGGAGTTGAAGATGCCATGGCCTTAACATGGGAAGAGTTAAGGGAACTCATGACAAGACGTTTCTGTCCAAGAAGCGAAATCAAAAAGCTGGAAGACGAATTCCATGCACTGAAACAAAAGGAAGGAGACCATACTTCATATAATAAGAGATTCTCGAGTTGAACCAGATGATCCCCAATTTGTTCACCCCCTTGTACCGCTTAGTCGAACACTACATTCGAGGCCTCCCTCGAAAATCCAAGATTCGGTTTTAAGCACTTCGCCTGCAACACTTGAAGCGCAATGGAGTTAGCTACAGAACTCACTGAGATATCGTATTCGAAACGGAAAATTCAAAGATGAGAAGAAGAAAGCACCCATTGAAACCCCAACTCCAAACCACCTCGTCTCATCCTCGAAGTTTGCTGGTAGAGGAAGCGAAATAGCAAGAATTTTGCTGTCACTCAAACCAAACCTCCTATCACTGTTGCACCGATCACCCAAATTGCTCCTCCAGC
The DNA here is from genome assembly GCA_947069175.1 of Scalesia atractyloides. NCBI lineage: Eukaryota > Viridiplantae > Streptophyta > Magnoliopsida > Asterales > Asteraceae > Scalesia > Scalesia atractyloides. The sequence goes on from CAMTDV010000023.1 coordinate 76,017,001, forward strand.
TGCACCATTCAAAAAGCCATATACTGGCCCACACCCAAATGCAACCGCTGTCAATACCATCACCCTCCCGAAAATCCCTGCCAACATTGCACAAGTTGTGGCCGTGCGGGTCACACCATCCAAACCTCCGTACCCTTCAACGAATGAACCGCAATCAACCTCCAACCCAAACCCAAAATCAGATAGTAAGCCAAACCCAACAACCCTTACTTCTACCACCTTCACAACACGCAGCCCACCTTACTACCAACCCAACTACCCCATGATGCAACCCATGCGAGCTTGTTTCAACTGGGGACCCAAACCACTTCAGGAACACATGTCCACGCCTAGTGAACATCATCCATGCCCAAGCTCACGAAAACCCGGTAAACCAAGCTAACCAAACTCCCCCACCTGCCAGAGGGAGAGCTTTCAATATCAATGCCAACCAAGCCAGGCCTGACAACAACGTAGTCAACGGTACGTTTCTCATCAATGGTAGTTATGCATCCATATTATTCGATACGGTGCGGATAAGAGCTTTGTGTCCTTAGCAATTTGAACCTATCCTCGACCAACCTCGTGTTAATCTCATCGAATCTCTAACGGTGGAAGTTGCTGACGGAAAACCCGTTTCATTAAATTCTATTATACGCAATTGTACTCTCACTCTAAACGATCACGATTTTCCAATTGACCTAATTCCTATGAAGTTGGGAAGTTTCGATGTTATAATCGGTATGGACTGGCTCAGCCAGCATCACGCTGAAGTGGTGTGCCACGAATAATTCATTCGCATTCCTCTTACAGACGGTCAGACACTACGTATTTTTGGGGAAACCCCTTCGAAAGGACTCAAATTAGTGTCCTGCCTTCAAGCCCGAAGATATCTCCGCAAGAACTATGTCGCATTCCTAACCCACGTCGTCAAGAAGGGAAAAAGGAGAGGAAACTCGAAGATATCCCAATTGTGAAGGAATTCCCACAAGTCTTTCCCGACGACATTCAAGGACTTCCTCCTGTGAGAGAATTCGAATTTCGCATCGATCTTGTACCTGGCGCTACACCAGTCGCAAAATCTCCTTATATGTTAGCCCCATGAAATGCAAGAGCTGGCCAGTTAACTCAAGAGCTGACTGACAAAGGATTCATACGTCCTAACTCATCGCCTTGGGGTGCACCTGTTCTTTTTGTGAAGAAGAAAGATGGAACGTTTCGCATGTGCATTGATTATAGAGAAAACAAGTTAACGGTTAAAAATCGCTATCCACTGCCTCGTATTGATGACCTCCTAGACCAACTACAAGGCGCCACTTGCTTTTCAAAAATCGACCTTCGTTCTGGTTATCATCAGCTCATAGTGCACGAAGAAGATATCCCAAAAACCGCCTTCCGACTCGTTATGGTCATTACGAGTTCATGGTCATGCCTTTCGGTTTAACCAACGCCCCCGCTGTCTTCATGGATTTAATGAATAGGGTATGCAAACCCTCCTCGACCGTTTCGTCATAGTCTTCATCGACGACATCCTTATCTACTCCAAGTCTAAATCCGATCATGAGCGACACCTTCGACTCATCCTTACACTCTTAAAGACTGAAAAGCTTTAAACTAAGTTCTCAAAATGCGAATTCTGGTTAGGAGAAGTACAATTCCTTGGACATGTCATCAATGAGCGAGATCGTAAGCCGTCATGGTGTACCATTAAGCATCATTTCAGACCGTGATGGTCGTTTCACTTCACGAACATGGCGAGCCGTACAAACCGCTTTGGGTACACGATTAGACCTCAGTACCGCTTTTCATCCTCAAACTGATGGTCAATCTGAACGCACCATCCAAACCCTTGAAGACATACTACGAGCATGTGTCATAGACTTCAAAGGGAACTTGGGACGCTCACCTACCATTAGTTGAGTTTTCGTACAACAATAGCTATCATTCAAGTATCGGTATGGCTCCTTTCGAAGCTTTATATGGTCGTAAGTGCCGATCTCCAGTATGTTGGCACGAAATTGGGGAAACGTAAATCACCGTACCAGAATTAATTCAAGAAACAACCGACAAGATCCTTCAAATTCGAAACAATCTTCTAGCGGCTCAAAGTCGTCAAAAGAGTTATGCTGACAAACGACGAAAGCCCCTGGAGTTTGACATTGGTGATCAAGTACTTTTAAAAGTATCACGTGGAAGGGAGTGGTTCGTTTTGGCCAGAAGGGCAAGCTAGCACCACGCTACGTAGGACCTTTCAAGATACTCGAAATAGTAGGTCCTGTAGCATACAAGCTTGACCTACCAGAAGAGCTCAACAGAATTCATCCCACATTCCACGTATCAAACTTGAAAAAGTGCCTTGCCGATGAAAACCTACATATTCCTCTAGAAGACATTCAAGTTGATGAATCGATGCACTTTGTTGAAAGACCAGTGGAAATCATGGATTTCGGAGAGAAGCGTTTAAGGCGAAGTCGTATTCCGATTGTCAGAGTATGTTGGGAGTCAAAGCGAGGACCCGAGTTTACTTGGGAACGTGAAGACTCAATGCGCGAAAAATACCGGCATCTTTTTCCAGTTACCACTACTGCTTAAATTTCGGGACGAAATTTCTAAAGTAAGGGATACTGTAACATTCATCGAAAACGGGTCTCAAAACCCGCTTCGTTTTATAATCAAATATTCGGTTAAATGTTCGTTGCGTATTTATTGTGCGGTTATATTAAATGATACCAAATTAATAAATATTTTGAAGTTTAAAAACCATAATTAATAAATAATAATAATAAAATTAAATAAAAAAAACAAAACAGGGTAGCCGGGTATGAACCCGGGTCTACCACGTAAACACACCATATCACACCACTCCGCCACACACATCTTTTGTGTTAAATACTTAAACAAATATCACTTAAGGTAAAACAAAGAAAGTCAAAACCTGTAAATCAGCGCGCCAGAACTCGAAATCGCCGGCAAGAACGAAGATTCCGCAACCGTTGCTACTTTCCCTTGACTGAAACGCGTAAACTGATTTCGACATCAGTTATAACGTTGCTTAACACTCAATTTTAGTCAAAACCGTTTGAAATCATTGACCACGAATCTTGACCCCTAATTCGAAACCAATCGGCCTGTCCCCCTTATAAATACCCACTCAAACTCCTTGTAAACATTTCGCTCAGAACCGCACTCTCTTCCTGAAGCTTCATTCCTTCCAAAGCACGTCGCCGGAGATTTTCGTACTCGCCGGAATATCGCCAGAACTTCTAAACCAGAAAACCGTAGTTCTCCAAACCGGTATAATCATCTAAACCTCCTTGCTATCTCTTGTTTAGTAAATTTATAGCTCAACACAGTAATCAAAAGTACGTTTATTCGTCGGAATCATTGTCGGGATTTTGAATGGTGAAAACGATGAAGTTGAATAGTGTTTAAATATAAATAAAAACGGGTATTTAACCGGGTTAGACACACATTCCAGCGGTGGACTGTGTGCAATTACAAGGCACACGTCCCGAGTTCGAATCACACATGTTTCCGACTTTCTGAAATAAAACCAACATTTTTTAAACTTATTCAGATCAATTCACAGCATATATATAAAATAAATATAATCCAGTGTTTATACAGATTAGACACATAGCCCAACTAGTTGGGCTGTGTGCACTCGAACCGAAGGTCCCGAGTTCGATTCCGGTTTCTGTAACCGGTTTCGGCCATATTAAATCATCTTTAATAAAAACTAAATAAGGTTAAAGCTAGTTAGTATATATATTAATTAAAACAGAGAATATTTGGGTTAGACACGTAGCTCAGTTGGTAGAGCTGCGTGCACGTATACGAGAGGTCCCGAGTTCGAACCTCACTCGCCGCCTGAATGTCATGCAATCCGACCGGTCAGACCCTGTCAGACCTGTCAAGGTCAACATTTTTTTTAAAATCTGTTTTCTTATTTTTATTTATTTAAGTTTAAAAATTATTTAAAAATACTTAAAAATAATATTCCTAAGGTTAAAAATTTGCAAAAACTCATAAAAAAATAAATCAAAAAAATCTCATTAAGAGCACTAATTAAAAATATTAATCTCAAATAAAATTTATGTATTTATCGAATCATTTCGTTATTATTTAGGTTAGTTTTCCCTCGTCGGTTGAATCATAAATTCGTGCGCATTCATCGTCATCAAGAAACGCATCCACTGTGAGTGAATCTCTACCAATTCCCCGTTTTAATCATGTTTTGGGGTGTATCATGTGTCGTACTATTCTTTTATTTTATTTAAACACTTGTGCATACATCATATCCGTGATCAAATGTGTATTGATTGTTGTGTGAATTATATGTAGATTAAAATTATCATTTCAGTGCACGCATTTCATTAGGCCCATCAGTTCCCTGTGGGATACGGGTTGAGCATCAGGAGCCTCATTAGATCGGCTCCGTTTGATTGAGCCTTGATCTCAAATACATCATCATTCATGTCATATACTCATCCAAAGTGGTTTGTGATTGTTTACATATATGTTTGCTCACATGTGATTAATGCACGAATTTCCTTTAATAAATAAAACAAGAAATTAGTTAAATTGTTTTATCAAGGTTCACTCGCCAACTTTTTATTGACCCAAAATCTCCCCCGTTTTACACATGATACAGGTGATCCAGCCGAGACATGAAACACTTAGGATGGCCTAGAAGAATAAACAAGTATATGCTTTGGAATAAATCTATAGTTTCATTTTCCTTTGTAATTGTATGAATTTTGTTTTTGGATATTTAAGTTTGTAATTGAATTTAATAAATATGAAACATCTTAGTAAATATCATGAGCTTTGGTGATAACCCAATTATGCCCCGACTTTTATTCCGCTGCAGGTCGGGGTGTGACAATCATAATCAGAATCCAAGTTTATGTACAAGTACCATAATTATGCCATCTTTGACCAAATTGCCCTTTTGTATAAAACAAGGTTTTAGATGATATTAAACTTGAAATGAGTTTCTAACTAATGTAATATTATAAGTAGGATTATTTGGGATATTAAACCAAGTTATAAATTGAGTTTTCAAACAAGTCCTTAAACTATGTCAATAAATGGCGATTTTAGCCATTGAGACTCATAAACTAGTTTTAATCAAATCTTTTACCTACTAATATGTTATTAGATAACACATCTAAGACTTTTGAATCTAAACTAAACATCAGTTTTCATGAAAATCGCATAAGGACGCCATTTTACGACATAAGCGCCATTTAAGCGCATAGTATGGTTTCAAACCATGCTATTAACCAAGACTTGATACCTACTGATTTCAAAACTTATTTTAAACATATTTACAGTAGGTACATGTTATAAACTCAGAATCCCAAATAATTTATAAATTATGTGTAAAATAACCAAAATGCCCCTTCGGTGCATAGTTTGGTCATAAAAGGTAAAATACACATATAATTGGTATCCTACTGATATTATATTATAAATAAATTATTTTCCAGAATACTCATGATTATAAACTTAAAATATGTTCAAGTTCTTTTATACGGTAAATAATTACCGAAGTGCCCTTATAAGGCATAGTTTCGCTTTAAAACATAACGGGCATATAAGTTGGTATCCTACTGATATCTTAACTTATTTAAAATATAATGGCATATAGAACTTGTCCATGACTTATCCGGTTACCCGATATCGCTAACATGCGCACGGTTACGTATATGTAACTATTTTTCGAAAATTAACCGAAACGGGTTTAACCTTGTCCCTAAGTCTCAAAATCCAGAATGTGTATAGTTTACCCATATTATACAAGTCAAGGTACTTGTTGGGATTAAACTACATTCTATCCAATCATCATTTAATCTAGCGTCATACTTTTTGATCAAGTACGCTAGTCGGTCTAAGTCAATGACTTAAATAAGACCGTTAGTATTTAATTGGTTAGCTTATGCCATAATCCAAACTAGAGACTTGTCGGTAAATGCGATCTGCACTTAGCTCATTTTGAATTCAGCTGAGTTATTAAAACTAAAAGAAGAAAAGCTCAGGTAAATACTCTCGACTTATTTCCCCTATACGGGCTTGGGTTACGGTAAATTATTAACGCTTCGTCGGAAACGGGATTCAATCGAACATCAGTTCGGAGATAATAAATCCGCATATTCTTTTTTAATCAGTTCTGTTTGATAATTTAAACATCGGGGGTTAACTACCATGTCCTAGATATCCTCGGCTCATTACAATAGAAATGGCCACGACCTTAGCGCGGGTGTAGGCATACACCCGATAGACGCTCAATTATGCATTCCCATAACTTTGGGAGGAATTGACTCCTTCGTGACTCCAAAGTGGTGTGTACGTTAATTGTGTCTCGGTTTACGTACCGAGCCCCTTATGTATGACAAACATGTAAATCTGTTAACAAGGTTGGACGGTCAATTAACCCAAGTTATAAAAAGATTTTGTGCTGATATGCACTTAAAAATTTTTGGAATGTTTTCAAATGAGTCGGTTAGGTGTATTTACCAGCGAAAGCTGACGTATCTTCAAAAGACTAATCTGCAGGTACAATACAAAAATAGGTCGGAAGTGCTCGGTAGTGATAGAGGATCTTGCAAATCCTAAATCTGCCCAAAGTCTGTTTTATATTCTTTCCATGTACAATTTATGATTCGCCTGTGGATCTTCTATTAAGAGCCTGTATATTATTTTGTATTTTCGAACATTCGGTTTGTAATAGTAATTTTACTCCAAGACTTCCGCTGTGCCGTATTTAATTGACTATGATGATTATCAACTGACATCACGATACCCCCACCTGGGCCCACCGGTGTATGGATTTCGCATAAGGACGCCATTTTACGACATAAGCGCCATTTAAGCGCATAGTATGGTTTTAAACCATGCTATTAACCAAGACTTGATACCTACTGATTTCAAAACTTATTTTAAACATATTTACAGTAGGTACATGTTATAAACTCAGAATCCCAAATAATTTATAAATCATATGTAAAATGACCAAAATACCCCTTCGGTGCATAGTTTGGTCATAAAAGGTAAACTACACATATAATTGGTATCCTACTGATATTATATCATAAATAAATTATTTTTCTAGAATACTCATGATTATAAACTTAAAATATGTTCAAGTTCTTTTATACGGTATATAATTACCGAAATGCCCTTATAAGGCATAGTTTCGCTTTAAACCATAACGGGCATATAAGTTCAGTCACCTTCGACCTTAATAACCTTGGAGGTTTGGAACTAGTCCCTTACCCCTGGATAGAAGGATAACTTCCCTTAACTATCCTGATAGAAGACCCCTTCGTACTTAACTATCATTTCTTGGCGAATATGTGGTCTACGCCACTTGGCATAATCAATCTAATAAGATCCTCTTATGTAACATTGAGAAATGTTCATACTCTTGGTAGTGTGGCTTGAGGAACCACACTAGCCGTCAGGCCAATGTGCCTAATTAATTGTTCAAAGGGACATGCTGATATGCCATTACATCTGATATGATGTAGGCCACTGTGCCTAATTAATTGTCCAACGGGACCGACTGATATGCCATATACATCTGATATGATGTAGGCCAAGGTGCCCAATTATTGTCCAATGTGACAGGCTGACATGCCATATGTATTATGTCTTAAGTGACAGGCTGATATGCCATATATATATTATGACAAATATGACCGGCAAAGGTGCCCAATTATTATGTCCATTAGGGACAAGTCTATGAGCTATATAATTGTCAATAATGACAATGATAGTTGTGACATTGCAATTCACTGTCCAATTTTATATGGACTACGTCCAAATTGTAATTTGCCTATGATGGTCCTATTAAGACCTAGGCCAAACAAAGATATGTTAAGCCTAAGAGTTGTGATGTTATTCACACTAGAATAGGCAATGGATTGTTATATCCAATATTGAAAGCCGATATGGTTGATAGCCATTGCTAAATGAAGTTTTATTGGTATATAGAAACCAAGACTTAAAGATGGCTAACTCAAATGAAGCACAAAGTAGCCACAGGAATGTTGAACCCAGCAATGCTGAAAATAAAAATATTAATGATAATGATTTCCAAGCTCGCATTGATGAGGCTGTGGAAAGGGCCATGGGAAAGGCTATAGAAAGGCTTAGAGAGTCGAGTGCCACTCGCTCTAGACCCCTATCGATTCCACCATCTTCAGCTCATAGGGAGAGCTCTGTTCACTTTCAAATGTGAAGAGTGAACCAAGGAAAATAGATCTTACTGAAAAGTCCAGTTCTATTAAGGACGGATGTACTTATAAGTATTTCGTCTCATGCAAACCCCGAGAATTTAACGGAGAGAAAGGAGCTGTAGAAGCCCTAAAGTGGCTAGACGAGATGGAGACGATAGTAGATATCAGCAACTGTGCTGATAAGGATGTGGTCAAGTACGTATCACAATCCTTCAAGGGCGATGCCCTAATATGGTGGAAAGCCATGATTCAATCAACAGGTAAGGTACACCTGTACAACTTGGAGTGGTCCAAGTTTGTTGAATTGGTAAAGGAAACATACTGCCCAACCCATGAGGTGGAGAAGCTAGAGACAGACTTCTTGTCTCTATCAATGAAAAACCTAGACTGTCGAAAGTATGTTTCCAATTTCAATTCCCTATCTAGGTTGGTTTCCTATTTGATCATCCCAGAATCCAGACGCATTACGCGTTTCATAAATGGGTTGGCGCCCGAAATAAAGGGCATGGTAAAGGCTGCGCAGCCTAGTACCTATAGGTCCGCTGTAGACCTATCTCTTTCCCTTACCCTAGATCTGGTCAGACAAAAGTCAATTAGGACTGAAACTAACGGAAAGAGGAAACGGGAGGATAATAACTCCCAAAGATTTAAGAAGAAAGGAATTTCGGGTTCATGAAGAACCAGCACGTGTCTAATGACAAACCTCTGTGCAAAAATTGTAAATATAGGCACTGGGGACAGTGTAGTATAAATCCACAAACCAAACACTGTGGTATCTACAAAAGAAAAGGGCATAAGACCTTAGATTGCAAGGATCTTAAGGATGCAGTTTGCTATAAATGCAATGAAAAAGGGCATATAACATACAATTACCCCAAGAAACCCAAAAGTAATGATGCAAAGCCTGGAGAAGCCAAGAAAGGGAATGCCCGTGCCTTCCAAATGAATGCCAGGGAGGCCGTTAATGACAACTATGTCATAACAGGTACTTTCCCCATTAATGATACTTATGCTAGAGTCCTTTTTGATTCGGGTGCAGATAAATCATTTGTTGATCATAAGTTTACTAAACTATTAAACATGCCCATAAGAACTCTAGATAAAATTTATGAGATAGAACTTGCCGACGGAACCTTAGAAACTGCATCTTCCATTCTTAATGGATGCTCTATATCCATTAAGAATCATTCCATCCCTATCTCTCTTCTGCCAATGAAATTGGCGGGGTTTGATGTTGTCTTAGGCATGGATTGGTTATCTCATAACCAAGCCCGCATTGCCTGCGATAAAAAGCTCATCGAAATCAAAACCCCATCTGGTGAAATGATCACCATCCCTGGAGACTCACACTATGGACTGCCAGACAAGGTATCGTTATTTAAGGCATCCAAGTGTTTGAGAAGAGGCTGTGTTATTTACATGGCACAAGTTGCCATAAATGAACCTAAACCAAACATGGAAGACCTCCCAGTCATTTCAGAGTATCCCGATGTATTCCCAGAAGAATTACCAGGTCTACCTCCAGACAGGCAAGTGGAATTCAGGATTAATATCATACCAGGGGCAGCACCCGTAGCTAGAGCTCCATATAGGCTAGCACCTACTGAAATGAAGGAGTTGAGGACGCAACTAGACGAACTCCTAGGGAAAGGCTTTATACAACCTAGTTCCTCACCTTGGGGAGCTCCAATCCTCTTTGTTAAGAAGAAAGATGGATCAATGCGGATGTGCATCGACTACCGGGAGCTGAACAAACTAACAATTAAGAATAGATATCCTCTGCCCAGGATCGATGATTTATTCGACCAGCTTCAAGGGGCTAGTTAATTTTCTAAGATAGATTTGAGATCAGGATATCATCAACTGAAGGTTAGAAGTGAAGATGTTCCTAAGACAGCCTTCAGGACCCGCTATGGTCATTTTGAATTTTTAGTGATGCCTTTTGGACTCACAAATGCACCGGCAGCATTCATGGATCTCATGAATAGAGTCTGCAAACTGTATTTGGATAAGTTTTTCATTGTCTTCATCGACGACATACTTATCTATTCTTATAATCAAGCTGATCACGAGAAACATCTTCGGTGCATCCTAGAATTATTAAGGAAGGAGAAACTTTATGCAAAGTTCTCTAAATGCGAATTTTGGCGTAGAGAAGTCCAATTTCTTGGACACATGGTAAGTGAGCGTGGTATCCAAGTGGATCCCGCCAAAATTGAGGCCATAATGAATTAAGAAGTACCCAAGACCCCAACAGAAATTTGTAGTTTCCTAGGATTGGTTGGATAGTACAGGAGATTCATTGAGAACTTTTCAAGAATAGCCACTCCTTTAACTACCTTGACCCGTAAGAATGTTAAGTATAATTGGGGTCCAAAGCAACAAGAATCTTTTGAGGTTCTTAAACACAAGTTGAGCAATGCTCCTGTGTTATCTTTACCTGAGGGTGTTGAGGAATTTGTAGTCTACTGTGATGCATCGCACACTGGCATGGGCTGTGTGCTAATGCAAAAAGGCAAGGTGATTGCCTATGCATCACGACAATTAAAGGTGCATGAAAAGAATTACACCACCCACGATTTGGAATTGGGTGCCGTTTTATTTGCACTAAAATTGTGGAGACAGTACTTGTATGGTACGAAGTGTATTATATACACTCACCATAAAAGTCTTCAACACCTGTTCAATCAAAAGGAATTGAACATGTGACAACGTCGGTGGATGGAAACACTTAATGATTATGATTGCGAGATTCGCTACCATCCCAGCAAGGCAAATGTAGTTGTCGATGCCTTAAGTCGCAAGGAAAGGGTTAAACCTATTAGGATTAACGCTAAGAGCCTTGAGCTCAGAAATAGCTTAAGTGAGAAGCTATTAGATGCGTAAAAACAAGCCTTATTAGAGGCTAATATTCCTAATGAGGGATTAGGCGGAATTGTTGATCAATTAGCGCTTGGAAAGGATGGAATCCTAAGATTTAATGATAGAATTTGGGTTTCGATCTTTGGAGTACTTAGAGATCTAATCCTCCGAGAAGCGCATAGTTCAAGATACTCAGTTCACCCAGGTGGTGACAAGATGTATCAAGATTTGAAGAAGAATTATTGGTGGATGGGTTTAAAGAAATCCATAGCCACTTATGTAGCTAAGTGTCTGACGTGTTCGCAAGTTAAGGCCGAACATCAGAAACCGTCAGGACTACTGCAACAATTAGAGATTCCCACTTGGAAATGCGAAATGGTAACTATGGATTTGATTACCAAGTTACCTAAGACCAAAAGTGGAAATGACACTATTTGGGTCATTGTAGACAGACTGACTAAGTCAGCTCCTTTCTTGCTAATCAAAGAAACGTATAATTCAGATAAATTGGCTAAGTTGTATATGGACAAGATTGTGTCCCTACACGGTGTGCCAGTATCTATTGTATCTGACAGAGATACTAGATACACATCTCACTTTTGGAAAGGTTTCCAACAATCTTTAGGCACACGATTGAACTTTAGTACGGCTTACCATCCGCAGACTGATGGTCAAAGTGAGCGTACTATCCAGACACTGGAAGACATGCTTAGGGCATGTGTGATTGATCTAGGTGGAAGTTGGGATGACCACTTGCCCCTAATAGAATTCTCCTACAATAATAGCTATCATACAGCATCAAGGCTGCTCCTTTTGAGGCCTTGTATGGGAGAAAATGTAGAACGCCCGTGTGCTGGGCAGAAGTTGGGGAAGCCCAACTATCAGGACTTGAGATTGTCCTGGAGACCACGAAAAAGATTGCGCAAATCCGTGATCGTCTCAAAGCTGCCAGGGATAGGCAGAAGAGTTATGCTGACAAGAGGCGTAAACCTCTTAAGTTCCAAGTAGGGGACAAAGTTATACTAAAGGTATCACCCTAGAAAGGTGTGGTGCATTTTGGGAAGAAGGGCAAGTTGAGCCCAAGATAATTGGACCATTCGAGATAGTCGAATGTGTCGGCACCTGGCTTATAAGCTCAGATTGCCAGAGGAGCTTAGTGGAATCCATGATGTATTCCACATATCTAATCTTAAGAAATGTCTAGCCGATGAGTCGCTAGCAATGTCGCACAAAAGATGTGCAGATGGATGAAAATCTGAGGTTCGTTGAGAAACCAATTTCGATCGAGGATCGACAGGTTAAGAAGCTCTGACGAAAAATGATACCTATAGTAAAAGTTTAGTGAGACGCTTTTAGAGGTCCTGAGTATACATGGGAGGTTGAGTCCACTATGCGACAAAAGTACCAAAATCTTTTTGAATAAAATCTCGAGGTCGAGATTTCTTTTAAGAGGGTGAGGATGTAACACCCTGTAAAATCGTGTCCAATAGTATAGTGACACGTGTTGTATTTTTAAATATAGTCTGTTAAAGACCAATAAGGACTAAAGGCGTCAACATGCTCAATCTGAGCCTCTGAGTGACGATACGATGTCAACATGCTTGAAATTTGGCCTCTGAGTGACTGATATGTCAACATGCCCAGCCTCTGAGTGACATCGGAATCAACATGCTTATCATAAGCCTCTGAGTGATCCTTTGTGAAGTCTTAAACTCTCATACGTGCCATTTGTTGGACGAGAGAGTTCAATTTTGTAAATATGTGAAAGTTGGATTATGGAGGGATTAAAAGTGTCAACATGTTAATTTATACCTCTGAGTGACCTTTTAACGAACCAAGAGCTCGACAATGTCCGGGTATAATCCCGGGTATGCCAAGTATTGGCCACGGAGGGCTAAAAGTGCCAAAAAGGTATTTAAAAAGGTTTTTAGAAGCTTTAATAAGTTAAGGGGTTAAAAGTGTCAAACTTTGAAACTGGCCGTGGGGCGTCACGGGCCGCGAGAGACCAGGCCTGGGTCTCTCGCGGGGCGCGAGAATAGGTATGTTGCAGAAAGTTTTGTTTAGGAGACCAAGCAAAACTCCAAAACCATTAATTCGAAACCATGGCTTCTCTAAACTGCTATGCCACGTTTTGGACACTTGTAAGCTTCTTCTTACACCCCTAACCACCTGCTTCACCTCCTTCAAGCTCTCCAACTATAAATAGGTGTTCAAGTGCCTCATTCCAACTTGCAACTTTCTAAATCATAACTCTTATCCCTCCTCTGGAAGTTCCAAGCTGAAAGGAGCACCCAACTTAGATTCTCTTGCATTCTAGGAACCTCTTGTAAGTGTTCCTTGCTCTTGCATTTTCGTTTATAGGCTTTTATAGCCAAAAGTCAAGGTTTTATGGAAAACGCTTTGACTATCGGTTAAGACCATTATGGTCCAGCCGTTGTTCAAAATGAACATGGCTAAGTGATCTTAATAAGGTAGGTGTTAGTCCCTATAAAGGGCATCTCCTGAAGATCATGTTTGCTAGACCAAATGACGGGTCAAACTTATGAAAATAAAAAGTCAAACAGGCCATTTTTCAAAAAAAAAATCATAAATTGATCTTATATTTGTTATGAAACCTGTTTTAACACTTAAACAAGTTGGTAATAATTATTAGAGCATGTAAGAACATGTTCGGCTCGTCAATTTCAGTTCTAGGGTCGGTTCGCAACTAAAAATCGGAAGTTTGACTTCTGCTTTGACTTTCTATTCTGACCCGATTTAGATTAGTTACCTACTGATCTAAAGTTGGATTATGATCATAATATAATTTAGCATAACCCTTTGAGGTTAAATTACATGATCATAATCAGAATCCAAGTTTATGCACAAGTACCATAATTATGCCATCTTTGACCAAAATTCTCTTTTGTATAAAACAAGGTTTTAAATGATATTGAACTTGAAAATGAGTTTCTAACTAATGTAATATTATAAGTAGGATTATTTGGGATATTAAACCAAGTTATAAACTGAGTTTTCAAACAAGTCCTTAAACTATGTCAATAAATGGCGATTTTAGCCCTTGAGACTCATAAACTAGTTTTAATCAAATCTTTTCAAGGTAAATCTTTTACCTACTGATATGTTATTAGATAACATATCTAAGACTTTTGAATCTAAACTAAACATCAGTTTTCATGAAAATCGGATAAGGACGCCATTTTACGACATAAGCGCCATTTAAGCGCATAGTATGGTTTCAAACCATGCTATTAACATAGACTTGATACCTACTGATTTCAAAACTTATTTTAAACATATTTACAGTAGGTACATGTTATAAACTCAGAATCCCAAATAATTTATAAACTATGTGTAAAATGACCAAAATGCCCATTCGGTGCATAGTTTGGTCATAAAAGGTAAAATACGCATATAATTGGTATCCTACTGATATTATATCATAAATAAATTATTTTTCCAGAATATCATGATTATAAACTTAAAATATGTTCAAGTTCTTTTATACGGTATATAATTACAGAAATGCCCTTATAAGGCATAGTTCGCTTTAAAACCATAACGGGCATATAAGTTGGTATCCTACTGATATCTTAACTTATTTAAAATATAATGGCATATAGAACTTGTCCATGACTTATCCGGTTACCCGATATCGCTAACATGCGCACGGTTATGTATATGTAACTATTTTTCGAAAATTAACCGAAACGGGTTTAACATTGTCATTTAAGTCTCAAAATCCAGAATGTAGTTTACTCATATTATACAAGTCAAGGTACTTGTTGCGATTAAACAACATTCTATCCAATCATCATTTAATCTAGCGTCATACATTTTGATCAAGTACGCTAGTCGGTCTAAGTCAATGACTTAAATAAGACCGTTAGTATTTAATTGGTTAGCTTATGCCATAATCCAGACTAGAGACTTGCCGGTAAATGCTATCTGCACTTAGCTCATTTTGAATACAGCTGAGTTATTAAAAATAAAAGAAGAAAAGCTCAGGTAAATACTCTCGACTTATTTCCCCTATACGGGCTTAGGTTACGGTAAATTATTACCGCTTGGTCGGAAACAGGATTCAATCGAACGTCAGTTCGGAGATAATAAATCCGCATATTCTGTTTTAATCAGTTTTGTTTGATAATTTAAACATCGGGGGTTAACTATCGTGTCCTGGATATCCTCGGCTCATTACAATAGAAATGGCCACGACCTTAGCGTGGGTGTAGGCATATACCCGATAGACGCTCAATTATGCATTCCCACAAGGTTGGGAGGAATTGAATCCTTCGTGAGTCCAAAGTGGTGTGTACGTTAATTGTGCCTCGGTTTTCGTACCGAGCCCCGTATGTATGACAAACATGTAAATCGGTTAACAAGGTTGGACGGTCAATTAACCCAAGTTATAAAAAGATTTGTGCTGATACGCACTTAAAAATTTTTTGGAATGTTTTCAAAATGAGTCGGTTGGGTGTATTTACCAGCGAAAGCTGACGTATCTTCAAAAGACTAATCTGCGGGTACAATATGAAAATAGGCCGGAAGTGCTCGGTAGTGATAGAGGATCTTGCAAATCCTAAATCTGCCCAAAGTCTGTTTTATATTCTTTCCATGTACAATTTATGATTCGCTTGTGGATCTTCTATTACGAGCCTGTATATTATTTTGTATTTTCTAACATTCGGTTTGTAATAGTAATTTTACTCCAAGACTTCCGTTGTGCCGTGTTTAATTGACTATGATGATTATCAACTGACGTCACGATACTTTCCACCCGGGCCCACCGGTGTATGGATTTCGGGTTGGAAATCCGGGGGTGACAGTTTCACTTAGTTTAATTTATGAATTTCTACACGTAATCTAACACATAATCACCGAATCACGTTTTCATGCAATTACACGTTTGGGTAAGTTAGTGCAGATGATCGTCTGATTCCATATAACGCATTCATAGACACCCGTTAACGTTTTTAATAACATATAACACTTTATGATAATATATATGCACATTTAAAACGTTCACAAACACTTTCAGCTCAATGCAGTTTTATATCAGATTTTAGGTAGTTTTCTGGAATTTATTTAAAATACTAAAGGAACTCTATAAAATTATTTTAACGCAACATGTTTTCCAATCCCTGAATACTAGTATATTTTTCTCATGACCTAAATCTTTATATAAAAATCATTTAAAATCATTCTTTACACCTAGGACTGATTATAACTTTCTGATGAGGATAGTTTACGTCAAAAATCATTTAAAATCATCGTTTATTCTTTTTACGAAATTCCGGTTGGAGATTTTTGGAATCACCTGTAAGTACTTACAGAAAAATTTCAGATTATAACTCAATTCCTACATTGAGTTATGACCTGGGCTGCAAATTCTGACAGAAAATGCAACCTAGACCTTTGACACGAAATAAATCATTTAAAATACCAAACAACGTTGAAAAAATTGTGATTTCAGTTGGGTTTGAAAGATATTTCTTGGAAGTTCATTATGGACTCAAGAAATAACAATTTTTGATAAAATTTGATCCGGTTACAGCTGTTTAAAGTCGGCTGTAACTTTCTGGATAGAACTTGTTTAGTCACCCGAACCCACAACAATTAATTTATGAACCCAATGACCCATATATTTTATTCACAGCAGGTTTGTGTCACAAAATAGATCATGTAATCACTGATTTATCACTAACCACCGAGTTAAACCCATACACAACACCCGAGGGACTTACCCAAACCCATGTTCGACCATAACGCCAACTATAATGATTTTTAACAATCCAAGTAATCAACAAGCTTCGAGATTCACTATCTAAATAGAAAAACCTATATCACATACTAAATTCATGCATGATCATTAATATTTATCGCAATACACGAGAATTATCCCACAATTAATACCCTAGTGACTTGACCAAACTTACAACGACCCAAACATTATATACACATGATCTCTAGCATCTAACACTCAATATAATCATCAGATAATCATGTACTTCAAGCAATCGCAACCAAGATATAATATAAAACAAGAATATAAATTTACCGAGTTACACTTGTGGTGAGGGTCGCTAGAGTTTGAACCGAGGACTTGGATAGCTTTGCTTTGGGCTCTTGGTTGTCGAAGAAGAGAAGAGATGGAATGATCACAAGTTTGTGTGTGAGTGGTTTAGGGTTTGTTTTGGGGAAGTTACAATGTGATAACATGCAAAATACTAAATTAAATGGGGTTTCATGTTTGTGGCGGTTTGGGGATTAGATGGGTTGGGCCGTAGGAAAAGGGTAGCAAATGGGCTATTGTTTGGAAACAGTAGGCTAATGGTTGGCGGTTAGGTGTGTGTCTGACTTTTAAGTCTCACATTTGGATTCCATATCCACTTGATCTAGTCAACACCACGCATTTCATAACCTCCACTACAACATATTCTAACTTATAGTATTTCAATGATACATAAACACCCTCATGCATTCAAACATGAACATTATTATTATTATTATTATTATTATTATTATTATTATTATTATTATAGACCAACTAATATAAATCAATAAATATTATGCTATAGTTCGGACCCCACAAATTTCGAGTTACGCGAGTGGATTGGATTAACAAGCGAGACATGTACTTTGGTTCAATACAATATGGATTTGGTTTCGAATATTCGTTAACACACTATAAATTAGATACGTATATAATCAATTTGTCATACAAGTATTTCGTTTATCTAAATAATATAAGTATAAAATTTAATTTATAAGTGCAAAAACAATTACTTTTTACCTTGAGATTACGAGTTTTCACAAATAATCAAGTTGTTTAAGAAAGATTTTGTGACATCAAAATCTGAACTAACTCATCTCTTACTTTATATATATTTATACATTTATTTTGGATAGCTTCCTAGCAACACGTCATCAAGGCCATCTAGCACATTATCAACGCCATCTAGCAACAGTTGTCATCCTAAATAGGGGCGGACCTACGCTATATGAAGGGGTAGCCTCCACTACCCCTTGGCGCTCCGGTGGTAGTGTAAATTTTAGAAAAATTTGACTTTTTTTTATAAAAACGTTACCCTAACGAAATATTTTCTAAATCCGCCACTGATCCTAAAATACATAGATAGCTTCCTAAGTTATTATCTAAATGGCATACTAAAGGATGGTGCCAAAAATACACCAAAACAATAAAGAACCTTGATTCAAATCCATTCTACCCTCTAGTAACCATAGCAATTGAATATGAAGATCAGCAAGAGATGGCATTACACGAAGAAAATACAATTAACTGATCAATTTAACTTGTAAAATTTACCATGTATGAAAATAGTCTTCCTTATATTCACATTTGACACACTAAGTACTCGAAGGTTTTTATTTTATAACTAAAACTCATCACACGTAACTAGGTTGATTATGAAAATTTTAAAAATACAAATTAAAAGAAAACTAATAAATAATAATTTTAATTTTGAAAATGATATATTTTAGTTATAAAAAACTAAATATTTATTTGAATTACAACAATATTTACTTAAGTAAAAACTACAACCTATTTATTATTTAATTGACATGTGTAGGACTAATGACAACGTAACGATTTAAGTGAACTTTCGAAACCGGTTAGATCTCTCCTCCAGTTATGAAAACATTGCCTAAGTGTTTTATTACCGTTGCAACGCGCAGGCTCCCTACTAGTTCATAATAATGGTGTTGTACCTCATACTTAAGGTGTTTAAAAAAAGGTTTTTTACTTTTAACTCAAAATTTTCCATCTTTTGCAATTTAGACTCACAAAATTTGATCTTTTTTTTTATTTTTAATCCAAAACTTTTCATCTTTTACAATTTAACCTCATAGATTTTTTTACTTTCAACCTTAATCCAATATACTTTTCATCTTTCCGAAATTTTGTTTTACATTTCGTTCTAACTTTTTGTGAGTTAAAATGACACAACGTGCGTGTCTGATTCAACGTTTTTACGTTTTGATCTAAATTTTGCGAGTTAACATCGTGCAACATGCGTGTGTGGTTCAACGTTTTTACATCTATTTTTTCCATTTGACAGGTTCGTCGCAACAAGTGGATCCTAGATCGACTTAGCTATTATTTTTTATGTTTTACTTTTCGTTCTAATTTGTTCTCATTAACACACCTTCGTTGGTGGTGGTATAGCATTGGTGCTATTTAGCACTGTTTTACACCCTTGCCGCAATGCGAGGAGGGGGAGGGGTTTGATACTAGTTTTTATTCTAATTTTTGTATATAACATAATATATATATATATTGTTAATATTAGCATTAATTTTAATAATTATTATATTTATTATATTAGTAGATATATTTAATATATTAATTAAAAACTACATACATAATAGGCTTCCGATCCGTCGACTCATTTATTAAACAAGTTATACAAATAATAGGGTCGCATATAAAACAAACTTATTTTAAGTTCGAGCTGGTTTTAAACATTGGGCACATGAAAAGATAGGCAGGTATATATGTTCTTCGTGTTGAGGCGCTCACAACATACCATGGTTATGTTAGATGGAGTGGGTAAGTGAGGGGCTCCAGAAAAGAAAAAAGTTACATCACAAGGTGAAGGACCCTCTTTCCCCACCCTCCTCCTCCCCGCTCTCTTACACACACACACACCTTTACCCCTTCGAGTTCTACTTCTAAGGATTTCCCAACCTTCTCAACTCACGTGGATGATCTTTCGCGATGGTCCTCCCCGCTCTCTCACACACCTTTTCTCCAATGATGCATTTATGAAGTTAACATGTGCACATTTCTTCTTGTAACATTAAGACTGTTTTCAGAATTCATCAATACTATTTTCGAAAACCCTTTGAGGATACTTTTCATTGAGAAACTCTATGAACAAAAAAAACTCTTTTGAGGATGCTTTCTATTGAGAAACTCTTTTCCGTATTTGAATTTGATATGCCATTACTATTGATTTATTATTTTATTTATATCACTTTATCTATTTATATTAATTTCATAATCCCTTTATGCTATATTAAGTATTAAAAAAATAAGCATATAATTACGAGCTAAAAGCAATGACATGCAAATTAAACTTGATTAAACGTTAAACTCTTTAATGGATACAAAGATAGTTTTGAGTTTTCCGACATCAAAATCAAAAATTTATTGAGTAAAGTTACATCTTTCATTCTTTTAAGTACGTATAAAATATCAGGTTTCGTCGAAACCTTAAACTAAGGAAATAACAAGAATTGTTTTTGTTCAAATTTGTTTACGGGTTTCGTTCTTTCCACTATCAGGCGTTCAATTTGTTTGTTAAATCCTATCACGCCACACACATGAGGCAAATCGATCCTCTTACCCGTTTAATGAAAAGAAAAACAACTATTTCAAAATTTCAGATTTGCACAAGAGGGCAAATTGGTTGGACCATTTAACTAAATGTAAGATTTTGTTGCTTCATTCAGGAGCTACAATCCTTCTGTAATGCTGTAAGATTTTGTTGCTTCATTCAGGAGATACAATCCTTCTGTAATGCTCCAAACAACAATGAATGATATGCACTGAACTTCATAGCGAATATAATATTCTTTGAGATATCAGATATGCAGATAAGATTCTAAAAACAATGGTAAAGAGTTGAAAGAGACCCTCAATCACATGTTTCACTTCTTTTGGTCACACTTTGTTTGGTCCAACAAATTTTAATGGTAGACAATCAATATGTGAAAAAAAATTCAACCATTTTGTTTTGTAAGTTTGTTGAAGACTCCAATCAAATTTACTATTTCAAGTAAAACACTTAAAGTTGCCACTTGTACGAATTCTAACACGCAATGATAAATACTCATGCGAATTCAAACACGCAATGAAAATAGAGACCAGAATCACCATGTAAAGTAGACATTTTTATCGACCCATTACGGGTTCATTGATAGGTTACAAAAAACAGTAGTCCCAGACCGCGTTATTAAGCTTTGTCTTCACATACAAAAGAAGAAAAGAATCAATAAATTAAAAAAATAGTAAAAAAAATAATCAAGCTGTTTTTGAAAATCATCTATCTAGAAAGGGTGCAGGGCTTAAAAATCCAGAAGACATCTAAGCCCTTTGCTTCGTTGTGTTTTAAAAGTGGAGAAGTTTGACTTTGACTTGTAATAGTGGTGACTTTGACTTCCTTGCTGCTGCTTATTCCTTCTATATCTCCAAGTATCCCTCTCTCCTGTTGATACATTACACACTTCATTAAACTTTCTTTAGTCCCTAAAAGTTCTGAAATCAGTCACTAATTAAGCAAACCTGAGGTCTGAGGCCGAAAGCCGTTGGAGGTGTTGCTTTACGTTTAGCTGAAAAGCATTGAGGCGACGGAGGATTAATTCGGATCTGCAACAATCTTTGCTCGTCTTTGCTCCTTAAGTTTTTCATATTTAACGCCACCAGGCTGTTCTCTGACTCCCTGATTAATCTGCATAGACAAAATAAATTACATGAGCAAATTTGGTTCATGATTTCACTGGCAAACATATATATGCCCATCAGAAATTTGATTACATAATAATATATGGCTTTAAATAAATGAAACTGTGAAATTAATGATAGAAGTGTTTAATTACGACTAGCCCTTTTTTGTGAAATTACGAAAACATCCATTTTAACCGAACTACTTGAACAGCAATTTAAAAACACAACCATTTGACTGTCACAGTTGGTTACAAGAAAGTATGACCTCAATTATTGGCATTTGTGCGAGTTCCCTCTTAAAATCGAAAATGACATGGCTCAGACCTAAGCCGAAAATGACATGATTTTGGGGCGAAATAACAAAATGGTGCGTCAGTTTTTTTTAATCAATGGAACATGTCATTTTGCTTTGGATGTGACGTTCCATCCAAAAACACAAAAATGGCCCGCCAGTGTTGTTTATCCAACGAGATTTTGACACCTAAACCCTAAAATTGGTTACGCTTGTAAAAACATTAGTCAAAACGGTCATTTCATGATCTTAACCCCCCCCCCCATACGCGCGCACACACACATCAAACACCCCCTGTGTGATCATACTTACTTTTTCTTTGTAAGCTTCTCCCTGACACTGTTGTAATTCTCACTTCCTTCATATTTCTCCAACAATGGCATCCTTTGACATTCCTGCAAAACTCCCATTTCCTGTTTCTTTGCAATCTCTTTCTCCCCATCGGTTTTCATCCTCATTGCCAATCGCTTCAATTCGTTGCAGAACTCAGTCACCTGGTTCAATATATCTCTGCCTGCAAACAGATTGTGTGGCCGCGGGGTTTCTTCGTTCTGTAAGGAAACATTTTCAAAAGGGGGGTTCTTCTCTGCGCATGATTTGATCATTTCTTTGAGGGATTTAGCTTTGTTCATAGGAGGAGGAGTTGAGAAGTTAGGGTTGTGATTTTCATCATCCTGGACATGTTTGGTGCTTTTTGAATCTTTGTTTGACGGGAAACCTCGTTTCTTCAGTGCTGGATCTCTGGAAAGAGAAATACAACAATGTTCAATACTTCAAACCCCATAGTTTCAGTAAAACTGGCTAAACAGGTCAACCCGGGACGAAATGTTTATCAAACAGGTCAATGACAACAAACCGTTTCAAACTAAGTTTCTTTATCCATACCTCTTATTTCGATCACCTAATCTAATAATCTCAGAAACACCAGCAGATCTCTGAAGTTACAAACAAAACAATTTCAGAAAAAAAGCCCATAAATTATTCAAACCAAAACCAAATCATTAAAACCTTGGATGAACCCGGACTCCTTTCTCTGAAAAAATCCTCAACCGTCTTCGGATGATTACAATCTGCAAACAACAAAAATCAATTATCCACATTGCATTTAAAGATCATCAAAACCGGAAACAGTGAGAACAAAAACTCACCGGGTCGGCAAAACCAAGCTTCATCATCGACCGAATAATCGGCATTTGAGAAATCAATCCATTGAGGAGCGTTGAAATCGTCGTAAAGCGAGTCCTTCTCAAACTTGGAATCCTTCCAGTCGATCACAGCAACTTCCATTGATGGCGGTTTTGGGGGGTTTCTGAGTCAAGTGAAAGAGACGAATGAAATGATTGATATCGGTGAAGAAAGAAGAAAAAGGGGCGGGGTTTACGTTACTGCTTTTTGACCGTTGGAGATGTTTTTTTTATTTGTTTTAGAAGAAATGCAAAAGGGGCCCTATGCTTTGTTGTATTAGCACTTTTGGCCCACCGATAGATTTATAGTTCTTTCATTTTTTATTAATTTGTTTTTTTAGAACCCCAAACTCACGACCCTGTTATATATACTCCTAAATATTAATTACACTAGTGCACACCAACACGATCGGACTAGAACCCTCACTACTAACTACTTTGAAATAAGTTTGGAAATTTATCTGATTATCAATTTGCATACACAATTTAGATTCCATTTATGTTATTTCTTTGAAATTTTTTTTGCTTTCGCTGTACTTAAATTTATATAACTTACTTTAATTTTTTATTACATTAACTTAAAGCAGAAATTTTACTAAAATTGACGATAAGGAGATGATTAGGTTAAATTCTTGCAATCTTCTTAATTCTTTTATTTTTATATTATTTGATCACATAAATCTTATTATTTACTCATCAATGGATATTATCATTATATACATAGGCACAGAGTGGCTTGGTTAAATCTTGAACCCGCAAATCGATACATAAAATTTTGATCACTGAAGAATGTTAACGGGTCGATTTTAGTTAATTGTATTTTGGTATGAGTTCGACTCGGTTAACCAATAGGTTTTACTGTTATTTTTAAAGGTTTGCATATACAAACTTGTACTGTGTACAAACTCTTTTGTAATATTTATACATAACTTGTCAAATTTGTTTACTTTTAATTTTAAACTTCATCAAAAAATAACAAGCCAAAACCAAATCCCCCAAAAGTAATGCACAACAGAAGTAGAAGAAATTCATAAACTTAAGATTACGGGTGTTTGCCCACATATAAAGTGAGGGGCGGCAAACCCTTTCTTAAAAATTTGGTCAAGTGAAGAAAACAAATCTTGTTATATTGATTTGTTATTGTATGTGTAATTAAAACCGAACCATAACCATCCGAGTATTCCCAAAAACCATAAACCAAAACCATGGCTATGCGGTTGCAAATTTTTTTAACTGCCAAAAATCTATTTAAAATATAGAAAGCGTGCGACAACATGTTCTATACCTATAATTTTCATGAATGGGAGCAGTACTTGTATATAATTGGCTTATTTGGGTAGTTATGCTATTTTCCTTTTTAAGCTTTTTTACATCTTTCATTCATTTATATTTATATTATATTATACTAAGTATATATTTATTTATTAAAGTTGGGGGAATATTGTTTTGACACTTCCCTATTGGTTCAACCAATTTATGATTTTATCCTTTCTTTATGCATCTTTCATTCATTATATTATATTATACTAAGTATATATTATTATACTAAGTATATATTTATTTAGTAAAGTAGAGAGAATAGTGTATGACACTTTTCTATTGGTTCAACCAATTTATGATTTTATCTTTAGTTTAAAATTACGTTTTTTGCCCCTAGCTCAAAATTACGATTTTGCCATCAGTTCAAAATTATGATTTTGCCCCATCTCAAAAATTACGATTTTTGTCCTCACTTCAAAATAAAATTTTTGTTTTCACCAAGTTCAAAATTACGATTTTTCCTTAGTTTAAAATTATGATTTCCCCCCAGTTTAAAATAAAATTATGATTTTGCTCTCAGCTTAAAAATACGATTTTACTCTTTTCAAAAATTACGATTTATACCCCAATTAAAAATTGTGATATTGTCATCGTTTAAGTTTTTTTGTCTTTTTGCAAAACTATAATAGTCTAACACTTGCTCATTGTTCCTGACAAATTAGTATTTTACCTCCCCTCAAAATTACAAACTTGTAATCGTTTTAGTTTTTTTAGCAAATCTATGGTAGTGTTATGGTTTAATTGGTTGTGTCGATGTTTTTTTTGAGATCGTGTTGTAAGTAGTATGTACAAGTAACCTAAGTACATGCTATGAAACTAAGAAATTTTTATTTAACGCCCCGCAACGCGGGCAGGAATAAGTTTAATTTTTATTCTTCCAGACATGCATGCATGCTCATTTTTCCTGAAAAATTACAAATTTTCTCTAGTTTAAAATTACAGCCTCTCCATCGTTTTAGTTTTTTTTAACAAAAGTATGATAGTGTTTTGTTTTAATTGGTTGACTTGATGTATTTTTTTTTTGAGATCATGTTATGAGTTGTATGCACAGTAATCAAAACACAGACATATATGTTATGAATAAAAAATATTCGGCTTAATTCCCCGCAATACGGGTGGGACAAAAACATAATTACGTATAAAATATAGGCGAGTGATGTCTGTCGTGAAGAACATACAAAAACCAACTAAACTATGTAGATAGGATAAGTCGGATATCGAACCAGAGGAGGATTGTGGAAAGTGTTGTAATACAAAATATTGATTATCTATTACTTGAAAAGAAAAGTTGGTTGTCAATGTTGTTGATTATTTAAATTAACAAACTAAAATTTTAGGTTTTTATCAATAGGAGAAACGATGGTTCCTCCGAATTTCAGATTGGTAAATAGATTGTAATTATGTGTTTCATCAAAGCACTTACATAGACATAAGTGTTAACCTAATTAACCAATTGTGATGCTCACAGACTAAGCACTCCGGTTAATACGTAACGGACGGTTATCACATGAACATCAATCACAATTACTAACTCTAATCCCACCTCAAATATATCCCAGTTTCTAGAACTCTCAGGAATTGAATAATTAAAGATTAAAGTTAATCAAATGTAATCAGCTACAATCAGTTAATCAAATCGACGATGAAAACCATTGAATGCTTAGATCACCAAGTTCATACATAATCAAACACATAAAAGTATCTAACTTACATAAATCCTCCATCCGGAGGAAACCGTAAGACAACTAGCCGCTCATCTCGCACATATGGTCTTCAAAAACTTGAGAAATTGATGAATTCATAGTTGCAAAGATGAATTGGTGGAACACAATGATGATTGAAGGTGAAAAGCCTTGAACTTTTGTGCCCTAGAAGTCCTTTCTTCGTCCTTTGATCTGTTGATGATGATATATGATATGAAACCCTAATCCCTTATATAAAGACTGCATGCGTTTTTTTATCATTACCTATGTCACACCCCGACCCGCAGCGGAAAAGGTGATCGGGGCATAATTGGGTTATCATCAAAGCTCATGACATTTATTATATGTTTCATATTCATTAATACAATTTAATGGAAATTTACAATAAATGATACAACATGTTCTAACTATCAGTCTAAGCTTCTTCGTTCTCTTCTAAGGCATATCCTATGTTTTCCTTGCTTCAACCTGTTCACCTGTATCATGTGTAAAAAGGTTTTTGGATCAACATAATGTTGGCGAGTGAATCCTATGGAAAAACATTTGAAAAAGTTCATCCAATTGATTATAAATACTGTGCATACCACATATGAGTAAATGTAGATGTAAATTTATTCACACAACACATAATATTGAATATTGAACACACAAACACCAAATGATTGTTTTGAGGCACGCGTTGTTCTTACGAACTGATGGGCCTAATGAATGAGTTTTAAGGCACGCGTTGTTCTCGTCTCCCACGAGGAACTGATGGGCCTAATAAATGAGTTTTGAGGCACTCGTTGTTCTTACGAACTGATGGGCCTAATGAATGAGTTTTAAGGCACGCGTTGTTCTCGTCTCCCATGAGGAACTGATGGGCCTAAATAATTTGCATACAACTTTGACAATATGTAATACATCACAACCAATAATAGTTACATTCTAGTTTAGTTCATATAATGGTATAGCACGAATTTGCATAAGAGAATTAGTTTAAACAACACATGATACACCCCAAAACATGAATAAAAAGGGGAGTTTGTAAGAATTCACTCACATTGGGTGCGTTCGGTTGATGAGGTTGAATGCACGCGAAATGGTGTTAACCACGAGTGAAATTAACCTAGATAAATCGCATTATGGTTTGGTAAGTAAACGGGTTTTATTAATCTATTTTAGTAGGTTTGTTGGGTGTATTTTTGTGAGTTTGAGGCTATTTTTTAATCTTAAAAATGTTATTTTTAAGTATTTTTAATTGATTTTTAAATAAAATAATTAAATAAAAAAAAATAAAAAAATATTTTATTTTTGCTACAGTAGACTTTTGACCGTTGACTTTGACTAACGTTGACCGGTTCGAAGGCATATTATTGTGCGCTGGGTGAGGCTCGAACCCGAGACCTCCCGTACGCGTGCACGCAGCTCTACCAACTGAGCTACGTGTCTAACCCGTTATATATCCGATTTTAATTATATATATATATATTAATTAGATTTTAAACAGAATTCCTTTATTTTAAAAACGAATTAATCTAGCGAACCGGTGCGCTCCACAGGTCTCGAACCCGGGACCTGTGGGTTAGCGTACACACAGTCCACCGCTGGACTGTGTGTCTCACTTGGTTATAAACTCGGTTATCATTATACTTAACATATACCCAAAACACTCCGGTTCAGTTTTGCGAAAAAAGGGATTTTTATTAAGGCAGCGTGTGAGGAACAATACTCGAACTCGTGACCTTAGCGTTAAAAGTGCACACAGTCCACCGCTGGACTGTGTGTCTAACCCGGTAATTATCTTGATTTTAATTATACTTAACCATTACCGTAACGTCGTCTTCTTCACTGGTTTTCACCGGAAGTGACGACTGACGGATTCGAATGTTGATTCAAGTTTCTTTAGTGTTTTATGATCAATTACAGTCGAGATAAAAGTAAAAAGAAAGGAATTTAGGCGTGAGAAGTACCGGCTGTTTCTCCTCTGTTTTCCGGCAGAACTCCGGTGGCAGCAAGTTCTTCCGGCGACGAGTCTCTTGCAGCAGAGAGTCTTCCGAAGGCTTGCAAAGGGTGTGGGTGACTTCGGTGAAAGTTTAGGGGGTTCAGTAAGCTTAGAGATTACTGATACGGTTTTCCGGCAAAGTAATAAAAATTTCCGGCGAGTGAGTTTTCGCCGAGAAAAGGTGCGATTTGAGTGTGAAAGGTTTCTGGCGAGTTGAGGGTGTATTTATAGGGTAGTATTGAGATGAATGGGGTCTGAATTCGGTCTCAATTCGAAGTCAGCCGTTCTCCGGCGGTTACAGCTGATGTCGCGGGTTCAGACGTCGGTTATAACCGTTGTGAGAGTTAATTCTACGGTTATATTGAGCGAAATCGTAATCAAACGGCGAAGTCGTCGGGATTTCCGACGACTGCTAATTTGGGCGCAAATTACTGAATTTGATTACCGAACTTTAATATATGAATTAATTGATTCCTTTATTCATCAGAAAATCAAAGTGGCGGAGCGGTTGTTTGGCTGAGGGATAAGTGTTTGGTTTGAACCGGTACAGACCCGAGTTCGAAACCCGGCATGATTAAAACATTTTTATTTTGTTATTTTTATCAGTTTTTCAAAAACTAAATATATATCCCCGCATAATAATTGATTACGGATCGTTTAAAATTATTTTGGGCATTTAATTCGCAACGAAAAATTTGACTGACTGTTCGGTTAATAAACGGAGCGGGTTTGGTAAATCCGTTTTTGACGGATGTTACAGTATCCCCTGCTTTTTAGAAATTTCGTCCCGAAATTTAAATAGGGATATAATTGACTAAAAGAATGATGGTGTTTAGTTTGACAGTTACATACTTAGAAGAAATAAAGGTTTGGGTTTTTGTTTGAGGCGGTAACGTTCCTTGTAAAGGTTAAGTATCCTAATACAGGAATCGCTTTTTGTTGCCTACTATATAAGTATTGTTAAGCAGGAATGATTCGCTAAAATGATATCATGCATAAAAGTTTGAATATGCTTAGGGTTATATCCTAAGGCAGAAATTCTACAATCTACACAAATAAACACAACAACTAACAATTGTATCCATATTCTGATAGCATATATGTTTGAATGGTGATGGTTTCTCTCTCGTTTGTTATGATGGAGAGGTTAGTTTATGTAGAAATGGAACACAATCCAATTTCTTTAAATAGTGAGATGATGTAATTGTAACACAAATTTCAACCAAGGCAATACTAAATCCTACATGGAACTCCTCATAACCACCTGATAACGCCTCTGATCCTTTGGCAAGAATACTTATATATAGGAAGTACCAGCGGCGTATCCACCATATTCTTGTCAAATTTTCATTGGTTTTATCAGTGAATTATGATTAGTCCTATAACTCTACAACCAATACATCAAACATAAAAATACTGAAATGAAATATATCTGTGCGATCAAGGCTCAATCAAACGGAGCCGATCGTATTGTATGTATTGAAAATGAAATTGTCTGTGTGCTCAAGGCTCAATCAAACGGAGCCGAGCTTATTGCATGTATTGAAAATGAAATTGTCTGTGTGCTCAAGGCTCAATCAAACGGAGCCGAGCTTATTGCATGTATTGAAAATGAATAACTTAATCACACAACAACCTATGCATGGAACCTCTCATAACCGCCTGATAATGCCTCCGATCATTTGACAAGAATACTTATATATAGGAAGTACCAGCGGCGTATCCACCATATTCTTGTCAAATTCTCATTGACTTTATCCGCAAGTTATGATTAGTTCTATACGACTCTACAACATAAACAACACAACAACCAGCGCTTGAGTCTTAATTCTGATAGTATCCGTGTTTGACAAAACCTCTCTCGTTTAATATGATGGAGAGGTTAGTCTATGTAGAAGTGAGACACAACTCAACTTCTTTAAATGATGAAACTGAGATATGTCGTGAAGTATGATGATATGAATATTAAATCAATGAGTATAAAACAAACTGAACTAGTAATTTGCATTATAATTCTTGGAAAAAATTCCAACTGAGATACATGAAAATCGAGATATAAAGAAAAACATAAAAACTAAGTGATTGGAGTTGAATCTTGATTCTTGATGAGAGAAGGCTAGTTAAGTGGTTGGTTTGGTCCGTTAACATCTTCAACAGGATTGGCGTTGATGTTATAAACTCTTCCTCTTGCTGGCGGTGGAGCTGGATTTGCTTGGTTTGCTTGGTTAACTGGGTTTGCTTGAGCTTGGGCGTTTATGATGTTAACCAAACGAGGGCACGTGTTTCTAAAATGGGTAGGGTCTCCACAATTGAAACAAGCTCGAACGTATGGGTACATGGGGTATTGAGGTTGTTGATATGTTTGGATCATGGGTTGAGTAGGGGTTGAGGTTTGGTTTTGAGCGGTGCGGCAAACTTTGCTCAAATGACCGTAGCGTCCACAATTCGCACATAGTCGACAGGGTAAGGTAGATGGATGGTGATAGAAACAGGTGTTGCATTGAGGGTGAGGTCCAATGTAAGGTTTCTTGTTTGGGTAAGTTGAGTTGGGTGCTACTTGAGCGTTTGGGATAGTTTGAGGGGGTACAACTTGTGAAGCTGGTTGGTTGCGTTGGGTGACGGCGAAGATTTGCCCATCACGTTTTCTCTTAGAAGTAGGTGGTGTAAAGGATTCGGTTCGTGTGGAGTTTGAGGTTTCGGTTGATGCTTTATCCTTCTTCTTCTCCTCTTTGAAATCTTTGTTTCGGATTCGGTTCTCAGTGAGCGCGGTTGCTAGCTCCATTGCTGCTTCCAAAGTTGCAGGCGATGTACTTATTACAGAGTCTTGAATCTTTGATGGAAGACCACGAATGTAGTGCTCGATCAAACGGTAGAGGGGAGTAAACAAATTGGGAACCATTTGATTTAATTCAAGGAATCTCTTGTTGTATGTGGTGTGGTCGCCTTCCTTTTGTTTCAAAGCATGGAACTCATCTTCCAATTTCTTGATTTCACTTCTTGGGCAAAACCGTCTTGTCATGATTCCCTTCAACTCTTCCCAAGTCAAGGTCATAGTTTCTTCAACACCTCGTTTGGTCTTCTCTGTATTCTACCATGTGAGTGCTGTTCCAAGTAAACGACCAGTAGCATAACGCACTTTGCGATCATCGGGGCAATCGCAATTTAGAAAAGTGTTCTCCATTTCTTCGAACCAGTGGAGGAGAGCGGTGACACCTTCAGTACCTTCGTATTTTGGAGGATCGCAGGATTTGAAATGTTTGTAGGTGCATTTAGTGATTGAAGGATTGATAGTGTTTTGATCTTCTTGTTGGGTTGGGTTAACGGAATTAGCGGTAAGGGCTTGTTGAACTTGAACTACGATGTTTGGTATTACGGTCGCCATTTGCTGAGCGATTTGGGTAGCCATGCGTTCACGGGCTTTTCCTGCTCTCATTTTCCTACGAGCGAGGCTAGAAGACATCTACAAGGAATACATGTCAAGAGTATGAGTTGGATGCCTTTGGGATCGTGGGTCGTGTTTTGGGAATGAACGTTCATAAAATAAATATAGAAAAATAAATCTACTACATCCATAGGATGTCTTGGGTTTTGCTCGTAATTAGGCCTTGCATGCCGCCATACTTCACCTTCGTAATCACGTGGGCCCCCATGATTACCGGGTTTTTCATATGGTTCGCATGTGTTAGCCTGGTTACGTACACTAAAACCCGGAGAAAATCGAGAAATATGTAACGTATGATATTCGGAATGTGCCCAGGCATGGACACGGTGACATCTCAAAGTGAGGTTAGTTCGAACGACGTTTGGTGTGGCATGCTTTGGCCTAATAGGTCCGTCGTACTCTTATCGTTAGTCCCCAGGTAGGCAAACTGGTCCGTTATTTTGGATTTATACGAATGCCAACCTAGACAGGACGTCCCGACTACCGGTACTTGTACCCTTCCGGTTACTACATGCCCGTCGCAGAACTTACTTTGATGGGATTTGAAAATTGCAACAAAATCCTTGAATAATGAGAGTATGAAAATGAATTGAATATATGAACATTGATATATGTATAACGAATATGTATATAAGCATGTATGTTTGACTGTAATATGAAACAAATAAATATCACAAGTTTGTATGTAACCACCTAATCAATTAAAATTTAGGCAGACTATAGTATAGGCTCTAAGGATCTAATAACCTATCCTATATCCCTATAGTCATGGCTCTGATACCAATCTGTCACACCCCGACCCGCAGCGGAAAAGGTGATCGGGGCATAATTGGGTTATCATCAAAGCTCATGACATTTATTATATGTTTCATATTCATTAATACAATTTAATGGAAATTTACAATAAATGATACAACATGTTCTAATTATCAGTCTAAGCTTCTTGGTTCTCTTCTAAGGCATATCCTATGTTTTCCTTGCTTCAACCTGTTCACCTGTATCATGTGTAAAAAGGTTTTTGGATCAACATAATGTTGGCGAGTGAATCCTATGGAAAAACATTTGAAAAAGTTTATCCAATTGATTATAAATACTGTGCATACCACATATGAGTAAATGTAGATGTAAATTTATTCACACAACACATAATATTGAATATTGAACACACAAACACCAAATGATTGTTTTGAGGCACGCGTTGTTCTTACGAACTGATGGGCCTAATGAATGAGTTTTAAGGCACGCGTTGTTCTCGTCTCCCACGAGGAACTGATGGGCCTAATAAATGAGTTTTGAGGCACTCGTTGTTCTTACGAACTGATGGGCCTAATGAATGAGTTTTAAGGCACGCGTTGTTCTCGTCTCCCATGAGGAACTGATGGGCCTAAATAATTTGCATACAACTTTGACAATATGTAATACATCACAACCAATAATAGTTACATTCTAGTTTAGTTCATATAATGGTATAGCACGAATTTGCATAAGAGAATTAGTTTAAACAACACATGATACACCCTAAAACATGAATAAAAAGGGGAGTTTGTAAGAATTCACTCACATTGGGTGCGTTCGGTTGATGAGGTTGAATGCACGCGAAATGGTGTTAACCACGAGTGAAATTAACCTAGATAAATCGCATTATGGTTTGGTAAGTAAACGGGTTTTATTAATCTATTTTAGTAGGTTTGTTGGGTGTATTTTTGTGAGTTTGAGGCTATTTTTTAACCTTAAAAATGTTATTTTTAAGTATTTTTAATTGATTTTTAAATAAAATAATTAAATAAAAAAAAAATAAAAAAATATTTTATTTTTGCTACAGTAGACTTTTGACCGTTGACTTTGACTAACGTTGACCGGTTCGAAGGCATATTATTGTGCGCTGGGTGAGGCTCGAACCCGAGACCTCCCGTACGCGTGCACGCAGCTCTATCAACTGAGCTACGTGTCTAACCCGTTATATATCCGATTTTAATTATATATATATATATTAATTAGATTTTAAACAGAATTCCTTTATTTTAAAAACGAATTAATCTAGCGAACCGGTGCGCTCCACAGGTCTCGAACCCGGGACCTGTGGGTTAGCGTACACACAGTCCACCGCTGGACTGTGTGTCTCACTTGGTTATAAACTCGGTTATCATTATACTTAACATATACCCAAAACACTCCGGTTCAGTTTTGCGAAAAAAAGGATTTTTATTAAGGCAGCGTGTGAGGAACAATACTCGAACTCGTGACCTTAGCGTTAAAAGTGCACACAGTCCACCGCTGGACTGTGTGTCTAACCCGGTAATTATCTTGATTTTAATTATACTTAACCATTACCGTAACGTCGTCTTCTTCACTGGTTTTCACCGGAAGTGACGACTGACGGATTCGAATGTTGATTCAAGTTTCTTTAATGTTTTATGATCAATTACAGTCGAGATAAAAGTAAAAAGAAAGGAATTTAGGCGTGAGAAGTACCGGCTGTTTCTCCTCTGTTTTCCGGCAGAACTCCGGTGGCAGCAAGTTCTTCCGGCGACGAGTCTCTTGCAGCAGAGAGTCTTCCGAAGGCTTGCAAAGGGTGTGGGTGACTTCGGTGAAAGTTTAGGGGGTTCAGTAAGCTCAGAGATTACTGATACGGTTTTCCGGCAAAGTAATAAAAATTTCCGGCGAGTGAGTTTTCGCCGAGAAAAGGTGCGATTTGAGTGTGAAAGGTTTCTGGCGAGTTGAGGGTGTATTTATAG
The DNA here is from genome assembly GCA_947069175.1 of Scalesia atractyloides. NCBI lineage: Eukaryota > Viridiplantae > Streptophyta > Magnoliopsida > Asterales > Asteraceae > Scalesia > Scalesia atractyloides. Next base: position 76,051,222 of record CAMTDV010000023.1, read on the forward strand.
GGTAGTATTGAGATGAATGGGGTCTGAATTCGGTCTCAATTCGAAGTCAGCCGTTCTCCGGCGGTTACAGCTGATGTCGCGGGTTCAGACGTCGGTTATAACCGTTGTGAGAGTTAATTCTACGGTTATATTGAGCGAAATCGTAATCAAACGGCGAAGTCGTTGGGATTTCCGACGACTGCTAATTTGGGCGCAAATTACTGAATTTGATTACCGAACTTTAATATATGAATTAATTGATTCCTTTATTCATCAGAAAATCAAAGTGGCGGAGCGGTTGTTTGGCTGAGGGATAAGTGTTTGGTTTGAACCGGTACAGACCCGAGTTCGAAACCCGGCATGATTAAAACATTTTTATTTTGTTATTTTTATCAGTTTTTCAAAAACTAAATATATATCCCCGCATAATAATTGATTACGGATCGTTTAAAATTATTTTGGGCATTTAATTCGCAACGAAAAATTTGACTGACTGTTCGGTTGATAAACGGAGCGGGTTTGGTAAATCCGTTTTTGACGGATGTTACAACCTGGCCGTAAGCTACGGTTAGCGACCGTAAGCTACGGTCAGTATGCTCTGCATTTGATTTTGCTAGACCATAAGCTACGGTCTTGCACCATAACCTACGGCCACAAGTCTCTGGATATGATGTAAGTAGACCGTAAGCTACAGTCATGTACCTTAACCTATGGTCAAGAGTCTCTGAATACTCTTTTATAACATCATGCAAACAATAAGCTACAGTCGAATGACCGTAAGCTACGGGGCGAACCCTCAGCTCCAATTTACTTCCATATCACTTTTATTTAATGACCCGTAAGCCCCTCAACTTCTAGTTCTTCCTTTTCCTTGTGTTTTCGAGTTATATCTTGGCCCGAACAAGTCCCAGTTGTAACACCCCGACCGCGTAAAACAACGAACTGCGAGGGAAACGTCGGGGAGTCATGTCACAGAACTATTGTTTCACAACTCATGGAATTTAAAATATGTTTGATTAAGTTAACTGTTTACATTGTCTTGGGATAAACAGAAACAACACATAAATAAATTGTCTTTCATGTTTTAAGTCACTAAGGTCCGCGTCCATTCCTACGTGAAGCATGCATCATATTATTAAGTATTGATTCCAGAAACATATGTGAAAAGAGAGTCAGCATAAAAAAATGTCGGCGAGTACATAGGTTTTGTGAGTGTGTGAAATTCGTGGTCTTGTATACATATTGCAACACCTCGTCCGACTACAAGAGTCGTTAAGTGAAAACCTCGTATCAAAAGTGTTTGATATTGCAATACAATTAACCAACTAAAACAAGTTGGTTAGAGTTGTGAAAACCTTGTAGCCAAGAATCTTGACAAAAACATTTCTTTTGTAAAAACCTTATAATAGATTGATTCAAAAGAAAACTTTATATGGTTTCTATCTTTAAGTGAAAATCATTGTGTGACATTGTTGTTCGTGTTATAAACCATTTGTCCGTGTTATAGATCAATCGTCCGTGTCATAAACCAATTGTCCATGTCATAAACAAATTGTCCGTGTTTTTTTAATTGTGAAAACTTTTGATCGTTCTTTAATGAACACATTCAAATCTGTGTTGACTATACCACCAAAGGGTATCTTTACTAGACCACCAAAGGGTCTCTTTAACTAGACTAACAAATCAACAAATGATTTGTTAATCAGAAATAGTTTCTGTCATTACCCAAACTTCCACCAAATCCAGTGAACAGTTTGATAATGGGATTGTCAGTCCTATGGTACCATAACATACTACTGGTCGGCCTGGCCAAAGCTAATGAATGTCATTCGTGTTATGGATAACGCATCAACAAGTTGTTCACATTATTGAAATCGTATTGTTTTATTTATAAACCATAGACATTGTTTTTTAAAACTTGAAAATGATTTAGCACATATGAGTCACCCCAAAACATTTTCAAAACATAAAAGAGGGGAACTATGTACTCACTTTAAAAATCATTTTTGTATATATAAACCATGTATATTGTTTTGAAATTTTGAAAATAATTATAGGCACATATGAATCACCCCAAAACATTTGAAAACGTAAAAGAGGGGGGCTATGTACTCACTTCGAAAATCATTTTGTATATATAAACCATGTATATTGTTTTGAAATCTTGAAAATAATTATAGGCACTTATGAATCACCCCAAAACATTTAGAACATGTAAAAGAGGGGCTATGTACTCACATAAACCTTGCATAGTAAATATGTAGATTTGAAAAGATAGTTTAGCACATATGAATCACCCCAAAACATTTGAAAACATAAAAGAGGGGACTATGTACTCACATAAGCCTTGCGTAGTAAGTACGTAGATTTGAAAAGATAGTTTAGCACATATGAATCACCCCAAAACATTTGAAAACATAAAATATGGGACTAGGTACTCACTTGGGATTGCGAAAGCGTTCTTGATCAACGAAATAAACAAAGCTCAAACGTGTCATAATGTGTCAGATAAATATGTTAGCGTGTCAGGACTACAAACGGGAGATCGGATAGAATGAAGTATTATAAACCAAACGAGTGTCGGAACTCATGTGATATGGTTTAACAAACTTAACATTCTGATTTGGAAAGGATCTTAAGTGTTTTTGACCCATTATAACTCGTTAAGGTAGTTTATGATACTTTAACAGGTCATTAGCGTAAACGCGTGATCGTCCTATGATAAGTCTTAAATGCCCAAACATGTTTGAAAATGTTATAACATCAATTTATATGTCAAAAATTTGGTTACATGTGTTTAAATGGATTTATGCGCAAAAGGGCATTTTGGTCTATCATTTTTTTAAGAACATAGAAGTAACTTATCATAACACTAACCAAACGATGTGACCATAAAGTATAACCTCAGTAGGTAATTCCGTATACAACTATGGTCACAAATATGTGTTTGGTCGGATCCTAAGATTGACCAAACGGGTCGGATTCGAAAGTCAAAGCGGTGGTCAAGACCGCTCGACTTACGACCCTAAATAAGCACTAGACTAGAAGTGACGAGTTAGACATGTCAAAATATGTCTAACTAAGTTTATAAAACTGATTTGGTATCAAAACTTGGTGTTTTGATACCCGAAAATAGTTTCGTTCGTAAAATGCACATCATATGGCATTTTTTTTACGAAACTTTAACTTGTCACTTCGACTTGTAAACGTGGTAATCAGAAGGTGAAATCGCTAGGGATTATAACCTTCGTGATTATGATCACGTTGCAAAGTTCAATTGAACTTTGACTTGACCAAATATGGTCAGAACCAAAAGTCAATCAGGAAGCCAAACTGTTCGACTTTTAGCTCAAAATAGCTTAACTTACTCCGTGTTGAAGAACACTTTCGGAACTCAAGATAGGAGGCTTCCAAAGATTGGAAACAAACTCCAGGAAGGATAGAAAGAAGAACTTCACACTTTGCTTTGAAGTGTTTTGAAGTGGTGTGAAAAAAAATGGAAGAATCATGGGGTATTTATAGTATTTTAGGATTAAGAAGGTGATGACAAGTGTCCTCAAGTGTGGATTAGTGTCCTAACATGTGTCAACACCATATTAAGTGTGGCAAAGTGAGTGTTATGTGTCAAAATTGGAGATAGGTGGCAAACTTGGTGAAGAAGCAAAAATATTTATTATTTTTTTGACATTTTTGGCCCATTGGACTTGTATTTTCACTTGTTTGCCATTTTTAACCCTTTAACCTAATATTTAGGTTATATAAAGGTGTTCAGACATGTGTAACTTGGATTATGCCCGAAAATGTCGTGGATGTCGGTTTGTTCGGTTGTACGGTTATGCGTTTCACAAAAATGGGTAAAACGCTTTAACGAACATGAAAATGATCGAAATTGTTCGACGATTGACATTTTTGATTCTCATCAATAAAGTACAAGATTTTATTGAATACAAGGAAATAAAACACATGGTTTCATTGAATACGAAATTGTTTGTAATTGTGCAATAATTGAAAAGGCACAAATGTCACACCAGTTAGTATCCTTTGCTTCGCAAATCCATCACGAATGTTCAGCATCATCTCTAACCCTCTTAACTCTACCGAATTAAGTGATTAACCTGCAAAACCACTAGTTCGCGTAGTTATCTCATTCAATGCATATAATCTCTCAAAACGCACTAAAAACACATAGAATACGATCATTAACGCTCGGGTTTCACCCTCTCCATCAGCGAGACACCTATCGTTCGCCGGAAGAGTGACGTTAGCCAAGGTGGTCCTCGGTAGCCTACCCTCATACTATCTTACTCTCTTTTCGGCCCGAAAGTCATAATTAACAAACTTGAGGGGCTGCAAAGAGACTTCATTTGGGGAAAGACAGGATTGAGAAGTAAAATTAGGTGGACCCGTTGGGAGAAATTGGTGAAGCAAAAAAAATGGGGGCTTGGGGGTGGGAGGAATAGGTGACTTCAATATCGGCACGCTATCCAAGTGGTGGTGGCGTTTCAAGGCTAACTCGAATCAACTTTGGGCGTTGGTAATCTCCGCTATACATAAATCAATGTTAAAAATAAGCTGGTGCCTTGTAGAAAGACGATTACGGGGGTTTGGAAAGATATTACTATGGTGGAGGAATCTTTACTTAAAAGCGGGATTAATATTGAGGACAAGCTGAGGGTTAAGGTAGGGGATGGCATGAACACTCGATTTTGGAAAGATCCTTGGTTGACCAAGGAGCCTCTTAAGGATCTGTATCTCGATGTTTACCGAATTGCAGGAAACAAAAACAGTTACGTTGCTTCATGTATGCGTGGTTCAGGGTAGAATATCCTTTGGGGTTGGGCTTGGTCCAAGGACCCATATTCTGTCACGAACGGGCCAACATCAGCGAACTGATGCGTATGTTGGGTCAGTTCAAACCGAAGGGTGGAAGCGATAGATGGGCCTGGGAGAATTATGAAGGCATTGATTTCTCGGTTAAATCTATCCGGCACGATGTTATCGGCTCAAGTCTTAGAGGGGAGCATGATATGCCAACGCAATGGAATGTGCGGGCACCGGCAAAGTGCAACACCCTGATGTGGAGAGCTGTGATGGGGAGAGTGTCGTCGAAGACTGAGCTTGCGAAGCGTGGGATAAATGTGACGAGGATTGTCTGCGATAAATGTGGCTACAACGACGAATACGAATCATATTTTCCTGAATCATATTTTTCTCAACTGTTTCATGGCGAAAATAATATGGTGGCAGGTTTTTATATGGGTCAGAATCCCCTATCCAACTCATGTAAATAACCTACAGGAACTCATGGAAGTTTTAAGGGACTCTCCAGGATCGAGCAGATGGAAAAAGCTTGTGAACATGGTGGCTATAGCAACGGTCTGGAGAATATGGGTAGCGAGGAACCGAAAGTCTTCGAAGGGAGTTTTGAGCAGCCAAGGAAGACTGTGGAGCTTATCAAGGACACTTTCCTCTGGATAAGTAACTGGTCTAAAATCCTAAACCCGACTTGAGAAAAATGGCTGAGTTTTGACGTTGGTGATATGCTTTAACTGTTTGCTTTGTCTTTCTGTCTTGTTGTTTGTTTTTTTAGCCCCTTTATATATATTAAGAGTTTCATGGAGTAAAAAAAGAAAGAATGCGGTTGCAATTTTGGGGTTTTCATACCACGCGGCTCGTAATAATTCATCTCGTCCTTCCCACATTTTCCGTGTTCTACGTGACCCCATGATCACGTCACAAAGTATTATTCCCTCCGTCTAAAACCCTTCCTCCGCCATTAAACCCTAGCGGACCTCAAATTCGTCGAATCTTCGCCTCCGGCAATCATTCATTCCAATGGTTCTTTCTTACGATCACCTCTGGATCGATCAATCATTCTTTGTCGTTGAAAGCTAATATGAAACTCAGCGTCCCAAACCCAAAAATATGGATCGTGATCGGCGTAACCGTCGCCGGTGTATTGATCCTCACGGCGGAGACGCGGAGGCGTCGGTTGAAAAGTCGGTGTACAGTGAGAGAAGATTACGGTGCGTTTATCGAGCGGTTTCAGTTGCTTCCGTTTCCTCAACCGCCCCCTCCTGCAGCGAAACAGCCTCTTTCTGGTCTCACTTTTGTCATTAATGATGTGTGAGTTTGTTTCTTTTGTTATGTATGTGAATGATCTGTATGTGTTTATGGATTATTGCTTTTGATCACTGGATGATGTTTAGTTATTAGTTAATGGAAGTTATCTAAGACAGAAATAGCTTTGTTATTGTTATGTTTCTGGATGCTGTTATGCACTCGAATCAACATCTTTTTGCAACTTATATAGTCTTCAGAGAAAGTAAAGGGAGCAAAATTTGGCTCATAGTTGTCGCTAGCGAATGGCGGACCATAGTGATAGGTTACCAGTATGTTACGTAGTGATGCCTATGAAATAAGCGGCCACTGTAAAAAAATAAAAACTATATTTAATACACCAATTATGTATAAAAGTGCTAAAAACAGGCTATCACTAATCATCTAAAATATAAAAAAAGAATTACAAAATCCTCTATTTATAGCTACAGGGGTCAGGGTCTGTAGCGACCCTTCACCTATGCACTACGCTATTCATTATAGCGGGCGCTACGAGCGCGATTGCAACCATGGTTTGGCTGTTTGATTACTGTTAACTTGACAAATAAGTAACTGTCTACAAAAAATATTTCAAAAAAGAAGTAAAAAATGCAATTTTGTAGCCAGACAATCCTTTCTGCAATGTATACAATCCATATAATTTTCAGAGAAAGTGGCGTGCTCTAACAAAAGTAGAGAAAGTTTGGCTGTTTAATGATTGTTAACTTGACTAATAAAACCTTCAAGTGGAGGTAAGCACATACTCTAGCAGAGTTCAATAGGTTCGAATCTTTCTTGGACTAGTTTCCTACCATAACCTCTTGAAGGCCACTTACCCAACGCAATATGCGATGTACTGCTAATTAGCATCGTACGGGCTGGCCCATGAGTTTTCTGGTAACAAGTTCTCAGATAAGTAAATCTGGATAGAAATGTTTCTAAAAGAAGTAAGAAATGCATTTTTTTTTTGTAGCTTGACAACCTTTTTATGGGATGGAGATATGAAGTATCATTTTACTTAAAATATGGATTTTATGTTTTTGTTATCTGCGTCAAGCAAGCAGTACAAATGGAACATTTAACCTTTTGCTCCATCTAATTTGGCAGCATTATTCATATCAGTTTTGCACATGATGCAAGCAATGTGTTATAACTAAGAAAGCGTAACTGTGTGAATTCTGCTGTTATTGTGTAGCTTTGATGTGAAAGAGTATGTGAGTGGCTTCGGGAATCCAGATTGGAAACAAACACATGAGGAAGCTGGGAGGACCGCTGTCGCCGTAATTACCTTGTTGAAGAACGGGGCTACTTGTGTTGGCAACGCTGTCATGGATGAGTTATCATTTGGGTATTTTTTCTCCTTTTATCTTTGTCTTTTTGCTATATTAAGAGTTTTAAATTATCTAAGGTGCTGTTTGGCAACTTTGGAATGGTTATGTGCTGAACCAGTAGGTGGTCTAAACCATTAGGTGCTGAACCAGTAAGAGGTTTGAACCATTAAAATGCAGTATAATGCTTAACCGTTCAAAGGCAAACGTCTGACCAATTCAGATTAGAGGTCTTAACCATTCAGACTTAGTATAATGCTTAACCATTCAGAGGCAAATGTCTGAACCATTTAGACATCTTCTCGCGAAACGAACAGTCTGAATCATTAAGTGCTGAATCAGTAAGAGGTCTGAACCATTAAGAGCCTCAAAAAGAGGTAAACAAACAGCCCCTAACTTCTAATTTTCTGTTAAGAAAAGAAGTCACACAAAAGATTTTTTAAGTATTAAACACTATTTTCCATTGTGTTCGTCCGAAGATAAAAATTTTGGGATTCCATTTGTATTGTTTTCTGTTATTGCTTTGTTATTCTTGAAGTTTGAATGATAAAATTCCACTGTGGATCTTGAACGAAAGTGTTGAACTATGACAGTATAACTGGAGAAAATTTACATTATGGAACCCCCACAAACCAGCAATGCCATCTTGCATTCCCGGTGGATCGTGCAGTGGGTCAGCCGTTGCTGTTGCTGCAAAGCTTGTTGACTTTGCTATTGGTATTGTTCTTTCACTTTTGCTGTTAATGATGTGTATAAAAGTAACAATTGCTGTTGTTCCATGTGGCAATTTTGTTTCATGACTTTTAATTTAGTAAATTGCATTTGACATATGTTTTTTCTTGACTAATCAGGTACCGATACAGTTGGGGGAGTGAGAATTCCAGCCTCATTTTGTGGTGTCCTCGGTTTCCGACCTTCACATGGGTCTGTATCCGCTATTGGGGTTCTCCCGAATTCACAGAGTTTAGACACTGTTGGTGTGTAATTTCTTTATCTTCTATATTATTCTGTTTAACCTTTTAATTTCTTACATGTTTGGCATAAAACACAACTTATTGGAGTATTGAGGCTCTAAGTTTGTGTGAAATCGACAGACCCGTAATGAATATTTTTACATCGTGGTTCCGATATTTATTTACCACTTTAACTGATAGCTATCCTAAGTATATTTTTAATTAAAAACTTTAGGAATATTTGCTCGTGATCCTTTCTTATTGCATCGGGTTGGACATGTCCTTCAGCTTAACCAAGTGGAACCTAGAAGGACAAGGCACATAATTGTGGCAGACGATTTATTTCAGCTATCTAAAGTTCCTCAACAGAAGACTGTATATATTATTAGCAAAGTAACTGAAAAGTTATCCGGTTGTAAGTTCTTTCATAGGATTTTTGTGTCCCAGAGGGGGTGACTATTAATACTAATTGCATGTTGTCCTTTACTCCTTTTTGTTCAATCTTTCTGCAGACCACTCACCGAAGCATATGAACATTGGTCAATATATTTTGTCAAACGTACCAAGCCTTAAATATTTCCTACAAAATGGAGCAAATTCTTTGAAAGCTCTCTCTTCAGCGATGTTATCACTACAGAGGTTTGACCTTTTCTGCATCTATACTGGTTTACTATGTTAGTATTATGAGTGTCAGGGATGTCACATATAGTAATATATTAAGTCCTGCCATCATTACATAGGATAGCACAGACACTCTCATGTACCTACTTTTTTCAATAAATGGATGTCATCATGCCCTCTTTTATGACAATTTATGGCATCCCACTATGATTTTCCAGATATGAGTTCAAAACCAATCATGAAAGAATGGATTAATACAGTCAAGCCCAGGCTAGGATCTGATGTGTCTGATAGCGTTCATGCAGCAATTACAGCTACACATGAAAATATTGAAGCTTATTTCATGGTCAGAACTGAAATGCGCGCAGCTCTCCGCAGTCTCTTAAAGGTACCTAAAGTGTTCAAACGCTTACAATCTTTTAAGCTGTTTAATCTGAAAAAAAAGATTATTGAATTAAAGAAGTGTTGGTTGGTCAACCCAACCCTATCTGATCCGTCTTGAACTGCATAAGAAAGTGCAAATCTTTTACCCACGATCCAACCGCTTTGCCACCCCTACTCATTACACAATACACATGCACTGAATATATGTCGTTTGAAAATCACATCATGTCTTCTTTTCACATAATTGTATGAGCATGGTTTCTTTTTATATATTATATTTCCAAGCATTTACATGATAGCATTTGATACACGACCTGGTGTGCAGGACGATGGAGTTCTAGCTGTTCCTACTGTTGCCGATACTCCACTAAAACTTAACTCAAACAAAGCTCTGTTATCAGAATTTCAGGATCGGACATTTCCACTATTAAGCATTGCTAATATGTCCGGCTGCTGTCAGGTACTTTTATATCTTCATTAACCTTTTGTTTAATCGGGTAATCCTACTTGATAAAATCATCATACAAATCATGTCTAGATTACCGTTCCTTTGGGAAAGCATGAAGATCATCCGATTGGTGTTTCATTTATAGCAAATTATGGATCTGATAAGTTTCTTCTAGATACTGTCTTGGACATGTACGAATCTCTACAAGTGCAAGTTAATGCTGTTACCAGTTTGCCACCATCGTTAGACTCAAATGGAAACATGGAAGCTTCTAAGTTGTGGAAGGAGAAGGTGCTACTACTCTTTCATTCTGTGCTTTATGCAGTGTTGTTAATAGCGAGCATAACGCTTGCTATAGCGTTTAGCGTGGCGATGCGATTATAGGTCACAGTCTGATTTTGGCACCTCCATAGCGTAAAAATAGGGGATTATAGGTTTTTTTTTGTATTAATATAAATAGCAATAATATATGTCTATAAAATAACAATTTTTTTAAAATATATATGTATGAAAATAGCGTGTTTTGATAAAATACATATATAACATATTTCTAAAATTATCTTCTAGTGTATAGCTAAACATAAAATAGCACCCGCTATTTCATCACTATCGCTACGTAGCGTATAGGCTGTTTGTTGCTATCGTCCACTATTCGCTATTAACAACAATGGCTTTGTGTGCATACCAATATAAATCAGTTCATTATTTAATTTTTTCATAGATTTTTGTACTTGTGCTTACAGTTTAGATTCCCTTAACTCAATTACTACATTTGTTTAAAATACATGTACTTGTGAGTAGGGGTGTAAACCGTCTTGGGCGGCTACTTTATAATTTACAGGGGAGGATTATCTTGAAAACACTCCGTGAGAGCGAATGAAAAAACCAATCAAAATCATTTTTTTAATACAAACCTCATTATAATTAAAATACAACATTAAAAAAAGAAGTTACTCTTTAAATAATTCATCTCTCCTCTCAAATCACTCTCAATATTTTTTTACACGTGTAACTACAACAAATTTACACATTCTTTATTTATGAATACATGTTCATTCATTCTCACGGTTCTCGCGATATTTAGCGTTCCCAAGATAACCCTCTTCTATATATATATATATATAGAGAGAGAGAGAGAGAGAGAGGCTTATGAGCCTGTCAAGCTTAGTATGTGAGGCTCGAACTGGAGCTGGAGCTCGGTTTAATTTGGGGTTCTAGGGAGCTGATCTTGAGTAGCTCATGAGCGGCTTGGCTTGTTTACACTTCTATTTGCGAGGCCACTTTTGTTCTCTCTTTCCTGCTTCGCTGTGCAATAAATTGTTTGTTAGTTGAACTCTGTTCATTTCACGTTCTTGAAAATCAGTTTTATAGTTTGTTCATTTTGTTTTCAGGGAAATGCTGCATGCAAGGGAAAACAATGGCAGAAAGCTATAAATTATTATACGGAAGCCGTTAAGTTGGATGAAATCAATGCTACTTTCTACTGCAACAGAGCAGCTGCATACTTGGAATTAGGATCGTATGCTTTCAGCCCCTAATTTTATTTACAATAAATGTTTTGTATATCTAACTTTTTTATATCCGGATTGGTCACAAACACTGGTAATCCCGTAACATGTTATGTTTTCTAAATTAAAAAAAAAAACTATAGCAATACCATACTCATATTAAAGAGAATAAAATGCTAGTTTTTAGGTGTAATTCTTTTTTAAAAAATATTAAGGTATGAGAAAGTTATGGCCATTTAAAAATTGTGGGGGAAGCTGGTTTAAAAGTCAACAATATATTTTAAGGGATTGTATTATATGTTTTAAAGTTGCATTACTCAAGTCTGAAAATTATGTTAAATGACCTTTTTGTCCTTATATTTATATAATTTAGTGTGTGTGTGTGTGTATATATACATATGGGTGTGTGGATGCATCTATGTATATAACTGATTTAAAACAAATTATGGAAATATATTATTTTTTGGTGTGAATTTGCAATGTTAATAAAATATGAAGCCTTAAATAAACAAAATATGGAGCATGAAGTAGTAAATGAATCAGTAAATGAGATTTTGGAAGGAAAATTAAAAAAAATTGAAATCTTGTTTGACCACCCGGTCTGATCGCGGCTTAAAAGGAGGCGGTTCAAATAGTCTCAACTGAACTGGTTATTACCCGGTTTCTGGTCGGACTGGTCCAGTTTGGTTCTGAAAAGTGAAAACTATGTGTATGTCAGATGTATATATACTGACACTACTATGGTTATATCCCAGGTTTCAAGAAGCTGAGGAAGACTGCACCAAAGCCATCTCACTTGATAAAAAGGTCAGAAATCAGGCAAACGATGCCTATTTCATTGTCATTGTACCATTGTGATGTGTTTGTTTCAACTTGTTACCCGTGCTATAGCATTTGCCATTTGTATATTTCTTGAACGGATGTGGACTATATAAAGTATTTTTTTTTCCTTTTTGCAGAATGTAAAGGTACTTGACGAGGAACTGCTCGGGAATCAGTTCAACGTTATAAAGAGGCTCTACATGGTGCGTATCCTTTCATCTTATTGAAGATTTTATAACAAACAAGATAAAACTAGCTACATAACAAATATAACCTTTATTTGTAACAGATAATCTCACGTTTTAATGAAAAATATTTCATGTTTTTGATATGTACACGAGGCTGTAGATATAGATTTGTAGGTTGTAACTCGTGTATAGAGGTAAATCATATCTAACTTTGGGAACATGATGATAGAAATTAGAAACCTATTAGAAAGACAATTTTTTTTAATATAAATACCTTATGTCATGTGTGTGCCTCTTGTGTCTCTCTCTGTGGACCTTATGCCTTGGTGTGCCTTGCACTTTTTTAAACCAAGGAACAGCGTTTGATTGATTTGACATGGTTAGTGTTTGATTGTGTCGGTTTTCTTCTAACACATGCAGATTTTAAGCGCGCGCTTGTACTAGATCCCCAGAACAAGGCTGCCAAAGCGGCTGAGAAGAGGCTACAGGAACTAGTAAGTTGATCCGCTTTCGTTCTTTATTTTGAAAATAATTGCACGAGATCTGCAAGTCGAGTTTTGAAAATCAAGATGAAAGGGGGCGTCTTGAAACCATTTTGTGTTTAAACTGGCCTCATGCAGCAGTCCCTCTTGTGAACTTAGTGAAATAATAATCAATTTTGAGAGCATATTTAAATATGTGAACTGATCTTTATGTACTGCAGTCTTTGGTTCAATTTGTATTTGATTCCGTTTCTCGGATCAATTGATGTGTATATAGTTTGATATGGTTGCGACCTTGTAAGCGTTGCTTTTCAAATCTAAATATGTGAACTGATTTGTCTCTGAACCAAATAATAATATAACACATAACCGGCCATGTCTCTTAGAATAGCTGAACCATATAATAATACAAAGGTAGCTAAACTTTTACTTAACATGGTATAGCTACAAACATTATTAAGCGAATTAAAGTGGTTGCTTCGGATTTCATTCTCTCCAAAGAAACCAACAAGGGCAGAGCTTGTACTGGATTTGAAGCTTGGAACCCGATGTTCTCAATCCTAGGACTAGATACGTCGGGCTCTTTGAATTTATCCCCAAAGAGGGAAGCGGTTGCCATCTTTAGAACCATTGGGTCTGTGACCCACTCACGTTTCTCCATAAGCCAGTTGATTCTATTCCCTTTGTGGGTCACCTTTCTCCATAAGCCAGTTGATTCTATTCCCTTCTTTCTGACAATTAACGACCCTGCGGAAAAAAAACAGTATTATCATCCCCTTTGCCAATCCAATTGACTTTAGCTTTTTGGTGAAGATCTTTGCGTTTCTTTTTTTCCCCATAGGCTAATAAGTTTTCTTGCGTTCCACCCTTTTATTTTCACGTCATCGGTTAAAGATCGGTAACCTCAAGTTCTTCAATCTCTTTAGACGCAATTCTCCTGTTTTTATTCTTTTTTTTAAGTTTCTTGAGGATAAAACTCAAAAGCCATTTCAGCTTTAATATCCCCCACACCTTCAGATAAAACCGACACAACAACATCGTTTAGCCCATTGTCTTCAAGCCAAGAGTTGAAAAATTGAAATGGGGCTGCACCAAAGGAAGAGCTTGAAGTAATCAAGACAAGGAGGCAAGAGTGTAGTCTCTGAAAGACTTTTAGAGTAGCATCCAATCATATATTCATGAAAGCCCCGTTTACGTGGAATCTGGTCAATTTAGTAAGTTTTTTTCCATCATCCGACATGTAAATGTACCTCCTTTCCCTCCTAGAATACTCGGCACTACTTCTAAAATGATTAATTGGGTCAAAAACTGGGTAAATCCGATCGTCCGTCGTTGAAGTCGCCTAGGAAGACCCAAAGACCTTCAAAGCTACTCATAATATTTACCAAAGATTGCCAAATGCATCTCCTTGGGGAAAATTCATTCGAAGCGTACATATTAACCACACAACACACGGGATCGACTCCACTAATGAATCCCATGTGAGTATAGAGTTTCTATATGTCCAGACATGAAAACCTGAAAACAGATCAGGGTTCCACATCACATCGTCACTAATTGATAGAACCTAAAGTCGAATGATTGAATTGGTAAAAGAACAGTACAAATAGTGACCCAATTTGAGATGAGTTGATCTCCAAATTACAAAGAAAAACACTAATAATCAAAATAACAAAACCACTGAATTAAACCCTAGACATCGATACTTAAGCTAAGAAAATAGCTGGAATAGTTTAACCCTAGACATTTGACTACGTGGGTTAACACCTGTCACAACCCTCGACCCTATCCTAAACGGGAGCCGTGAGCAGATACAAGTGGTACCGGTGTTTATTTAAATTATCGCAACGGAAAATTTATCAGGCCCGGGTGTCAGGAAAATATCAGAGTTTTCACACCGTAGTTTTCATTTCATAATTTGTGGGATGAAACCCGTATTTACATAAAGGATTTTCACAGGGATAAACCGTTTAATGTACAAAACACGTTTTATTCAGGTTACGTAGCCACTTATTTAAGCTTGAGTGCCTCGTAGCACTTTTCCCACTCTTCACAGTAAATCACTTGAAATGCGTTTTTAAAATAATTGATCAACGAAAAATACTGGTGAGTTCATTCAGTTGTATAAAAAAACACCTTATGACAATTACAGCATTAAGGGTTTTTATATTTGTTTATATCTTTTAATTACTCAAATCAATATATGTCACACACCCATTCGGTGATTGTGGTCATATTACTATTGGCTAACTCTTTGTCCAATATCAACGCTGGACTAGTAGTGTATATAAAACCCCACATACCGGTAGCAAGTTCAGAATACAAAGACTTAATCACTGTAAATATAAGTAACAGTTGGAAAGCATTTAGGGTTTTAAAAACATTTGATAAAAGAGAATGACTCACATTGCAGAATTAGGGTTTTTAGTTATTGTCTCATGGTTTCAAGTCCCAAGTTCCTAAATAAAGATACAATGCAACATGTATTAGTGTATTAACCCAATTCAAACTTTAACGATAATCACAAGATCAAAACCTCAACGCGGTTAACAAAGTATAGCCTTATTCAGGCAACACTTTGACATCCGTTGATTAGTTTCAGATCAATCGGACAGGGTATCATACCGGTGATTAGGGTTAGCATGCTTTCTACGAACAGAGTTTCGAGGTTTTAAGGGTTCGGGTATTAGAACAGTGTTTCGAGAGAGAAAGAGTGTCGATTTTTCGATTGACAGAATTCGCCCCACACTGGCCTTTATATAGCCCAGCTGGGCTTCCTAGGCTCATTGCAGGAGGAGCTGGGGTTTCCGCCGCTTGGCACGGGAGCTGCCAGTTAGGGCTAGGTTAGCTCCGTCACGTATATAGGCTTGCCACTTGTCGGGCACTGGTGCCACGTGTCCTGGTACTCCCCCGCGCGTGGCAAGAGAATTAGGGGTATCCCCGTGACGCTCATGAGTGTCATGTTATCGTTTAATGCGTTGGTTCTTGTCGTGCATGCCCGGGATTTTGATCGGGGTTCTTCATAGGGTCTTTTGGGAGTTATTACATCCTTCTCACCTTATTTAAAATCTAATCCTCGAGATTTACTGAAACAAGTATAGGTAATTTCGTTTCATTTCTGATTCTAACTCCCATTCTAGTCCTCTTTTCGAATCCCATTTTAGTTTAACAAGAATCAATCTTTTATGCTTAAGTTTCTTGACCTTCCTGTCTTCAATTTGTAGAGGTTTCTCAACAAATTTCAGTTTCTCATTTACCTCTCTTGAAGAGGTACTATAAAAGATTCATCAGCTAGGCACTTTCTTAAGTTGCATACATGAAATACATCATGTATACCCACCATTTCTTCTGGCAACTTTAGCTAATAAGCTACTGATCCAATTCACATGATAATCTCAAATGGTCCAACATATCTTGGGCTTAACTTTCCTTTCTTACCGAATCTGACCACTCCTTTCCATGGAGAAACTTTTAAAAATACTTTCTCTCCAACTTGAAATTCCAATGGCTTACGTCGATTATCTGCATAAATCTTTTGACGATCTCGTGCTGTCTTCAATCTTTCTTTGACTTGAATTATCTTGTCGATTATTTCTTGTACAATCTAAGGACCTGATAATTGTTTTTCTCCTATATTTTTCCCAACATACAGGAGTTCGGCACTTTCGTCCATAAAGTGCTTCAAATGGGGTAACATTAATGCTTGTATGATAACTATATTTATAGGAGAATTCTATCAATGGGAAGTGATCGTCCCATCTTCCTCCAAAATCTATTACACTGCCCTTAGCATGTCTTCCAATGTTTGAATTGTTCTTTCACCCTATCCATCTGTTTGAGGGTGATAAGCTATACTTAAATATAGTCGTGTTCCCATAGCTTTTTGGAAACTTTCCCAAAAATGAAAAGTAAAACGACTATCTCTATCAGACACTATGGACAACGGAACTCCATGTAATGAAACTATTTCATCCACATATAGTTTAGCAAAACGCTCCATACTGAAGGTTTCCTTCATCGACAAGAAATGTGCAGGCTTAGTTAATCGATCCACGATCACCTAGATTGTGTCGTTTCCTTTTCTTGTTTTGGGTAATTTGGTAACAAAATCCATTGTTATCAATTCTCATTTCCAAATTAGCATCTCTAGTTGCTGAAGTAAACCTAAGGGTACGTAACTTGCTATGTCCTTCATTTCTACCCATCAGAAATTCTTCTTTAAATTTGATACATCTTGTCACTTCCCGGATGCATTGTATCCTTGGATTTATGCGCTTCCTCGAGAATCCTTTCTCGTAGGTTTCCTTGGATAGGTACCAAAATTCTTTTCTTATGAAATTTCCAAATTCCATATGTTCC
This sequence comes from Scalesia atractyloides, assembly GCA_947069175.1. Taxonomy (NCBI): domain Eukaryota; kingdom Viridiplantae; phylum Streptophyta; class Magnoliopsida; order Asterales; family Asteraceae; genus Scalesia; species Scalesia atractyloides. The sequence continues at coordinate 76,068,393 of CAMTDV010000023.1, forward strand.
TTTTTCTAATTCCTTCATCATTTCTTTAAATCCTTCAGCATCATCCTTGATTGCTATTTCCTGGTATTCTTCATTGTTCCATTAAATCTAATCGCAGATTTAATCTGAGAGTACGTACTCTTCCCGGTTTCTCATGATACTTACGACTTAAAGCATCAGCTACCACATTAGCTTTACCTTCGTGATATTGGATATCACAATTGTAGTCACTTGAAATTTCCATCCATCATCTTTGCCTCATGTTCAACTCTTTATGCCCAAAAGTATATTTTAAGCTTTTATGATCTGTAAAGATGGTAAACTTACTACCATAGAAATAATGTCTCCAAATTTTGAGGGCAAAAATTATCGCTCCTAATTCTAAATCATGAGTTGTATAGTTTTCTTCATGCTTCTTCAGTTGCCTAGACACGTAAGCAATCACCTTCTCACGTTGCATCAAAACACATCCTAATCCTAATTTAGAAGCATCATAAAAGACTACAAAATCTTCAATTCCTTCTAGTAATGCAAGTTTGGTGCATTCGTTAACCTTTGCTTCAAGGTTGTAAACGATTCTTCCTGCTTGGGTCCCCATTTAAACTTAACTGACTTACACGTTAACTTGGTTAATGGAACGACAATCCGTGAAAAATCTTGAATATGGCGTCGATAGTATCCTGCTAGTCCTAGGAACTTCTGACTTCCGTAGGTGACTTTAGGGATTTGGTAATTGCCTCGATCTTTGTGGCATCCACATGAATTCCTTCATGATTAATCAGATGTCCTAAAAATTGCACTTCTTGCAACCAGAATTCACACTTAGAGAATTTAGCATAAAACTTTTCTTTTCTCAATAGTGTTAGCAGCAAATGAAAATGTTTGGTATGATTTTCCTCACTCTTGGAATAGATAAGTATATCGTCTATAAAAATGATTACAAATTTATCCAGGTACGGTTTATATATCCTATTCATCATGTCCATAAATGCAGCTGGAGCATTTGTTAGACCAAATGGCATGACTGTAAACTTGTAATGACCATACCTAGTTCTGAAAGCAGTTTTAGGAATGTCCTCTTCCTGTACCTTCAGTTGATGGTATCCAGAACGTAAATCAATCTTGGAAAAATACCGAGCTCATTGGAGTTGATCAAATAGAACATTAATCCTTGGTAATGGGTACCGATTCTTGATTGTGACCTTATTCAATTCCCTATAATTGATACACATATGCATCGAACCATCTTTCTTCCTGACAAACAATACATGTGCTCCCCAAGGGGATGAGCTTGGTTGTATGAAACCTTTCTCTAGCAATTCATCTAATTGCTTATTTAGTTCCTGCATCTCCGTCTGTGCTTAACGATACGGTGCTTTTGCAATTGGAACAGTTCCAGGTATCAGATGAATTCTAAATTCTACTTCTTGGTCAGGCGGTAGTCCAGGTAGATCTTCTGGGAAAACGTTGGGGTGCTCCGATACTACATGAATTTCTTTCAGTTTCTTTTCTTTAGTGTTAATGATCATAGAGATCATATACACTATGCCTTGCTTCCGTGCATAACTTGCAGCTTTCATCACAGAGATGAATTTTGTGGACTTAGTCGGCCTGTCTACTTGGATCATGATCAATTCTCCTGTTGGCATACGAATCTCAACAGAATGTTGATCACATAGGATTCGAGCATGATTGGCCACTAACCAATCCATTCCTAACACTACATCGAATCCAACTAGATTCATTGGTAGCAGGTTTGCCGTGAACTTATGTCCTAATAATTCTATCTTCCCTACTTGAAGTACTTCGCATATGTTGGTGGAGTTTCCTTCTGCTGTTTCTACCATACAAGCTTGACTAAGCTCAGTAGATGGTTGATTAAGTGCTTGACATAATGCAGTATTTATAAAACTTTGATTTACACTATAGTCAAATAATACTTTAGCATAGATTTCATGGACAAGAAATGTACCAGCGATCATGTCGGGAATCATCGCTGCCTCTTGCACTATAAGTACAAAAGCTCATGCGTTCTTCTTGGCTCCGACTGCTGCTTTTGTTTTGTTGTCGGGTGCTTTTGTTAGTTTCAGGCAATCTGGACGGATATGGCTTGTCTCTCCGCAATTGAAACAAACTCTAGATTTAGTTTTTCTTCTACATTCTTCTTCTTTATGTCTAGGTGTTCTGCAGAAGTTGCAATACTTGGCACATCTTCCTAAATGCTTCTTTTTACACAATTTACAAAAAGGCGGTGAAGATGACTGCCCAATTCCTCTTCTTTTGTAGGTAATACCCGAGTGAAATTCTTAGGTAATCTTCTGAGCTAATTCCTTCTTCTTGTTTTTTTCACTCGTGTGGATTAATCCATTTGTCAAAGTATTGGCTAGCTTAACTATTTCCTCAATAGTATGATGTCTAGCTACCTTGACTATATCACAAATTTCACTAATTAAGCCCCAAATATAACAAGAAAATTCGCACAACTCCGGCGAAGCCAGAGTTGGTACCATTCTTGCATATTCGAAGAATTTTGTCGTAAACTCATGACAATTCATATCAATTTAACTATGATTTAGGAACTTATTAGCCGTCTGTTCCTTTTCATGAGGAGGACAAAATTTCCTTTCTGTCATCTCCTTAAATTTTCTCCAGTTCGTGGCATAGCCATGTCACTTCCTTTTGCCTGAAGAATCGTATTCCACCATTCTAATGTTTCATCCCTAAAGAGATTAGAAGCATACATTACCTTATCTTTTTCAGCACATTTACTAATCCTAAGAACATCATCAGTCTTTTCTAGCCATCGCAAAGCTGCCATGGCTCCTTCGTTGCCTGTGAATTCAGTTGGTTTACATGCTAGAAAATCTTTATAAGTGTATCCAAAAGTTTTTGCCTTCATTTTCTTAGGAAGTGGAACTTTGATAATAATAACATCACTGTGGCTAAAATCATTGATATGCTTACGTTTTCCACTCACAGTTTTATTGTTTTCTATAGGCACATGGTTTCTAACAGCTTCAATAATTAAAGGTATTGCATCAGCCATTCCTTAAGCTACTATATTTTCTATAGAACTTTTATCCAAAGAGTTTTCATGATTGTTCTGGACCGACTGATTAACTTTATTAGACATCTGAATTGCGAACATATTTCAAATATTAATATTACAGAATAAATAATAAAATAATCAAAATATCATGAACACAATTAGTCGGAGCATATTGTCAAAATTGTCGATCATTGCGACTTTTACCTTTTTTATATATTATGCTTCGTATATTTTACATATACTACCACATACATATTTATATATATATATACATATAATTTAGTTTTAGTTTTTTTTAATTCTATACACAAAAACACAGATTACATTAAATAATAATACATATATATATAATAATATATATATATAATATATATATAATTAGATTATTTTGGCTTCAAAAGTGGTGTTCTCTCTCGTCATATTTCCAGACGAGATTCTCTCTCATGGTTCGGATCCGGTTTCTCGTGTCCATCAGTTCTTCTCCATAGTGGCTAAGTTCCTGCTACATTCTCATGACTCATTGAAGGATATATCGGGGGTTCAGGTTGGTAGTTTGTGTAAAATGGAAAAGGATTATTCATTAGGTTTTGAAATACCTAGTCGTTGGTCCACCATTCTTCAACTGGGTTTGGAAGTGGTTGTTAGGGCATGATTGGTTCAGGATTCATGGGTTATAGGTTCATTGGTATTGATGAGTAGGGTGGCATATTAAGGTAGATTTCATCGGTTATTGGCCTGAATATTTCACAATTGGCCAGACAATGGTCTAGTTCTTCCAATGACAGTGGCATGGGTACTGGGTTTGAGCTTTCCCCTTCGGTTGGTTTTCCGATTGTTTCTCCAGTTGGTTTTCTTTTTATTGCTGTTGGTTTCTTCTTTTTTCCTTTTATCCTTCTATCCTTCTTTCCTTTCCAATGCCTTTCCTCTTTTTGGGGGTGCTTTATCTAGTGGTTGAGCTTGAAATATCGTAGGTTCATCTTTGTCTGTTTCATATTCGGTTTGTGTACCAGCTTGATCTTCAGTATTTTCCATATCTAATTGTTAATAGATATATTTTTGAATGCTTTAGACAACTATCGCTCATACCGTTAGCCAAAAACAACAAAAAAAACAAACGAACTCATTGAATATATAATATTTAGTTAGTATCAAAGTAATCACAAAAGTTATTCCTATTATTTCCAGACTACTAATTTTAAGTATCCTCACAATACTTAATTAGCTAAAACCAGTGGGTCTGATACCAGCTTCTGTAACAACCCCCGACCCTACCCTGGACGGGAGCCTTAAGCAGATACAGTGGTACCGGTGTTTATTTAAATTATCGCAACGGAAATTTTGTCAGGGCCGGGTGTAAGGAAAATATCAGAGTTTTCAAACACCGTAGTTTTCATTTCATAATCTGTGGGATGAAACCCGTATTTACATAAAGGATTTTCACGGGGATAAACCGTTTAATGTACAAAACACGTTTTATTCAGGTTACGTAGCCACTTATTTAAGCTTGAGTGCCTCGTAGCACTTTTCCCACTCTTCACAGTAAATCACTTGAAACGCGTTTTTAAAATAATTGATCAGCAAAAAATACTGGTGAGTTCATTCAGTTGTATAAAAAGACACCTTATGATAATTACAGCATTAAGGGTTTTTATATTTGTTTATATCTTTTAATTACTCAAATCAGTATATGTCACACACCCATTCGGTGACTGTGGTCATATTACTATTGGCTAACTCTTTGTCCAATATCAACGCTGGACTGGTAGTGTATATAAAACCCCACATACCGGTAGCAATTCAGAATACAAAAACTTAATCACTGTAAATATAAGTAACAATTGGAAAGCATTTAGGGTTTTGAAAACCTTTGATAAAAGAGAATGACTCACATTGCAGAATTAGGGTTTTTAGTTATTGTCTCATGGTTTTAAGTCCCAAGTTCCTAAATAAAGATACAATGCAACACGTATTAGTGTATTAACCCAATTCAAACTTTAACGATAATCACAAGATCAAAACCTCAACACGGTTAACAAAGTATAGCCTTATTCAAGCAACACTTTGACATCCGTTGATTAGTTTCAGATCAATCGGACAGGGTATCATACCGGTGATTAGGGTTAGCACGCTTTCTACGAAGCAGAGTTTTGAGGTTTTAAGGGTTCGGGTATTAGAACAGTGTTTTGAGAGAGAAAGAGTGTTGAATTTTTCGATTGAACAGGTGTATAGAACTCATCCCACACTGGCCTTTATATAGCCTAGCTGGGCTTCCTAGGCTCATTGCAGGAGGAGCTGGGGTTTTCGCCGCTTGGCACGAGAGCTGCCAGTTAGGGCTAGGTTAGCTCCGTCACGTATATAGGCTTGCCACTTGTTGGGCACTGGTGCCACGTGTCCTGGTACTCCCCTGCGCGTCGCAAGAGAATTAGGGGTATGTCCAGGATTTTGATTAGGGTTCTTGATAGGGTCATGTAATCGTTTTCTTCGTTTAACGCGCTGGTTCTTCTGGTGCATGTCCGGGATTTTGATTAGGGTTCTTGATAGGGTCTTTTAGGAGTTGTTACAACCCCCCACGTCCTAAACTAAAGGTAATTGGGCCCTGGGTCAAATGATGGGTTTCGAAACTAGAAGTGGAGCCAGCCCTGGATTACTTTGTTTTGTATCATGCCCGCCCGAAGAAACGATTTTTCCTCAAGTCAAGATGAATCAGTTTGAGTGAAGCCTGTCAGATTATCTCCTGATATAACAACTTAGTTATCCTCTTTGCTAGTAGTAGCCGTGAGAAGCTTGAAAGTCCTAGTTTTATAGCGATGAGCAGGTTCATATTTATTCCCACATCTAAAACGTTCCCCCAGCTGGAACTGCCCCTGTGTTTCCTTTTTCTTGTCTTAGAAATACGAATTTCTGGTGGTTGTTGTATGATAATAGCCGTGTTATCATGGTTGGAAGGGGCTGTAATGGAATATATTTTGGTAGTGACATTGACAACCTTTCTAGATTGAGTGACTTTGGACTTGAACTCGTGTGCGAGGCTCATGGCATTATAGACGTTTCTAGGCTTGTGGATTCTAACATCAACTTTCAACTCGTCCTTTAACACGTTCAAGAAAACCTCTAATAAGCAATGATCCGACCAATTTGATACCCAGGATGATTGTTTTGCAAATTCTTGGTGATTTTCTTGTACACTTCCAGTCTACTTAATGCTGTACAAATGTTAATTGGGGTTTTGAAATTCAGCTGGTCCAACATTTTTCTACAAAGCACGGGTCAGGTCCTCCCTAAGCATGATAGGTTGATCAATATTTAACCAAGAGAACAAATCTAGGGCGTCTCCTTCCAAATGCATTGAAGCTAAAATACTTTTCAGCCTTTAAAGTCCACCCACGAGGATCCCCTGTGCTAAAGATTGGAAACTCAATTTTGTTATAGGGCCTAAAAGATTGCCGTTCCTCCAAAAGACTTCCCCTTCATCGTACCTGCTTCACGTGGACTGTTATTTTGTCTTTAGAGCCACTATATCTTCTTCATCATCTCAAGTGATTCTAATTTTTCAGCAATGCCCACCAGTTGAGCAACAATTGGGTCGGGATTTGAACCGCTACCCTTAGATTGATTTCGGGTTTGAACCATCTTCGTTTTTCCCGACAATGGAACCAATTGATAGAACCTAAAGTCGGATGATTGAAGTGGAGATAGGCCTGGATTACTGGGTTTCATATCATTAACCCTCTTGAACTACCAACAACGTTGACAACCACCCACTCAAAATTGTTTTCCCAAAATGTCGCCATATGATTCCTAGAGTTGCTAACAAAGTAATGCCATTTTTTTTTAATTTGATTCACCCATGACAGTTTCTAAGCCACCCACACTCACCTAATATTAATTGACATTAAATTCATTAAGGATGATTTATCTCCATTTTCCATGAATCGACGTTCTAACCAGTTGCTCATGATCTTGCAGGTTAATTCCTAGGTAGCCACCTAATTGAATCGACTTTTGAGTCTCTGTTTCAGAATTTAGGTTACTAGCTAGCATTAGGACAAGGTTGTTCCTTGTTTTCACCTACTTCGTCACCCTGAATCCCCCTTGCAGACGTCACACTCCTGGGTACTTTCATTAATAATGTCGACTCATTCAGAGTTTTCTTCCTTGAAATCCTCTTCTAAACAAATTTGTTCAACAATTGAGTTGGGATGAACATCTCCCCGATCTCCTTTGCCTCCTAGGTCCGTGTTAAAAGAAAAGATTCTCCTACTTGGTTTTATCAAAACAAATAATCAGCAAAACCAACATTTAAGTCAAGGCAGTCTTGTTCTCATATGAGCTTTCATGTTTCGTTTGACTCCATAATCCCCAATCTATTCTGTTTTCCCTTGTAGTGTGAAAGCCTTTACACCTTTTACCACAAGTAACTAGTCCAGAATTAAAAGGAAGCCTACCCCTTTTAAACCCCAACCCTGAAAAGCCAAGGGCATGGCCTGATCCTTAAGCTCGTCATTGTTTGTCCCCCATTGTCTATCCCGCCTAAATCAAATTATGATGCCCTGTTGTAAAAATCGAGGAAAGAACAACATTATTAGATTCTTGGGAATGAGTGTTTTCACCTCCTCTGTGACTATTGGACTTCACCACCCCACTAACATAACATCAAAAAGTGTAGTTGGCGAAGCCAGTCTAAGCAAATAGGTACCTTTTACTGGGTGAATTTTGGAGAGGAGACCGATGGAAGAGGCTTTGTGTCTAGAAAGTTAGGCGTCCATATCCCGTTGTCTTTGGAGACCCAGACTTGGGAGGAGTGGTTTTTCCATTCTAGCTTAAAAGAGTTCTGAATTCTTTCACCTGATTTAACTTTTATGACCACTTGATCGAAAGACAGATTCACATCCCCCAATCTAACTTTAGAACCATGAATAATCTGTATCTCTAAGTGATTTAGCCAAAAACAACTTTATCCCATAACTATAACGAGACCCCCTGAATTTGAATCCACGCCACTCAATTGCATTCAATATGTTGATCAACCTATAGATCCAGAGAAGAGAACAAGACCTCCCGGTCATCCTTTCGATTGGTTATAAACCATTCCGCGTTTGAAGAAATTTCAAAGGACAAAAGAACCTTAACCATTATAGGTAGCGAATCTCCATAATGCCCAGGACACCCAAATCTTTGATCGCCTCTTTCATATTACACAAAATTTCTAGACCCTCCCCCCTCTCAAAAAGAAAAAAATACGTTACTCCATGAACATCCTGCAAGATCAAAGGGGTTATTATTGAACACAATGGAAGGCAATAGATGAGACTACCTTTTTAGGCTGCCACCTCTACCCATAAGCACATCTTTATAGGAACCATTGGTCCTAGTTCCACTTTTTGGTTTTGAAAAGCTCTCCTTGGAATTCACAGTGTTGTCATTAAAGCTCCCAAGGGGAGAGCCTATTCAATCTTCTTCCTGTTTAGCCATATGATGGACTTTTAACCTTCCAAAATTGTAGGTTGTTTAGGGCTTTCAAAAGTTTGTTGACATTTCTTACATCATGTTTTGTCTCTTCTTTGTGGCACAAACGTAAACGACATGCCTCATGTTCCAGCTTTCAGGCCATAATTTTGAGCTCGAGATATCATCTAGAAGGTTGCTCAAAGTAGAAGTTCGTTACACTCTCCTTACATCTCCTTTCTGCATATGTCACTGGTTTGAGACGACTGTCCATTTCCCTTATCCGGCTTCCTTGTCTGTTTCTATGTGCAAGAATTATGAAGGACTGAATCATCATTATTCAATTATTAGGTTACAATATCTGGGGATTACAAGTAACCTTGGAAACCTAACTGAGCTCGTGGACTCCCCAGCAGTCGTAGAGGATGAACTAGAAACTTAGACTGAAAAAAATATGAAAACAAAAACATTGATTAACCCTAAAAAACTATCTTCGATTTCGGTCAAATATCCATTATCTTGCAATATTCAATCTTTAATCTTCGATCCACAATTTTGAATGATCTCGTAATCCTACATGTCACACCCTGGGCGTAGCGAAAGTGCAAACGTGTGACTATGAGGTAATCATTGCGTCCAATCAAGTAAACAAGTATAAATCAACAACGATGCCATACTGATATTAAGTTGCACCCAACATCTACAAGTTACCAAAAGTAAATTTCATAGTTCTCACTGGTTTCACATTGTCATCAAAAGTATAGTTTGAAATACATTACACCAAAATAAAGGATTGTTTTCATCGTAAAAGGGTATTAAGGTTTTGACTTCTACATACCCATACGAGGTTGGATATAAGAGGAAAATCCTCCAAAAGGTGGCATTCGTTGTCATGTCATTTCCCATATCCCGAAATGTATCACCAGCTCAAGTCTTGTGTCCTGAAATACATGTAATTTTAAAATTCAACATAAAGTTGGTGAGTTCATGTAGTTATTGTTTTCGTGTGAGATGTCTTGTTTGTAATCCAGTAATGAAATCTTAGTATGTTATTAGCATTCATGGAGTTTAAGGATCTATCAGTGTGTAGCTAGCACCTTGACATATGCCATAAGTAAGTAACCAAACTGAGACAACTCTTGGCATCAATTGGGATCACAAAAGCACTCCTAAAGGGTTAACAAACCAGGAGTGGAGCGCGTGTCAAACTCGATAGATCTATACCTTATGCACCTTGGTCACTAAGTGATTAATGGTTACTCTTGTCATCATCCTACTTATGCACATTGATCGTGTTATCATCTAACCCCATAGCTAACATACCGTTTGTGATGACATGTATTTCCCCTCGATTGTTTTAAAAACAAAACTATGAAATATTTGAAAGGAGGGACATGAACTCACAATTTTGCGTTCCGTAAGTCGTACTTATTGGAATTTGAGTGTCCGTACACGTGTGTAACCTACATGTGTATTAACTTCATTAGACACCTAGGTCTCGTTGGACCTCGTACAAGTTGTTCATCTTGAATTCTTGTTGTGTAGTTATTTATCACATTAGAACAACTTAAATTTTATTATAGTGTTGGTAGTTCGTTTGTCGATTATTATTTATATACATATATTTCACAAATATATAATATATATATATATATATATATATATATATATATATATATATTATGTTGTCATTATTAGATTGTGTGTGAACGGGCCTCACCCTTCACATGTCTTCGTGCCTTGCACGCGTGTCATTAGGCCAGCCCATATCTTTATGTGATTGGGCCTAGCCCATGAAATTTATATCATTGGGCCTAGCCCATGTCTTTATGTCATTGGGCCTAACCCATGTCTTTATGTGATTGGGCCTAACCCATGTAATTATGTCATTAGGCCTAGCCCATGTAATTATGTCACTGGGCCTAGCCCATGTAGTTACCTAATTGGGCCTAGCCCATGTAATTACGTCATTGGGCCTAGCTCATGTCTTTATGTGATTGGGCATAGCCCATGTAATTATGTCATTGGGCTTAGCCCATGTTATCATGTGATTTGTGTATTTGAGCCTTGCCCATGTCTTTTATATAAATGGGCCTAGCCCAACTTAATTTCATGAGTCCACAACTTTTATAATCTTGCACTTGGAAATTTTTACTAAGTTTATACTTTTAAGTATGTTTATATACTTTTATAAAATCACTTAGTAATTTTTACACATCCAAACTTTCTGGATTTTGTCATGGCTAATTTATATATTCGTTAAGTGCCTAAAATATATTATTTTTAGACATGTCGTCGTTGTCGTTTAATATATATATTTCCGCGTCGAAAATCGCTCAAGTGTCGTAGTGGCTCTTTATATTAGCGATTTGTTCGTTGATCGACGGCGTGACAATGTATTGTTAAATTCGACCATTGTCCGCATTACTTCATTCGTCCGATTATTGTTTCAAGAATTGTGTAAAAGTGTACGTGTTCATGTTTTTTATACTTGGTAATCCTCAAGTATTTGGTGTGTTGTATTAATTAGGTCTTTTGTGTTATATAACCTAGACTTTCTAGATACATACACATGTATTTATACACATTAATTTTTGTGACAAAGTATATGTATATATTTTTATTTCCAAAAATATATATATCTAATAAATACTCATTTTTAACTTGTAAAAACATATGTAAGCATTTGTTAAATCCTTGGAGGGTTAGGGTTTTACCCTTGTCATTAAAACTTCCTTAATGACGGTTTAGGTCACTAATCGCTTTTAGTCCTGTTAATCATACTTTACTCGTGATTAGATTTTTAGAAAATTGCCATAGTTTCCTCTATGACGTTTCCACGTTTCAAAAACGTATTTAAGTCATGTTTAAACCCATAATCAAGATCAATCTTTAACTCAATTTTACATGCCACTTTTGTATGCTTCATTTATACACTTTTTCATCCTCATTTCCATGATCTTTTATAAACATATATTTTAACTACTTTATTTAAAAATAATGAGATCTTCACATATTTATTAGAACATTTAAGACACTATTTTTGTTATATTTTAAACTTTAAACCACTTTGTTTACTATACCTTTTAAGATGATCATAACTTAAATCATGGTGTTTATTCTTTATAAAAGTTACACATATGTAGTAAATCATTTTTAAGTTGTAGTAAACTTCATGGATCATGAGGTTGATGATCTTGTTTAGATTTAAACATCACCATGTTTAAATCATCATTTATATTCTTATTCATACAAGATCATCCACTTTAAACAACTTACTTTAACATAATTAACATAATCATGCTAACTAGTTAACACTAATACACATAATCTACACATAATAAACTATATTTAGTAGATTATTAAGGTGAGATTAGGGTTTTTAAGTAGGATTCTTCTTTATTTTCAAGATGATCAACAAGTACTTTCATAAAGCATACATCATAATTAGCTTAAATATGGTGAAATATTTGCTTACAAGTTTGCACAAGATTAAGTGAAGATTAAGAAGAAGATGAAGCTCCAAAGGAAGCTCTAATGCTCCCCCATGCTTGCAGACTCCTTAGATGATCTTGTGAGGGCTTGAAAGGGAATAAAATATGGTGTTTAATGGTGAAAAAATGGTGGTTTATGGTGGTGTAGGTGAGTCGAAAATGAGAAGGAGTTGGGAGATGTTTGTGTATTTTTTTAAAGTGAAAATAATAATATTGAAGTGTGATGATGGTTATATAATCTTCTAGTCAAGACCACATCTCCTTACCATACTTATATCTTCATTTTTCAACATAAATCAAGTGGGTGGGGGCCCACATGGGGGGAGGGGTTAAGTATAAATTATTTTATAACATGTGATAATTTATTAGATATTTAGGTGTTTAAATTAAGTATGATAATTAAGGATTTGGTCTTGCATCATAGTGAGCAATTATGGTTTAGGGTGTTAATTAATATTAATTAGCCCCCCTGACTAGTTGGTATTAGTTTTGGATGGTAAAAATGCCACTAGTTTGCTCATGGTGCGATACCGGTTCATATACGCACTTTATTGTTTCGTACCGGAAGCTTTGGTTTTCGACTATCATAAGTGCTATGACGTTTATTTAGGGCGCTTCTGACATAGAAATATGGTTAACTAGTTCACTAGTCGAGTAGATGTTGAGTTTGAGTGACAGAAACGCTTTTAGTTTCATTATTTGCTCAATATCGGCACTTATATATTTTTCCGTTGAACATTTCCGGGAGTTGTGTTTCCGTGACCTCAAGATAGTTGAAGGGATTTTGGATCCCAAATGAAGCTTAACTAGCTCTCTAGATTAATGTATGAGGCTATCAGCCATTGAAATCTTTGTCGGTTCGACCATCAGTCGCTTTCCAGTCAAGTTATGCACTGCTTGTCGTACGATCGGAAACGATGTCTTTTATGTATTTCTGATATTGTCGTATTGTTTTAGGGTGTTTATCATTGTTCTGTTATAATTCCGGAATCCGGAAAATACCGAATTAATGTCGCAGACGAATTGAAATTGTCACCCTTTTAGTCGAAACGGACAATTTTGTAATTTAGGCGTTGTACCGGAAAGTTATGTATTATTGCAAGATGTGTTCCACATTAGTGCTTTCATGTATATATGGACTTAGTAATGGCATTAGCATGCCGTTATTCATTGTTCTGTTTCGTTTCAGGGGTTTTGCTGACATGAATAGTGCAACCGCGAATAGTGCGTCCGACACTTTCTACCAACACTTTTAGGGCACAATTTGATTTGTTTCAGTCATAACAGAAACCAATATATGTTATGGCATGATTCACTTGTCCTACACTTATGATATGACGTACGACTCAGTTACGTAATCAAATTACGATATAATGCATGAGATTATGTACTAAAAATAGTGATTTGTTTGTACAGAATTACTGGTTATTTGCCATTTGTCACACTACAAGAGGCATCCATTACATTAATGCGGAGATCGTAATCCTGCAGACAGCACAACGGAAGATCGTATGAGCGGTGGCGGTACGGCGGCAAGGGGCGGCTTGACGGAGACGCGAAATCAACAAGATGAGCTGTAGTATCATCTATGTGGTAAGAGACTGTAAGAACACTTGTGAATCTATAACCGAAAACGAAGCTTTATTTGAACATGAAACTCAAAAAAAAGATGAAGAAACGGAAAACGAACAATGGCTGGACAGGGCGGCGACGATAGTGACGACACACCGCCCTGTCTAGGGTTTTTCTCAAGTGGTGACGGCTAGGGTTTGGTTATTTGTGTGTGGCGCTGCAAAAACGGTATAGAGCCTGGCTGGCTCTGATACCATGTAAGAATTATGAAAATCCGAATCATCATTATTTAATGAGTAAGTTACAATATATAGGAATTACAAGTAATCCTATAAACTTAACTGAGCCCGTGTATAAATGACTAAAAAACTTGTTCTAGTAAACTAAATCCTAAATAAGCCAAAATGACTAAAAAACTTGTTCTAGAAAACTAAATCCTAACTAAGCCAAGTCTATAATAAATGAAAAAGAAGTCAGATCAGATATAAGCAGATATAAAATTATATCTAGAGCAGTTAGTCATGATGGACATATATAGATATGAACAAAGTGTCGGTTTTTTTAACAAAATAAAATAAAATAAAACTACTAAATTACGATCCGCTACATAAAATAGAATGATTTAGATTATCTGCAATGTTCACACTAGATGGAGCAAAATCTAATATCGTCTTGGTTGATCAGAAAATTCTACAATCATGTGTATAGGTTTGTGTGTTAGATTATGTTTGGTTACGACATTTGATTGTTGGTAACTTGATTTTGAGAAAATGAGGTCTTTACAGCTACCATCATCAATAAAAAACATGTAAACAATTCATATCAAAAAACCTTTTGTTATGCTAAAATCATATGATCATGAAACATGGACGTTAAACATAAACCGATCAAAATTAAAAATAAACCATAACACACCTTTAAGCTGATTGAATAATAGTCATATCCGTGAGTGGTGGCATTGATTAGGGTTTGAATACCAATCAAAACAAAAAAAAAACATTATTAACTTAAAATAATAAAGATAATACATAAACAACAAACATGAAGAACATACAACCAAAATGTTAGCTCGATTGAAGAATATCCATCAATTGTTATGTCCGATTTAGGATTTCAATACAAGAGAAACATTATTAACTTCAATTAACAAAGAAGAATATATAAACATCAAACACAAAGCACATACCTCTGATCTTGTTAGCCGAATCAAGAAGATGATAGAGAATTAGTTGGTTATGGTTTACATAATACAAAATAAAATAAAAATTAAACACCAATAACTTCGATTAACATCACATGATACATCAACATCACAATTGTAACACATATCTGTAATCGTTTTGGTCGAACTTAAAATAAAGAACAAGAAACAGTGTTAATCGAATTCGAATTAAATGATATATAAATAGAGAATCTACATATAATCTATCACATACACAAACATAAACAAAGATCAAGATTTACCTTAAATGTTGTTTGATAAATCAAGCAGCGGATCACGGAAGAGAAGTTATGTTTGGGGAGAGAAAATGAAGGAGAGAGTGTTGGTGGAAAAATATATTATGATCTTAATTATCGGAAAGAATCATGTTATCTTTCAGTATTTAAGAAAGAGAATAAATAAATCCATGTTTCCTAAAAATATTTTTTTTTAAAAATAAACCTTTTAGAGGGTTGCTCATATGCATTCTCTCCTAAATTACTTTAAGACTCCACCACAAGATAATAAGTGTCCCAAATCTATCTCATTTATTATATTATACAAATATAGATTATAGGATTCAAACCCAACCCAAATGAAATTGTTATCCCTGCATAAAAAAATGTATATATTTAGACTCCCACTCTTGTTTAGTACCCATTAATAATATTTGTACTTTTTTAATGTAAACAATAGTGAGGTGTTTACTTAATAACAAAAGTACAATGAAAACAACAATATGAGAATCTAAAGCACTAAGGTTTCTCTTTTCACCAACACCAACATCGGTACAAGTACTTTAAGAATAAATTCATAACGTATTTGATATGTATAATCATCAAAGGGTAACCAGAGACCAAATTAAAGCACTTTGGTATGCTTTTGTCACCAGGATTTAGGGTTAAAGTTTCTTGATGACCAAGATAGTCATCTAGATCCCACTAAACAGACTTACAAGCTAGTTTAAGTATCAAAACTTATCACTAAAATTGATTACTTAAAAAATAAAATTGATCTGGAAGCGAAAATTTGAGAATACTTGAATCGCTATCATGAACCAAACTCAAACCAGGTGATGAGTAACTCAAGTCTATAGGAGAATGCGACTCGACAAAACTATATTAATAATTATGCGGACAAATACATTGTAGAATTTGTTATTATCTTAAAATATAGATAACTAGTATTAAGCACTCCCGCGTTGCGGCGGGGGCAAGTACCAATGCCACACTACTGCCGGCGACCACCAACACTGAACTTACGGCGTGTTAATACGAAAAAATTAAACCGAAACGTAAAACATAGAATATAATAACTAAGTTGATCTAGGACCCGCGCGTTACGATGAACTCGCGTCTATTTTTTCCCGTTTGACAGGTTCATCGTAATGCGGACTTAGTTATTATTTTCTATGCTTTACGTTTCGGTTTAATTTCTCCGCATTAAAACGCCGCAACTTCAGTGTTGGTGGTCATTGACAGTATGTGGCATTGGTGTTCGCCCCCGCCGCAACATGAGGGTGCTTAATACTAGTTATATCTATATATCATTACCACTATACAAACCATAATGTATACATTAAAACAACCATTGCATCAATATGTTGCAAATTATATATAATATATAATATAATAAATATATCATTACCACTATACAAATCAAACTATAATGCATACATTATAACAACCATTGCTTCAGTATATTGCAAATTATAATATAATATAATATAATACAATATAATATAATATAATATAATAGTGATACTTAAAACCCGCTTTAGATTGATAGTTGACATGCAAATTTATGCCAATCACTCTCCCTCTGTGTACATATACCTCATGATCTACAAAATTGCTTATCTATTCAAATGGAGGGCTCAACAAACACTCTTCCAAGTGCTTCAACACATCATATACAAGACTGTGAGCACTTAAACGCATCACATACTAATGTATCCAACTTTATTTCAGTGAAACTTTCAAGCAACCGCAACTACCTTCTTTGGGAAGCGCAGATGTGTCTCTTGGATAGTAACAATATGTGTGGTATCGTGGATGCCACATGTGTTGTGCCAAGAGATTATGGTAGTGAGACCATGAGTCAATATGACAGTCTTGTCAAAGGTTGGATTTTCGGTTCTATTAGTGAAGATGTACTCGTAGGTGTCTTCAATCTCAGTTCGGCCAAAGATGTTTGGCAAAAACTAAAATCCATCTACGAGCATACTATGTGTTTGCAAGGTACGCATTTTTAATCCACCAAAACCTCCAACATATTATTATCAATCACAACTTGATAGCATCTATTGAAAACGTATCCTAACATAGCAAGTATTCGTATTGGACTTCTTCTTAGGTGTGAATTGAAGGGGTCCTTAATAGTTAATTTATTAGAGTCTTGTTACAAAAAAAGAACAAAATTTGTATATTTTGTGACCGTTTTGTAATTTTCTTATAGGGCGCACATCCAAACCCGATCATAACCGTATGAACTATAGTCACTTAAAATAGCTCCTTAGGTGTCATGGCGTGATACTTATAATGAATTATATATAAATGTAAAGGCACAATCAGTGCCGATCCATGATTTATTTTCTTGGAGACGATCAGAGGATTTAATAGAACTTTTTACCGGGGCGACCCAGACAGGGCCGTCTCTGTAAAATCCTCGAAAAATTAAGGTCCTAGGCGAGCAGAAGAAAACAGGCCCTTATAATATAAAGTGAATAACTCAATCTTAAAAAGAAAAGATAAATATATTTGAATCAGTACATATGTATATACTAGAAAACATAAAAATAAACTAAAAAATGGAACGCTAAAATATTTAAACAAAGTTAAAATTATATACAAATTAGTTGTGCGTTGCTCCAGGTGAAAACTTTGTCTCTTTTAATAGACTCACTATTGCGAACAAAATAAAAAATCCAGAAAAGTATAGTCATAAGTTCAAAACATATTTTCTTCATTAGTTTTTTAAAATAAAAGGGGAAAAACAATTTTAAAAGTTGTCTAGTTGTATTTAATTTAAATAATAAACAAATAAAGAAAGTAGATAATATAAATATTTTGAAATTGGAAAAGAAAACTTAGAATTGAAATAGGAAGAACACAAGGGAAAAACTAAGTGAGAAAGAAAGGAGAAGAAAAAAAGAAATGAAATAGTCTAAAGAGTTATATGTGGGAATTGAACTTCAGAAAAACTGCAACAAACTAGGGCTGTTAAAAGGATAGCGGTTGGAGTTTGATTAGATTTAGTTTTAAAAAAAGCTTGTTTGATACGGCTTGATTAGAAAGTGAGTCTAAATCGGCTCGGCTCGTAACAAGCCAAATTGGCTGTTTGGTTTGTTTGTTAGCTTAACTTATATCGAATTATTTTACTTTTAATATGCTTTATTTTAATACACAAATATTATACTAGGTTTCCTCGTGTATTACACAAGTTAAATAAAATTAATATGTTTAATAATAAAGATTAAAATATTATAAAACGGTTTTTATGATAAGATATTATTGATTTTTTTTAATTAAAATTTTAAATTCGAAAAATAGAATCTGAAAGAGTGGAAATAAATCTTCGGTTCACTAAATTATAACATATGACGCAAAATGATAACAAAAACAATAATAACAAAAGTATTTAATGTAGTTTGGTAGATAATTTGTAGGAACATATTTATCATAGGTTATAAACCGGTTATGTTTTATGTAGTTTCATTTGTGTAGCATCTTAATTACAGAACGACATGTAATAATAGTAATAGTAACAACACAAATAATAATAAAACAACACCAATAATAAAGGAATTGAATTTTATTTAGTTGCAACACAAAAGAAAAACATAACCTTAAGAATTTTAATAATATTATGAAATTTGTAAAGTAATCAAATGAATTCAGTTAAAAAATATATAAATAATATTTGAACATAAAGAATACGTAAAAAAACTTATCTATAATATGGCTTATCATTTATCAGTTAGAAAATATATAAATAACATTTAAACCTAAAGAAAATAAAAAATAAAACTTATCTGCAATTATGGCTTATCACTTATCAGTTAGGAAACATAAATAATATTTAAACCTAAAAGATAGTAACTAAATTAGAGAAAATGCCGGGAAAACAATCTGAGGATGCATAGTAATTCGACACATGTTCACTATAGCTTTACTTTATTATATAGTATAGAATAGATTATAAAAAAATTGGTTATTATTTGCAGGTATTTAGAAATGCAGTTAGATATCTACAGTTAATTTGGCAGTTGATTAGGATATTAATGAACTTATATTATATTTTGTTGATATTTGAAACTAATTTTTTATTTGATTAAACTTTACTTGGGCTATATTATATTTTGTTGATGTTTGAAACTATTTTTTTTTTTGATTAAACTTTACTTGAGCTTGTAATACAGTAGCTTAAACTTATTCTGGATATGTCATTTTGAATTAATGATTATATTTTAGACTATTGAATTTTAAAAGCTATGTGTTAATATTTATTTTTAAATTTGAGCCAAACTAAAGTGACTCGAGTTGGCTCGGTAAAAAACCAAACCGAGCTCGAGCTAAGATTTTCATCTCGGTTTTAAATACAAGCCAAGCCAGCTCGATTTATAATCGAGCCAAGCCCGAACTTGCCCTAGCTCAACTCAAATCGGCTCGTAAATAACCCTACTACAAACTCATTTAAGTAGAGATTAGACACCACGGAAGCACACTTTCAGCTGTTAACAATTTCGAAACAAATTTTATATATATACACACTTAATATATATATATATATATAAACTTTAAAAGAAATTCAATGGATATACATATAAACTTTAAAAGAAATTCTAGCCCTCGAAGAGACTTGGCCCTGAGTGGTGGCCCACCCCATCCTTTTTCGGCCGGCCCTGAGTTCAGATTTTTGCTTACAAAATATACCAACTTTTTTAAGGGGGCCGGGTCCCACCCCCAACCTTTACATGTGTTTTGCCACTGAGCACAATGTTTATAATTAATTACAACAACTACAATCATATCCACTAAATCTTACAAATAGCAAAGTTATTTGTAGAGTCTTTGGAGGATGAGATATAGACATACATTGCCTCTATCCCTAGGGATAGTGAGACTGCTTCCAGAGAGACACTCGGCTAAAAGAAACATACCAACATACCAAGTCAAAGAATATAGAAATAAGAAGTCACCAAAACAAGAAAATGATGAGAGGGTGACACAATATGATGTAAAACATGTATAATAGCATACAACATCATGTGGGCATAAACACAAGAAGGCAATCACATGTAAAGTCTCTTAAAAATAAGAAAAATGTACATCCCTTAAATACACCTAAGACCCTACTGCAATATCCTCTAGAAGTCCTTAACCCTAATCATATGCCTCCACAAAATCCTATCTTGGACCATGTCCTTAGAAAGATGCAACTCTAGTAAATCATGCCTAATCTGCTCATCTCCCTCGAGCTAATTACATGAATGGTCTATAAGTTGATTTTGGACGACAAATTTCTTTTAATCCTTATTGTCTATGTGCGACTTGAACGCAGAACATCTCCCTCTCAAACCCAACCTAAGTGCTTCAAAAACGCAACTCGGTGCCCCTAGTTTTTGCTGGTTTGCAATGATGAGTAGGGTTTTTTCACTCCATGTATACATTACTGGTGTAATCCCCATCAAAAGTAAAGTACCGTCTTTGGATATCTTGATCGCCTTCACACACCTCAGGACCACTCTTAGCCACCCAACGAGTCCAAAAATAATCCAAATACTCGTCGGAGTCAACCAAAATGTAATAGTTGTCGGCTAAAAGAAACATACCAACATACCAAGTCAAAGAATATAGAAATAAGAAGTCACCAAAACAAACATACCAACATACCAAGTCAAAGAATATAGAAATAAGAAGTCACCAAAACAAGAAAATGATGAGAGGGTGACACAATATGATGTAAAACATGTATAATAGCATACAACATCATGTGGGCATAAACACAAGAAGGCAATCACATGTAAAGTCTCTTAAAAATAAGAAAAATGTACATCCCTTAAATACACCTAAGACCCTACTGCAATATCCTCTAGAAGTCCTTAACCCTAATCATACGCCTCCACAAAATCCTATCTTGGACCATGTCCTTAGAAAGATGCAACTCTAGTAAATCATGCCTAATCTGCTCATCTCCCTCGAGCTAATTACATGAATGGTCTATAAGTTGATTTTGGACGACAAATTTCTTTTAATCCTTATTGTCTATGTGCGACTTGAACGCAGAACATCTCCCTCTCAAACCCAACCTAAGTGCTTCAAAAACGCAACTCGGTGCCCCTAGTTTTTGCTGGTTTGCAATGATGAGTAGGGTTTTTTCACTCCATGTATACATTACTGGTGTAATCCCCATCAAAAGTAAAGTACCGTCTTTGGATATCTTGATCGCCTTCACACACCTCAGGACCACTCTTAGCCACCCAACGAGTCAAAAAATAATCCAAATACTCGTCGGAGTCAACCAAAATGTAATAGTTGTCGCAAGATATAGGGGTCGACGAAGAAACACAGATAAGGTGTGGGCGAGGGAGTGGGGTGGGTGTTTTAAAATTTTGTATTGTTAATTAAAGGGTAAAATAGTCGGTTTACAAACATATTAACAAAATATTTTAAAAGAACTTAAACCTTGTTGTAAACCATAAGAGAAGTATATTTATCAGTGTAGGGACTTTGTAATACTGCATTAAAAGATGATTTCATACCAATTTGGTTGTCTTTTTGTGTCAATATATTCAGAGCATTGTTTGTCAGAATGATTCTACCTAATCTTATATTACACCGTTGATATATTTGTGGCATAATTTAGTTAATTAGTTAGAAGTGGTTAAGGCTAGGGGTATCCATTGCGTCACCTTATCGACACGTAGACGTTACGTAGGGCAAGGGATTTTATTGTTTTTTTCAAATAAAGCCCACGATATGGAATGAATGGGTCATTACACAATCATTTATTTAATATTGTTTTTATTAAAACTTTACCCATTCTTTTATTTGAAATTTATAAATTTAAGTTAATCAACAATAAAATTTAGAAACATAAAAAATATAAAATAAAATTACATAAGTATAAATAATTTAACCAAGTAAAATAATTTATAATTACCATTTACCCATCTTTATATAAGCCTATCTTTAAAGCAAACTCAACTATAAAGCCCATTTTCATATAAAACCCAACTATAAAACTCCATCTTTTTTGTTAAATAACCTGTAACTCTCTCTCATTCTTCATCTCTCATTCTTCATTAAACAAAACCCACCTTTTCTTCTTCAATCAAGAGTCAACAACAACATATCACATGGTTAACACACACTTGCTTGTGATCCGTCTCTATTGCAATGGCGAGGCTTAAATAGCGCCCTCAATAGCAAGCAGGGTGCTTACGGGTGGGGGGCTATTTATGAAATTTGGTTGAGGTAGCATGGAAAAAAAAACCCGTACCATGTAGCTTAAGAAGATTATCATGAGTGACATGTTCACCATATAATGAGATGTATAGTCAAAAAATACTAGTCATCATCACGTGTAATTGTGATGAAATATTAGAAGATACATCTTTCTATCTATATCTTTTACTGTCACTTTACAAAAGCCAACATTATCATGGTATCAGATAAGGAAGATTGATAACCAAATCAACAAAAAAAGAAAAACTCAAATCTTGGTTGATCACTTTAAGTTCTTTGTTTTGAATTCTTTCTATTTCCATTAAGCCCATTTGAATTCTTTCTTTGTACTCTAATTCAAAGATCAACAATTAAAAATTTTAATTCTTTTTTCCAATTTTTATACCAGTTATAATACAATAGAAAATACAAATTTTACTTGATAGTCGAATCAAACTGCAAGAATTGATCAAAATCTTCAATCATCTCAACCAACCCCTTGGTTACATGGTCTGGTTAAATGGTCTGGTTATTAGGTGAATTTCCCTGTGTGTTCTTTTAGAGTCCTTTTAAAAAAAAGAGAAATGAAGGAAGTGAAAAGAAACCGGAATTTATTATTGTGACTGATTTTTTTTAATGAAAGTGAGTGGAGAGAAAAGGAGGGTGGACTAATATTTATTTTCTTCCTTTCAAATTGTAGTTTGGAGAGCAAGGAAAGTGATCAAATTTAATTCTTTGAAATTTCTCAAATTACTTAACCTCTTAGATTATAAGGAGTGG
Source organism: Scalesia atractyloides (assembly GCA_947069175.1). Lineage (NCBI taxonomy): Eukaryota > Viridiplantae > Streptophyta > Magnoliopsida > Asterales > Asteraceae > Scalesia > Scalesia atractyloides. Next base: position 76,091,361 of record CAMTDV010000023.1, read on the forward strand.
TTATTACGAAAATCACTATTACCCTTTTATTTCAGCACTTTGTTTCCCTACTCTCATTCATCATCCAACTCCACCATCCTATATGATGTGGTCGTGATTTAAACCACCATTCATATTTTCTTTTTAAATTTATTTTGTGTAAAATATATTTAATTAATTAAGAAAAGGAAGGTGTATGGTTCTTATGGTTTAATCCATGCCAACTATGTGGTTCCATAAAGAGGTGGTGTAACACATCATCCACCATCCTAGGTGGCAATCCATAACCCACCACATACCCCTTAGCCTTAATAAAATAGTTGTAAAATTACATTAGACATTTCTCTTGGCATAAAATCTTTGGTTTCCTTTCCTTTCATTTAAGTTCGAAGTCTGGAACACAAAATTACATTATACATTTCTCTTGGAACCTTTCTTTTCTCTATTTAACTTTCTTTTCCTTCTTGCCTTTCATTTATTAAACTGGGAACTCTATATAGTCTATTGATACTTATTCCAAAAATGACATGAGCCTCCCGATATCTTTCATATTGAAGTTAGAAGATAATCACATCAGCCACCACAAAATCTTTCCTAGAGAAGTTAGATACCTGGTTTCATGAACCCGTTTGTGCGAATGATCAAGACTTCATCTAGATACAAGCTATAAAATTATAAGATGGTAGTGGGACGTGCAGGTGGGCGGAGGATGGCTAGAACATAATTGTCAAAATTATAGAATGTAAAAAAAGTTAAAATTCCTTAATAGTTAGTTATCAAGTGCCCTTTTTGGTTTTATTTTTTAATACGGTGTTTATGTAAACCTTATCCACCAAAGGGCCCTTTCATGTAGTGCTACTAAGTTATGTAAAATATTTTCCATTCCCATGAAGACATTGATGATGTTTTAGCAGGACCAAACACTACTGAAGAAGGGACACATTTTAAAGGAAATAATAGTTTCAAGGAAATCGGAACAATTAACAAAGACATGCAAGACAACATAAACGTGAGAAGAAGTTAGGCGGTCGTTCAAAAAAGAGGAAGACTATAGATGTCCATTCGGGTTTGCACAAGAGTTTATGTAAATTTACAGTAAAGGGGATTGTCAAAAGCAGAATCCATACTCAAAAAAGATAAAGGCCTAATGACAAAATCAATTAACAGTGATGGTAGCATGATGCTACATTGCCGTTTGAATTGCTCATAACGATTTCCTAAAAAAATGTTGTCGTATATGGAAAATGACCAAGTACTTACACAAAGAGACTCTGATGGAAGCACAGCACTTCACATTGCTGCGATTGTTGGGAACATGCATGCAGCTGATATCTTGGTTAAAAGAAACAACAAGTTGCTAAGAATTAAAGACAGGAATGGTGAAGAACCATTGCATAAAGCTTATGAAAATATGCATCTCGATACTCTTGGATATTTGTTGAAAGCTGTCAAGGATGATGCCAGAACCGAGTTGCAATATTCTTTATCTGACTCTAGGCACCCTGATGATGAAATTGGTGCCCGCCTTCTTGTTAATGCTATTTCTGCAAAACAATACAGTAAGTATAATTGGCTATATATGACATAAAATTGTGGCACGTTGCTTTGAACAATGTCATTTTTTGTTTATGCTTGTAAGTTTAGCATCAGATTTGGTGCACAAGTTTCCTAACTTTACTTCAAAAAGGGATGATGTACTCGTGGCGATAGCTAAAACCTTTCCCAGTGGGTAGACCATTGGGAAACACTTATATATCCTTGTATGTTTCTTACGTTTTATAAACTGTATTATTGATTATTTGCTTTTTTACTTCTATTTTAAGGTTATTAATTCAAGTTTTTTATTTTAGCCGTGGAAGATATACCGAAAAAGCTGAGTATGGCAGCTACGAGTACAGTGCATGTTTTTGCGATGCCTGCAATCCGCCTATTTGATATTATCATCAACAAGAGAAAGTACTATTCCATAGACTATATTTTACTGATTCCTAAAATGTTACTAGCATGGCTTGCATGGGCCTTTATGTTTATATGCCTCCTCATATTAATTGTTGGTTTCATATTCGTTCTGCTTGATTTCATCGGGTGGAAAGTCGCAAAGATACTAGCTTGTAAGGTTATGGAGTAAATTTGCTCCTTTCCAATTTGGTTCTAGAATTTATCTTCTTAAAACAACTAATGACTATTTTTACTATTAATTTTCTGACTTTCAGTTGGACCCATCAATCACATCGAGAACAAAAAGAAGGAATGGGATGAAGCGAAAAAACTTTTAGAATTGGTATGTGATGAAATTGACGAGTTGGACTACTCTGGTACTCATCACCCCCATTATACCCGACCAATTCTTGAGGCTGCATGTCAAAATGCTTATAAAGTTGTTGATGAAATTTTATTTAGATCACCTGAAGCAATTCATAGTAAAGATAAAAGTGGGTATGACATTATTCAGTTAGCAATAATAAACCGTTCTGAAAAAATCTACAACCTTATCAATGACATTGGTGAGCGTAGAAATCTTTATAGAACGTATAAAGATTCTTTTAAAAATAATATCTTGCACTTGGCTGGAAAATTGGTGCCTTCAAGTGTACTCAATCAGAGAACAGGTGCAGCGTTACAACTACAACGAGAGCTTCAATGGCATGAGGTATATGATAAATAAACTATTAATCATATGTGAATTATTAAGTTATTTTCTATCTAGAAGTATAACTAAGTTAAATATAGGAAGGGAAGAAACTTGTGTTTCCTACATATATTACGCAAGAGAACATTTTTAAGGAGACACCGGATATGGTTTTCACAAAGGAACACAAGGACTTAGTGAAGGAAGGAGAACAGTGGATGAAAACCACTGCTGAGTCATGTAGCTTCACCGCCGCACTTATTACCACAATCGTATTTGCAGCTGCAATTACCATGCCGGGTGGAAGCAATCAAGAAAAGGGCACCCCGTTGTTCAAAAAGAAAAGTGCATTTATTGTCTTCGCTATATTGGATGCAATTTCACTATTCGCATCTAGTACCGCATTACTAGTGTTTTTGTCCATCCTAACAGCGCGTTTTGCCGAGAGAGACTTTCTAGTCAGTTTGCCAAGGAGATTGTTTATTGGACTTTTCTCATTATTACTTTCAACTACGGCCATGATGGTTGCCTTCAGCGCAACCTTGTTTCTTGTCTTTTGTGATGAAAAACCATGGATGCTTGCTCCGATATGTGGATTAGCTTCCATTCCGATTACTGTTTTTGTTGGTCTACAATTCCCCCGATGGTGGATCTTTTCAAGTCGACATATTTACACATCTTTGGCAAACATAGGAAAAGTGTTCTCAGAAGATTTAATCCGGATGACATTCGGTTGCGTTTTGATAAGTTAATTTAGTAAACATCTTCAAATAACATATTCCATTGAGTGAAGTGTTAAAAGTGATAAAATCAAGATCTTGTTATTAAACATCATGATATTCTTGTCTAGTTAATGTATTTGCACTCCTTATATATTTCAAGTAAAGTAGGAATATATCTATAATCTATTTCTAATTAGTAATTTGTAATTTAATCCTATATGAATTCTCGCACACGTATTATCTACAATAATTATTTTTTGGCAGTTTGTATTAAATAGTAAAAAGCTTTGTTTTAAAAAATAATTGAAGGATCTTAAAATTAAATTAACCTTGGTCAAGGAGCTTAGAATCCGACCTAAAAGGTTAAGATATATTTATTGTTATTTCTTGTTGATCAGTTCCTGTTAAAACATAATGGAAAACATGTAAATAGTACATGTTATAACAGACAAGCCAGCAATAGTCTAGATATAGATGCAGCCATGGAGTTTGATATGCTTGTCAGTGTGATTTGGTTCTCGTTTAGAGTGTATGTTCTTGATGTAGTACCGAGTTCTATAGGGTGAAGAACTCGTGAAAGGAGAGAGAGAGGAGAGGGACGAATTTTATGTTAATGTTATGAATGTCTAACCCTAAACCCTCTCTAGTAATCTCCTTAAACACACCTAAGAGGAAATCTAATTAGTTAATAAGGGTAAATTGGTCCATAAACAATTACCAACTAAGATATTATAATGTTTTAATTTATTTTGATCTATATTATATACATGATAATGATGGCTACTAGATTAAATACATATTTAATCTTACATTCTCTCACTTATCTGAATTATCATTTATCATGAGTATTAGATAATCCTGATTAGGTGTGACACTCAATTTAGCTTTAAACCAAGAACCGTAGCAGAGAAATATAACCGTTGAGTCATCATTCAACTCAGGACCCCCATTAGTCATACTACAACCTCAATTTAAAATCTAACACTTACGATCAAAATATTCAAATAAGCCCTTAAACGTTTGATTTGTATTTATATTTGTCTATATGTCATTATATCGGCAGGACATATGTTAGAGAAATACAAATTCAAAACTGAGAAAATTTCATTAATTAAAACATAAGTAAGTAAATATGCAATTAAATAAGCTCTTTAGTAAATCCCATATATGAAACATGTTCTTCAAAGACTTTAGGTGGGAGTCCTTTAGTCATCGGATCCGCAAACATATTTTTAGTACTTATAAACTCAATACAAAGGTTATTTTTTTTCTATTTGTTCACGTACAAACAATTACTTTGTATCAAGATATAAACCAGCTCCAGTTGAACTGTTACTGTTCGAGAAGTAACGGCAACTGAGTTATCACGGTAAAGCTTCAATGGTTTAGAAATGGAATTAAAATTTTGAGTCTAGTGATCAGATTCTTAAGTAACATTCCATGACAGGCTGTGTTATAAATAGTAATGTATTCTGCCATCATTGTGGAAGTTAGGGTAAACTGTTGTTTATGACTCTTCTATGAAATGGGTCCGCCTGTTAACATAAAGATATAGCCAGAGTAGATTTCTTGTCATCTTTGCATTTGGCAAAGTTAGAATCAAAATAGCCTATCACTTCTAAATGATCACTTCTTCTATAAGTCAGTTTATAGTCTTTCTTCCCTTGTAGATATCGAAGTACTTTCTTAGCTGTTTTCCAATGATCTAGGCTAGGATTAGTTTGATAACGCCTAGCATTCCAACAATATAAGTGATATCTGGGCGAGTACAAACTTGAGCATACATTAGGCTCCCGACTACTGACGCATAATGTATCTGGCTCATTTACTCCTTTTCAACCTTAGTTGTCGAACATTGGAATGAACCGAAAACATCTCCCTTAACTACTGGAGCGACTGACAGTTTACACTCTTGCATTTTGTAGCATGTAAGGACGCGATCTATATAGGACCTTTGTGATAATCCTAAGATCCCTTTATGTCTGTCTCGGTGAATTTTGATGCCAATGATGTAAGAAGCGAGAGTAACCGCTTCGACTCATGCAACATGTCTAAACTATTACTTGCCAATAGAATATCATCGACGTAAAGGAAAAGTATAGTAAAGCTGCTCCCACTCATCTTGAGGTAGGTGCATTGATCCACTTGATTCTTTGCAAAACCTTGTTTCTTCATGACTAAATTAAACTTAAGATACCATTGACGTGATTCTTGTTTAACCCGTATATGGATTTCTTCAACTTACAGACTAGATATTCTTGACCTTCAGGCTTAAAGCCTTCAGGTTGTTTCATGTACACATCTTGTCTAAGTCTCCGTTAAGGAAAGCAGTTTTAACGTCCATCTGATGCAGCTCTAAATCAAATGAGTACTAAGGCCATAATGATCCTTAATGAATCTTTACGAAAGACAGGTGAAAACGTCTCTTGATAATCAATTCCTTCTTTTGAGTGTAGCCTTTGCAACCAATCTCGCTTGTAGCGTTCAACGTTCCCATTGGATTCAATTTTGTTTTGAATACCCATTTACATCCTGTGGGTTTGACACCATCGGGTAATACTACAAAATCCCAAAAGTCATTTTTCTTCATGGATTCAAGCTCATCGTTCATTGCTTTATTCCATTCAGAAGACTAGTCACTATTAATGGCTTCATCATTAGAGATAGGATCATTGAGCTTTCCGGCATCCATTTCAACTTTAGTTAGGTAGGTAACATAATCATCCCTATTAGTAGGCCTTCTGGGCCTAGATGACCTCCTGAGTTGATTATCGGGTTCAACGTTGTCTTGATTTTGAGCGTTTGATGTGCCTTCGTTATAAGGTCTAATGGGTTCTGATCGTGGAGGTGAATTGGGAGTTGGTGCAGTAACTTCAGGTGGAGTTGTTGCATTGGGTACAAGAGGAGTAAACATAGTTATGGCAAGCGACGAGTCTCTCCCCGTCGCGTCTTGTACTTCTTGCAATTCTTCGTAAGGGTTGGTACTGCTCCCACTGACCTTAAAATCCTCTAGAAATGCGACACGCTTAGTTTCTACAATACGAGTGACGTGGGAAGGAAAATAGAAACGATAACCCTTTTAGTGATCCGGAGACCCGATAAAGAAACATGTAATTGTTTTAGGGTCAAGTTTCCTTAGGAAAGGATTGTAAAGTTTTGCTTCAGCAATGCAGCCCCATATATTCATATATTTAAGACCCAGTTTCCTTCTTTTCCAAAGTTTATAAGGAGTTTTATGGCAGTCTTAGAAGAAACTCTATTGAGTATATGAACAGTTGCTTTTAATGCTTCAGTCAAGAGGAATAATGGTAAATTAGTGTTGGCTAACATACTACGCACCATGTTCAATTATGGCACAATTTCTTTGTTCAGCGACACCGTTCTGTTGAGGTGTACCTGGCATGGTGTATTGGTTCACGATCTCCTGGCCTTTACAAAACTCATAAAATGGATCAGGAACTTTAACCACATTAGTATGTCTACCATAATATTCACTGCATCTATTTGATCTTACAACTTTAATTTGACGATCTAGTTTTTTTACAACTTCAACTTTATAATCTTTAAAAGTTGTAAGTGATTCAAAGTTTTCCTTAATGAGATACAAGTACATATAATGAGAATAATCGTCAATGAAAGTGATAAATGAAGTATGTCCAGTTATGCCAATGATGGGGTAAGGACCACTAATGTCAGTGTGAATGAGTTCTAATAAATTAGAACTGCTAGTGGTACCTTTCTTATTCGCTAATGTCATTTTATCCTTAAGGCATTTGACATATGTTCCAAAGTCAGTGAAATCGAGAGGTGGTAAGACTTCACCCTTTACGGGTCGAGTTAATCATCCTTGTGAGATGTGGCCTAAATGTTGATGCCACAACATGGATGAAGTCTCGAAGTCTTGTTTCTGTTTCATCTTTGTGGACTAATTAATATTATATGACAACAAAATTTGAAAAATTGTCATCTTGTTCTAATCAATAAAGACCACCATCTATAATGCCAGTACCATACACTACTGAATAAAAATGAATAAAGAGTTTTCGATGACCATGAGAAACAATAAAACCATCTATGTCTAACTTTGGTCCTGATACAAGGTTCCGAGTAACCTCAGGAACATATAAGGTATCATAAAATTTAATGTTCCCACAGCCTTCACTTCTTGTTCCTTATCATTCCCTATTTTAGCGTTCTTTGGTTTCTTCCTAGCCTCCAGATTGTAAGGAATCCCTGAGTAGAATTGGTCACATGAACCATAGAACTAGAATCAAACCACCAAGAATTAGTAGGAAAATTTAAATTATAGGACTCAAGTATCATGAAAAGATTATTACCTTTCTTAGCCAGCCACTTTTTAAAGTTAGGGCATTCCTTCTGCTTATGTCCTATCTTTTTTTAGAACTTGCAGTAAGGTTTGCCTAAGGATTTCTTAGAGCTGGAAGGTGCATTTAAATTAGGCGTTTGGACTTTAAAAGCTTCCTTCCTTGAATGATTTTACTTCCTCTTCTTGGAATTTGCAGTGGAAAGATAAACAACGTTAGCAGTTCTATCCATCTTCCTACGGTCTTCCTCTTGCACGCACATGGCGATCAGCTCACTCATCGTCCATTTGTCCTTTTGAGTGTTGTAAATGATATTGAATGCTTCATAGGACAAAGGAAGCGAGGTCATAATCAAGTGTACGAGAAAACCAACACTGATCTCCATGTCTAATTCCTTCAGTTTATGGGTCATGTCGTTCATCATCATGATGTTCTCACGAATACCGCTCCTCCCATCATACTTAGTAGTCACCAGCTTGAGAATTAAAGTTCTAGGTTGCGCCTTAGACATCCCTTTGATTGATCCTCCATAGAAGCCAAGTAGGTTTTAGCATCATCAGAATCTGGAATCGCTCTTCGAATTGCGGTGTTGATGGATTGCTTAATGAACATCAGAGACATGCGATTGCACCTAGTCCACTTTTCGAAGGTTATCTACGAAGCAGGGGTACTTTTCGGAGTAAGGTCTACAGGCTTAGGCTCTCTTAAAGCATACTCAAAATCCAGCAAAGCAAGACTTAGAATGGGAGAGTCTTTCTAGGCAGCAAAGTTATCACTAGTCAATGGTGGAATCATGGGAGCTGAGAGTGAAAATTATATGAGAGAGTTAAGATACTAATCTAGAAGTCTTAATGTGATCTAAGGGCACGTTATACTAAGGCAGACATAGGTAATAACCATTTTAATTATGAAGTAGTGATATGTCTATTACTAACTTCAAAATAATAGACGAAGTAATTTTGAAAATTCTATTTAGACGAAGACAAATCACCTTTGGGAAAAAGTGTAATCATTTAAGCATCTGTGCAAAGTAATTGTGACAGATCACCTTTGGGCAAAAGTGTGACAATTAGGTGGGCAAAAGTGTGACAATTACCTTAGTTATGCACGGTTAGATATGCAAGACATGAACGAATAAAATCTTTGGGCAGAATTGAGACACTCGGGTTTGTAAGGTATAAATGACGTAGTTCATCATTACACTTGAACAATAAGTTAGATTTATCGAATCACTTTTGGGCAGAATTTGTGACACCTGTTCATTGGCGGAAGCGCAAAGTGTGAACTTGATTTAATTTTCATTGCATACGATGTAAGTAAACAAATTATATGAATAAAATATGCACGACGTTCATCCATTCCAAGATATAAAAAGTATTCAAGTCACAAGTTTGTTCTCAAAAGATATCGCAAGTTTATTGTTTTACAAAAAGACTTGTATAAAATAAGTTTTCAAATCACCATGGCTTTGCATTTTATATCTCGCTCGAGGATGAGATATATGAACCAAACCGAAATATTGAAACCAAACCGAGCAAGGATCCAATAATTTCCTAAAATACATGTAAGTTTGAAAAATCAACATAATGTTAGTGAATTCATATGTTTGTTTGCTTTGTATCAAATGAATCTCGAAAACATTTGAAAGTTTTGTATTGTAAACCGGTTTGTGAAAGCGCTTATGAAATTCGCTGATCATTAATGTTTTGCAAGGACATTAATATGTATGCCATAAGTAAGGAACCAAACCTAGATGATGATATTCGGGCCCTTCCGATATGGGACCACAAAAGCACTCCTAAAAGGTTAAGAAACCAGGATTGGAGCTCGCCAAAACTCAATAGATCTACACCTTTTGCACCTCGGTCGTTATGTATGATTAATGGTTACTCTTGTCATTTTCTACTTATGCACAAATGATCTAAAGTGATTTCATTCCATAGCTAAACATATCATTTGTTGTAACATGTATTCCCCCTCAAGTGTTTAATAGTAAAACATTGAAAAGTTCAAAAAGAGGGACATGAACTCACCGTTTTGCATCCAAAAGAATTGTGCTAGCAAAGTGGGTATCCAAATATGTCACACCCTGATTTTCGATGTAGCGGAAGCGTGTCGCGAGTTGTGGCTAGAGCGGCAATCGTTGCATTCAACGAAGTAACGACAATTGTGTTACATTATAAAGCATTCATCCATACTTTTTTATTTAACCATAATTCACTTATAAACTTTTGTCTTTAAAACAAACCACAAGTTTAACAACATTATTTAAAATTTAGACATAAGTTTATAAAACATAACAATAAAGACTGGATGAAACATAACATTATGACTTCACAACAAACGAACAAGATTTTTCCCCGAAGGCCATCCACTAGTTTCCTGTAATACATGTTAGTTTTGAAACGATGTCAACAAAAGCTGGTGAATTCATGTTATAAATTTTGTATCAAATGAATTATCAAAAACATTTGTAATAATAAATCCGTTTAATATAGCTTAATGAAACTTGTAAGATAAAAGTGGGCTTAGCCCAAAGTTTATTTTTATAATAGTGGGCCTTAGCCCAAAGTTTGATTTTATACAAGTGGGCTTAGCTCAAGTTTGATTTTATACAAGTGGGCCTTAGCCTAAAGTTAATTTTGATGAAAGTGGGCTAGTCCATATATTTTTATAAAAATAGTTTTAGCCCAATATAGTTTTTATAGAAATGGGCTTAGTATAATATTTGTTTAGTTGGGCTTATCCAAAGATATTTACTAGTATTTGTTATAACTTATAAAAATTTATTTATAAAAACTATAAGTTATATATATTTAAAAATTCTAGTAAATATAAAGTGTATCGTTTTATTTGTTCGTTTTGACCGTTAGGTTCGCGTCGACTATTTTATTCGTTTCATCTTTGTCGTTTGTTTCGTTTATACCGTATATTTTATTTTGTCCAAATTGTCCAAGTTTGGCCGAATTGTCCGATATATATTATTTTGTCAAAATTTGAACACTTAACATATTATTATACAAATATATATATATATACACACACATATTTGGTGATTTCAAAATATATTTTTATTTATCAAAAATATATATTTATCTCCTTTTTAGTTTAAGAAAAAATATGTAATTATATTCTTAACTTTTTCACCAAACCTTTATTCAAACATGATTAAAGTTCCTAATCACTTTTAATCACAAAATTTTTAGTTTAATCATATCTTAATCAAGATTAATTTTTATAAAAATTTTGCCATAGTTTCCTTTAAAAATATAAGTTTCCTATGTTTTTATAAACATGTTTTAAGTAATTAAACTAACTCAAATCAACATCAATCACAATTATTATATAAATGTATTAACAAAATGTCATGAACTTGTTATAACTTTAATCTTTCTTAAAATGGAAACTTTATTATCATTTATAAACAAAATTTTTAAATCATATCTTTTATTTAATGATCTAGTTCATGTATGATCATCTTTAAAGTATGAGATTATGTTCATGACATATTTTGTTAATGAATCTTGCTAATCTAAACATGCATGTGTTTAGATCACCCTTTTATTCATAATTTTGTAAGATTCAAGTTTACTAGTTCATAACAACTTCAAGATCATCAAAATTATCAAGAAAATCACATGATTATGTTAGTTATTTTAGATTTATTAGTGTTTTTCAAGTGGGTTTTTTATATAATTTTTATGATGATCTTGTGAAATTTTATAAAATAAAAGGTATAACATAAGGCTTAAGATCTTACTACTAGCACAAGGCTAGGGATGATCTAAGAGTTGAAGAAACTGGATTGATCAGGATTTCCAAGCTTCCAAAGTGAGCTCTTAATCTTTGCAAACACTTTAGATCTTCATGCAAGCTTGATTTTTTGTGTTTGAGTTTTAAAAAGTTGAAGGTGATAATGGTGGTATATGGCCGATTTTGGGAGCAAAAATGGAAGAAGAAATGTTGAGTTTTGGTGTTGTGAGAAAGTGATGAAGTGAAATGGTTTTGATTTGGTTTTTGTGTTAGTGGCATGGGAAACCCCCATGTTGCCGTGAGGTGTTGGGGGGGGGGTTGGTTTACTTATTTTTTTATAAATAATATATAATTTTTATAACTTTGATAAACTTTAATAAATTTATATATAAGTTTTTATAAAACTAATGCCCCAACACTTTAAAGTGATGTTACAATATGCCAAAATAATTTATTAGTCTTGTTGTTTCGTTGCTCGGTTGATAAAGTTGGTTCGGGTCTTGTACCGGGTGAAATACTGACATATAGTGTTACTTATAAAATTTTATGTTCATAATAATTCTAGTACAATTTTTATTGTCCCGTTAATTAATCTAGCTCTTCAGACTAATAATTTTGTCATTTTGAGTTCGATTCTGGTACCGGCTTTGTTGTTAGGGCTTTACTGAACAAATCGTTTAGCTTTAAATAATAAGATTTAGATATGGATTTTATACTATTTCTAACACCCGTTATTATTCTTTAGCTAAAAATATTTATTTTTGTCTTTTCGGACAATTGCTGAATTTTGCTGCAGACTTGGACAATTTGGTATTTTATATAAAATTTTTATGGTATAATAGTGTAGAAATATTTTATGTCTTAATTCTATCATATCAGATTGTACCGTAACTAGTTCTGATATTTAATACATGTTCGCGTCGTTGTCATTTGTCTAGGATATGGTTTTATATATTCGTGCTCATGACGAATCGATTATCATACCAAACTATGATTTGGTTAAGTTCCTAGACTTTTAAGACTTAAAATAAAAAATTAAGTCATGTTATACGATAAATAGACAATGTAATAGTTGTTCAAGTTGTACAGAATTACCGGAATTTTGCCAATTGTGACATTCTCCCCTTGTTCAAGAAAATTTCGTCCCGAAATTTAAGTCGTGTCATCCTTTGCGTAGGATTTCTCAAAAAAGTGGGGATACTTTCTTTTGATTTCGTCTTCCCGTTCCCAAGTGAACTCAGGTCCGCGCTTTGAGTTCCAATGGACTTTGACTAGTTTGATAAGACTCCTCCTTGTTCGCCGAACTTTCGAATCTAAAATTTCGACCGGCTCTTCGATGAAATGGAGTTTGTCGTCTATATGAATTTTGTCCCTGGGGATAATAAGTGACTCGTCTGAAAGACACTTTTTAAGATTTGACACATGAAAAGTGTCGTGAACGTTATTAAGTGTTTCAGGCAATTTCAACTTATATGCGACTGTTCCAATCTTCTCCAAGATTTCGTATGGTCCTATATACCTCAGGCTAAGTTTTCCTTGCTTCCCGAATCTAACTACGCCTCTCCAAGGCGAGCCCTTTAATAGCACTTTGTCTCCAATCTCAAAGGATAATGGCTTGCGGCGTTTATCCGCATAACTTTTCTGTCTATCCTGAGCGGCTTTAATACGGTCTCGGATTTTAAATATTTTATCCGTAGTTTCTTGAATTAATTCTGGACCTATCATTTGTGTGTCGCCTATTTCCGCCCAACATAACGAAGATCGACACTTACGTCCATATAATGCTTCAAATGAAGCAGCTTGGATACTCGTGTGATAACTATTGTTATATGAGAACTCCATTAAAGGCAAGTGAGTATCCCAATTTCCGCCTAAGTCAATTACACAAGCACGAAGCATATCTTCTAAGGATGAAACATAACATCATGACTTCACAACAAACGAACAAGATTTTTCCCCGAAGGCCATCCACTAGTTTCCTGTAATACATGTTAGTTTTGAAAACAATGTCAACAAAAGCTGGTGAATTCATGTTATAAATTTTATATCAAATGAATTATCAAAAACATTTGAAATATAAATCCATTTAATATAGCTTAATGAAACTTGTAAGATCATTAGTGTGTTGCAAGGACACTAATCTGTATGCCGAATAAGGTGGCAACCAACCTTGATGATTATTATGTGTCTTAGACACTCGTTTTAGACACAAAAGCACTCTAATACGATATGTTATTATTGCCGTATTAGAGTGGGGCTCGTCCAAACCCAATAGATCTATCCCCTTGTTCCTCGGTACTTGTTATTCATTAATGGCCCCAATGCTTGAGCCTTCTTCACATGTGATCTAAATATTTTCATTTTCCCAGTTATAATAATTGTAACATGTATACATTCCCGTACGTTTAAAACCATAAAAACGTTAAAATAAAAGGGGAAACATGAACTCACAGATTTGTGTTCCGTACAAATCTCTATTCGATTCCTGATACTTCGTTCGTTTTTCGACCTACAAGTGTTCTAATCTATTAGACACTTAGGCTTTCGTTTTGTTTTTCGTCCAAGTATTTTATCTTGAATTTCGTACTTGTATTTGTTGGTTATTATTTGTTGATATACATATATATATATGTATATATATATATATGTATATATATATATATATATATGTATATATATATATATATATATGTATATATATTAGATTGATTAAATGGACCTAGTCTATAATTTAATTGTAAATAACTCAATCTAATAATTCATTACAAATGGGCCTAGCCCAAAAGCTTTTGTAAGTATGGGCCTAGCCCAAATTTGCTTACTTTGTGTGGGCCTAGCCCAATTCGTTTCATGTACGTGGGCCTAGCCCAACCTATTTTTGTTTATTTGGTAGGTTAAGCCCAATTGGTTTAGAAAAGTGGGTTTTAGCCCAAAGTTAGTTTTTATAAAATGGATTAGCCCAATTTATTTTTTGTTATAAAAGTGGGCTTGGCCCAAAGTTATCTTTTATTTAAATGGGTTAGCCCATGTAAACTTTTATAAAAGTGGGCTTAGCCCAAAGTTTATTTTTATAAAAGTGGGCCTTAGCCCAAAGTTTGATTTTATACAAGTGGGCTTAGCCCGAGTTTGATTTTATACAAGTGGGCCTTAGCCTAAAGTTAATTTTTATGAAAGTGGGCTAGTCCATATATTTTTATAAAAATAGTTTTAACCCAATATAGTTTTTATAGAAATGGGCTTAGTATAATATTTGTTTAGTTGGGCTTATCCAAAAATATTTCCTAGTATTTGTTATAACTTATAAAAATTTATTTATAAAAACTATAAGTTATATATATTTAAAAATTGTAGTAAATATAAAGTGTATCGTTTTATTTGTTCGTTTTGACCGTTAGGTTCACGTCGACTATTTTATTCGTTTCATCTTTGTCGTTTGTTTCGTTTATACCGTATATTTTATTTTGTCCGAATTGTCCGATATATATTATTTTGTCAAAATTTGAACACTTAAACATATTATTATACAAATATATATATATAATATATATATATATATACACACACACATATTTGGTGATTTCAAAATATATATTTTTATCAAAAATATATATTTATCTCCTTTTTAGTTTAAGAAAAAATTATGTAATTATATTCTTAACTTTTTCACCAAACCTTTATTTAAACATGATTAAAGTTCCTAATCACTTTTAATCACAAAATTTTTAATTTAATCATATCTTAATCAAGATTAATTTTTATAAAAATTTTGCCATAGTTTCCTTTAAAAATATAAGTTTCCCATGTTTTTATAAACATGTTTTAAGTAATTAAACTAACTCAAATCAACATCAATCACAATTATTTTATAAATGTATTAACAAAATGTTATGAACTTGTTATACTTTAATCTTTCTTAAAATGGAAACTTTATTATCATTTATAAACAAAATTTTTAAATCATATCTTTTATTTAATGATCTAGTTCATGTATGATCATCTTTAAAGTATGAGATTATGTTCATGACATATTTTGTTAATGAATCTTGCTAATCTAAACATGCATGTGTTTAGATCACCTTTTTATTCATAATTTTGCAAGATTCAAGTTTACTAGTTCATAACAACTTCAAGATCATCAAAATTATCAAGAAAATCACATGATTATGTTAGTTATTTTAGATTTATTAGTGTTTTTCAAGTGGGTTTTTATATAATTTTTATGATGATCTTGTGAAATTTTATAAAATAAAAGGTATAACATAAGGCTTAAGATCTTACTACTAGCACAAGGCTAGGGATGATCTAAGAGTTGAAGAAAATGGATTGATCAGGATTTCCAAGCTTCCAAAGTGAGCTCTTAATCTTTGCAAACACTTTAGATCTTCATGCAAGCTTGATTTCTTGTGTTTGAGTTTTAAAAAGTTGAAGGTGATAATGGTGGTATATGGCCGATTTTGGGAGCAAAAATGGAAGAAGAAATGTTGAGTTTTGGTGTTGTGAGAAAGTGATGAAGTGAAATGGTTTTGATTTGGTTTTTGTGTTAGTGGCATGGGAAACCCCCATGTTGCCGTGAGGTGTTGGGGGGGGGGGTTGGTTTACTTATTTTTTTTTATAAATAATATATAATTTTTATAACTTTGATAAACTTTAATAAATTTATATATAGGTTTTTATAAAACTAATGCCCCAACACTTTAAAGTGATGTTACAATATGCCAAAATAATTTATTAGTCTTGTTGTTTCGTTGCTCGGTTGATAAAGTTGGTTCGGGTCTTGTACCAGGTGAAATACTGACATATAGTGTTACTTATAAAATTTTATGTTCATAATAATTCTAGTACAATTTTTATTGTCCCGTTAATTAATCTAGCTCTTCAGACTAATAATTTTGTCATTTTGAGTTCGATTCTGGTACCGGCTTTGTTGTTAGGGCTTTACTGAACAAATCGTTTAGCTTTAAATAATAAGATTTAGATATGGATTTTATACTATTTCTAACACCCGTTATTATTCTTTAGCTAAAAATATTTATTTTTGTCTTTTCGGACAATTGCTGAATTTTGCTGCAGACTTGGACAATTTGGTATTTTATATAAAATTTTTATGGTATAATAGTGTAGAAATATTTTATGTCTTAATTCTATCATATCAGATTGTACCGTAACTAGTTCTGATATTTAATACATGTTCGCGTCGTTGTCATTTGTCTAGGATATGGTTTTATATATTCGTGCTCATGACGAATCGATTATCATACCAAACTATGATTTGGTTAAGTTCCTAGACTTTTAAGACTTAAAATAAAAAATTAAGTCATGTTATACGATAAATAGACAATGTAATAGTTGTTCAAGTTGTACAGAATTACCGGAATTTTGCCAATTGTGACATTCTCCCCTTGTTCAAGAAAATTTCGTCCCGAAATTTAAGTCGTGTCATCCTTTGCGTAGGATTTCTCAAAAAGTGGGGATACTTTCTTTTGATTTCGTCTTCCCGTTCCCAAGTGAACTCAGGTCCGCGCTTTGAGTTCCAATGGACTTTGACTAGTTTGATAAGACTCCTCCTTGTTCGCCGAACTTTCGAATCTAAAATTTCGACCGGCTCTTCGATGAAATGGAGTTTGTCGTCTATATGAATTTTGTCCTGGGGATAATAAGTGACTCGTCTGAAAGACACTTTTTAAGATTTGACACATGAAAAGTGTCGTGAACGTTATTAAGTGTTTCAGGCAATTTCAACTTATATGCGACTGTTCCAATCTTCTCCAAGATTTCGTATGGTCCTATATACCTCAGGCTAAGTTTTCCTTGCTTCCCGAATCTAACTACGCCTCTCCAAGGCGAGCCCTTTAATAGCACTTTGTCTCCAATCTCAAAGGATAATGGCTTGCGGCGTTTATCCGCATAACTTTTCTGTCTATCCTGAGCGGCTTTAATACGGTCTCGGATTTTAAATATTTTATCCGTAGTTTCTTGAATTAATTCTGGACCTATCATTTGTGTGTCGCCTATTTCCGCCCAACATAACGAAGATCGACACTTACGTCCATATAATGCTTCAAATGAAGCAGCTTGGATACTCGTGTGATAACTATTGTTATATGAGAACTCCACTAAAGGCAAGTGAGTATCCCAATTTCCGCCTAAGTCAATTACACAAGCACGAAGCATATCTTCTAAGGTTTGAATGGTGCGTTCACTTTGGCCATCTGTTTGGGGATGAAAGGCCGTACTTAGATCTAAGCGAGATCCAAAAGCCTTTTGAAATGATTGCCAAATTCTTGATATGAAACGACCATCTCGATCAGAGATTATGGAAATAGGCACTCCATGTCTTGTCACAATCTCTTTAAGATAAAGTTCGGCTAACTTCTCGGTTTTATATTTCTCACGTACCGGCAAGAAGTGAGCTGATTTGGTTAGTCGGTCAACAATTACCCAAATCATGTCGTGACCGCGAGAGGTCCTGGGTAATTTTGTTATGAAATCCAGTTCCCATTTCCAAGTGGGAATTTCAGATTGTTGTAATAATCCTGAAGGTTTTTGGTATTCGGCCTTAATTTTTGCACATGTTAGACATTTTCCAACATAAGTTGCAATATCTCTTTTGAGATTAGGCCACCAATACAATTCTTTAAGATCGTGATACATTTTATCCGCTCCGGGATGTATCGAATATTTGGACTTATGGGCTTCATCTAGAATTAAGTTTTACAGATTACCAAAAAGAGGAACCCAATATCTGTTTGCAAAATACAAAGTTCTATTCTCATTTAGTTCTAATTGTTTTTCCATACCTCTAAGCATCTCTGCTTTAAAATTTCTGCTCTTCAGGGCTTCCTGTTGAGTGTCGTGAATTCGAGAGGTAAGGTTATTGTGAATGGTGAGTCTTAATGATCGTACACGAAGAGGCTTCACTCGTTCCTTTCGACTTAGAGCATCTGCGAAAACGTTCGCCTTTCCCGGATGGTATTTAATTTCGCAATCATAGTCATTCAACAATTCAAGCCAACGTCTTTGGCGCATATTTAACTCTTTCTGGTTAAATATATGTTGAAGACTTTTGTGATCGGTAAAGATTGTGCACTTGGTGCCGTAAAGATAACGACGCCAAATTTTTAACGCAAATACCATTGCACCTAGCTCTAGGTCATGTGTGGTATAGTTCTTTTCGTGAACTTCTAATTGGCGTGATGCGTATGCAATAACTTTCTCTCGTTGCATTAATGCGCATCCTAAACCTTGATGTGAAGCGTCACAATAAACTACAAAGTCATCTATGCCGTCTGGAAGTGATAGAATTGGTGCATCACAAAGTTTATCCTTTAGCAGTTGGAAGGCCACTTCTTGTTTCTCTCCCCAATTAAACTTCTTATCTTTCTGAGTTAGGGGGTTAGTGGTTAAGCGATCTTCGAGAAATTCTTAATGAATCTCCGATAATAACCCGCCAATCCTAAAAATTGGCGTACTTTGGTGGGTGTCTTAGGTGCGTTCCAATTCTTAATGGCTTCTATTTTTGATGGATCGACATGTATGCCTTTATCGTTCACTACATGTCCGAGAAATTGGACTTCATGAAGCCAAAATTCGCACTTAGAGAATTTTGCATACAGTTTCTCCTTCTTTAACAACTCAAGAATGGTCCTAAGATGGTGTTCGTGATCCTTCTTATTTCGTGAATATATCAATATGTCATCAATGAATACTATCACAAATTTATCGCGATAAGGCTTGCACACACGATTGATTAAGTCCATGAACACCGCCGGTGCATTTGTTAGACCAAATGGCATAACAAGGAACTCGTAGTGACCGTAACAAGTTCGGAATGCTGTCTTTGGAATACTTTCTTCCTGCACTCTAAGCTGATGGTATCCTGACCTTAAGTCAATCTTCGAGTAAAAACTTGATCCTTGAAGTTGTTCGAACAGATCATCGATCCTCGGTAACGGATACCGATTCTTGATCGTGAGTTTGTTCAATTCTCAATAATCTATGCACATTCTAAAGCTTCCATATTTCTTCTTTACGAATAGAACTGGAGCTCCCCAAGGTGAGAAGCTTGGTCTAATAAATCCTTTGTTCAACAACTCTTAAAGCTGTGTGGACAACTCTTGCATTTCCGAAGGAGCTAATCGGTATGGGGATTTCGCTACAGGTGCAGCTCCTGGAATCAAGTCTATGCGAAATTCGACTTGTCGTTGGGGTGGTATTCCTGGCAAGTCCTCTGGGAAGTCTTCAGGAAATTCCTTAACAACAGGGATCTCCTCAAGTTTTGGCTCCTTGTATTTCTTGTCAACAATGTGTGCTAAGAATGCTATACATCCTTTTCTCAAGCACTTTTGAGCTTTCATACAAGAAATAATTTGCAATGGCGTTTCGCTCTTCTCGCCATGTATAAAAAGTGTTTCATTATTAGGAAGTGGAATGCGAATAATTTTGTTTCAACACACGACTTCGGCTTGATTATTAGACAACCAATCCATACCGATTACAACATCAAAACTACCTAACTGGATGGGTAATAAATCGATGTTGAATTTTTGTCCACCTAACTCTAAAGAACATCCTTTAACAATTTCATCAGATTCAATTATCTTTCCATTCGCTAGTTCGATAGTGAATGGAATATCTAATTTATTTGAATTTAGTTCGAGTATATCTTTAAACTCTAAAGATATGAAACTAAAATCTGCGCCAGTATCAAATAAATAGATGAGAAATGATTATTGACAGGGAACGTACCAGTGATCACATTTGGATCCTGACGTGCCTCGTGAGCTCCTATTAAAAAGGCTCGCTCGTGGCCTTTGTTCTCTTTTGGGCAATTCTTCCTAAAGTGGCCCAATTCACCGCAACCATAACAACTTTGATTTCTTCCTCGGTCGTTTCCATTTCCATAACCTCCTTCTTTTTGCCTTCATTCCTGTTTCCTTTGTTATTACTCCAGCAGTTTTCGGTGCGGTGTCCCAACTTCCCGCACTTATGACATTTGATGGTTCGACATCCACCATAATGATGATAATTCCACCTGTTACACTTAGGTACATTTCCTGTATAACCTCTCGGTTCTGTCTCCGCTGCTGCCACAGATACTTTGTTCCTTTTTGTTGTGGGGGTTTCTTTCTTCTTGTTACTCGGTCGGGAACCTTTCTTGAAGTGTGTAAACTTTCTATTATTCCCATGTGAGGTTGATTCTACATGTGTTTCCTTGGGCATCTCCGCATTCTTTCTCGAAAACTTATTCATTCTCACCGCTTCTTCGGTAAGGCTTACTGCAATCGTAATTGCCTCAGTGATGGTTGTTGGATGTGATGAAGTAACCATACTTCGAATTTCTGGAGATAATCCCCAAATGTATCGTTCGATACGTTTGAATTCAGGGTTACCATAGATGGAACGACTCGCGAAAGATCATGGAAACGCTGTGTATAACAAAACACATCGGGTCCTATCATGGATAAGTTCCAAAATTCGGTTTCCAATTTCTGTAACTCGGCTCTAGAACAGTATTTCTCTCTCATCATATCCTTCAGTCTATCCCAAGTAATAGCATAAGCAATTGCTTCTCCAAGCGTCTGTACTTGCAAATTCCACAACGACAATGCTTCATCCATAAATAAGCCTGATACATATGACACAATCTGGTTGATAGAACAGTTACTCATACGAATCATGGAATCCGTCTTTTCTGTCCAACACACAAAGGCTACTGCACCGCCTGTGCCATCAAAATTCAAGGGTTTGCAATCTAAAAATTGTTTGTATGTACATCCTGAAATAGTTAGATTTCAAGAATCATCATAGAAATAAATATTAATGATCATACTTTGGTAATTTTATAAATAACAAACCATTTACGGGCATCTGAACTCTTGGTGGTTCTTGAACCCTTGGCTCAGCATTACGCTCGTGATGCGCAAGTGCTTCAGTTATTCGTTGATTCACTAGAGCATCGAGCTCGGCTTGGGTTGTAGGTAATGGCGATGATCTAACTCGGGGTCTACCTCTTCCTCTAGATGCCATGATCTTCATATATGAAACATATAGAAGTGATTAGACGTATATTTGAAACAAATATTATCTTTCATGATTAGTATTATATAATATAAGTGTATAATATTGATATAATTCAATTTTTATGTATAGTATCCATATTATAAGCACCATAATAGATACATAAAAATAAACCATCAACAATGGATAAATAAAAGATAAACATCAACCATTATATATATACGGTCAACTTGATACATCATTTTTGTGAAAATACAAAAATAACTCGGAGTTATAACACTCCGATAGACAAGTCATACACAATACATTATAAAGTAGATATTTTCCTTCACATCGTTCTTCAAAATCTTCAAGTTGACGACATATATATCTTCAAAACTCTATCTTCAGCAAAACTGGGTATGAGTACCTACCCTAGAGATATGACCACATACCAACTAAACAGACGGTGGAGGTGGAGGATGATCCTTCCGGAGGTATGCGACCTCCTCCTCGAGCGAACGGATACGCTCCTCGTGGGATGGAAATACACTCTGCACTAGAGGGTGTGGATGTGGTATAATAGGCGAAGGTGGTGATGATGTCGTCGGTAGAGATGGTGTCACGGGAGGTGTCGAAGTGGGTAATGGTGGTAACTGAGATGACAAAGATGGAGTACTCTGAGATGCTCGCAAAGTGGAAATCTGAGCCTCCAGCTCATGGATACGGCGAAATAAGATACTAATCTGTATCTCAGAAGACGTGACTTGAAACTCGGTGGTGGTCGGTGGCAAATGACTGGGATGATAGGGATCAGATAGGCTCATACCAGGTGGAGGTGATCGAATGTGAATACCGGTATGGTGAGATGATGGGTATGATGGTCCTCCAACAGTGGGTGATCGTGAATAGGGATGGTGTCTACTCGCATACTGACTAGACTCAGGGAACATAACTCGGGAGGGTCCTGCAGTGTAAGAGATGCATAAGGATCAGATGTGATAAAAAGATCTAGAATGGGTATACGTGGTATATGTAATGATCCATCCACATGGTGAAACGGTGGTTGCTCAGATGAGTAGGATGTACCTCCCAAAGAGTAATGTGAAGGTCCAGACAAAGGATGAAGAGTAAAAGATCAGTAGTAAATGAAACGTCTCCAGGTAAATAATGAGATGGTCCAGATGGGTAGATGTGACTAGTAATGATAGCATCAGATGGTATGGGATCAACAAAAGTGGGTGTAATAGAATCATCAACAGTGGGAAAAGTATTTGGAAGTGGTGGTAGAGCAGTATCAGGTGAGGGCTCGGGTGAGGGTGATCTCGGAGACGATGGAGCAGATGAGGTAATATCAATGACATCAGGCTCATGTGGAGCTACCTCCAGTAGCGCGAGATCAAAATCATCTCTGATACCCAGATCATCCTCAAGGTGATCTACGTGAAGAATAGGAATGACATCGTCATCTCCATCGATGTCGACAGCAAAAGGATCTACCACGTTAAGTGGTATGACATGATGCTCCACAATGTGCTCACCTTTGGGGTGGCTAATGATAACTATCTGGTGGTCAAAGAGTGGTAAAGCTAAAACATCATCATCGGGAATATCCCCGGGAATAGGATCCGGTACAGGGTAGGGTAAGGCAAAGGCTGGAAATCATCGTCCATCCAGTCATCGTCAGAATCATCATGATCTGACTCGTCTTCAGAAATGATAATGACTGGTGGGAGTAGATCATCTAGTGGTATATAATCTATCTCAGGGTCAGAACTCATAGACTCGGTGTCTGAAAGGCTACTATTGGAAGACATGGTCCTGGCAAACATAATCCGTACAACTTATTTTTGTTAATAAATAATTTTTGTTTAAAGATAAATAATCAGGCAATCACTAAATTTCAATGTAAGTTTTTCTAATCATAAGTTCAACTCAACTTACTGTTATTGTGTCTATCTCTCATAGACTAGTTTTGTATAATGACCTTGCACTATTGTTTTTTTTATCGTTTAGTACTAGTGGACCTTCGTATGCATGCCGTGGGGAAAACTCTTGTTACAATTTCGTAAATAATTTATGACTTTATAAAAATACCATTTTGAAATTATAGACTAGACTCAAAAGAATCTTAGTTCACTACAACTGAAGCTTTGATACCAGGTCTGTCACACCCCGATTTTCGATGTAGCGGAAGCGTGTCGCGAGGTGTGGCAAGAGCGGCAATCGTTGCATTTAACCAAGTAAACGACAATTGTGTTACATTACAAAACATTCATCCATACTTTTTTTATTTAACCATAACTCACATATAAACTTTTGTCTTTAAAACAAACCACAAGTTTAAAACATTATTTAAAATTTAGACATAAGTTTATAAAACATAACAACAAAGACTGGATGAAACATAACATCATGACTTCACAACAAACGAACAAGATTTTTCCCCGAAGGCCATCCACTAGTTTCCTGTAATACATGTTAGTTTTGAAAACAATGTCAACAAAAGCTGGTGAATTCATGTTATAAATTTTATATCAAATGAATTATCAAAAACATTTGAAATATAAATCCATTTAATATAGCTTAATGAAACTTGTAAGATCATTAGTGTGTTGCAAGACACTAATCTGTATGCCGAATAAGTGGGAACCAACTTGATGATTTTATAATTTATATCAATGAATTATCAAAAACATTTGAATATAAATCATTAATATAGCTTAATGAACTTGAATCATAGTGTGTTGCAAGGACACATCTGTATGCCGAATAGTGGCAACCACTTGATGATTATTATGTGTCTGAGACACTCGTTTTAGACACAAAAGCACTCTAATACGATATGTTATTATTGCCGTATTAGAGTGGGGCTCGCCAAACCCAATAGATCTATCCCCTTGTTCCTTCGGTACTTGTTATTCATTAATGGCCCCAATGCTTGAGCCTTCTTCACATGTGATCTAAATATTTTCATTTTCCCAGTTATAATAATTGTAACATGTATACATCCCGTACATTTAAAACCATAAAAACGTTAAAATAAAAGGGGAAACATGAACTCACAGATTTGCGTTCCGTACAAATCTCTATTCGATTCCTGATACTTCGTTCGTTTTTCGACCTACAAGTGTTCTAATCTATTAGACACTTAGGCTTTCGTTTTGTTTTTCGTCCAAGTATTTTATCTTGAATTTCGTACTTGTATTTGTTGGTTATTATTTTTGATATACAACATATTATATATATATATATATATATATATATATATATATATATATATATTAGATTGATTAAATGGACCTAGTCTATAATTTAATTGTAAATAACTCAATCTAATAATTCATTACAAATGGGCCTAGCCCAAAAGCTTTTGTAAGTATGGGCCTAGCCCAAATTTGCTTACTTTGTGTGGGCCTAGCCCAATTCGTTTCATGTATGTGGGCCTAGCCCAACCTAATTTTGTTTATTTGGTAGGTTAAGCCAATTGGTTTAAAAAGTGGGTTTTAGCCCAAAGTTAGTTTTTATAAAATGGATTAGCCCAATTTATTTTTTGTTATAAAAGTGGGCTTGGCCCAAAGTTATCTTTTATTTAAATGGGTCTAGCCCATGTAAACTTTTATAAAAGTGGGCTTAGCCCAAAGTTTATTTTTATAAAAGTGGGCCTTAGCCCAAAGTTTGATTTTATACAAGTGGGCTTAGCCCGAGTTTGATTTTATACAAGTGGGCCTTAGCCTAAAGTTAATTTTTATGAAAGTGGGCTAGTCCATATATTTTTATAAAAATAGTTTTAGCCCAATATAGTTTTTATAGAAATGGGCTTAGTATAATATTTGTTTAGTTGGGCTTATCCAAAAATATTTACTAGTATTTGTTATAACTTATAAAAATTTATTTATAAAAACTATAAGTTATATATATTTAAAAATTCTAGTAAATATAAAGTGTATCGTTTTATTTGTTCGTTTTGACCGTTAGGTTCCGTCGACTATTTTATTCGTTTCATCTTTGTCGTTTGTTTCGTTTATACCGTATATTTTATTTTGTCCGAATTGTCCAAGTTTGTCCGAATTGTCCGATATATATTATTTTGTCAAAATTTGACACTTAAACATATTATTATACAAATATATATATATATATATATATACACACACACATATTTGGTGATTTCAAAATATATATTTTTATCAAAAATATATATTTATCTCCTTTTTAGTTTAAGAAAAAATTATGTAATTATATTCTTAACTTTTTCACCAACCTTTATTTAAACATGATTAAAGTTCTAATCACTTTTAGTCACAAAATTTTTAATTTAATCATATCTTAATCAAGATTAATTTTTATAAAAATTTTGCCATAGTTTCCTTTAAAAATATAAGTTTCCCATGTTTTTATAAACATGTTTTAAGTAATTAAACTAACTCAAATCAACATCAATCACAATTATTTATAAAGTATTAACAAAATGTTATGAACTTGTTATACTTTAATCTTTCTTAAAATGGAAACTTTATTATCATTTATAAACAAAATTTTTAAATCATATCTTTTATTTAATGATCTAGTTCATGTATGATCATCTTTAAAGTATGAGATTATGTTCATGACATATTTTGTTAATGAATCTTGCTAATCTAAACATGCATGTGTTTAGATCACCTTTTTATTCATAATTTTGCAAGATTCAAGTTTACTAGTTCATAACAACTTCAAGATCATCAAAATTATCAAGAAAATAACATGATTATGTTAGTTATTTTAGATTTATTAGTGTTTTTCAAGTGGGTTTTTATATAATTTTTATGATGATCTTGTGAAATTTTATAAAATAAAAGTATAACATAAGCTTAAGATCTTACTACTAGCACAAGGCTAGGGATGATCTAAGAGTTGAAGAAAATGGATTGATCAGGATTTCCAACTTCCAAAGTGAGCTCTTAATCTTTGCAAACACTTTAGATCTTCATGCAAGCTTGATTTCTTGTGTTTGAGTTTTAAAAAGTTGAAGGTGATAATGGTGGTATATGGCCGATTTTGGGAGCAAAAATGGAAGAAGAAATGTTGAGTTTTGGTGTTGTGAGAAAGTGAGAAGTGAAATGGTTTTGATTTGGTTTTTGTGTTATGTTCTTACACCTCTTAAGACACCAACTTAATCCACAAATTTCCAACACATAAGTTGATGGGTTAGTGGCATGGAAAACTCCCATGTTGCCGTGAGGTGCTGGGGGGGGGGGGGTTGGTTTACTTATTTTTTTATAAATAATATATAATTTTTATAACTTTGATAAACTTTAATAAATTTATATATAAGTTTTTTATAAAAACTAATGCCCCAACACTTTAAAGTGATGTTACAATATGCCAAAATAATTTATTAGTATTGTTGTTTCATTGTTCGGTTGATAAAGTTGGTTCGGGTCTTGTACCGGGTGAAATACTGACATATAGTGTACTTATAAAATTTTATGTTCGTAATAATTCTAGTACAATTTTTATTGTCCCATTAATTAATCTAGCTCTTTAGACTAATAATTTTGTCATTTTGAGTTCGGTGCTTGTACCGGCTTTGTTGTCAGGGCTTTACTGAACAAACTGTTTAGCTTTAAATAATAAGATTTAGATATGGGTTTTATACTATTTCTAACACTCATTATTATTCTTTAGCTAAAAATATTTATTTTTGGCTTTTCGGACAATTGCTTAATTTTGCTGCAGAATGCTGAATTTTGCTGCAGACTTGGACAATTTGGTATTTTATATAAAATTTTTATGGTATAATAGTGTAGAAATATTTTATTATTAATTCTATTATATCAGATTGTACTGTAACTAGTTCTAATATTTAATACATGTTCACGTCGTTGTCATTTGTCTAGGATATGGTTTTATATATTCGTGATCATGACGAATCGATTATCATACCAAACTATGATTTGGTTAAATTCCTAGACTTTTAAGATTTAAATCAAAAATTAAGTCATGTTATACGATAAATAGACAATGTACTAGTTGTTCAAGTTGTACAGAATGCCAGAATTTTGCCAATTGTCACAAAATATGTGGTGCAACCTATAAGTTTTCTAACTCATTATACATTTAGGTCTTTACTAGACCGTATACACGTTGCTAATCTTGAATATCGTTAGTTTGTATTTATTGTTTATTTGGAAACCCTTGTTTGTTTTTAATACGTTGGCATTTGATTTGTATGTTCATTGTTAATATATATATATATAAAAATTTGTATCCATGTTGTGTATGAACGGGCCTTACCCTTCATGTGAGTCTTCGTGCCTAGCACGAGTGTAAGTGGGCCTAGCCCTATATGTGTCTCCGTGTCTCGCATGGTGTAAGTGGGCCTAGCCTATATGCGTCTCCGCGTCTCGCACGGTGTGAGCAGGCCTAGCCCTCGATAGTCTTATGTTAAGTTGTTCGCATTGGATTCATCCAATTAGTCATATGTTTTTGTCACGCATGACTGGGCCTAGCCCCTAGTTTTGTGCTTGTGTCTCACACAAGTATCATTGATATTGATATGAGATATATATACTATGTCGTTTATATATATAATATATATATATATATTATATATATTCATGTTCGAAGGGATCCTGATCCTGATTTATATATAATTATTATTAAATATATATATGTATATCTCATTTGATATATTGTTAAAAATAAATATTTTAACATCGAACTTGTTATGTGCACATGCATTATGTTCCATTGAATGTGTACACTTCATCAAGTGTATTCGTTGTACATCAATTGTACTTATACAGTTATACATATACGTATACCATGTATATACTTCCCTTGTATACTCTTGATGTAAGTATTTGTGTCGTATTTATACATATTTGGTACATGCACATTACTTGCAATTCTTGTAGTTTACTAAGTGTTTTGATGTACGTATGAAATACGTATAAGTATACTTATATACTTCTATTCTTACACTTAGTAAATTTTATATAACTTTCTGGATTTATGTAAGGCAATATATATAAAGTTAAGTGTCCAAAAATATATTATTTTAGGACTTGTCGTCGTAGTCGCTTATATATATTTTCGTTGTCGGAATCGGAAATGCCCAATTGTCGTCGGTAAGATGTATAAGCTCCTTGTGTTGACGATATGAACGGTCGTTGTCGGTGACGATATATTTAGTTTATTGCCGAACTTTTTTATATCTTTACTGTCGGTTTAGTATATATTACTTCTTTTATATATATATATATATATTATATATTATATCCTCTTGTAGTAAACTTCCATGCATCCAACTTTGGTGATATGTGTGCATGTATATATGTAACCATATATATTTTATACTTATTCTTCAAGTATTTGGGGTTTTCAAGTATTGTATTTATGTATTTAGCATGGTAAGCTTCCTAGCTTCTTAATACATATACATACATACACACACATGTATATACCAAAAGATGGTCATTTCTAAATATATATAATTTTCCCCATATATATATATATACACTTCCATTAACATAGAAAAATAACCATAAGTGTTTAGTTTAAACTTTTCATCCAAATTTTCTAATCATGATTAAAGTTGCTAATCTCATTTAGTTAAGATAATCACTTGTTAAACCACACTTTCATCATGATTAGAATTTTAGAAAATTTCGCCATAGTTTTCCCTAAACTATGGACGTTTTCTACGTTTTTAAAACATATTTTAAACCCATTTTTAACCAAAATTTCACCAACAACACAAATCAAGTTTCAAACGTAACTTTCCATACAAATAACACAACTGCATCTTCATGTTTCATGAACTTTTCTTATATATTTATCAAAATCACTAAAAATAATAATACTTTTTATTTCCAATCTTCTAGTTTAACCACTTAACATAAACTGTTTATGTTATATTTTGAGATCATCACTTTAAATCATTTTCTTAGTTTCTTGATAAAGTTATATTGTCACACCCGTTCATAAGCGGAAGCGCGCGGTATGAACTTGATTAGTTTGCATCGCATATGATATGAGTAAACAACTAAATGAAATAAAAGCATGTACGATGTTTACCCATTCACCATATATAAACATTACAAGCCACAAGTTGTTTGGAGATAAAAACATCATAGGTGATTTACAGTTTACAAAAGACTTGTTCAAAATAACTTTTAAAACTTTAAGGCTTTGCATTCTATATTCCATTCGATGAGGGAATATATAGACCAAACCCTCCAAAATACGGATGACATCGACTACTAGTAACCTTGAAAACTTCGTAAACGATTACGCCAGATCCACTTCAATATCCTGAAATACATGTAAGTTTAAAAAACATCAACAAAAGTTGGCGAGTTCATGTGTTTTGTGCGCGCGCCAAATGAATCTTAAAAACATTTGAAAGTTCATATATGAATATATGTGGTATGTAAAGCGTCAATGGACTTGACGATCATTAATGTTTTGCAAGCACATTAATATGTGTGACGACATAGGAAGTACTCAACCTTAGACGATTTCTTCCGTCCACCCGGCTAGGACTATATGCGGACACATAAGGACCCATGAGTGGGGCTCGCTACACCCGATAGATCTACCACTCTTATTCCCGTTTTATAAAAAATTACTGGCACTTAAGAGACACCGTATTCGCACATAATCTAATATTTCATTCCATAGCTAAACCATACCATTGAAAACATGTATTTCCCCCAGAGTTATAAACTGAAAACATTTAAGAGAAAAGGGGGACATGAACTCACTGATTCGCGTCCGTAAATATAAGCTAGCAATTCGGGTATCCCAAAGGCGCTTAACAACCTACAAGTGCTCTAACTCATTAGACACTTGAGTTAATGTTAATATGTACACGTTTTTCATATTGAACGTTATTGTATAAGTTAAGTATTTGGATCCCTTACGTATTTTAAATATGTTGGCATTTGTTTTGTATTTTTGTTTTGTTATATAAATATTTATATTATATAATTATATATATATATATATATATATATATACGTATCCATCAAGTGTACGAACGAGTCTTGCCCTTCGTGAGCCTTCGTGCCTCGCACGAGTATAAGTGGGCCTAGCCCATAAGAGTCCTTGTGCCTCGCACAAGTGAGAATGGGCCTAGCCCATTTGAGTCTCCGTGATCCACACGGTATGAGTGGACCTAGCCATGAGAGTCTCTGTGCCACGCACGCCTTACGATCGTTCTGTGATATATATATATATATATATATGTTCTCAAAATATATACATCTTGAGTCTAGTGAACCTCGTTCACTCGCAAGGACATGTTCGGCTTAAGTATGAGTATTTGTTCTTTATGATGTATGCCTTTTATAATTATAAGTGTTAAAAATATTTATTTTTAACATCGTAATTACGTTGATGTATTTGTACGCTATTCTTTGCATGAGTATACTTTAACAAGTGTATATGAGTACATTACTATGTACATATGTATTTTTATACGTGTATGTATACCGTATTCGTACATGTATATGTATACTGTTCCATTGGTACTTATACCGTATTTTATACTGTATTTATACGTATTTTTATACTATACTTTTGGGTATTTATACGTATTAGTATACCGTATTATTGGGTATTTATACTGTATTTATATGTATTTGTATACCGTATTATTTGGTATTTGTACTATATTTATACGTATTTGTATACCGTATTATTTGGTATCTTTGTGTATATGGGCCCAACCCAAATGAATTGTGTATGAATGTGCCCATCCCAATAAAGTTATGTAAGTGGGCCTAGACCAATGTATTATATGATGTTGGGCTTAGCCCATTTGACATATTAATGGGCCTAGCCCAATGGTATGTTTTAAAATGGTCCTTAGCCTATTTTATATGTTAGTAGGCCTAGCCCAACTTATAATATATATTAATGGGCTTTTACTAGTCCATTACAAATCCAGGTATTCTTGTATTTACCAAAAGTGTATTTCGAGCGTATTTTATACATATATACTTTTACATGGGTATAATTAGTGACTCTTCATTCTATACTTTCCGGAATTTTAAGTGTTGAAATATATATAGGTTTTTAACCAAAAATGTATTATTTTTAGAGTTCGTCGAAGAACTTGTTACTATATATTTTCTTGTCGGAAGGCCCAAGCATTGTCTGTGATAGGTATTCATCCTATGTTGTGATGATGTGGCGACCAATTCGGATGGCTACGCATTTACTTTGTTGGTTCGCTTATTTGCGCTTATTTGATAATTCATGTCGGTTTTTGGTTATACGTATATATATATTTTGTCCGTAATATAAGATTATATAACGATTTGCCGATGTCTGGTTGTTCGTCGTCCGCGTTTCGTGCCAAAGTGTAATATAACTTTGTTCATGTATTTAGTTCCTTAAGTGTTTTTATACTCGTTCGTCGTCGCGTATTTGGAGATTGTTTGTGTAGTGTATTTTGTATGGTGTTAGTATTCTTCCTATCTTATAATACATACACATAATTGTACACAAGTATTTATACACATAAGTTGGTGTATTTTAAACATGTATATATTTTATGTAAGAATATATTTATACTTATAAAATTTTCATTTCACTTTTTATAACTCATTTTAACTTATAATTATACACAAGTGTTTATAGAAGTTCTTGTAAGATTAGGGCTTAACCCTTTTCATTAAACTTTCTTAATTACCGATTAAGGTCAATGATCGCGTTTAATCCCATTAATCACTTCGTTAATCATACTTTAATCGCGATTAGATTTTAGAAAAATTTCGCCATAGTTTCCCCTAAACTATAGCGTTTTCCATGTTCTTAAACATATTTTAAGCATGTTTAAAATCCTTAATCACAATCAACTCAAATCAAGTTTCAATCTATCAATTTTTGCATGTGTAAATTTGCACATGAATATCCTCATACTCCATGAACTTTATATATTTTCTAGTTACACTTTAAGATATATATATGATGACTCTTTTATATTAATTAACAAGATCATTAAAACCAACTTATTTCTTATGGTCTTCCATATTATTTTTTCATCTAACAACTTGTTTAAACCACATTTTAAGATGCTCTTATGAAAATTATGGTTTTAATCTCTTTACAAATCACATATAAGTTATAACTCATTTTTAAGTTGTAGTAAAGTTCATAGATTATGGGATGGATGATCTTGTCTTGATTTAAACATTAATATGTTTAAATCATCATTTTTGTTCTTAATTATACAAGATCATATACTTAAACAACCTACCAGAACAAGATCAACATATGTAAAAGTATCATCTAGCACATAATAATGTAATCACTACACTATACGTAATTTTTAGTGAACTTTTAAGGTGGGGTTAGGGTTTTAAGCTTTTAGTTTCTTTGAGGTTCAATATGATCAACATGTATATTGTTAACTACAACTTTGAGGTTCAACATAATAACAAATTTAAATTTAGTGGAATAAAGTCTTACAACTTTGCAATGATTATGATGAAGATTAAGAAGAAATTAATCTCCAAATGAAGCTCTAAAAGTCCTCCATGCTTGCACCTTCCTTGAGGGGTCTTGAAATGGATTTAATAGGCTTGTAATGGTGGATTAATGGGCTAAAATGGAGGCTTTAGTGGTGGTGTATATAGCCATAAGGTAGGGGGAAGACAAGAGAATGGTTTTGATTTTTTTGAAGTGATGAAGTTGATAGGAGATGTGTTGAGATGGTTGTTATAATGTTCTTATCTTCCATGCTCTTTACAATTATCTTCATCATACTACAAGCAAATGGGGTATCCATGGGGCCCACCCAAACCGTAAAAGACGGGGGGTATTAGATTAATATTAGTTTTTTACATATAAATCATGTGCACATATGTTAAACTTGTAGATATTTTAGCCATTAAGTTAATTAGTGATTAATGGTAGTTTGGAGTTTTAAATAAAGCCTAACTAGCTCCCTAGTTTAGTGGGTATTAATTTTGGGTGGCAAAAATGTCACTAATTCGCTCGTCGGTTCGATATCGGGTGTTATACAAAAGATGCTATATAATACAGGAAGCTATGGTTTTATTTTACCATCCATGTCATGGCGTTTATTTAAGGCGTTTACGACGCCAAAATATGGCTAACTAGTTCGCTAGCTTTTTAGTTTAGGCAATTGAATGGCAGGAATATAACTTGTTCGCCTAGCGGCTCATATATGGGTAATGTGTAAAAGTTGGGGTGAAACACCGGGAGTTTATGTTTAGCATATTCCGTTGATATCCCCAAGCTTATTTAGGGTGTATAACATTATTTACGAGTCCTACGACCCTTAAAATGTTGAATTTTGGCGTTTCAGACAATTTACTTTGTTAATAATTTAGCACGGTCCAGGTAAATTGTAACGATGTGTATTTTCCGGAAAGTTAAAGTGTCTTTGTATTTCAACCATAAAATGATTTCGTGCCATTCGTTGCTCGTTCCGACAATTTTCAGAAAATTACTGGCATGAATAGTGTGTTCCGGTGAATAGTGTTTTCAGCATTTTGCCAACATATTTGGACATAGTTTGTTGTTTTCTTGCAACGTGAAGAATGTAACAATGTTGTTTAGCATAATTAACCATGTCCTACGACTGCTAGATTTGACCGACCTAATCATACATAAATTAAGTCGTAATGAACGAAATAAATTGTATAATGAAGTTGTCTAGTTGTACGGAAATTACCATTATTTTTCCGGTTGTCATATATATTAAGACTAGTGTTTAAGTTCACGAACTTCCAAGATGGTGATCTTGCTATTTTTAAGCATCATTATGCAAGATCATTAAATCTAAACAAGCTACAATACACTAAACATCATAATCAACACAGAAAACACATATTTATGTAAGATTATTATGTTAGATTTAGGGTTTTAAGTATTTTTTTAGTGTTTTTCAAGATGATCAAAATGTACTTTCAAGATCTACTAAGTATAAGAAGCAAAAAAGATGAGTTTAGATTGTCTTACAACTAACACTTAGGCTAGGGAAGATCAAGTGAAGATGATGAAGAAGATATGAAGATCCTTGAAGCTCTAAATGATGAGTATGATGCTCCTAGTGAACTCCCTTGCTTTGAACCACTTTAGATCACCTTCTTATGCATGAGAACACTTGTATTTAGGGTGTTTAGGGTTTAAAAATGAGGAAGATAGTGAATGGTGGTGGTGCCATGAACAAAGAGGGAGGAAGAGAGGCTTTGGTGTGTTTGAAAGTTGTAGAAAAGTGTATGGTGATATGAGAAGTTAGTAGGTTATAAGGTGCATGATCTTTCCAGGTCAAGATGAAATCCCTTAGCCTTAATTACTCATAATCTTCATCATCACACTAGTAAGTAGTAGTGCTTGTGGGACCCACATGGTGAGGGATGGGTAAAGTGTAAGTTTGGAATTGTTTATAAATGTAACATGTGCTAGAAATGCTTAGTCTTTTAGATATTTTAGTCATTAGTGGTTTCTTGCATAATTAGGGTGTTAATGATGTTTTAGGGAGTTAACTAGGCTTAACAGTTCATTAGACTAGCTGTTATTATATTTATAAAAACGTCGATAGTTTAGTCATCGGATCGTTACCGAATAAACTGTGAAGTGTGCATGGTAATATAGAGGTTTGTATTTTATGATATTTTTCATATCATGGAAGTTGTTTATGATATCCAATAATATTTATGCACCATATCTTATCATAAAATGCTGAATTTAAAGAGTTACAACTCTGGTTGGCAGCCACGCTAGAACTCAAACTAGAGGAGCGGGAATCCCCATAGATTGTAGCCCCGCCAGAGTCTGTTTCCGGGCTTTGGCGAAAGACATAGTAGTGGAGGAGAGGTTCAACCTAATATTAGTGAGTTCTTGAAGAGATGAGGAGAACCTATTATTACAAATAATTATTAGAATCCATAGTCCTTTAAGGTAAGAATAGATATTAGGAGCAGCAGAAGAAGAATCTGGAGTTTGACGTGATTTTAGGAACCAGTGTGCAACTCTCCAAAACTTAGAAAGAACTGTATGAGAGATAGCTTATTTAGACTACGTGTACATTTCCTAGCACTACCCAGGTTAACCCCAATGCTAAGTGCATTGCAGTGTGCGCACGTAGTCGTAGGAGCACGGAGTTGTTGATGATGGATTTGAGTTAGAAAAGGTGATAGAGCCGAAGAGGGTTGTTAGGAAAGTGGTAGAACCTGAAGTGATTGTTGAAAAGAATGTAGAACCGGAAGATGAGAAAGTAGAAGAATCGGTTGAAGCTTATGAACCAATTCCTCCATACCTTACTAGATATTTTAATAAGAGGCAAATTTCTCAATATAACGGGTTCTTGGAGATGACTAAAAAGTTTTATGTATATGTTCCATTCCTTGAGGCTTTGGCTAAAATGCCTAAATTTGCCAAGTTTCTTAAGGGACTCTTGCTCAAGAATTAGAAAAATAAGGATCTTTCGATTGTTACTTTGAGCGAGGAATGTTCTAAAGTGATCTCAAACAAACTTCCTACTAAGATGCCTGATCCATGAAGTTTCACAATTCCTTGTGAGGTAGAGAGTTTTGAGTTTAGAAGTGCTTCAGCCGAACTAAGAGCTAGTATAAATGTGATGTCATTTTATGTGTTTTAGAAGCTTAACCTAGGAGAGCCTAGCTTGACGTATACCAGTGTTCAACTCGCCGGTCGTTCGGTGAAGTTTCCTAGGGTATAGTTGAGGACGTGCTAGTTTAAGTAGATACATTGTGTTCCCTACTGATTTTGTCATTCTAGACATGGATGAGGATCCTAGTGGAGTTTCTAGTATTCCACTCATCTTAGGCCGTCCATTCCTTTCTACCGTAAAAGTTATAGTTGATGTTCATGGCAGTAAGTTAACTCTTGGTGTCACTGATGACACGATCACATTCCATGTTAATGGAAAGAATACCGAGAAGGTAGGGAACCCCTCGGTAACTAGGCAAGAGTTAGGGGAAGTTGGAGATGTTAGGATAGAGAATGATGGAGTGAAGAAAAATCATGTTAGGTTCAAGGATGACGTGGAGGTCATAGGAGGTGAGGATAAGTTTGATGATTGTTCATGGAGTTTTATAGAGAAAGATGAGTGGGTGAGCTTAGTCTGGCGAATATGAAAAAGACTAAGTGTGGTGATGGTATTTTGGGTGTTAATTGAGGTATAAATCCCCCATGATTGAGCATAAGTTGACTTGGTTTGATGGCGAAATTTGGAAGTCAAATGCTTTGGTATGAGTGATCGTGATAGAGGACCAGGTGTTAGGTTCGGGGATGAGTTGGATCAGAAATGCCCCCGTAGAGTGTGTCATGAGTGTTTGATAGATGTTTGTATAGTTTGTATACGCATTTCTCATAGATTTTTATTTTACTTTTATCTTTTGTGTATTTTGAGTCTAAATTAATAAGTTTTGAGTCGGTCAATGTTATGCTTGGGTTTGTTTGTGTTTATTTGCGCAGGTTTGTTTGACCTATCCGTACTCAATCTTCGTTCGCGCGTGGATTTCAGAGTTGTTGTCTATATGTAAAGGCAACCTCGGTGTACCAGTTGTTCAACAGACTGTGAAGGAAATGTTATACGGTCGTGCTTGCATGGAACTGGAATTCTGAAGACTGCTTGCCCCCCAAGTGAGTTTGTTCCATGTTTTTGCTGTTTAGTTTTTTTAATTTATTTTGCTATCTAGTTATCTTTCATCCTACATTAGAGACAATGTAGATTTTAAATGTGGGGATGGGAGACACTCGTCCTAGTATGTATATTGAGTCTGTATTTACGTTTTAAAGTAGATTAGAAAGTTAAATGAAAAACAAAATCCAAAAAAAATGAAGAATAAAAAAATGTTCATGAAATATTTTTGCAAATTAATGAAAAATTATAGTACAATTGGGTTTTTGGTTTTTCATATTTTATATATATATATATATATATATATATATATATATATATATATATTATATATATATATATATATATATATATATAAGATAAAAGTCGTATTTTGCTAGGATGTACTTGTTAGCCTAACCAACTTAGAGGGTTTTCTAGATTGTTTTTAAGAATACCTTATCTAAAAATCAAGATATCTTGTGAGTCATCATCTTAAGAGAAATAGAAAAACCAAAACTGCTGATAGTATAAGAGGTACCATTAAAAGTAAAAAAAAAAACGTATAAGTATTTTTAATAAATGGCACACAAAAGTGGCGCTTAAATATGTGTATATATATATATATAGGGGAGGGTTATCTTGAGAACAGTAAATATTGCGAGAACTATGAGAACAAATGAGAAAACCAATTAAAATCAAATTTTTAGTACAAACCTAGTTATACTTAAAATAAAAAATTAAAAAAGAATTTACTCTTTAAAGAATTTATCTCTACTTTTCAAAATCACTCTTAATAAGTTTTTTACACATGTGTAAATTTTCTTTACTTACGAATATATGTAATTTTAAATGTGTAAATTTAATTTCTAATAATATATTCAAATAATAATGATATGTGTAAAAAAGAAATTTTGAATTTGAATTGTTTTTGACAAAGTTCTCATGATTTTTCATTCGTTCTCACTGTTTCGCAATATTTAATATTCTTATTTTAACCATCCCATATATATATATATATATATATAAAGTGTATTGTACATTTTGCCTTAACGTACGAGCGTACGCTGTGGCAAGTTCGCACGTTATAACAAAAAGCCACATGTTGTAAAAAGCACTAGATCACATGTTAAAAAGAAACAAAATCGCATGTTATAAACCATTTTCGCATGTTGATACTCAATCTCATATGCAGCGTACGTTAAGGCCAATTGTACAATAACCTACCCCCTCTCTCTCTATATATATACATATATATATACATATATATTCTCCATATATCCATCAATTGAGCTAGATATATACAACGAAAGCCTATGTGTTACCCTCCAAGATGGTGACTTGGTGGATACACGTCTAGGTTAAGTTGAGAAAGAAAAGATAAAATTATGGTGAAGTTCATCGTATTACCCTCTGGGATGGAGACTTGGTGGATATACCCTCCGAGTTAAACATGAGCAAAAATATCTAAGCTCATAAACTTCATCCATCTTCCATTAAAAATTAATTTTAAATACATATGGGTTTTCCATATAAAGTAGTGGAGTTTTAACTCTTTACCTTATAAGTTTGTTACGGGATTAGGTGTCTGTGGATTCTGAGTGTGAGACCTTTAGATGGATTGTTAACTTGAACATAAAGAACATGAATAATTGGGGCCTAATGAGTTGGTGGTTAGGTTTATGTAGTAATACCGGTAATCATGATTTATACGTATATATGTCTTTTAACTAAGTAAACTAAATTATTGAAATCATTGGTCTTGATTCTAATTCCATTGCAACTTTTCTAAGGACGAAAAAGATTTAAGTATAGAGATATTAGATATACTCTAAATTTAAATATTTTTGATAAATAAACTCCTATAATTTAAATAGTTATTTATTAGATTTCATTAAAAGTCATACATAATTAATGGTTGTTACATTTATTGAGTAGTAATTTTTTAGTAACTTAATTATATTACAATTATCTAACATATGAACAAATCTTAATATGAAATTAACTACAAATTTAATGAGAAATTAATTGAGATTTCTTTTATCTCTTTGGTGGATATATATGTTGGATCAATTTGACAACAAAAAGTTAGCCTACATTAATTCTAATATTTTTAGCATGCAAAGGAAGCCACATTACAAATTAGGATTGAACTACTACTAAGACAGTATCCTACATCATCGCACAAGATCACAAATAAAAAAAAATAAGCCAAGCATTATTATTATTATATTATAATATACATATTAAATATATATAAAGACAAGTTGTTAGCTACAGGAACTATCCTTTCTTCGTTTTCACAACCAAACGTTTAGTTTTCCTATTTTGGCCACAGTTTACGTTGTAATTACAATAATGGCCTCCAGTTTTTCTTCAAATCGATTCTGCTTACCCCAAATCAGTTTAAGTTGTTTCTTTATACAAAATTACTTACAAAGAAGAAATGGAGAGAGAAAGAGATGTGCATGTCAAAGAGAAGGTAACAACAAAATCACAACTGATGCATATAACCCCACGAAGGAATCTGCCATATAAACAAAAATAAAGAATGGGAAACAAAAAAATAAGAATCAAAATCAAGTGTGAATTGAAAAAGAATTGATGGATACAACAATGCGAATCGAAAACAGATTCTAGGGAAACACAATCTCGATCATTGGGTAAAAGAGAGAGAGAAAGGGAAAATTTCTTGCTTTAATGAATATGATGGGATGCGACTGAGATGGGCTGCAATGGAGATGGGCTATCTCACCTGTCTTGATTTTTTTAAGTTGGAAGCAGCCATTCGCACAGTGTTATTGTAGAAGGCACAAAATGTAAGTACCGATTCAGATCTAACACGATATCACAACCACTAATCGGTTGCGGAAACAAAGATTAGAATTAATAGAACAAGAACGATCTTTGATTAAACAACTTGCATACGACCCAATGGTGTCTGATACAAGATTTCAGAATAACAAACTGACTAGCAACCAAAATACTAACCCTAACATATGTAGTTATACTAATTTATTAACCCACTAAGTACAACCCTAGGCCCATAAGGCTCTAGGAAGCTCATTCTCCCAACCTTAGCCCAACATGCAACACTAATGTGTAAACCTTTTAGC
The DNA here is from genome assembly GCA_947069175.1 of Scalesia atractyloides. Classification (NCBI taxonomy): domain Eukaryota; kingdom Viridiplantae; phylum Streptophyta; class Magnoliopsida; order Asterales; family Asteraceae; genus Scalesia; species Scalesia atractyloides. Next base: position 76,131,491 of record CAMTDV010000023.1, read on the forward strand.
TAGGGGCCCAACAATCTCCCCCTAGGTTTACAACATTAGGCGTTCAATTCTTTGGTAGCGCATCAACTCCCATTCTCCCAGCTATAATCCCAGCAACTGCTGCCGTCCAATCCTTAGCACATGCTTCATATAACTCTGCAGTTTGAATTTGATTCGCTGCTAGAACTTGCAGGTCTTCATCATGACAGCTCACTAGATCAACCGCATCATTCACTCGAAATGCTTTCTCTTTAGTAACAATCGCCACACTCCCAACCTTCGGATCATACATCCAAAAATTAAAATTCTTCAAAATACCTCTTGGAAATGTTGGAGCGACTGGTATAACAAGTTCTTTATCAGTTGGAGGCCATATTACGGACTTAAACCTTCTGCCGGTTCTTGCATCTGAACACCCTTAGCTGCTCGCAGATATGGTTCAGCAGTTTTCATTGTTTGGAATCCACTCTTTACTTCTTGCTCCAGCCTCTTAAAGAGTCTCCACCCTGGTCCACGTTCAGTAGTATCAGTGTCAGTATATGGAGCCCTAAGAAGATCAGTCAGTGCAACCTTCGTCCAGGTCTCAAACTGAGACTCCTTTGAGAGTATTCTCGTGTACCATCTTGTCTAACAATCAACCACATTCTCTTTACATGATCGTAGGTCCAACTCAGTACCCATGACTTATTTCCAACCTTTTTCTATAATAACTCGATCCAAGCTCCATAACAAATCTCTCAGACTGGTTGGTGGGATCCTTTAACCGAAAGTTCTCGTCTAGCAGATTTACATCAACATTCTTCATTAAAACCATTTGTTTCTTCTTTTGCAGTTTGTTGTTTTTGACTCGCAGTGAACTTTCTCCTTGGATCGCTTAAGTAGTCATCTAATCCTGCCTTACGATCAGCAGCAAGCTGTTCAGCAGCTAATCTGTCAGCTTCTCTCTGTTCAGCAGCTCGATGACGGTGTTCAACATTAATAGGATCATCAGTCGGATCAGAGAACTCACGTCCAAATTTATTTTCCAACTTCGTCTTCAGATCGAAAACCATGGTCATCAATAACGAAACATCACCTTGAAGTTGGTCTATCATCTTATCACGCACATCTAATCGAGTCTGCAACGAAGCTATCTGTGCATTCTTAAGAATGACCTCTTGCTCAAGCACTACCACTCTCTTTTTCAGGTCAACTATATCCACATCTTCTTCATCACCGTCGACGCCGCTGAATTCAAACGCTCTTTTCTTAGACCGCCTCACATACTCCATATCTTCACCCTGAACACCGCCAGAACCACTACCACCAGCCCCGAATCCTCCTACACCCGTGGAACTACCACCAAAATCCATCTTTTCTAACACAGAATCAGCTGGAACAGACACGACAGTAGAATGAGTAACAATGAGAGGAGTTATCGGTTCTTCAGCAATAGTAGGCTCAACAATAGAAGTATCAGTTAAAGAAACAGCAACTGAGGATGTAGCAATAATTAGTTCTTCAGCAGCATCACCAACATGAGCTTCGGTTTGCATCTGAGCTTCAGTATAAATAGGTTCTTTGATCACCTCTATCCGTCGCCTTTTCAATAACAGTACCTCCTTTTCTTCAACATCTTCATCTGAATCGACTCTAGCAACTGGGATATCAACACGAGAGGAGGATTCCCTTGTTGCTCCTGAATCTCCTTTAAATGTGCAATGAGAGCTTCTAAATTCTCCATAGTAAGCTCTGGTAACTCTGGAGTTGGATGGGCATCAAATTCTGTAATAGATTCCAACAAGGCTTCTTCATCATCAGTACCTGCCTCAAGAACTATATCTTCAATCTCAGTTTCTCTCTCCACCACCGATACATCATGTTCTTCAGCCACCATTGTATTCACCGACTGAGATACTAGAATATCCAGACCGATTACCTTGCAAAACTTTCCAAACTTCAATGGTATGCGTCCAACAAAAACCGTCTTTGATGTCGATGTATTTTTCTTCATTGTCCCAAAAATAGTTGGACCCACAGGCTTCATATTTAACAAGTTTGCATCAGAAGCATCTTTAGCCAAATCAGAGTAACGTGCATCCAAAATCAGCTGTATAAATCGAGGATACAGCAAAAACATCTTCTTCTTTGACTGCTCTAAAATCTTCTTCATATTTTCGAAAATATAACCAGAAAAGTTATATTTCCAGTCCATCACCAGAGACACTATCACAGAAGTCTGTATCTGATTCGGCTGATCCAATCCTCCTTTATTCTCCGATATACACTGCATAAAAATGTGCACTAATATTCTCCAATATGTTGGGAACATTTTCTTCAACAAAGGTGGATAAGTTCCCTCATAGCTCATCTCTGTTAATACCGGCATCACCTTTTCCTTAGTATATAATGTTGGATCACTTGCAGCATCAGTAAACTTCAACACCTCTCAAATACAAGCTTCATCCACAACATCTCTTTTCCCTGAATAGATGAACTAATGTATGGCTTCCCATCAGCACCCCTCAGATGAAATCTAGCACGCTTCCAAAACATGTGTACAAGGTCTCGATATATAACCGGATTTGCCCGAATTGCATATGAGATCCTGCAATCATTCAGACCCACCATCATAGATCTGAATTCTTGGAAAAACTCTGCTGGTGGATCTGATAGATAACCCGTTTGGGATTGTGAAACTGCTCTTCAGCCATTTCTGTCAAAAGAACAACATATTAAGCCATATTCAGCAAGATATTTACTAATTAAACCAAATATCCAAACTAATATGAATTAACTAGTCAATTTCAAACTAGAAGGTGAAAACACAGTTCAATTGACGATTCATTTAACAGTTCAATAACCAATTCGGAACGGTCAAAATTAAACCAGAAGGGTCAAAGGCAATCCTGAGAGGTCAAAGACAATCCGGAAAGGTCCCAAACACAGAAATCCAGAATCAATAGGGGTCAAACAGTTATCCGGATTAACCTCTTAGCATCAAAGATGAACACCATCCGAAATGGAATCCGAGTTCATCCATTTCGGTTGAATGTTCATCCGAGATGAAATCCGAAATGCACAGTTGGTTAAAGTTTCATCCGAAATGCCATCGAGATGCCTGACTTCATGAAGATTTAAAGATTAACAACTAATTTGATGATTAATAAGTTGTTTATACCTAATTTGATGCAATTCGGATGAATGTGAAGAAGATATAATTCAGATAATGATCAGAGTGTTTCGGAAGAATATTTTGTGAATGATCCGAAATGAAACACTGATATCTTTATATACTATTCCGGAATGGGTTGGGGCCTAAGAATTTTGGGCCCAAGTCAATCCGGATCCAATCATCCGAGATCTAATTCGGAATGGACTTGGTCAATCTTATTCGGGCTCAATCCGGAACAGTAACCAATCCGAAACAAACAGAGGTGAAGAATCCAATTTAGTCAGTGGACCTATCCGGAATGGGTTTAAAGGCCCAATTCGGAACAGTACCACAATAGGCCCAAATCTGTTCAATTTCAAAACTTTCAAAAATTCTATTGGATTGGCCCAATTCCAAAACTCAGCAGGCCAGTCCAATACCCCTTGACAAAAATCATCTAACTCAAAAATCAACAATTTAACTAACTAACCAAGCAACCAACCAATCTTTACCAAATATACAAAACTAAGTAAAGCATTTAAACAAAATCATATACACAGTCTTGCTATGGGATCAAATCATTTTTAAGCAGACTAAGGAACACTTTTCAGTGTGAGCTTGGTCAGCCTGGTCTAAGCAATTGCCAATATATTTGTCCATTTAAACCTAGAGCTTAACCTTCTAATTTTTGCTTTATGATATGTTTAAGGTAGTATTATACTATAATACCCATGCATCCCATACCATGGCATACCCCTGCGATCAAGGTAAGCATAACGATTCATCGTAGCATGTGAGTATACTGAGATCATCCTTTATCTTTTACAACGTCAGACTATTGGTGAACAGGTCAGTACTTTCGTACAACAGCGTGACCAAAAATATATGATGAGGGTTAGGCAAATACCTTATATGGTATGTTTGATTTTTAAGCACATGGAATTTTCTCATGATGAGATTTCCTTTCTTTTAAGGTTTTGGCCCTTTTATTTTGCCTCTTTTAAAGATATCCTGACTGCGCCTAGGTCTGCATATAATCTGGATGCAACAAAAGGGCAGCCAAGATATCCCCGGATGACTCAACAACATAAAGACCCGAAACTTCAGGCGTTGGCTATCTATCAACGCTGGATTTAAGACCATGAAATCAAACGCCGATGGTATGTTACCCACAAGATATATAGTTCATTATGTTTATATCATTTGGCTTATACTATCTGGTTGAGCTCTAGGCCTATCAACATATCACTTTCGATCCAAGTCATTCCCGCTACAACACCTTAGCCAAGCCTTTATCACGAGAAATTATTTCATTTCCCAATCATTGCAAAACTGCTTGAAACTATTTTTGTTATTTTCTGAATTTTTTAACGTTTTTGTGGTTTTCTAATTTTTCAAATGTTTTTGGATTTTTGTAGTATTTCTCCCCCTAAATTTGTGCATACACATGAACAAATTTACGAGGCAAACAAGAATAAAAAAAAAGAAAACAGAGTAAACAGAAAAGATAGAGGATGCTTAGTTAGAAAAACGGATCATTTTGAGAAGATCCACAAGCACTTGAAAACGCGTGTCGCTAACGGGTTTCGTGAATAAATCCGCAACGTTTGCGTCGGTGTGGTTGCTCAAGCTTAACGAGACCCTTTTCATAGCAATCATGAATAAAATGAACTTTGATGTTTATGTGCTTGGTTTTGGAGTGATAAACAGGGTTTTTGACAATTTGGATAACGGCATCATTATCACAATAAATTGTTGTGTTTAGATAAGTCAAGCCGTAATCCGCAAGCTGGTGTTGCATCCATAAAACCTGGGAGCAGCAAGCTGATGCTGCGACATATTCTGCATCCTCTGTGGAAGCGAGACCGTCTGTTGCTTCTTACATTGCTAAGAGATTAATCTATCTCCCAAGAATTGGCATCCAGCTAAAGTTGATCGCATGTCCTTGTCTGTACCTCCAAGATTACTGTTAGAGAAAGCATACAGTTCAAATTCAATATTTTTAGGATACAAGAGGCCCAGTGACGGTGCCCCTTTGAGGTATCTAAAGATTCTTTTAACAGCATGTAAATGAGAGAGTTTAGGAGTAGCCTGATATCGAGCACACTGGCAAATGGCAAACATGATGTCTGGCAGACTTGCTGTGAGATACATAAGTGAACCCATCATAGACTGGTACATGGTTGGATTGACAGGCGTTCCTTCAACGTCTTCATTCAACAAAGGTTGTTCGGCGATAGGTGAGGCCGTAGGCTTAGAATCTATAAGCTTGAATTTGGCAAGAACGTCATTGACATATTTTCCTTGATGGATCAAAATTCCTTGTGGGCTCTGACGAACTTGAAGTCCCAAAAACCTAGTCATCTCCCCCAATGAACTCATCTCGAATTTCTTCTTCATGACCTCTTCAAAATCCCGACGCAACCCATCGTCTGTAGAACCAAAAATAATGTCATCGACGTAAATTTAAACAAGAATGATGTCCTTGTCAACACGTTTGATGAACAAAGTTTGATCAATGGTTCCCCGGGTATATCCATGAGCAAGCAAATGCTCTGTTAGGGTTGCGTACCACGCACGAGGCACTTGATGCAATCCATACAAAGCTTTGTCCAATTTGTAGGTATAGCATGGCTTGTCAGGATCAGTGAAACCCGGTGGTTGTGCCACATATATCTCCTCTTTCACCGTGCAGTAAAGAAACGCAGTCTTGACGTCCATTTGATAGACTGTGAAGTCCATGTATGATGCATATGCCAAGAAAATGCGAATGGCTTCCAATCTAGCCACCAGTGCATAAACTCCATCGTAATCCAACCCCTCGATCTGGCGGAAACCCTAAACAACCAGTCAAGCTTTGTTCCTCACAATCACACAAGTATCGTCCTGTTTGTTGCGAAATACCCAACGAGTTCCAAAAGCACGTTTTCCTTGAGGAAGCTTCACCAATTGCCATACCCCAAGTTTCTCAAACTGATTGAGTTCTTCATGCATAGAGTCAACCCAGCCTGGTTCTTGCAAGGCGACATCAATGCTTTTAGGTTCAATTTGTGAGATAAAACAAGAGTAAAGACATGTATTGATATCTCCTAATTGACTGCGAGTCCGAACTGCAATAGTAACAGGACCAATAACATTTTCAATCGGATGATCACGCTGTAGACGTTGTGGTAGAGGCGTAACAGGAACATGGAGATCTGACTGCAAGTTTGTAAAGCTCTGTGTTGCGACTCAAGATGGCTCCCCCTCATTAGATGCACCAGTGGGAATGTTGACTGACAAATCAACAGAACAGTCTGGTGGTGTAGGCTCAGGAAACAGAGATGAGCCTAAGACATCAGGAGTTGTAACTCCGTCATTTGCCACAGGAGTTCCTGTGTTTGGAGCCTCAACTTCAGGGGAATCCATCTGAGGAATCGGTTCAGAAACAGTTTCCTGATTCTGCAACACTGGTGGACATGTAGATACAACTTCATTGAATCCAGGTGGATCCACATTCAGTTGCTTGAAAGACTCTTGCAGCTATTCAGCATCTTCATTATCCTCAGTTGAGATAGGCGTCAGTGGGAAGTCAGAAGTTGTGCTTGTACCCGCATTCATATTAGAAAAGACATCAACAGATTTAAACAAAGAGGAATAATCATAGAGCCAGTCAGGACCAATGTGTGCGTCCTTGGGATTCTCCTCCAGCCAACCCATATTGTAGGTTTCAACTACCATTTTCTTGATCTTGTTATAGACACGATCGGAAGTGTTCTTAGAATAGCCAACGAAGATGCATGGATCCCCGCGTGATTCAAATTTTTCCTTAGCATCCACGAGTAGAAGAACACAAGGGCATCCAACTTGCAGAAATGCTTAACCGAAGGTTTGTGACCTTCAACCACTTTGTACGGCGTTTTCATGTGCCTTTTGTTGATCAGGGCATGATTCTGAATATAACAAGCGGTATTGACTGCTTCTGCCCAGAAAATAAGAGGTAGTTCTGATTCGACCAACATAGTACGTGAGCTTCAATGAGTGTACGGTTTCTGCGTTCTGCAACCCCATTCTGTTGAGGAGTTCTAACTGCACTGAACTGTCGATCAATACCCTTGGAGGAGCAGAAAGAATTCAAGGTGGCGTTCTTAAACTCTATTCCATTATCACATCGAATAGCCTTCATGGTGGTGTCTGCCAGGTTTTCCACTAAGGTGATAAACTGTTTGACTAATTCAGTGGTTTCACTCTTTTATGCTAGAAAGAATACCCAAGTAAATCGAGAATAGTCATCAATGATAACCAGAAAGTATGCCTTCCCGCCAAAGCTCAGAATATCTGTTGGACCAAAAAGATCCATATGAAACAATTCCAAGACTTTGACGTGAAGGGTGCGGGTTTCGGCTTGTGTGGCCTTTGATGTTGTTTCCCATGAGCACATGATTCACACTTTTCAATTTGCATAAAATCCCAAACAGGAAGATCTATGACTAAACCACTTTTTCAAGTCTGTTGAGATTCTTCATGTTGATGTGTCCTAGTTGGCTATGCCACAACATTGCATCATGCTCAGCGGTCGACGAGAACAAACAGGTAAGCTTGTCTGTGGGGGCCTTGTTCATGTCAATGACGTAAGCGTTTCCTTTGCGTGCAGCTTTGAGAAGAATCCATTCATCAGGAATAATGAGGCCTGGTTTCAACACATAGCATCCTTTCTTTGTAAAGAGCACATCTAAATGATTATCACAGAGGTGAGACACACTCAAGAGACTGTGCTTCAACACTGGAACATAGTTCAAGTTAGTTTAGGATGAGGTCGATGATGCTTTTGATTTGTCCGATTTTGGGACAAAAGACTAGGTCTTGGTCAAGATCTTAGGATTCCAGGCTAGCGAGTCAGACTTCTACATAACTTTCGGAGTGCTAGAAGGATTCAGAGAACCTGAAGGTCTTAGAGATTTGTGATTTTGTCTCTTGGCCATGTTCCAGTCTTGATCAGAGGGCTTAGCCGTAGCAAATTGAGCCTACTGTTGGCGATTAGGCATAGCTCTCTGATTTTTCGAGAATAGGGCGTTGAAAGGCATAAATGCATTTTGACAATTTCGTGCAATATGCCCGGGAAATCCGCAATTGAAACAGGTCTGCCTCTTCTGGAAGAAAATAGTCCGTTCAGCCTAGGAAATTCTAGGCAACTTGTCTGACAGTTTCTTGCTTGCTGGTACTGATGGCTGGTGCAAGGTCTTAGTCTTGGCTGTAGCCTGCTCACAACCATCAGCACACTTGTAATTTTTATGATTTGAATTAGATAATTTGGAGTTGGTAGACTTAGGCACAATTTTAACTGATTCATGTTCAGCTGGTGGCTTAACAGATTCAGTTTGGGGCTGCTGAGTCAATTTTCTCAGAATGAGGAACTGAATCAGCAGTCGCCTTTTCATTAGACTGAGGCGCCTGTTTGGTTTTCTTCTTTTTGGATCTACGTGTTCTTCGTTTCTTTTTATTAGATTTCAAACCATTTTGCATGGCAGATTCTTCAGAGGAGACGAGTGATTCAACAGGGACACCCTTTTCTGAACTACCAGAAGATGAGCTTTGATCATTAGTAGCAAGAGGAATCTCTATATTTTGAAAAGTTTGAGATTTCGATTCAGATTCAGTTTCAGTTTCAAAAGTTTTATTTGAATCAGCAAAGGGAGATTGCTCATTTTCTGTCATTTCAGAATCAGTCCACCGATCTTCGTTCAAAGAATCTGATTCGTGCGATTCTTCTAGTACTATGCCAGCGTCACTCATCACAGAGTCAGTTGGTTGGTTGATTTCCTCATTGTCAACCCTAGGAATAGCATCAACAGACGGTACTTCATTAGAAGAACTTCCAGTCTCTTCAGTAGGAACTGAAGAAACCGAATCATCTGTCGACGCTGTACATGTAGCAAAATGTTTTCATCACAAGAGTTATCACATGCATTATCAGGATTCATAACATCAGCATTAGATGAAAACCCAGAATTAAAAACGTCTAAGTTATCAACACAACAAACATTGTCTGAGAATTTAGATTGTTCAGCAAGAAAACGATTCAAAATGTCAAAAGCAGGTTTATAAAAATCATAATCAGCAGCTGAATTGTCCGAATTTGAATTCAGACATTCTTCTTTATTACCATCTGTAATATCCTCAACTAATATTTCTTCTGCACATGAAGTATAAGCATTAGTAGCGTTCACTGAGTCAGTTTCAGGAGGATATTCGTGTTTTGATTCTTTAAGTGGTGTCGCTGCCTCTTCTTTAGGCGTCATTTTCTCCAAACCATCTAAACTACAAGAGGGATTGTCACCAGATTCTTGCGAAAATGGTGAGGAAGTGAAGAAAACAGCATCCTTCTTGAGTTCAGTTGGCTTAGAAAACTTTGGGTAATATGGCTTCCACGGTTTTGAAAGATAATCTGAGGGATTACCATACATCATATTTTCTTCATTTTCTAGTTCTGCCTCAGAATCAGGCATCGTATGTAGTTATGATTATATGGTGGAGGAGCCCTATTATATCCAAGGCCTTTTGTATAGTTTTTCTTATATTCAAGCTGCAGATCACACAAGTCCTTGACCAGCTTGCTGGAAGTTTTTTAATATTTATTTCATTTTCTTGAAACTTTCCTGTCAAGGAATTTAGCTTAGCTAAGGCTGCTTGAAGTTCTACGTCCTTTTCAGCTAATTTTAGCTTGTAGTCGTATACCCAACATTGCTGTTGGTTCAAGTCAAGCTTTAACTGAGCTATGTCTTGTTTCTGTGCTTCAACCTTTTCCATAAGAAGCTTTTTCTTATGTTTAAGGGCGATGTTTTGCGATGCAGCTTGTTGATATTCAGCTACAAGAGTTGAATTATGGGCGTGCACTTGTGATAATTTAAAACGACAACTATCTAAACAGAGAATGCGATTTACCGTTTCTGAAAGATCAGGTGTCTTAGTTGTTTGTGCCATCATGCAATGATTACTGTTCTTGGAAAGATTCAGAGTCTCCATCTGAGCTGCAGCATCTGCCCAGTTGAATCCTTCGTGCTGTTGTGCCACCAAAGTTGTTGATTTCCTGCCAAAGCTGCACGAGGGACTTGAAGTAGACTTTGAAGGAGACACTGGCACGAGCTGTCTGTCACTGCTCTGTATGTCTGCTACTCTGGATGAGATATATCAGATGGCGACTTCTTGCATTCCCATGCAAAATGTCCTGGCTCATGACATTTATAACACCTGAGCTTATCTTTTGTTAGCCCAGTCTTCATATTTGATAATGGTTGCCTCCCGTACTTCTTTTGAAATTTGTTGACGCAGAAATCCAAGATTCCAGGACACGTCAATCTCGTCCAAATCCTCCTCCATGAACTGATCTACTTCAGTTGGGAGAACAAGTGGAGGAGTCAAGTCACCTGCTAAGAATGCATTTAAACTATTAATCATTGAGGCACCTATGGCCAATTTCTCCTCATTCTCTTTTGTGAGAAAAGTAGAGTTGGACACAGCTGGAGCAGAAGCCGGTGTGGGAGCAACAGATTGAGGAATGCCGCCTTGTTGAGCTTTGCAGGAATGGCAGGACTGTACACCATGTTAGGATATTGTGTATGAACCTGCGCTGCAGAATTCATAGTAGGAGTCTGAGACGGAAGACCATAGACAGACTGGGTCTTCTGTGCACAGGTGAGAGGACTGTACACCAAGTTTGAGCTTGCGAGCTTCCTTGCAGAGGGCTGTAAACAAGATTCTGAGACATTAACCTCGTGTTTTGCCCTGTAATACCAGCTGCCATCAGACTGCTTTGATGATTGATGTCCCTCTACTTATTATCCATCTCACATGATTTGATAGTTGCAATCATTTATGTGAGAGTGACATCGTTCAGATTTTTTGTCTTCTTGATCATGCCAACATCAGCATCCCAACTCTTTGGCAAAGAATTCAGCAACTGCCTATTCATAGCACTGTTCGTAAGAGAGATTTCAGCTGAAATCATTTGAGAGACAAGCTTCACATATCTTCGAATTTGGTTCTCAATGGTTTCCCCATATATGTGGTTAAATGAGCTGAACTGTTGATTCAGTTGATTAACTCGGCTTGCCTTCATGTCAGCATTTCCCTCATAGAGATTCTGTAATTCGCTCCACACTTCTTTAGTTGTCTTGCAATTTCTGACAGCTATGGAAATGTCGGGTCCGAGTGCCATCATCAGGACAACTGAGGTTTTCTCATCCTCTTCAATTATTTTCACATCTTCTGGAGTCCACAAATGACTGGGTTTAGGGATCTTTGTGTCTGGATCTTCAGGAGTGCTGTAAACTATGGTTCGAGGACTGTTCATGATACATCTCCAAACCCCAGGCTCTTTGGCCTTGCAGTACTGCTCAAACCTGAACTTCCACTCATAATATTCATCTCCGTATAAATTCATCTCTGTATAGTAGACGAGGCACCTTTGTAGAAGTGCCAATGACTTGGTCTAGCTCTTGATGAAGAGCCAGCCTCTATGACTGCAATGCTGCCAAGGTGGCATTTGTCAGGTCCTGAGCTGTCATGTAACGTTCATTATTAACTTTATTAAAAATTACCAAGTAAATTAAAGTTAATTTTAAATTCTTATTATGAACAGTGGTCCGAAACAAGTCTGTAATGAGTCCGAGATGAGAATCCAAGACAAGTCCGAGATGAGTCCGAGATAAGAATCCAAGACAAGTCCGAGATGAGTATCCGAAATTGTAATCCGAATGCTATCAGAGATGAATGCCAATCTGAGATGAGCGATAAATCTGGAATAAAGATCAAATCCGAAATAGAGAGACATATCCTGAATGAAAGCCTGATCCGGAATGAAAGCCTTTTCCGAATGGAATTCTTAACAGGAATGGTCCAATCCGAAATAAGAATCCTTATCTGGAATCAACAGTATTCCGAAATATCTGCAACAAGAGACTTCAAAAGTGATCCTTATCCGGAATGCAAATAATCCGCATAAGGTTGTTGAGAAAATTAATGAATAGTAGTCCGGGATCAATCCGAGATGGATGATCTTCCTCGTGTTCTTCGGGATCTTCAACAGTTCCGTATCCGAAATGCTTGAATCTTCTTCGTGTTCTTCGGAATCTTCAACAGTAGCAGTTCGAGATGACAGCAGCAACAATCTTTAATATATCTTCAACAATAACAATCCGAGTTGACCAGCAACAAGTCCTCCAAATCTGAATAGTTCTTCAATCTGTGACACCGAGAGCCTGTATCGAACAGCAGGCTCTGATACCAATTGTAGGTCCCGATTCAGATCTAACACGGTATCACAACCACTAATCGATTGCGGAAACAAAGATTAGAATTAATAGAACAAGAACGATCTTTGATTAAACAACTTGCATACACCGAATGGTGTTTGATACAAGATTTTAGAATAACAAACTGACTAGCAACCAAAATACTAACCCTAACATATGTATTTATACTAATTGATTAACCCACTAAGTACAACTCTAGGCCCATAAGGCTCTAGGAAGCCCATTCTCCCAACCTTAGGCCAACATGCAACACTAATGTGTAAACCTTTTAGCTAGGGGCCCAACACAAAACTTACTTGAATCCCTTTTGCTTGAAGGTTTTGTGAGGGGTCTAGGTGGTCAGAAGTTGTACTTGACTTTCTCGGTTGATAGGATATTTTGGGGTGTCTTGGTGAGGATTGTGAAGATATGCTTGTCTTTTTTTCATGATGCATGTTGGGACGAGGCGACCTTCTCCTATCATCTACCATATACCTTCGTAAGGTCGATAAGGTCATTTGTCTACAAAGGATTGGAACCTAGGCTTCTTTCCCAAAGAGGTGGTTCCCTTCTAGTTTCCATGTTCTTGCTTCTTGGAGTTCGGCTTGTTTGAAGCTTCGTCGCCCCTTAAGAAGGATTCTAACCTATTGAAAGCTTCTTCCATCATTTGAGGGTTATTTTCGTGGAACCTTCTGAGAAGCTTTTTGACCTTGATGGATTCATGAAGGCGGATACACACATCTTTTTCGTCTCTCCACTGTAAGTTAATCTCTCCTTTTATAATCGTTCTATGAAAGTTCGTAGGTCTTCGTGATCCTTTTATTGGATCTGGTACATTACCGCACGTCTCTCCTACACCTTCTCTGTGGGCTAAAATTGGACAAGAAGCTATTATGTAAATCATCGAAAGAAGCTATGCTTCTTGGTGGCAACCTACTGAACCAAAGTCGAGCGGGCCTGATAATGGTTTGCATGAACATGTGGCAACATTCTATGTTATTCCTTCTTTCAGGATATTGCCACGGTACCTGAAGATGATCTTCTAGGTTCTCCATGTCGTCATATGTCTTGACAATCGTTGGCATCTTTATCATAGTCCGAAAGAAGTGGTTGGCTATCTCATCAGAGAAGCAAGAAAAAGAGCTTGCCTTATAGGACATTGATGGAGCATCGAGATGGTTTCCCTCCTACGGTGTTGGGATCAGATTGAGTAGTTGAGCCTGGGGGTTAGGCTGACCAGGTGGTACCTGCATGTGTTATTTCCCATCAATTGTTGGCTTAGTTGAGTTAATAAGGTAGCTAGTTGAGGTTGTACGATGTTTTGAAAAGGGAAGCTCTAGTTTGTATATGTTGGAGCATAATGTCTATTGCCTACGTCTAGGATATGTTGTTTATGTATATAGGGCTTAGAACGTCGAATAGTGTTTGTATATATATGATTTATATGTTTGTAGCTTGGCTCGTACGAGTGAGAATCATGACTCACTCGTACGAGACATCACTCGCACGAGTCACTCACACGCTCTGCTCCTGTGCGAGTCATGTCGACCTATAAGTAGAGGAGCCTAAGTGTTGTGTTAGTCATCTGTTGGTTGATGTACGGAGAAGCCCTGTCAAACTGTTTACTTGCTCTGTACTTGTTCACGTTTATCTATACAATTCAAGGCATTTAAGCAGTATATCTTACTTGTTTGTTTGTTAAACTCACTAACAATGAATTCCGCCTCTGTTAGCTGAGTCAGATTGGTCCGGTGCTTATCGGAGGAGAATCGATCCCCTCTCACAAGTGGTATCAGAGCCTTAAGGCCTAATCTGAGGATAAACATCAAGTTTCTGCAAGTGGAATTGGACGAATTCATGGACAAATTGGACTAGGATTATAGTAATTCACGTTAAAATCAATCCTTAAAAATTTCAGATCTAAATTTGAACTAATTCATGTCGAAAACTGTAAAAATCATTCGTTTGGTGGCCTGAGTTGTTTCGTATGAGAGAGAGATAACTCGTACGAACGGCTATCCGTACAAATTAAGTCATTCGTACGAACGACTAAACAAAGTTTCTTAAAATTCTACAAGTTAAAACTGTCATTCGCACGAAGCATTCATTCATACGAATAAGTCATTCGCACGAGTAATATTTCACTCGCACGAACATCTCGTTCGCACGAAGCTTTGAATCATAAGAGTATATCACTCGCACGGCCATCTCAGTCGCACGAGCAGTTTTGTCATACACACGAAGAACTCTTGTCTTAATTTTGTCATTCTAATCAATTTTTCGAAAATGTGTTTCTAAAATTTTGCAGAAAAATGGAAGAAGAGTTTTATAACGCATTTGCTGCTTCAGTGGTCACAACTACTGCAGCTCAAAATATGAACCTCGAAAATGAGATGGGTACGATGACAAAGCCACCAAAGTTGACGAACCTTGAAGACATTGACAGTTGGAGTGAACGTTTTATGAATTGGGTTCAAGCAAATCATTTCACCTACTGGTTTGCCACTGAAGAAAAATATCAAGCTCCGATTGGAGAAAACGGTCTGGAAAAAACGTTAGCTCAACTCTTGAATTTCGAAAGAGAGAAGTTCATAAACAAGAAAGATGATGAACATCTTACAACAAGCCATCAAAGAAGACATCTTGGCTCTTCTACAACATGATGATGATGCACAATCGTTATGGAATGCTCTACGGTTGAAATTTCAATGAAGCGCACAATTGCGAAAAGGGAAGAGAGCGTTGTTAAGTAAAGAATTTGATATCTTTACTTTGATCAAAGGAGAGACAGTGAAACAACTGATTGAAAGATACTGTCACTTGGTTGTGCAAATGAAGCGCACGGGAATCGTAGAGACGAATGAAGAATTAGTTGATGAACTGGCGGATTCCCTACCACAAGGAGAATGGTCTACCTATTTGACTATTCTGAAGAATGGCACTGAGTATGGTAATTTCTCATTACCAAGATTCATTGAGAGATTGGAAGGGCACGAACTCGAAATGCAGAAAATGACGAAAAACAAAGGCACCCAAATGCAACAAGACGTAAACCTGTATTACAAGGGTAGTTCTGCTTCACCAATACAGTCTCCAAAAATCCAATGCCTTTAGCGCTTATAACACACCAAGCCCACCGTCAAGTCAACACAGTGGTTTCAATCCTTTGCATCTGTCAACCTAAACACACCTCCAGGCACACAATCATCACATGGTTCGAGCAATCCCCAGATCAACCAGAACAATCAATCTAATTCTAATCAAAGGGTTCTGCAGTGCAATATCGTTGTTGATTTAAAAAATGCTCAAAACATTGATGAGAAGACCGCAAAGCAAACATATGTCATTATTAGCCTTGGTACTCGAGTCATACGACAGTCTTGTAGCAGGAAAAATTGGAAATTCAGAGATGACAAGAGATGATTATGATCAAATTGATCCGGTCGAGATGGAGTTGATCGACATCAAATGGTGTATGGCGTCTATCGTCAGACGAGCGCAACGCTTCATGGAGATCACCGGTAAAGAGAATTTGGGAGGATTAGATGGAAAACATGGCTTTGACAAGTCAAAAGTCATATGTTTTAGTCGAGAGAAGAGGCATTTTAAACGAGAATGTCCAAACAGATAAGCTCAGGGTAATCAGAACCCGTTTGCCGATGACTATTACAAGAAAGCCATCTATCATCATCCTCAACCCAAAACAAGAATGGTGCAAATCGAAGATGGAACTCGAATTCCAAAGATAAAGCTCTTGTTGTGACTCAGGAGGACGAAGGCTTCAATTGGAACAAGTACATCTCCAAGAATGAGAGTTTGGCTCTGGTCGCAAAAATTATTGAAGATCCTGAAGAATATGCTGAGGCATCTTTTGACGAATCTCCTGAAGATTATTATCACACATCGTCAGAAGAAGAGGAATTGTTAAACAATGCTTTTAAACATCTCCTGCCTAATGATATTCTTAAAACTTTTGCAGGTTATTTTGAGCCAAGCCATCGATCGTCTTGTGAAGAAAAGAAGAAGCCGAAAAAGAGAGTTGATGAGATGTTGGAAAAATAGACTGACAAGACCAACAAAGCTTGTATGGCAAATGTGAATGAGGTAAACATGTCGGAAAATGAGTCTGTGATAGAAAAACCGTGTTTAAAGTGCAACGAGCCATGCAGTGAATGTGCTGTAAAAGAAACACGATACAATGAGCTCAAATGTCTAAGAGATAATTTGTCAAGTGACTATAAATCAACAAAAGAAGCTTACGACAAATTAAGCAAATCTGTCAAAAAATATGAAAAAGTTCTCAGAGAAAATGACGGAACACTTTCAATGCTTAAAGCGACTGTAATGGATAGACAAATGGCCATTAATATTCATTTAAATACAATCACTAAGCTAAAAAGTGAACTTAAGAAGATGAAAATAGAAACCGAATGGGTTAACAAATTGTTAATCAGTTAATCTACAAGTTCATACGTCATTGATCACATTCTACCAAAGATCGGAAGCAAAGAAGAATCTAAAATGATGAAAACAAAGGTGCAAGTTACGATCCTGTTCCACCACCCATGTAGAATAGCTACACTTGTAAGAAGCCATCTGGGGTGGAAAAGGCGCTCAACTTAAAATTGAAAACTGAAAAGACAAATGAGCTGCCTACGAACATTGATATAACTTACACCAAATCAGAAAATGAATGTGAGTCTGATGTGGTTGAAAATTGTGGTTGAAAGTGTTTTGAAGAGTGAGTATGAGAAATATGAATCAGATATTGAATCATCATAAAATAGTTTAAACACTGATCCAAACATCATCATTTACAAAATGCATGGATCTGATAAGTATATTATGTTGAAGATTCTCAATTCAGAATGTCAATCTGGATCTTGTTGAAAAGTTGTTCAAGCTTGTTGAGGTAAGTCATTCTGATTTAGAAAATACACGATGCAACATTTTATTCTAAATAAAATGTGTTAACAAACCCTACCATCAAAGAAACAGAGATTATCCTGAAAATAGGAGGGCTGGGTTGGGTTTTCAAAGAAACGAACAAACAACAAGTTTCAAAAGTTGAACTTTACAAAGAAAGTTAACTTTATTTTTGGAACAACTACAGAAAAAGAAAAAGAGATCATTGGTACACAATCCAATGATGATTTCAAGAAAGAAAAAGAGAGTGGAAAACAAGTTTTGGATTCCTCTGTTCGACATGACAGCAGGACGTGCTACAAGTGTAAAAATGTTGGACATATTGCACGACATTGTTCACAAAAATATCCAAACCCTGTTTCTAACTCCAACAGATCTACCAAAGATGAGAAACAAAAGGCACCCATGATTGTACCAAATAAATTTTGAAGAGAAACAATGAATCTTATAAAAATGTAAAATCAACGATTCAATTAAATTCTAAATTTGAAATTGGTGAATTTTCCCACCAAGAATCGTCAAAAGGATTCAAAATTTTATTCTAAAAGGGCAAATTTGAAAGCACAAACATGGGTTGCAAAAGTCAAACCATCTAAAGTAGATCTGAAACCACCTGTTCCAACCAAAATAGAGCCTAAACAGAATGTCAAAAACAAAGTTGGTCTGAAATTTGATATTCCGAACCCACCCTTGGGTTTCTTTGTTTAAATAGTTTCTTCCTCATGTGTGCAGGGATTCCCAAGGTCGATCATGTCTAATGGATTATGGATAGTGGAGCTTTCCGACACATGACTAGGATGCTTACGTTGTTGCACGACGTCAAAGCTATCCGGGAGGTTACGTGGGTTTTGCTGGAACTCAAGGTGGAAGAATCGTCGGAGAAGGTATTCTTACGAATGGAGTGGTTTCGTTTGACAAGGTGAACTACATTGCAGAGCTAGAGAACAATCTTTTGAGTATTTCGCAAATTCGTGATAAAAAGTTTACAACACACTTCAACGACAAAGAATGCTTAATTCTAAAGCCGGGATTCAAGATTCCTAAGGAATGGATTCTTATGCGCGCTCTAAGAGAGAATGATCTTTATGTCCTTGATATGAGCGTTGCATCCACAACATCAAAGAAGGTTCAGTGCTTTATTTCTAAAAACAACCGAGAAGGAGTCTATCTTATGGCATAGGAAGATGGGGCACATTCATTTGAGAAAGATGAATTATTTGGTGCACAACGACCTAGTGGAGGGTGTTAATTTGAAGAACTTTCATTTATCTGATGATTGTCTGAGCTGTAAGAAGGGGAAACAACATAGGAAATCACACCCAAGAAAGCTTCTAAATTATATCAAGCTACCCCTTGAAAGGCTTCATATGGATCTATTTGGGCCAGTAAACGTCAAAAGCATTTCTGGAGATCTATATTGCCTGGTCGTAACAGATAATTTCTCAAGATTCTCATGGTTTTCTTTCTTGAGAGCAAAGATGAAATGTTTGAAAGTCTAATGATTCTCTTCAGGAAGCTTGAAAACATGTATCACTCGCCTATCAAGAGAATCCGCAGTGACAATAGTACCAAGTTCAAGAACAGAAGAATGCTCGAATTTTGCAACAAAAAGGGGATTGTTCACGAATTCAGTGCCCCCTATACTCCTCAACAAAATAGAGTTGCTGAACGTAAGAATTGCAAACTGATCGAGACCACCAGAACCATGCTCGCTGATTCAAAACTTCCAATTAGTTTCTGGAGCGAAGCAGTCGCATCTGCGTGTTACACCCTCAATCGTGTGTTAACAGTTAAGCCTCAAAACAAGACTTGTTTTGAGCTGCTTAACCATCGGAAGCCTAACCTTGCGTTTCTGGAGCCTTTTGGATCACCGTGTACTGTATTGGACCCGGATGGTAAATTTGGAGCCAAATCCTTGGAAGGATCTTTCGTCGGTTAGCTAGTCCACAAAAGCGTGTCTTCTTGCCAAGTCTGAACTATGTTATTCTTGCATAGCATGTTGATTGTCATCGATATACTACGCCAACGCAGAAACCCGGGGATCCATGGCTGTTTAACTATGAAGGTTTGTGGAATTAATTTGACCTACCTGAAGTTCCATCAGAAGAAAAACTTTTTATGCTCTTTCAACAGCATCAAATCTCTAATCAAGAACAAGTTTCTAGACCATTTGTGATTTCCCCCGTCACTTTCTATCAACACTTATAATATAGGTCCGAGCACTACTCTTCAAGAATCAGTCTCTGTACCAATCTTGAACTCTGCTGAATCATCTGCCCATCAACCGATTAATGCCGACTCTGATCGTGAACTGACTTTTAATGATGGATGTAACATCCGTCAAAAACGGATTTACCAAACCCGCTCCGTTTATCAACCGAACAGTCAGTCAAAATTTTCGTTGCGAATTAAATGTCCAAAACATTTTTAAACGATCCGTAATCAATTATTATACGCGAATATATATTTAGTTTTTGAAAAACTGTCAAAAATCGCAAAATAAAAATGAAATACATCTGCCGGGTTTCGAACCCGGGTCTGTACCGAATCAGATGCAACTTATCTTCACACACACAAACCACTGCGCCGCTTGATCTGTTTGTTATATATTGCAATCATTTAATTGATATAATAACGTTGCGAATTCAAAAATCGGCGCCCAAACGATTCAGTCGTCGGAATCCCGGAATATTCGCGAGTTTTAACACCAATTTACGTTATAACGTAAACCTTTAATCACATATCGGTTATAACCGATGTTTGAAGTCCGCGTCAATTTTCAAAACCGCCGGAAAACTTAAACCGATGAATACAGTCCAAAATCAGACCAAATACATTTCGATTTTCCCTTATAAATTGACCCACAACCGACGACAAACACTTTCGCCCAAAAATCACACCTTTTCTCGGCGTAATTCCACTCGCCGGAATAACCCTGTTCGTCGCCGGAAAACCGGTTTCCCCATTGCGAGCTTTTCTGAGCCCCTGAAGCTTATACCGGAGATACCCTTACCTTTTCCAAGCTTTCCGGAGACTTGATGCTGCAAGACACCTGACGCCGGAGTTGAATCCTGTCGCCGGAGTTCTGCCGGAAAACAGAGGATCCAGTCGGTATACTTCTTCGCCCAATTTCTTTTCCTTTTTCACAATTACCTCACCATATTGAACTGTAAAACACTAATAAAACTGATAGAAATTTCGAACCAATCTGTCACCGATTTCTGGTTATTTTTTTTTAGTGAAGAAGATGATGACTTGTTATCATATAAGTTTAATTAAAATCATGAAATTAATCGGATTAGACACACAGTCCAGCGGTGGACTGTGTGCACATATAAAACGCAAAACGTCTCGAGTTCGATTCCCGTCTCACACACGCTGCCTTAATAAAATGCAATTTTTTTGTTTACTGAACCGGATCGCCACAGATATATGTTAAATATATTGTTAACCGGAATAATAACCAAGTTAGACACACAGTCCAGCGGTGGACTGTGTGTTTGATTATATCGCTGGTCACGAGTTCGAGTCCGGTCTTCAGCACCGACTCGGACAATTATCTTCTCTTTTAATTAAGGCAGAAAAAGAAATAAATAATTAGTATTTAAGTATAATAAAAATCGAATGTTATAACATGTTGAACACACAGTCCAGCGGTGGACTGTGTGTTAGATTAAACCACAGGTCCCGAGTTCGAGACCTGTGGAGTGCAAAACCGGTCCGCTTAAATTGTTTTTAAAATAAAAATGATTTTCTGTTAATGTTAATTAATGTATATATGAAATTAAAATCGGATATATAACGGGTTAGACACGTAGCTCAGTTGGTAGAGCTGCGTGCACGCGTACGGGAGGTCTCGGGTTCGAGCCTCACCGAGCGCACAACAATATGCCTCGAACCGGTCAACGCCGGTCAAAGTCAACAAGTCAAAGTCAACTGTAGCAGAAAAAAATAAATTATTTTTATTATTTTTATTTAATTATTTTAATTAAAAATCAATTATAAATACTTAAAAATAACATTTTTAAGATTTGAAAATAGCCTTAAACTCACAAAAATGCACCCAACAATCCTACTAAAATAGTTTAATAAAATCCGTTTACTTACCAAACCATAATGCGATTTATCTAGGTTAAATCTCACTTGTGGTTAAAACCACTTCGCGTGCATTCAACGTCATCAACCGAACGCACCCACTGTGAGTGAATCTTACAATTCCCCCTTTTAAATTACACGTTTTGGGGTGTGTCATGTGTTATGAATTAATTAATTTATTTATGTAAACTTGTGCCATACCACATCATGACTTAAACTTAGATTGATTTATTGTTGTGATTTATTTATATTCCGTTTGTCAAATTACATGAAACTCATACATTAAGCCCATCAGTTCCTCGTGGGAAACGAGTAGAACATCGCGTGCTTCAATTCAAATTCATTATTGTTCATGTGTGTTTTCATTGAGTTTATATTGTTTGTAGTTGTGTTATTCATATTATCATGTTTATGCAATTCATTCATCAGGCCCCTCAGTTCCTCGTGAGAGACGAGTTGAGCATCGCGTGCCTTTAATTGGTTCCATTACTATTCATGAGTGTTTCATTTAACATCTTATGATTGTTGATCAAGTTACATCTAATTTTACTCATGTTTGGTTGTGCACATATTTCATAATTAATTTAAATAAATTGTTCAAATGTTTTCCATAGGATTCACTCGCCAACATTATGTTGATCCAAAAACCTTTTTACACATGATACAGGTGAACAGGTTGAAGCAAGGAAAACATAGGATATGCCTTAGAAGAGAACAAAGAAGTTTAAATTGTAGTTAGATCATGTTGTAGCAATCATTGTAAATTTCCATTTAAATTGTATTAATGAATATGAAACGTTTAATAAATGTCATGAGCTTTGATGATAACCCAATCATGCCCCGATCACCTTATCCGCTGCGGGTCGGGGTGTGACAGATTGGTATCAGAGCCATGACTATAGGGATATAGGATAGGTTATTAGACCCTTAGAGCCTATACTATAGTCTGCCTAAATTTTAAATTGATTAGGTGGTTACATACAAACTTGTGATATTTATTTGTTTCATATTTGTTTACATTTCAGTCAAACATACATGCTCATATACATGTTCATTATACATATATACATATTCATTATACATATATCGATGTTCATGTATTCAATTTATTTTCATATTCTCATTATCCAAAGATTTTATGCAATTTTCAATTCTCATCAAAGTAAGTTCTGCGACGGGCATGTAGTAACTGGAAGGGTACAAGTACCGGTAGTCGGAACGTCCTGTCTAGGCTGGCATTCGTATAAATCCAATATAACGGACCAGTTTGCCTACCTGGGGACCAACGATGAGAGTACGAAGGACCTATTAGGCCAAAGCATGCTACACCAAACGTCGTTCGAACTAACCCTACTTTGAGGTGTCATCGTGTCTACACCTGGACACATTCCGAACATCACACGTTGTATACATATTTCTCGATTTTCCCGGGTTTTTGTGTACGCAACCAGGCAGAAACCGTGCGAACCATATGAAAAACCGGTATTCATGGGGGCCCACATGATTACACAAGGTAAAGTATGGCGGCATGACGGGCCTAACAGCGAGCAAAGCCCAAGACATCCTATGGATGTAGTATTTTTGTATAATTATTTTATAAATGATCATTCTTGAATGCGACCCATGATCCCAAAAGTATCCAACTCATACTCTTGTCATGTATTCATTGTAGATGTCTTCTAACCTCGCCCGTAGGAAGACGAGAGCAAGAAAAGCCCGCGAACGCATGGCTACCTTAATCGCTCAACAAATGGCTGCCGTAATACCCAACATTGTAATCCAAGTTTAACAAGCACTTACCAATAATCCTGTCAATCAAGCAAACCAAAACATTTTCAACTCTTCCCCAAACACCACTAAATGTACCTACAAGCATTTCAAATCATGCGACCCTCCGAAATACAAAGGTACTGAAGGTGTCACCGCACTCCTCCATTGGTTTGAAGAAATGGAGAATACTTTTCTAAATTGCGATTGCCCTGATGAACGCAAAGTGCGTTATGCTACCGGTCGACTATATGGGATAGCACTTACTTGGTGGAACACAGAGAAGGCCAAACGAGGTGTGGAGGATGCTATGTCCTTAACTTGGAACGAATTGAAGGAAATCATGACCAGACGATTTTGCCCAAGGAGCGAAATCAAGAAGCTTGAAGATGAATTTTATTCATTGAAGCAAATGGAAGGAGACCACATCACCTACAACAAAAGGTTCCTCGAATTACATCAAATGGTTCCCAACATGTTTACTCCCCTCTACCGTTTGATCGAGCACTACATTCGTGGTCTTCCGTCAAAGATTCAAGACCCTGTGATAAGTACCAAGCCTGCAACTTTGGAAGCAGCAATGGAGCTAGCAACAGAGCTCACCGAGAACCGAATTCGAAACAAAGACTTCAAGGAGGAAAAGAAGAAGGATAAAGAATCGACTGAAACCTCCGACTCCACCCAAACCGAATCCCCTTCTCAACCCAATCCTAAGAGAAGAAGAGTCGGGCGACTTTTCGCTGCTACTCAACGAAATCAACCCGTTTTTCACGCTATACCCATCCGAGCTGTCCCAATCACCCAAGTGGCACCCAACTCAGCTTACCCAAATAAGAAACCATATCTCGGACCTCACCCTCGATGCAACAACTGTTTTTATCACCATCCCCTTACTTTACCTTGCCGGCTATGTACAACTTGTGGACGTTATGGTCATTTGAGCAATGTTTGTCGCACCTTTCAAGACCAAACCTTTTCCCCTACTCAAAACATGGCCCAAACTTATCACCAACCCCAACACCCCATGTTCCCATATGCTCGAGCTTGCTTCAATTGTGGCGACCCTACCCACTTTAGAAACACATGCCCTCAATTGGTAAATGTTATCAACACTCAAGCCCAATCAAACCCAGTTAACCAAGTAAACCAAGAAAACCCAACCACTATGCCACCAGCAAGAGGAAGAGTCTTCAATATCAACGCCAACCCTGTCGAAGATAATGACGGCCCTGATGAAGATACTCAGCTAGTCCTCTTCGCCGAAGATCCAGATTCAACTTCTATTGTTTAGCCTTATGTTTTTCTTTATCACATGTGTAGACTGTTAGAGAAATTATTGGATATTATATATTATATATTGTTTTCGGTATATGCTTTTGCCGAGGCCGTGGCTCCCCATCCATCGAGGTTGAGTTGGATCCCATTTTATTATGTGGTTGATCTTGGCGTGCCCGCACGATCGGCTCCGTTTGTTTGAGCCTTGATCGGTTACGTAATTTTTACATTTCAATACATGCAATACGCTCGGCTCCGTTTGATTGAGCCTTGAGTGCAAAGATTTATTCACATTTCCAGTTCATGCAATACGCTCGGCTCCGTTTGATTGAGCCTTGAGTGCAAAGATTTATTCACATTTCCAGTTCATGCAATACGCTCGGCTCCGTTTGATTGAGCCTTGAGTGCAAAGATTTATTCACATTTCCAGTTCATGCAATACGCTCGGCTCCGTTTGATTGAGCCTTGAGTGCAAAGATTTATTCACATTTCCAGTTCATGCAATACGTTCGGCTCCGTTTGATTGAGCCTTGAGCGCACATACAATTTCATTATCAGTATCTTGTGG
Source organism: Scalesia atractyloides (assembly GCA_947069175.1). NCBI lineage: Eukaryota > Viridiplantae > Streptophyta > Magnoliopsida > Asterales > Asteraceae > Scalesia > Scalesia atractyloides. The sequence continues at coordinate 76,156,503 of CAMTDV010000023.1, forward strand.
TTGTGGTGTTTGTAGTAGAGTCGCATCGAACTAACCATAACTTTCGGATAAAGTCAACGAAAATTTGACAAGGGTATGGTGGATACGCCGATGGTACTTCCTATATATAAGTATTCTTGTCAAATGATCGGAGGCATTATCAGGCGGTTATGAGAGGTTCCATGCATAGGCTGATTGTGTGATGGTTGTTTAAATTAAGTTGTTCAATTTCAGTACATTCAATACGCACGGCTCCGTTTGATTGAGCCTTGAGCACACAATTTCAATTTCAGTACATTCAATATGTTCGGCTCCGTTTGATTGAGCCTTGAGCACACAATTTCATTTTCAGTACATGCAAAACGATCGGCTCCGTTCGATTGAGCCTTGATCGCACAGATATATTTCATTTCAGTAATTTATGTTTGTTATATTGATTGTAGAGTTATAGGACTAATCATAATTCACTGTTAAAACCAATGAAAATTTGACAAGAATATGGTGGATACGCCGCTGGTACTTCCTATATATAAGTATTCTTGTCAAAGGATCAGAGGCATTAACGGATGGTTATGAGAAGTTCTATGTAGGATTTATTAGTTTCTTGGTAACCAATCATAACTTGTGGATAAAACTAATGAAAATTTGGCAAGAATATGGTGGATACGCCGCTGGTACTTCCTATATATAAGTATTCTTGCCAAAGGATCAGAGGCATTATCAGGCGGTTATGAGAAGTTCCATGTAGGATTTAGTATTGCCTTGGTTGGAATTTGTGTTACATTTATATCATCATGTTATTTAAAGAGATTGGACTGTGTTCCATTTCTACATAAATTAACCTCTCCATCATAACAAATGAGAGAGGAACTTCCATCATTCAAACATATATGTTATCAGAATGTGGATTCAAACATTTGCTGTTGTGTTTATTCATGTTCAAATATTCGCTGATGTGTCTATTCATGTTCGAATATTTGCTGTTGTGTTTATTCATGTTCAAATATTTGCTGATGTGTTCATTCATGTTCGAATATTTGCTGTTATGTTTATTCATGTTCAAATATTTGCTGATGTGTTCATTCATGTTCGAATATTTGCTGTTATGTTTATTTCATGTTCAAATATTTGCTGATGTGTTCATTCATGTTTGGATATCAGCTGTTGTGTTTTATTTATGTTCCATGTAGATTGTAGTGTTAGAAGTTTTGCCTTAGGATATAACCATATTTTTCCCAAACGTATCTAAACTATTATGCATGATATCATTTTAGCAAATCATTTCTGCTTATCAATACTTATACAGTAGGCAACAAAAAGCGATTCCTGAATAGGGTACTTAACCCTTACAAGGAACGTTACCGCCTCGAACAAAAACTTAAACCTTTATTTTGCTAAGCATTAACAAAACATCATCACCCTTTTAGTCAAAATATATCATTATTTAAATTTCGGGACGAAATTTCCAAAAAGCAGGGGATACTGTAACATCCGTCAAAAACGGATTTACCAAACCCGCTCCGTTTATCAACCGAACAGTCAGTCAAAATTTTCGTTGCGAATTAAATGTCCAAAACATTTTTAAACGATCCGTAATCAATTATTATACGCGAATATATATTTAGTTTTTGAAAAACTGTCAAAAATCGCAAAATAAAAATGAAATACATCTGCCGGGTTTCGAACCCGGGTCTGTACCGAATCAGATGCAACTTATCTTCACACACACAAACCACTGCGCCGCTTGATCTGTTTGTTATATATTGCAATCATTTAATTGATATAATAACGTTGCGAATTCAAAAATCGGCGCCCAAACGATTCAGTCGTCGGAATCCCGGAATATTCGCGAGTTTTAACACCAATTTACGTTATAACGTAAACCTTTAATCACATATCGGTTATAACCGATGTTTGAAGTCCGCGTCAATTTTCAAAACCGCCGGAAAACTTAAACCGATGAATACAGTCCAAAATCAGACCAAATACATTTCGATTTTCCCTTATAAATTGACCCACAACCGACGACAAACACTTTCGCCCAAAAATCACACCTTTTCTCGGCGTAATTCCACTCGCCGGAATAACCCTGTTCGTCGCCGGAAAAACCGGTTTCCCCATTGCCGAGCTTTTCTGAGCCCTGAAGCTTATACCGGAGATACCCTTACCTTTTCCAAGCTTTCCGGAGACTTGATGCTGCAAGACACCTGACGCCGGAGTGAATCCTGTCGCGGAGTTCTGCCGGAAAACAGAGGATCCAGTCGGTATACTTCTTCGCCCAATTTCTTTTCCTTTTTCACAATTACCTCACCATATTGAACTGTAAAACACTAATAAAACTGATAGAAATTTCGAACCAATCTGTCACCGATTTCTGGTTATTTTTTTTTAGTGAAGAAGATGATGACTTGTTATCATATAAGTTTAATTAAAATCATGAAATTAATCGGATTAGACACACAGTCCAGCGGTGGACTGTGTGCACATATAAAACGCAAAACGTCTCGAGTTCGATTCCCGTCTCACACACGCTGCCTTAATAAAATGCAATTTTTTTGTTTACTGAACCGGATCGCCACAGATATATGTTAAATATATTGTTAACCGGAATAATAACCAAGTTAGACACACAGTCCAGCGGTGGACTGTGTGTTTGATTATATCGCTGGTCACGAGTTCGAGTCCGGTCTTCAGCACCGACTCGGACAATTATCTTCTCTTTTAATTAAGGCAGAAAAAGAAATAAATAATTAGTATTTAAGTATAATAAAAATCGAATGTTATAACATGTTGAACACACAGTCCAGCGGTGGACTGTGTGTTAGATTAAACCACAGGTCCCGAGTTCGAGACCTGTGGAGTGCAAAACCGGTCCGCTTAAATTGTTTTTAAAATAAAAATGATTTTCTGTTAATGTTAATTAATGTATATATGAAATTAAAATCGGATATATAACGGGTTAGACACGTAGCTCAGTTGGTAGAGCTGCGTGCACGCGTACGGGAGGTCTCGGGTTCGAGCCTCACCGAGCGCACAACAATATGCCTCGAACCGGTCAACGCCGGTCAAAGTCAACAAGTCAAAGTCAACTGTAGCAGAAAAAAATAAATTATTTTTATTATTTTTATTTAATTATTTTAATTAAAAATCAATTATAAATACTTAAAAATAACATTTTTAAGATTTGAAAATAGCCTTAAACTCACAAAAATGCACCCAACAATCCTACTAAAATAGTTTAATAAAATCCGTTTACTTACCAAACCATAATGCGATTTATCTAGGTTAAATCTCACTTGTGGTTAAAACCACTTCGCGTGCATTCAACGTCATCAACCGAACGCACCCACTGTGAGTGAATCTTACAATTCCCCCTTTTAAATTACACGTTTTGGGGTGTGTCATGTGTTATGAATTAATTAATTTATTTATGTAAACTTGTGCCATACCACATCATGACTTAAACTTAGATTGATTTATTGTTGTGATTTATTTATATTCCGTTTGTCAAATTACATGAAACTCATACATTAAGCCCATCAGTTCCTCGTGGGAAACGAGTAGAACATCGCGTGCTTCAATTCAAATTCATTATTGTTCATGTGTGTTTTCATTGAGTTTATATTGTTTGTAGTTGTGTTATTCATATTATCATGTTTATGCAATTCATTCATCAGGCCCCTCAGTTCCTCGTGAGAGACGAGTTGAGCATCGCGTGCCTTTAATTGGTTCCATTACTATTCATGAGTGTTTCATTTAACATCTTATGATTGTTGATCAAGTTACATCTAATTTTACTCATGTTTGGTTGTGCACATATTTCATAATTAATTTAAATAAATTGTTCAAATGTTTTCCATAGGATTCACTCGCCAACATTATGTTGATCCAAAAACCTTTTTACACATGATACAGGTGAACAGGTTGAAGCAAGGAAAACATAGGATATGCCTTAGAAGAGAACAAAGAAGTTTAAATTGTAGTTAGATCATGTTGTAGCAATCATTGTAAATTTCCATTTAAATTGTATTAATGAATATGAAACGTTTAATAAATGTCATGAGCTTTGATGATAACCCAATCATGCCCCGATCACCTTATCCGCTGCGGGTCGGGGGTGTGACAATGGAGGATCTAGTTCCGATGAAGGATCTGAGCATATTGAAAGCTTTCTAAATGCTCAAGCTGATTAATCCAATGTCAGCAATGAAGCTACATCTTTTGTTCCGGTTGTTGATTAAGTGATCACGAATTTGCAAACTCACGTGGATGTTTCGTGTGAAGTAATGCCAAGGACATTATCTTACCATCCATTGGAGAATATCATCAGCAACTTACAAACTGGAGTGCAAACTCGCAATCAGATCAACAAGGATCTAAGCTGTTTTTATACCAGTATTGCTCCATTACAAACCAGACTTTTTTACAGTTGTTTTGTTTCGCAGGTAGAACCCAGAAACTGGAGAGATGCGTTGAAAGAATAAAATTGGGTGGAGGCAATGCAGGAAGAGTTGCTTCAATTCTAGAAGCTAGGAGTCTAGAAGCTTGTTGACATAATCATCATAAAAAGATCAATAAATGTTGGTTCTTCAAGTGCAAACGAGATGATAGAGGTATAGTGGTTAGAAACAGAGCTCAGCTTGTGGTCCAGGGCTTTTAGCAGGAAGAAGGGATAGACTACACTGAAGTCTATGCCCAGTCGCTCGTCTCGAAGTTATTCGCATATTCTTGGCCTTTGCTTCTTGGAAAGGGTTCAAGGTGTACCCGTTGGATGTCAAATCTGCTTTCCTTTACGGAAAAGTCAAAGAGGAGGTGTATATCGGATAACCACCAGGGTTTGTCGATCCTATACACAAGGATAAAGTCTACCTTCTGAACAAAGCTTTATATGGTCTACACCAAGCCCCGAGAGCTTGGTATGAAATGCTTTCAAGACATCTTCTTGACAACGGCTTTTCTCAGAGGAACTGTAGATTCTACCCTCTTCACAAAGGAAGTAGATGGTCATTTGATTTTGGTGCAAATATATGTGGATGATATTATCTTTGGATCGGAAAATGATAAGCTGTGCAAAGACTTCGAAGAAGTCATGAAGAAGAAATTTGAAATGAGTGCAATGGGGGAGATGAAGTTTTTTTTAGGACTTCAGGTTGAACAATTGCCTGATGGTATCTTCATCCATCAGACGAAGTATGATCATGACGTATTAGAGAAATTTGATATGTCAGGAACTAAACAAGCATCAACACCATTAGCCCAAAATCACGACATTTGTCCAGACGCTCATGGAGTCAACGTCGACGAAACATTATATCGCTCCATGATTGGATCCTTGATGTATCTTACAGCTTCACGACCAGATATCATGTATCCAACATGCCTATGCGCCCGTTTTTCAGTCCAATCCAAGAGATTCGCACATGTTAGCCGTCAAACGTATCATGCGCTATTTGAAAGGATGTCCAAGCACCAGCTTGTGGTATCCTCGTCAAGACGACTTCAATCTTGCGGGTTACTCAGTATCTGATTTTGGTTGCTGCAAGCTTAATGCCTAATCTACTACGGTTGGTTGCCAGCTCTTCGGAACTCGTTTGATAACGTGGCAATGCAAGAAACAGACTGCAATCGCTCTCTCTACGTGTGAAGCTGAATACGTTTCAGTATCCATTTGTTGTTCCCAGATACTCTGGATACAACAGCAGATGAGAGACTTCGGACTGCAATTTCTTGACATACCCATATATGTAGATAATCAGGCTGCTATTGCTATACTAAAAACTCTTGTCAACACTCACGCACTAAACATATTGAAATTCGACACCACTTTATCCGTGATTGCTACGAGAAAGGATGGTTAGAATTGAAAAAATCCACACTGATGACCAAAAAGTAGATTTTACACCAAAGCATTTCATCGTTCAAGATTTAAAAATCTTTTAAAATTAAATGGTTTAAGAAATATGGCATCAGAGGATATTCATGAGGTTAAATTTGAGGATGACGAGGACTTGACATGATCTCATCAGTATGACATGTTTTCTGTAAATATCTTTTCTTAAAAATCCAAAAATATATTTTTGATTTTAGGGGGAGAAAGTTTGGAAAATACAAAAACATTATAAAAGTCAAAAAGAGTTTTTTTTGTGAAAAGAGATATCATGTTACATCAATATGACAATCACAGTATGCTTAAGATACGAAATGTTTAAACAAGTAACTAAACACTTTTTACTAAGGATGTGCCAGTAGGCTTCACTCGTTTAGTAAATTGTTTTTCAAGATATAAACTTAAAAGAAAAACTGAGTAACTTGTGGGTCAACATCTCTCGGATATATGGACTTAGTACTCCGAAATTTTGTTTGAGAGAATGCTAGATTCTGCGATACTAGGTCTTTATATTTAATCGATATATGGGGTATTATATGAGTTCTTCTGATTTTGCGTCAGCAGTGGCCTAGAACTTGTATAATACTTTACGCATTATTCGCCTATAAAAGCTGCACAAAAAATGAGTATGTCATAAACATTTACGACATCTGCAGTTCAAAAGATTCCTTTATGGAACACCACTTAAAGTCGAGCCTTCATCTCTTTTTCTGTATGGAAATACTAACCTGAGCTCTCAAGGTCTCGCAATTCACCCCATTTACAGATATCAGTTAGATATATTCACCTGTGAAATGATATTCTGGGAATCTCGATGCGGGAGTATATTCTGAGATGGGAAACACAGTTACTTCATGTTCCTTAATATTACCTAACATATCTTGAAACAATCGAGAAACAAATAGAGGTTTAAGTGGATAAGTATATTGACAATCTAGGTAAATTTGTTTAAGAACTTAAGTTACTACCAAGATCAACAGTACTTGTGATTTGTTTAAATACTTGATATGATCCTCTAAACACAAAACTCAAAAAAATATGTATGTAAATACATCTTTACTTGTTCTTTCTTTTCAAGAAAAATCCCAAAAATATTTTTGGTTTACTTTTAGCAATGTATCTTAGCTTTTATCTACCGATGATGAAAATACAGATAGTCTAAGTCAAAGCGACAAATTGCTGGAGGAAAGCTGAAGTCCACGGGTTGGGAGCTAATCAAGAAAAGAAAACTTTACCTGAACGTCAACAAAGTTCATTAATTTGAAACTTACATTTTTAAATAGATCTGTTTTGGTTAAAATGGTCAAACAAGGTCATTAATTTGGACTTGGTAGGCAAATCGGATAACCAGGGTCATTAACTTGGACTTGGTTAACTGAGTGGGTTATAGAAACAATAAAATTTCATTAAAAAATCAAAAAGAATAACAAAGTGTAAGAACTGACTCGTAAGAGTGTCACTGACTCCTACGAGTGACAGAAATCTTCATTCGCACGAGCCATTACTCGTACGAGTGAATATTGAATGAGTATAAAAGGATGGCTCATTCGCACGAGTCAGACTATTGACTCTGTGCGATTGAGAGCGAACTTTGTGCGAACCAGTTCTTTTCACTCTATTTTCTTGATCTACACTACGTATCTAGACGTTGGGGAGGTTGATTTGCATACCTCTTTTAATGGGAAAGGTACTAATGCTTGTTTTGAGCCGTTATAATGCCAAAATTGGACCAAAAGGACATAAAACGTAGATTTAGGGAAATTGGACCAGTAAAATATAAAATTGAACTCAAAAATGTTAAAATCGGCCCTGTTAACCTATTAATCAACCTTCAATTTTTTAAAATCAACACGTTTTAAGTTTGGTTTAATAAGGTGTTATTTGTATGGTTTGCAATTTGTATGAATATCCACTCGTACGAACAAGTTTATCAAATGTTTGTTATCATTTTCACTCGTACGAGTGAGTGTTCGTACGAGTAGAACCTTAAATGTTTAAATCTTGATGACTCGTACAAGGCATCACTCGTACAAAGAAGTTCTGTTCAAAACTCTTAAACATTGTTAAGTATGTTTTCCATTCGTACGAAGTAGTGGCTCGTACGAGTGAGGTTTTGACTCAGACTATTCTTTGACTTAGTACATGACTTGTACGAATGGTGAGTCGTACGAGTGACTAAAAAGTTGAAATTTTTGAAAATGATTCTAAGTGTTGAAATGTCTATGCTTGCAGATCAAGAAATCTTTGTTTTCTCCATTTCATAATATTTGTTATCTTTTGGATGATATTATTCTAGAAATTGCTGCATATCGAGAAGTTCTGGATTTTCTAAGCAGACTTCCAATCACCAAAGCTTTCACAGATCGCCACACAGCATATAGATCTCATGTCGAAAATTTTTGGAACGCTACTGAGTTCGATAAAGATGAGAATGCGATTTTGTCAGCAATAAAGATAAATGACGAAGACATTCAAGTTAAGATTACCGAAGAGTTGATCAGACCTGTGCTAGAGTTCAACGATCATGAAGACGACCCTACCGGTTTTTCTGAGTATTGGTGAAAGGGTGTTTTTACAGAATGGGTTATGCCGGTTTCGTTAACGCAGCTTCGGTCAAGAAGGCTAACCTCAGTGCTCCATTCAGATATATAGCACACTACATTATTCACGCTCTTAGCCATCGAAGGGGCGGATCCGATGATAGTTGATTATCAGATGTGCATGATCACTGCACTTGTTCTGAACTTGCCGTACAATTTCTCAAGGATGATCTTTTCCCAAATGGTTCAAAATACGTAGCGTGAGAAATTTCTGCACTATCCACGCTTTATTCAGATGCTACTTGACCATTTACATCCCAATTTGAAGAAAAAGCAAGATGATGTTTTGAAGTTGGAGCATATGGATGTGTCTACTCTAAAGAAGATGAATCTGCATCTCAAAGCTTTCCCAAATGCAAAACCGGTCTTCGGAGCTATCATTGACAAAGATTATATAGCACCGCCAAAGGGAAAATGGAGAAAAGACGACAGTGGTGATGAAGATGAAGAGCTGGAAGCGTTAGATGGTTTCATTGCTAAGAGAAGCGCATGGTTTCTGAAAGAAGAGAAAAGGGGGTAAGGGGACGAAGAGAAAACAAAGTCGACATCTTCCTCCACTGCCCCTCAAAAGAAACAGAAAGCATCTAAAAGCACAAGATTGATTGATGAATCAGATCCAGAAGAGAATGTTGAAACTATGGCTACTAAAATCGAAAGAGAAGCATTTGGTGTTCGGCAAGGAGAGGTTGAACAAGCATCATCTTCGAGTACTAATACGGAAGATAGAATTGCTGGTGAGAAAGAAAGAGCTAAGAAAGAGAGCTTGAACGTCTGGCAGAGCTTAAACGTAAAGCCGAAGAAAAGAAAAGCGTCAGGAGAGGATGATACGACATATGTGCCTACTGGTTCTGATAGCGATACTCCTGTTCGCAAAACTCCTAAGAAATCGTCTAGGTGTCTTAAAAGGCCAGTAGTTAGAAGCTCTGATTTTCCAATAGACAAATCCAAGAGAAGAGTGCAACAAAAGGTAGTTGAAGAAGAGTTTGTTAAGCCGACTCCACAGCCACCACCACAACCAACACCGCAGCCAACACCACAACCCTCAAAATCTAAACCCTAGTTTGATTTTGATTTTGATTTTGATTTCAGTGATATACCAGGGGGAGGATTTCTCTGCGGACATGTTTAACGATGCGCGTATTGAAGAATTAGAGAAACAAGTTACGGTAAATAGTGTCAAAATTGCTGAACTTCAAGAGCAACTTAACGGGCTGAATGCAGAAAAATAGCAGTTAGAAGCTATTATAGCGAGTATCGTATCGGAAAATGAGTGTTTGAGAAATAGAATGCCAGAATATGATGAAGAACGTCTCAGGAACCAAAGAAAGATGAGTCTATTTGAGAAGATACTCACAAAGAAGCTCGGAATAAATATAGCTGCTGAAATTGATGAAATTGAGAAAGAAGAAGCCAGAGAAAGGGTTGCCGAGCATGATCGTATTACCAAAGAACTATCTGATGCTCAAGGCAAGGGTAAGGCAAAGGTTGGTGAGGATCCCGTGACTGTTACAACTAAGCCAGAAGCTGAATCTGTGCCAGTAACTTCTGAGATGGTGGTGTATTCGGTTTCAAAGAAGTTTATGTTGGTGGGTAAGCCTAAAGATGTTGATATTGACACGTCAAATCTTTCAACAAAGCATCAAGAATGGCTAAACAAGAGAAAGATGGAGAGAGAGATTGAAGCTGAGATAGATGAGTTTGTTGAAGATCCTGAGAAAAAACTGAAGGCTTAGACGATTTCAACGATCTATTTTCTGACAAGTCTGATGATGATAATGAAGATGGTGATGATGATTTAGGTGGATCGGGTGCCTTGTAACAGAGTCTGATTTGAATGATGATATTGATTTTTCTATGTACTTGGATGACTCAGCGAATCAAGTTGAAGAAGATAGAGATCATGGAAAGACTGATGGCTCTAAGGATGCTCAGCAGGCAGGAATCTTCACAGTGTCCAAAATGTCTACCGTTCCTGTCGCACCAAAACCGAAGATATTATACTTAGAGCATGATGTAGAGGAAGGGGAGTTTGTCCACAACTATTCTAAAGAAGAAATTGCTAAAATGCTGGGCGTGGACGAAGAAAGTTTTGAGTTTGATTTCAAAAAAGAACTTAACAACATCAGTGCTTTCGAGCCTGTTAAATATGTCTTCGAACATGTGTCTGATGCACATGACTATGATAAAGTTGTCGTGGAGCATGATTCTGATGAAGATAATACAGATATTGCCGATAAGGGTACCCATGACTCCCCAACTTTTGGTGATTTGTTTGCAGCTGAAAGTGATGATCTTTTGAAACGTAAAGTTGAAGAAGTTGTTAAACAAGGGATCGTTCCTCAACAATTAACTTCTGAAGAAATTGCTGAGATGAGGAAGCGGTGGTTTAAAGTAGCACCAGCTGAGCGAAAGTTCAAACGTCCCTTAGCTTTCTTTACGCGTTATGCGGATATTTCTCTAGGGGATATTATTAGCTGGGGATGGATCGAGGAGCTAAACGTTTATGCTATTAAAAGGGAGTATGGGATCCAGTATTTTCGATACTTGGAGCGATATCAAGACCCTGTCATACTGTGATATCAAAGAGCTTGTGCAAACAAACATGATAAATCTTAAGATGAGATTTCACGACCAGCAGTTGTGGAAACTGATAAAGCTTAAGGCTACGCATGGTTTTACACACTGGAAGCCGCATATCCCTAAGAGAATTACTAAAATCGATCCAGTAACACAAGAAAAAGATGTGACGCTAATCGTAAAGAGGCTGAAAGTGATGAAGAATATGCCTCTTATCAAGATGGAACAAGACTTCTACAAGATCTTCAAATGGTGGCACTACGATTCGAGTACAGGTGAAGTTGTTACTTGTGTGCATCCAGATGATGATTCTTGGAAGATTACTGAAGAATTATCGAAGCCGTCATAGCACACAAACGTATATACGAACTATGGCGTGGTATTCGAGTATTAGATCCGATGTGGCTAGTCAGTTGTTCAAAGAAAGATATTGAATGCTTGTTCTACAGCAAGATTAGTTTTGAAGAGAAAGATAAAGAACAAGCGCTCCAGTTCAAAAGATTGTTAATGTCTGTTTTGCTAACAGTGTACATTCAGGAACAGCATGGAACACTTCTTGGAGAAAGCTGAAGGAGATCGAGCAGAGAAAGAAAGATAAGAAAGAAGAAAGAATAGCTGAGCAAGAATTGCGTCGCTAAGGAGCTTTCGGTTTGGCAATACAGTTAACCGGCCTCCTCCTACAGATCAGATACCGATATCTTTTGAGGAGCGTTGCAAGCCTCCAAACATTTCTTTGGGCGTTAATTGTCAGATCTTTTGAAGAATTTTTGAAGACTATCCAAGATTGCGACAACATACAGGGGGAGTTTGTTGGTGCATAATGTTTATTGCGTACATCTAGGATATGTTGTTTATGTATATAGGGCTTAGAACGTCGAATAGTGTTTGTATATATATGATTTATATGTTTGTAGGTTGGCCGTACGAGTGAAAATCATGACTCGTACGAGTGACACTCTGTCACTCGTACGAGGCATCACTCGCACGAGTCACTCACAAGCTCTGCTCCTGTGCGAGTCAGGTCGGCTTATAAATAGAGGAGCCTGAGTGTTGTGTTAGTCATCTGTTGGTTGATGTACGGCGAATCCCTATCAAACTGTTTACTTGCTTTGTACGTGTTCACGTTTATCAATACAAATCAAGGCATTTAAGTAGTATATCTTACTTGTTTGTTTGTCAAACTCACTAACAATGAATTCCGCCTCTATTAGCTAAGTTAGATCGGTCTAGTGCTCATTGGAGGAGAGTCGATCCCCTCTCACAGTATAAAAAGGTGGTATTGAGCTTTTGGAATGACAGTACTTGCCAAAGGCAGGTGCTCCACGATGTGTTCATAAGTCACTGATGGCATGAAGGAGGAGCTAGGCTATGAACATCCTTGCCAAAGCGAACTATTGGCAGTAAGGTAGGGATTGTAGTTTGGACCAGCAACACTTTGGTTAACACTTGGAGGTGTGGTGTTGCTTAGAGGTAGTGGTATGGGAGAGAAAGTAACATCTGGTTTATCATTAGACAAACGAACTCTTACCCCTTTTGTCCTTTCCTCCCAGACGTAACCATTTAGCAAATGCCTCAACTATATTAAGTTGTTTTTACCCCTTCGGGAGTTATCTCCATCATATCTACTAGGAAGAGTACTTCACTCGGTGAAGTTGGGATTACTCAGGAGAAAGGATGAGTGTTTTGTGGTACTGGTTCGACAATCTGTCTGTCCGTTCTTGTGGAAAAGCTACCTTTTCCAGCCACAGCGGGGGAGAAGTATGCAGTGAACTCTTTGAAGAGGATTAAATTTCGGAGAGGGATTCTTTCCAGCCATAAGAGTGGTAACTTGGGAATAGGGATTGAACTACAAGAGCAAACTATTCTAAGTAGCGACAGCCCCAGATGGGTGCCACTTGTTAAAACGATAAGAGTATGGCTGGTTAGAAGGTCCTAAATTTACCACAGCTAGAAGCATCCTCGGGTATTTGCAGACAACTAAGCATTAATAGCCTTAATGCATGAGGTTGCCTGATGCGTTTATCCGGGGTAAAAATTAGTAAGGGGTTCTCGAGAGTTCACAAGTATAGAGAGAATAATCATAGAGAGTTCTAGAGAGAGAGTGAGAGTGTGAATAACTTTATGAGTTGTGAGGAGTGCTCTTTATATAGGCAGGGCTTCCTGCCTAGTGAGCAACCTCCTTTACAGCTCATCTTCCCATTTGGGTAAGTCTTATCCTCCAAAGTGTAACTTGTACAGGTTGTCTTGCCTTTTATTGTGAAAGTCAGAGTTTGTGTGTCTCAAGGAGACTTTTATATGCTTTTGGATAATGTCCATGTTGCTACAACAAATACATGACCAAGGACTGTAGCGATATCTCCAGGGTAAAAGGGTTCAAGGTTTCGATTAGCCTAACGCAGGTCGTGGGGTCGCCCCACGTTTGCAGCACGTGCAGTTGGATCACTTTGCTATTATTCACTTTGAATTTTGGAGTGAAGAATATTCAACCTGGAATATTTATGTTTAGTGAGATAGTATTGTAGTGCGTGTAGAAGAGAATAAGCAAGATGCAAGTTCTGGAGATAAGGAGTTATATCACAGATCAGGAGTGATCTGAAGTGACCTTGTTGAATGACCAAAGGTTGTCATTTATAGGGAAAGGATTCTCTACAAAAAGGGAAACCTTTGACTACTGATCCTTGGCAGTAGTGGAGGACTTGCCCTTTTTGGTAGGTTAAAGGATTTGGACATGCGGGTAAAAGAGTGTGCTCTCCCACATGCTCCTGTTGCGGCTGTGTAGGAGAGTTCACACGTAAAGTGTTATTTGACCAGTCACTGTCTCGTACTATTTACTATTCACGACAATTGGTCAATTTCGAACCCTTTTACCTTTCAACCCTTTAAGCTGTATTGCATTCTAGTCATTTTATTAAGCTCGAGCTACCGACGTCATTTGCCCCCCCCCAAGTCAGAGGTATTTGAAATGTAAGCTCGGAGGCTTCTGAATTATATGCAATTTTTTGTAGCTTAAAGACTTTGAGGCTTGAAGGGTTTTTGTTTCAAGGTTTTGGGCGGTAACAATTTGAATTTTGAGAAGACAGTTGATGTGACTTGTGACATTTTTTCAGGTGGCGGTTCTTTCCCCTAGGTCATAATAACCGATGGGTTTTATTAATTACCCCTTTAACTTGTCCATCAAAATTCATAACTGCCATTTCATCATTTCTGCAAACAAGATTTTATCTATTTCCTCATTGCTATCGTCCATGTTAGCTTCTTATTTTATCTTTTTATTCAGATTTTCCTTGATCACCCTCCGAAGCAATGGGTGCAAAGAAGGATATGGGAGTGAGTTACTCTCGATTAACACAAGAGGAAGTCGATGCCTTTTGTGAACATTGGGGTATTGATTCATCTGTCTATTTGGTTGCACCGGGTTGTGATAAATCTATTGATCAATGTCCACTGGATTTCATTGCTTTGTATTATCGCCATTTTGAGTTTTCCAACCTCCTTACCCTTTTTCCATCTTTGTTCTCAACGTTTTGGAATATTATCGTGTGTCTTTTGGGCATTTGCACCCTCAAGGGGTTTCTAGGGTTTTACACTTTTAAGTTTTGTGTCATGGTGTTGGGCTATGAACCATCATTGTTAATGTTTCGTCGATTTTTTCGATTGGCCAAAACGGTGACTGGTTCACGTTTGATGTTTCTTTAATTTCATCGCTTGTGACCACCCTTGGTTCTTGGAAGGGCCGTTTTTTCTAGGTTTCCGAGTTAGTTGTTCCGTTTAAGATGGTTTAGAGGCATCCTGATGGGAAACATGTCAACGTTCCAAATGCCAAAGATTTTCAAAGGTTGGCCCTTCTAAGCCTTCAACCCATCATTCGTCTCGTCGTTTGAAGGTCCAAACCAGTCAACTGCTACTGATCCTGTTAATCTTAGCGATGATATTGAGGTTTCTGGGGACCAAGGGGTTGAAGCTGAGGGAAAGAAGGATAAGGAGTTACCAGTGGTTGTTTGGGAAGAAAAGAAAATCAGAGGGTAAAAAGGTTGTGGTTTCTATTGCAAAGGGTTCTTCTCGTAAGAGTAGTGAAGGTTTAGTGGAGGTTAACGATGTTGAGGTTTATGTTCCTAACTAGAATGTTAAGGTTGGGGATAGCTTCAAGTCTTCTACTATTTATGAGGACGTGTTAACCCATTTTGCCCCTCCGATGGTTCATAGTTCCATAGCAACAATGGAAGATGACATGATGATCTCTCAGATGATGCTTAGTGCCTGCAATCTTGTTGCCATGCTTCCTGAAGGGGTTTCTCACTTTCGACAGAGGATGCATGAGTACGAAGTGTTTTCGAAGAAGAAATACAAAATGAAAGCTTCGATGGTTGCTATGAAGAAGGACAGTGAAGGGTTTGCTGAGAAAGAGAAGGCTTGGGTGATGAATGTTGGTGAACTCACCTCAAGGCATGAGGTGGAGATGAATGAGTTGTAGAAAAGGATAAACTGAAGGCTGACAGGGAAGCTTTGAACGTGTAGGAGAAAGCCTTTTCAGAGTAGAAAGAAGGCTTAAAGGCTTCCTTGGCCCAAACGGCCAATAATAACAAGTGGCTTATTGAACATGGGTTCCAACAGGTGGTTACCTACCTTCTGTATTCCACGGAAATCAACTTAGCCCTTGGTGATGTTTATATAAATCTTCTCAACTATGGCAAGAATATGGGCTTCGTTGTTGGTTATAAAGCCCATGAATCTGATCAGCCTCAAGCAGAGTCTTCCATTTATCAACCCAAGCTTCTGAGACCTTCAAAGAGTCCGTCTGCAGCACGGAATAGTTAACTTACCCTTATATGGGTGAGGTTTCCTTTTGCTTTGGTAAACCTCTTTCTTTGTTGAAGGGATTGAAGCCCCCTGGGCTTAATGAGGGCGTATGTGCTGAAGTGTTTAAATCTTTGTCCAAGAAGCATTCTCATTCAGGTGATAGTGAAGAGACTTTCTCGGATGGTGTTGAGGGTTCCTTGGAGGCAAGCCTTAAAGGCTCTGAGGTGGCAGGTTATGGTGGCAAGAAGGCGACAAAGATGAAGAATGCTAAGGTTGGTGAAGTAGGGGCATCTAAGCCTACTTCTGATGTTTAAACAATTAATTCGTAGCTATCTTAGTAGTTTGAACAATATTATGTTGTGTATGTTTTGAACATGTTTTCTTTAAGGGAACCGTTTAGGTCCCTCTAACGGTTGAAGCCTTAAAGGCTTTTAAACAATGTGTAGGTTGAATGGTCATTATGGCCAGTATGATGTTTAACTCTTTATTTTCTATGTTATATTGTTCTATGATTCCCTCGTGCTAATGATATTGCTATTGTCTTTGTTGTTTTGCTATGTATCCTTTGTTATTTATACCTTGAAGGGTTCAGCGCTGCAACCACTTAGGCTTTTTTGGTTCGTAATCCATTGCTAAGGCTTAAGTAACATTTGATGTAGGCTGCTCCAACCTGTCTATGAGACATGTTTTTGAAATTTTTCTAAGTCTCATGGAGTTGTATTGATTTAAGAACTCACCCCTTATATAGGTCATTTTAACCCTTGAACCCATTGAGCGATGTGGTCTGGGAGCTTATCCCTTTACATGGCCCTTGCCACGGAGTTTTTTTCTAGGTTCTCAACCTGATTATAGGATAGAAAGACAAATTTTGATAAAAAAAACTTCGTCATTCGTTCATTCGATAGTACTTTGACTACAAGGGAGTGTAGAACAATTCTTGAGATACTTTCTAAGATATTTTGACTAGACGTGGAACCTTTTAAGGTTTTTGTCATTCCAATGGCGGGGAAGCTTTTTACCGTGTGCATCAGCCAGTTTGTATGATCCTCCCCTGTGGGCTTCAAGGATGGTGTATGGCCCTTCCCACTTTGGGCCGAGTTTTCCTTGACTGTCTTTCTTACTAGCTTCATTGTTTCGAAGTACAAGGTCCCCAGGCTTCACTTGTTCATGCTTTACCTGTGTGTTGTAATTTGATTCCATCTTTTGTTTGTACTTAGCTTCCCGTATAGTAGCTTGATCGCGAGCTTCTTTGAGAAGTTCCAAATTCACAATGGTTTCCGTTTTGTTTGACTCAAGGTCGATGTTGAACGTTCGTTGTGTTGTAACTCCGATCTCTGTTGGGATTACGGCTTCTGATCCAAACACTAGGCTGTAGGGTGTTTCTTGTAGCTTGTCTTCTCAGTTGTTCGGATTGCCAATAGGACATTGGGAAGTTATCCGAGCCAGTTGTTGTCGTATCTTCTCAATCCGGCCTTAATCCCTTCTACAATGGTTCGATTTGTCCTTTCAACCTAGTCGTTTGACTGTGGGTAAGCAACCGAGCTGAATGCCTGGTTATCCTGAACTCTTTACACCAGGAACTAAAAGGCTTCTCGGCAAACTACTTCCCATTGTCTGTGACTAGTATCCCCGAGAGCCCAAAACGACAGATAATGCTTTCCCAAATGAAATTGATGACTTGTTTCCCTGATATTTTAGCCAATGATTTTACTTCTGGCCACTTGGTGAAGTAATCAACAGCTACCAACAAGAATTTGACTCATCCTTTGGCTGGTGGGAATGAACCAGCAATGTCCATAACCCATTTGTGAAATGGCCATGCCGAGGAGATAGGAACAAGGTCATGCTTAGGGCTTTTGGGTACTAGAGCATGCAACTGACAAACTTCACATATTCGCAGCTGTTTAGAAATGTCTCGGTGCATGGAAGGCCAAAAGTATCCAAGGTTCGTCAATTTTGAAACTACTGATCTTGGGCCATAGTGAGCCCCACATATTCATTCGTGAACCTCCTTGATCAGATATGTCTTTATTCTGGGATAACGCATCGAAGTAGTGGTGCAAGGTAACCCTTTTTATAAAGGATTTCTACTTTTAACACGTACTGCCTTGACTTGATATGAACCCTTTCGACCTCCGTCTGATCATTCGGTAGCTCACCATTTCTTAGGAACATGATTAAAGGGGTCATCTATTTTGGCCCTTCCTCAGTAATTAAATCTTGCACTTCAAACTCTTGAATGGATAGTGTTTTCAATACCTCAACTAACACTTTTTTGGTGAGATGAGCAAATGTGAGGGATGCAAGTTTACTCAATGCGTCAGCCCTCTTGTTTTGTGACCTTGGAACTTGTTTGATAGTATATGATTGGAATGTACTCATAAGTTCCTTTTCCATTTCCCTGTACTTCTTCATGTTAGGCTCCTTAGCTATGTAGCAATCATTTACTTGGTTTGAGACAAGTAAGGAGTCTTTGAAGACTTGAAGCTTTTAAACATTCATCCTTTTGGCTAGCTTGAGTTCAGCAATTAGTGCTTCATACTCTGCTTCATTATTGGTTGTCTGAAATTCAAGCCAGAAAGCATATGTAAATTTTAATTCTTTGGGTTGATTAGGACTAGCCCAGCCCCTGACCCTTCAAGGCTGGAAGCTCCATCGGTAAAAAGCTTCCAGGTGTCGGGGTCAGATGGTTCGATTGCGGTAGTGTTAACTTCCGTTGTTGTCTCTTTGGAATTTCTAAAATGAAATCAGCTAAGATTTGGACTTTGACAGCCTTCCTTGGAACATAGGTGATATTGTGTTCACCTAGTTCCACTGCCCATTTGGCTAATCACCTGCAAGTTTTAGGTTTTTCAAGCACACTTTTAATGGGTTGGTTAGTGACCACTTGTATTAGGTGTGCTTGAAAGAACAGTCGAAGCCTTCTGGCTGTTTTGACCAGGGCTAGAGCAAGTTTTTCCAATGGGGGATACTTGGTCCCTACCAATTTTAGAGTTTTATTGAAGAAGTAAACGGGTACCTGAGCCTTGTTTTGTTCAATGGTCAGGACCACACTAATAGCTTCCTCAACAACCGAAAGATAAACAGAGATTGGTTCCCCTAGTTCCGGAGCAGCAATATCTGGGAGTGAGGCCAAGTGTTGCTTCATTTGGTTGAAGGCTTCCTCTGCTTTTTCAGTCCATCGGAAGTCTTTCTTGTTGGTGCACCCTTGAAGGGTTTTGAAGAAAGGCAGGGACTTTTCTGCTAGCTTGGACATAAAACGCTTCAAAGCCGCGAGCTTTCCATTCAAACTCTCCACCTCTTTCTTGCTTTGTGGGGACTTTGTGTCGCAGATGGCTTTAACCTTGTTACGATTAGCCTTTATGCTTTGCTTTCCCATGATGTACCCCAAGAACTTATCTTCTTCAAAACCAAATGAACACTTGACAGGATTAAGCTTCATGTTAATCTTCCTTAGGTTCCGGAAAGTTTCTTGTATATCATCAAGCATTTGACCTTTGGTTTTACTCTTGATCACCAAATCATCAATGTAGGCTTCCATGTTTCTGCCTATTTTCCCGGCAAATACTTTATCTACCAAACTTTGGTAAGTTGTCCCTACATTCTTTAAACCAAAAGGCATATTTTGGTAACAAGAAATACCTTTGTCGGTGTGAAATGTTGTTTTCTCTTCATCTTCTATCTTCATCTAAATATGATGATAACCCTTGTAGGCATCCAGTAAGCACTTGAAGGGAAGCCTATGAGCGAGTCAACCTTAAGGTCGGTTTCTAGTAATGGATAGCAATCCTTTGGGCATGCTTTATATAGATCCTTGAAGTCAATGCACATTCTCCAGGACCCATCAGGTTAACGAACCATTACCGGATTGGCAATCCAAGAATGATACTTGACTTCTTGGAGGATTCCGGCTTGAACATGCTCTTTAACCTCCTGACAGGCTACAAGGCTTCTATCTAGGGCTAAGCTTCTCTTTTGCTGGACAATGGGTTTTACATCATGGGGAATTTTGAGATCATGCTCGGCAATATCTTGGGGAACACCGGTCATGTCTTCGAGACACCATGCAAAGATGTCCATGTTACGTAGGAACAACTTCTTGAGATAAGAAAGAGTGTCTTTGGTAAGGTTGGTGTTTACCCTTTGTAACACCCTGGTCGTAGCGGAAGCGCAGGTGTGTGACTTATTAGGTAATCATTGCATCCAATTTAGTAAACAGTATTAACAACAACGATGTTGTCACACCCCGACCCGCAGCGGAAAAGGTGATCGGGACATGATTGGGTTTTCATCAAAGCTCATGACGTTTATTATAATGTTTCATATTTATTATTTCAATTTAAAAGAGATCATACAATCATATCAAACAAATACAACATGTTCTATTCATCCTTCTAAACTTCATTATTTTTCTTCTAAGGCAATTTCCTATGTTTTCCTTGCTTCATCCTGTTCACCTGTATCATATGTAAAAATGGTTTTTGGATCAACAAAAGTTGGCGAGTGAACCTTGTTAGAAAACATTTATTATTTATTTCTTATTGTATTTAATACGGAAAAATTGTGCAATATTCATATATGAACAAACGTAAATAAACATACAATAACAAACAATTAGCATACAATAACAACCCAATAGCATACCATAACAAACAACAACAAACAATAACATACATAACAAACCAACAGCATACAATAACATATCAACTTGCATGAATATATAACATGAATGAAACTGTGCGATCAAGGCTCAATCAAAAGGATCCGATCGTATTGCATGTACTGAAAATGATAAATGTATGTGCGATCAAGGCTCAATCAAACGGAGCCGATCGTATTGCATGTACTGAAAATGATAAATGTCTGTGCGATCAAGGCTCAATCAAACGGAGCCGATCGTATGTTGGCAACGCCAGTCATGTCATATGTATGGGATGTCAACGCTCATAATGTAATGGGACGGCGGCCTATGATATTGCATGTACTGAAAATAATAAATTAAATCTAAACAATAACCACACAAACAGTTGATACAAGCTGAATACACATTTGTTCATGATAAGATGTATGCACAATGATTTAAATTAATAAATGGTAAGACACATGATACACCCCAAAAACGTGATTAAAAACGGGGAATTTGTAGAGATTCACTCACAGTGGGTACGTTCGATTGATGATGTTGAATGCGCACGAGTTTAGAGGATTGATCGACGAGGAAAAACTAACCTAATTAATACGAAAAGTAAGGTAAATAAATGGATTTTATTAACAACTTTAATAGGATTTTTGGATATATTTTTGTGAGTTTAAGGCTATTTTCTAACTTTAAAAATGTTATTTTGAAGTACTTTTAATTGATTTTTAATTTAAATAAATAAATAAAATAATAAAAAAATGTTGATTTTTGACGTGACCGTTGACTGTTGACGTTGACTGTTGACCGGTTTTATTGTGTGTAAGTATGCGCCGGGCAGGACTCGAACCCGAGACCTCCCGTTCGCGTGCACGCAGCTCTACCAACTGAGCTACGTGTCTAACCCGAAAATATTCTGTTTTTAATTATATTTATATACTAACTCAGTTTATTCAAAATTCTTTTATTTTCAAAAAATGTTTTAAATCATCGAACCGGTGCCGTCAACAGGTCTCGAACCCGGGACCTGTGGTTTATCGTTACACACAGTCCACCGCTGGACTGTGTGTCTAACTTGGTTAATATACGGATTTTTATTATACTTAACATCTACCGTGAGTTAATCCGGTTTAGTTAGAAAAATAAAACATTTTTATTACAGAGCATACGTGTGTCAAGGATCGAACTCGCGGCGTGTGATATGTATGTGCATACAGTCCACCGCTGGATGTGTGTCTAACCCAAGATAATATCCCGATTTTATTAAACTTATAATCAACCTATCTTCGTCTTCTTCGTTACAGAATTACAGCCTACGATTACTCTATTGTTTCTTGTTTAATTCGATTGACAAACATTAACAGACTAATATGAAATGGCAGAGACGATTTTTAGAAGTAAACATACCGGAGAACGATTTATCTCAGAATTCCGGCAAGTCGTCGGCTCTGTTTTTACGGATTTCGACTGAGCGAATAAATTAACAGTTTTGATTAGCTAATTGTGGAAATGAAGTACTAAACAAGAGTTATCAAAAGGTTTGAATGTCTATACCGTTTTACAGCGGAAGATAAGAATTTTCAGAAGTTTTCCGGCGAGAGGGAATTATCCGATATCGACGTCTGAAATTGATTCCGATTGAAGGGTTTGAGTTAGCAATAGCTTAACGACTGATGGATAATGAAAGAATTGAGAGACTTACTGATTTGATGGAAAACACGGTTTTCCGGCGAAAGTCCGGCGAGTTCAAATAGCTTCTCCGACGAACTGAAAGTTGTGCCAAAATGAAATTGAAGGTTTGCAGAATGTGTTTGAGTCGCGAGAAGGGACAATGATTGAAGTAATTCAGGAATTGCAGACTTTTCAGTTAATAAAACCGATCCCACATGAATTCAAGTCCATTCAAAGCGAAATTGATTGGAGGTGTCGGTGTACCGGTTATAATCGATAAACCGCGAACAATCAAACGTTTTTGGACGTTTGGTGACCGATTTCAGTTACAGTTGGCGTAACCAGAGTGATTTACGATTGACTATAAAATTTAATTGTTTCCTAGAATTTACAGAAAACATCAAGTGGCGGAGTGGTTGGATGTGTGTGTGTTAAGGCTTTGCTGACCCGGTTGACCCGGGTTCGAATCCCGGCAGCCTTGTTTTATTTTTATTTCACTATTTTTAATACATTTTCAAATATAAATTTTATATTCTAATATACTTATTAATTATGTACCGTTTAAAATTAACTTGGGCAATAAATACGCAACGAAATTTTTAACTGATTGTTCGGTTAATAAACGAAGCGGGTTTTGTAAATCCGGTTTTTTGACGGATGTTACAGTATCCCCTACTTTTAGAAATTCCGTCCCGAAATTTAAGTAGTGGCATATTTGTCTAAAAAGGATGGTGTTTAGTTTGACAGTTACATACTTAGAAAGGAGTAAGAATTCAAATTTTGTTTGAGGCGGTAACGTTCCTTGTAAGGGTTGAGTACCCTGCTACAGGAATCGCTTTTTGATGCCTAAGATAATGAATATTGATACACAGAGTTGATTGACTAAATATGATTTCATGCGCAAGAGTTTTGATATGTTTGGAAAGATAAGGTTATATCCTAAAACAAAACTTCTACTACTAAAACCTACATGGAACTTCCCATAACCGCCTGACAATGCCTCTGATCCTTTGGCAAGAATACTTATATATAGGAAGTACCAGTGGCGTATCCACCATATTCTCGTCAAATTTTCATTGGTTTTATCAGTAAGTTATGATTGGTTCTATGATGTGACTCTAGAACATAAATAAACACAACAACCAATATCTGAGTCCTAATTCTGATAGTATACATGTTTGAATGGTGACACAATCCAGTTTCTTTAAATGATGAGATGATATGAATGCTAAATCAGTGAGTATAAAACAAACTTCAACCGAGACATTACTAAATCCTACATGGAACTTCTCATAACCGCCTGACAATGCCTCTGATCCTTTGACAAGAATACTTATATATAGGAAGTACCAGCGGCGTATCCACCATATTCTCGTCAAATTTTCATTGATTTTATCAGTAAGTTATGATTAGTCCTATGTGACTCTAAACATAAACAAACACAACAACCAAAGCTTGAGTCTTTGAATGATGACAGTACCTCTCTCGTTTGTTATGATGGAGAGGTTAGTCTACGCAGAAAATGGAACACAATCCAATTTCTTTAAATGATGAGTTGATATGAATGTTAAATCAGTGAGTGTAAAACAAATTTCAACCAAGACATTACTAAATCCTACATGGAACTTCTCATAACTGCCTGACAATGCCTCTGATCCTTTGACAAGAATACTTATATATAGGAAGTACCAGCGGCGTATCCACCATATTCTTGTCAAATTTTCATTGGCTTTATCCGTAAGTTATGACTAGTTCTATGTGACTCTAAAACATAAACAAACACAATCAACCAAAGCTTGAGTCTTAATTCTGATAGCATACATGTTTGAATGATGACAGTACCCCTCTCGTTTGTTATGATGGAGAGGTTAGTCCATGTAGAAGTGAGACACAGCTCAACTTCTTTAAATGATGACACTGTGATATGTCGTGAGGCATGATGATATGAATGTTAAATCAATGAGTATAAAAACAAAACTGAAATAGTAATTTGCATTAAAATCCTTGGATAAATTTCCAATTTAAAATTGAGACACGTGAAAATTGAGATAACATAAAGAAAAACATAAAACTAAGCGGTTGGAGTTGAATCTTGATTTTTGGTGAAGGGGACTAGTTGGGTGATTCGTTTGGGCCGTCATTATCTTCATCAGGATTGGTGTTGATGTTGTAAACTCTTCCTCTTGCTGGTGGCCTAGTGGTTGGGTTTTCTTGGTTTGCTTGGTTAACTGGGTTTGCTTGAGCTTGGGCGTGTATGATGTTAACTAATCGAGGGCACGTGTTTCTATAATGGGTAGGGTCGCCACAATTAAAACAAGCTCGAACATAAGGTAACATGGGGTATTGGGGTTGTTGATATGTTTGGATCATGTTTTGAGTAGGGGGTAAGGTTTGGCTTTGAGAGGTGCGGCAAACCTTGCTCGAATGACCATAGCGTCCACAATTCGCACATAGTCGACAAGGTAAGGTAAATGGATGGTGATAAGAACAGGTATTGCATTGAGGGTGAGGTCCAAGGTATGGTTTCTTATTTGGGTAAGTTAAGTTGGGTGCTACTTGAGTGATTGGGATAGCTTGGATGGGTATGGCTTGTGAAATTGGTTGGTTGTGTTGGGTGACAGCGAAAAGTTGCCCATCTCGTTTTCTCTTAGAAATGGGTTGAGAAGGGGATTCGGTTTGGATGGAGTTTGAGGTTTCAGTCGATGCTTTATCCTTCTTCTTCTCCTCCTTGAAGTCTTTATTCCGTATACGGTTCTCGGTGAGCTCTGTAGCTATCTCCATTGCTGCTTCCAAAGTTGCAGGTGTGGTACTTATTACAGAGTCTTGAATTTTTGAAGGAAGACCTCGAATGTAGTGTTCGATCAAACGGTAGAGGGGAGTGAACAAGTTGGGAACCATTTGATTTAACTCGAGGAATCTCTTGTTGTACGTGGTGTGGTCGCCTTCCTTTTGTTTCAACGAATAGAACTCATCCTCTAATTTCTTGATTTCGCTCCTTGGGCAAAACCGTCTTGTCATGATTTCCTTCAACTCATCCCAAGTCAAAGTCATAGCATCTTCAACACCTCGTTTGGCCTTCTCTGTGTTCCACCAAGTAAGTGTTATTCCAAGTAAACGGCCAGTAGCATATCGCACTTTGCGATCATCGGGGCAATCGCAATTTAGAAAAGTGTTCTCCATTTCTTCAAACAAATGGAGGAGAGCGGTGACACCTTCAGTCCCTTCGTATTTTGGAGGGTCGTAGGATTTGAAATGCTTGATGGTGCATTAGTGGTATTTGGGGAGGGTTGACAACATTTTGAACTTCTTGATTGACGGGATTAGCGGTAAGGGCTTGTTGGACTTGAACTACAATGTTGGGTATTAAGGTAGCCATTTGTTGAGCGATTTGGGCAGCCATACGCTCGCGAGCTTTTTCTGCTCTCATCTTCCTACGAGCGGAATTAGAAGACATCTACAAGGAATACATATGAAGAGTATGAGTTGGATGTTTTTGGGATCATGTGTCGTATTTAGGAATGAACATTCATAAAATAAACATAGCATAATAAATCTACTACATCCATAGGATGTCTTGGGCTTTGCTCGTAATTGGGCCTTGCATGCCGCCATACTTCACCTTCGTAATCATGTGGGCCCCCATGATTACCGGGTTTTTCATATGGTTCGCATGTGTTAGCCTGGTTACGTACACTAAAACCCGGAGAAAATCGAGAAATATGTATGTAACGTATGATATTCGGAATGTATCCAGGTGTGGACACGGTGACACCTCAAAGTGGGGTTAGTTCGAACGACGTTTGGTGTGTGGCATGCTTTGGCCTAATAGGTCCTTCGTACTCTCATCGTTAGTCCCCAGGTAGGCAAACTGGTCCGTTATATTGGATTTTACGAATGCCAACCTAGACAGGACGTTCCGACTACCGGTACTTGTACCCTTACAGTTACTACATGCCCGTCGCAGAACTCACTTTGATGAGATTTGAAAAATGAAAAATGCGACAAAATCTTGAATAACGGAAGTATGAAGATGATTTGAATATGTGAATATTGTAACATGTATGATGAATATGTATGTAAGTATGTATGTTTGACTGTAAGTATAATTCACTATGTATCACAAAATGTAATATTGAAAATGTTTGCATGCATTTGTGTATGTAATAAATATGAAACAAATAAATATCATAAGTTTGCATGTAACCACATAAACAATTAAAATCTAGTCAACTATAGTATAGGCTCTAAGGGTCTAATAACCTATCCTATATCCCTATAGTCAAAAGCTCTAATACCAATCTGTCACACGCCGACCCACAGCGGAAAAGGTGATCGGGCATGATTGGGTTTTCATCAAAGCTCATGACATTTATTATAATGTTTCATATTTATTATTTCAATTTAAAAGAGATCATACAATCATATCAAACAAATACAACATGTTCTATTCATCCTTCTAAACTTCATTATTTTTCTTCTAAGGCAATTTCCTATGTTTTCCTTGCTTCATCCTGTTCACCTGTATCATATGTAAAAATGGTTTTTGGATCAACAAAAGTTGGCGAGTGAACCTTGTTAGAAAACATTTATTATTTATTTCTTATTGTATTTAATACGGAAAAATTGTGCAATATTCCTATATGAACAAACGTAAATAAACATACAATAACAAACAATTAGCATACAATAACAACCCAATAGCATACCATAACAAACAACAACAAACAATAACATACACTAACAAACCAACAGCATACAATAACATATCAACTTGCATGAATATATAACATGAATGAAACTGTGCGATCAAGGCTCAATCAAAAGGAGCCGATCGTATTGCATGTACTGAAAATGATAAATGTATGTGCGATCAAGGCTCAATCAAACGGAGCCGACCGTATTGCATGTACTGAAAATGATAAATGTCTGTGCGATCAAGGCTCAATCAAACGGAGCCGATCGTATGTTGGCAACGCCAGGTTCATGCTCATAATGTAATGGGGAACTGCTCAACGCTCATAATGTAATGGGGAGCGGCGGCCTATGATATTGCATGTACTGAAAATAATAAATTAAATCTAAACAATAACCACACAAACAGTTGATACAAGCTGAATACACATTTGTTCATGATAAGATGTATGCACAATGATTTAAATATAATAAATGGTAAGACACATGATACACCCCAAAAACGTGATTAAAAACGGGGAATTTGTAGAGATTCACTCACAGTGGGTACGTTCGGTTGATGATGTTGAATGCGCACGAGTTTAGAGGATTGATCGACGAGGAAAAACTAACCTAATTAATAACGAAAAGTAAGGTAAATAAATGGATTTTATTAACAACTTTAATAGGATTTTTGGATATATTTTTGTGAGTTTAAGGCTATTTTCTAACTTTAAAAATGTTATTTTGAAGTACTTTTAATTGATTTTTAATTTAAATAAATAAATAAAATAATAAAAAAATGTTGATTTTTGACCGTTGACCGTTGACTTGTTGACCGTTGACTGTTTGACCGGTTTTATTGTGTGTAAGTATGCGCCGGGCAGGACTCGAACCCGAGACCTCCCGTTCGCGTGCACGCAGCTCTACCAACTGAGCTACGTGTCTAACCCGAAATAATTCTGTTTTTAATTATATTTATATACTAACTCATTTATTCAAAATTCTTTTATTTTCAAAAAATGTTTTAAATCATCGAACCGGTGCCGTCAACAGGTCTCGAACCCGGGACCTGTGGTTTATCGTTACACACAGTCCACCGCTGGACTGTGTGTCTAACTTGGTTAATATACGGATTTTTATTATACTTAACATCTACCGTGAGTTAATCCGGTTTAGTTAGAAAAATAAAACATTTTTATTACAGAGCATACGTGTGTCAAGGATCGAACTCGCGGCGTGTGATATGTATGTGCATACAATCCACCGCTGGATTGTGTGTCTAACCCAAGATAATATCCCGATTTTATTAAACTTATAATCAACCTATCTTCGTCTTCTTCGTTACAGAATTACAGCCTACGATTACTCTATTGTTTCTTGTTTAATTCGATTGACAAACATTTAACAGACTAATATGAAATGGCAGAGACGATTTTTAGAAGTAAACATACCGGAGAACGATTTATCTCAGAATTCCGGCAAGTCGTCGGCTCTGTTTTTACGGATTTCGACTGAGCGAATAAATTAACAGTTTTGATTAGCTAATTGTGGAAATGAAGTACTAAACAAGAGTTATCAAAAGGTTTGAATGTCTATACCGTTTTACAGCGGAAGATAAGAATTTTCAGAAGTTTTCCGGCGAGAGGGAATTATCCGATATCGACGTCTGAAATTGATTCCGATTGAAGGGTTTGAGTTAGCAATAGCTTAACGACTGATGGATAATGAAAGAATTGAGAGACTTACTGATTTGATGGAAAACACGGTTTTCCGGCGAAAGTCCGGCGAGTTCAAATAGCTTCTCCGACGAACTGAAAGTTGTGCCAAAATGAAATTGAAGGTTTGCAGAATGTGTTTGAGTCGCGAGAAGGACAATGATTGAAGTAATTCAGGAATTGCAGACTTTTCAGTTAATAAAACCGATCCCACATGAATTCAAGTCCATTCAAAGCGAAATTGATTGGAGGTGTCGGTGTACCGGTTATAATCGATAAACCGCGAACAATCAAACGTTTTTGGATGTTTGGTGACCGATTTCAGTTACAGTTGGCGTAACCAGAGTGATTTACGATTGACTATAAAATTTAATTGTTTCCTAAATTTACAGAAAACATCAAGTGGCGGAGTGGTTGGATGTGTGTGTGTTAAGGCTTTGCTGACCCGGTTGACCCGGCTGACCCGGGTTCGAATCCCGGCAGCCTTGTTTTATTTTTATTTCACTATTTTTAATACATTTTCAAATATAAATTTTATATTCTAATATACTTATTAATTATGTACCGTTTAAAATTAATTTGGGCAATAAATACGCAACGAAATTTTTAACTGATTGTTCGGTTAATAAACGAAGCGGGTTTTGTAAATCCGGTTTTTTGACGGATGTTACAGATGTCATGCCATTTCTAAGTTTCATTATACATTTACATCCTTCAAAAGTGAAACCACATTGTTATCAGTATCAGATTACCATTACAAAATAGTTTAAAACACATGTTCCAAAATATGATATTGTTTTTATCACAAAGTCATGCTGAGGCTTTGACCTCTATATACCCAAACGAGGTTGGGGTATAAAAGGCAAACCCTCCAAAAGGTAGTACATCGTTGTTTCGACAATCCCATACCCGGATCCCATCACCAGCTCAAGTCCTGCGTCTTGAAACACATATAATTTTAAAAAGTCAACATAAAGTTGGCGAGTTCATGTAGTTTAGTGTTTTCATATCAAAATGTCATCCTTGAAAACCTGTATTGAAATCTAAGTATGTTATTAGCATCAATGAGTTAATTAAGGATCTATCAGTGTGTCGCGAGCACCTTGACATACTAGTGTCATAAGTAAGTAACCAAACCGAGACTTCTTTGACATTTTGGGATCACAAAAGCACTCCAATGGGTATACCAACCAGGAGTGGAGCGGGTCTCAAACTCAATAGATCTACTTCTTTTGCAACTTGGTCACTAACTGATTAATGGTTACTATTGTTATTTCCTACTTACGCACAGTGATCTGTTATCTGCTAACTCATAGCTAACATACTGTTTTGATATGACATGTATTTCCCCTCGATTGTTTAAAACAAAACTTGAAATAAGTGAAAGGAGAGACATGAACTCACAGTTTTTGCGAAAGTCGTACTGTTTATCGTTCGGTGTCCGCAACGTTTGTAACCTACATGCGTATTGGTTTCATTAGACACCTAGGTCTCAATGGACCTTGTACTCGTTGTTCATCTTGAATTCTTGTTATGTGTTTCTTTGTTATGATTGAACAACTTAAAATGTTATCATAGTGTTGGTAGTTAGTTTGTTCGACTAATATTGTTATATATATTTCTTATATATATAATATATAATATATATATATTATTGTTTTCAAACCATGTTTTCTTGTCATTGGGCCTAGCCCATGTTTTCTTGTCACCGGGCCTAGCCCATGTAATTTTATATCTTTAGGCCTAGCCCATGTTTTCTTGTCATTGGGCCTAGCCCATGTCTTTTTGTCTTTGGGCCTAGCCATGTCTTTTTGTATCCTTGGGCCTAGCTCATGGATTTTTATATCCTTAGGCCTAGCCCATGTATTCTATATAATTTTGGGCTTTTATTAGTTTTTGGGCCACCTCCATAATATTATGGAATTTGGGCCTAATATATGGTTTTCACAATTTGGGCCTAGCCCAAATGTATATATTTTATAAGCCCATTTTTCTTATAAGTATTTACTTATAATTTTTCTAACTTTTTATATACTTAACTTTCCAGATTTTTCATTTCGATGACGTATATATTTATGTTGAACGTCTAAAATATATTTAGACTCGTCGTCGGCGTCATCCGTTATATGTTCATTTTCGTCGAGAATCGCCCATTGTCGTGACGACCGAAGATGTAATCTTGCATGTCCGCCTATTGTTCGCCTTGTTTCAATTGTCCGATTTATTGTTTCGACGCTTAACCAAAATATATTTATTATGTTACCAATACTTGGTGTATTGTTCAAGTGTTTGTATTTTGTATGTGGTGGGGTATTTTTATTGTGAATACCTTAAGTTCTAATACATACACATACAATACATATATGTACACATACAATTTATTGGTAACCAATATGTATATAAATACTTGTATTATTTTCCAAGTAAAAATATATATTTGTAAAAGCATTTATTTTTACTTATAAATATATATTTGTAACTTTGTTTAAACACTTGGTTATTTAGAGATAACCTTTGTCGTTAGAGTCCACTTAATGACGATTTAAGTTACTAATCGCGTTTAGTCCCACTAATCATGTTTTAATCGCGATTAGATTTTTAGAAAATTTTGCCATAGTTTCCCCTAAACTATGGCGTTTTCTAAGTTTCAAAACCTGTTTAAGCTCATAATCATCATCAACAAACCATCTAATATTTATTTTACATAATCTAAATATCATCATCCATGACTTTTTATGGTTTAAAATCTTAGTAAATCAAGTAGGTTTTTAGTATTTATTAACCATTTCAAATCAATACTTTAGCATGTTGTTTAGACAAGTTCATGCACTTAACCCTTTTGATTATTACACATTTTTAAGGTGATTACAACTTAAATATAAGTGTTTACTTCTCATAAAAATCATTCATATGCATAAAAATTATTTTTAAGTTGTAGTATTTTTCATGGATGATGTAGTTGATGATCTTGTTTAGATTAAACCTTAACAAGTTTAAATCTTCACTTTTATACTAAATCACACAAGATCATCTTACTTTTATATCATACTATCAACATAAACAACTTCAACATGCAATCTAACAATCATATAAACATATAATCAACACAAAATAAACAATATTTAGTGTTATTATTATGTTGGGTGTTAGGGTTTTTGATATATCTTTTTCTTGATTTTCAAGATGATCAACTTGTACACTAATAATCTAAACATAAACATAAGCTAAATTATGGAGGAGTTTAGCTTACCAAGGGTGCACAAGTATCTTGAAGATTTAGAAGAAAAAGAAGCTCCTTAAGAATCCCTAATGATCTTCATCCATGCAAGCTTCTTTAGGGGTCTTGATTAGGTTTTAAGTGGTATAAGATGTGGTGTTTTTGGGTGGCAAAATGGTGGTGT
Source organism: Scalesia atractyloides (assembly GCA_947069175.1). Lineage (NCBI taxonomy): Eukaryota > Viridiplantae > Streptophyta > Magnoliopsida > Asterales > Asteraceae > Scalesia > Scalesia atractyloides. Next base: position 76,188,440 of record CAMTDV010000023.1, read on the forward strand.
AGGGTGGTGGTGTTGTAGCCGTGGGATAGGGAAGAACGGAAGGAGAAAGATGCAATTTTTTTGTTGAAGGAAAAATGAGGGTAAGAATGATGGAAGTCCATCACATATACTTATGTATATCTTTCAAGTTCCATCAAAGATCTTAATACACCATACTTAGGATCACAATTTTTAAACAAAATCAAGTGGGGTGGGACCCACTTGTTGCCATGAACTTGATGGGGGTGAAGTGTAACTTTGATTTTACCACATGTTATAATTTGAGATATTTTAGTAATTATGATAAGTATAGTGATTAGGGTTAATCTTCTAGCATCTTAAGCATAAGACTTGTGTTTAGGGTGTATTTACATGGCATTTAATCCATATGATTCTCCAAAATAAGTTTCGAATGACGGATATGTCGCTAGATCGCTCATCGTCGTAATATTCGCTAATAAACGGAACTATTTATTTAGTACCGGAAGCCTTTGTTTTCGACTACCACAACTAATATGGTGTCTAATTAGTGCATTTCCGATCCAAAAATATGCATGACTAGTTCGCTAGACGAATATACGATGAGTTAGGATGGCCGATATGTCTTTCGTTCGACTGTTTGATCGATATCGGCACTTTTATGATCCGCCGTCGAACTCTTCGGAAAGTTGTGTTTCCGTGACCTCATGTTAGTTGAATAGATTCCGAGTTCTAAATAATGCTTACTAGTTCACTAGATGCCCAGATGAGGCTATCGGCCACTAAAATATTTGTCGTTTCGACGATCGGCCGCTTTCGGGTCAAGTTGTGCATTGTTTGCCGAATGACCGGAAATGATGTCTTTTGTTCTCACATTATTTTAGGATGTTTAACATTGTTTTATTCTTATACTGACATCCGGAATCCGCGAATTAGTCTTTCGGACAAATCGCCATTTGTCGCTTTTTAGTCGAAACGGACAATTTTGCAATTTAGGCGTTATACCGGAAAGTTATGTATTTTTGTAATAGTTGTTCTCAAATATGTGTCTTCATTTGTATAGGGACTCAGGTATGGCATTAACATGCCGTTATTCCTTGTTCTGATTCGTGTCTGTGGATTTACCGACACGGTTAGTGTCACCGCATTTAGTGCGTTCAGCACTTTCTACCAACACTTTTATGGCATTGTTTTGGTTTGTTTCACGTCGTAACGGAAACCAGTATATGTTATGATCATATTTACTTGCCCTAATGACGTACGACTCAGTTATGCAATTAAATTACGTTAATTATGCATGAGATTATAATATAAAATTAGTGATTAAATTGTACGGAATTACCAGTTATTTACCAGTTGTCACACCCTTATCCTTTGTTGAGGATATTTTAGGTTAATGATCAAACCTTGTTCATCTTCCTCATTTTTCTTTGAACTTTCTCCTTCAACCAAGAATGTTCTTGGGATGGTTGAAGGGTTGATATCCTTCTTTCGGTTGGGAACTTCACAGTGGCTTGGCCAACTTGTCACACCCCAACCGATGGTGGAATCATTGGGGCGGATGTAATTAGATTGCTTGAGACTTCATTACACTAAATGTGACAAGTATTTAATAAATAATATTTCATTTCATTGCTAATGGTTCAAGTACATGAATTGGAAAACAAAGATACAACAAATATTGCATGCTTAATCTATAAACATAAATTTAAAGTTTGGTATATTTCTAATCCTTCTATCAAGTTCCATTCGTCGTCATCATCATAGAATTCCTAGGATATGTATTAAAGTATAGTTCGATACAAAAGTATTGGAGAGCATACAAGTTTGACAACTAGAATAAGTATAAAAGTTTAAACGAATCCACATGGCATAATAGTTAACTTAAATTATCATAGAATACTAGCATGCAACTATACGTGTCAACCCAACGTTTACCGCTAGTGTAAACTAATCATAGCAATGACTAGACTGTTACTCCTATAGCGCTATACATGTTAAGGGAGGCTTGAAACAAGATAATGACAAAGCATAGCACATGTAACGATTCTAGCATATTTGAATTTTAGCATAACGTATTAAGCATGTATGACGTATTGTTTGTTTGTAAGTATATGTGTGCATTTTTAATAAGGAATAAGTATTGCACCCAAAAAGTGTTGAAAATTAAAAGGGTCATGTATACTCACAATTTTGCAAAGCTTCCTGATTATCCGTGTTTTGGCGAGTTGATGTGAATAGGAGAGTGAAGGTGTATGAGTACTCGTATGTTTAACGGAGGATTCGGATTCGGAATTAAAGTATGCGAAAATATGTATATAAGAAAATATTTATCTAGTCTTAAACACTCGTTCTTGTCACTATAAATCCCGTATGGGTTGATGTGATTTCATGGGTCAAGATACCCATTAGAATCGTTAACGAGAGGTCAAGACTTAAATAATATAACCTATTACCATGACAAGTAACCATGTTGATCATCATTAAGGATTCGGTTATGTATATATATTTATGGTATAGTTTATATAATAATTCTAAGCTAAGTCCGTCAAGGATATCATAGATTGTCATACAAGTCATGCATGGAGGTAGGAGGATAACCATCCTTTAACCTCATTGTAAGATTCACCAATACACAAATCATTACAAGGATGATTCGGATGGTCATGCATGAAAAGGAACTGTACAATAATTACTATACCAAGTAGCCAAGTAACCTTTATCCCGGTTGTGCCTACATTGACTTAGAAAGAGTTAACTAAGTGTCGGAGGCTTGACGGGGTTATGTCACTTTCAAGCTAACCACTTGGGATAGCAATTGTAAAACATCAAGTGAGGTGGTGGAATGAAGGTGGATAGCCAAGGCTTCCAAGTATTCACACCTATACCAATACACAAGTCTTGCCATCAACTTCATGGCAAGCTCGGATGGTTGCATCACTTGTGGGTTGCATAAACCCTTGCAAAAACAGAAAATTTAGAGGTGTTTGCAACTCTTAAACTTATAGGAATCTATTCCTAACAAGTCTCCTAAAAAGTAGGCACAAGATTCAAACAAGTTTTAAATCAAGAAAAGCAAGATAAAAAGTATAAATGAAAGCAGAATGTTAATCCTACTTTGGACCTCAAATGTGGTGAGGTTTCACCTTAGTTTTCCAAGGCATGCTTGTGAGAACCTTCCAAGAGGTTATCCAAGTAGAAAGGAAGGAGAAAACATAAGAAAATAAGAAGAAAAGTGAGCTAAAACTTACTTAGAATGGTTGCAACTTTCTGCCAAATCTTGCAAATTAGAGATAACCAAGAAGATTTGAGAGTGATTTGAGTGTTTGGAGTGTGTTTAGGAGTGTATGGAGGCTTGTATTTATAAGTAGGGATTAGGATTTGGGAGCTAATGAAGGTGGAAGGTGATTGGAGGAGAAAGGAAGTGGAAAAAGGGTAAAATCTGATTGGCTAAAAAATGATGGAAGGTGATTCGAGTAGGTGGGAGGTGGAAAAGGTTTTGGTTTTGCTCATTTTTAGTCCATGCACTTTGTAACTAGGTTATGTTATGCCGTTTTCTTGTATTTGAACTTGTTTTTACGTATCCAACGTGTATTTTAAGTCTCGATTTTGCGTATAAACACGTATTTAAATATTGATTGCGTATATAGAACAAATAAGAGACATAACACGTATATGTACAAAATGAATTTCCATTATGATCAAAGCCTCGGATTACAAGATTGGAAATGAACCATGAATACAACACGATTACAAGTTTCTAAAAATAGAAATGTGAATATAACTTTCTAAATATAGGAATATGGAAATACGAGGCGTTATAGTCTCCCTACTTTAGGAAATTTCGTCCCGAAATTTATTCAAGAGGAAAAATTTTTGGAAAAAGACATTTTGATTAAACGTTTGGCTAAAATCAAAATTTGAAGTTTAAAGTCTACGTGGGGTTTATGCAAAAGAGAGTTGAAATGTATGGAAATTACGTGAGATAAAAAGATAGGTTTGTAAAAGTAATTCATTTGACTAAGGCGTTTTCAGGCTTCAAACATAAGTGAGTGCAAGAATAAGTAAGACGTGTATGTGTGTAGGCAAAGCGAGTTTGAACAACTCAATGGGAGAAATGTTTTAAAAAGATGTGAACTAAAAAGTTTCTGCGTAAGTAAGGATTTAGTTTGACAAAATGTGTGGCCCGCACCGTAGGTTGTAGGAAAAAATTTCATTGGTTCAAATGCGTATTAGTTAAATCACACATCGAAAAAAATGTTTATAGGTTAGAAGCTAGGATGGCAGGTAGTTATGGTTTCAAAACGTTTTAGCGATAGTAGGCCGTCTAGTTGAAGTTTTGTGCGTAATAAAGAACGAAAGATATCTTAATAGTATTTTTACTGACTCTAACTGGTGACGATATTTGTAAAAATAGATAAATCATTTAGGCCGATTTACTGAAAAATAAAGTTTGGATGAAATGTTAAGGGGAGAATTTGGGAATATTCGTGTTACGAGAGCGTATGAACGATTCAGTCGGTGTAAGCAAGGGGTAAGACTGGTGTGGATATTGAATGAAATACGAACACAAAAGTTGAGAGATGCTAGTGATATTTGTAGCGGTTATAGCTAACGATATTGAGAATGAAGCTTTGTCATGGATACTCGCGTGCCAAGCATTTCGAAGTTTGGATCACCAAAGTTTGTTATAAATCAAATGTATTTAACAAGATCTGGGAAATCACCGAATTTCTCATTGCACGTTTTACGGAAGTTTGCTAACATGGTAGGGACACTTATATATAGGAAGTACCAACGGCGTATCCACCATGTTCACACCATGTCACATCCGTTTCGCTATTCAGTGTCATGTTACGTTCCGTGTTGTGGTACACAGTAGAACCCACTATGGTTTTCATGCGCCTACCAATATAATCCTGTATGCACCCATGATTATTTTGGTTTGTGCATGATCCGCATAGTTTGTACTAGTAGTGTACGGGTCAGGTTACATTTTAGTATTACAAGCAAAATGTGTGTGTAAGATAGCGTATAAAAATTAAGTATGTAAGCATGATTGTATGTAAGTATGAGTGTAGAACGTAGGTGAAACCACTCGCGTTATACCTACTTATAGATTTCAAGTATGACTACCAAGTAGTGCGAATGTATAAATTTTGAGTATGATTAAAGACAAATACGTATAACATTAGCATGTAGTATCGAGCGTATAGGTGGAATAAAATGGGATTTAGCATATATAAGTTACCATGAAGTTGCAAGTGTGTAAAATACGAAGTGTAGTGGTGATATGTGTAAGATTGTCATGTAATATTGACTGCATAAATGGAATCATGTAAAGCGATATGCATGTGTATGGTTGCATGAGTCAAAACATTGAGTTGGTTGAAATAAAATACGTCGGGTTTGTCAGGATTGAAGGACCAGAATTGTGAATGTCGGGTAAATATTTAGAGAAGTATTAATTTTTGATGTAATATGTGGTTTGTAAAAAGAAATGCTACTTTGGTTTTAAAAATATGTATTCACATACGTCATAGGTTATCTGATCTTATGAAATTTTCTTGCCCATGTGTTTAGATTTAGATTTGCGTATTAGCGATTTTTGAAAAGGTTGTAAAATAGTGAGCTTGCTTTATTTTTATATTGGTAAAAGGAAAGTTTTTTTTTTTTTGAAAATTTTCATGCAAAACTTGGGTTTTGAAAAGTATTTTAGCAAAGTGGACTTATACGTATGTGAGAGAAAGTTTTCGTTGGTTTCTGGTTGGAAATAAAATGTCTTTAGAATGGTAGTATAAAGCGAGTTGGAGTGTGCATAATGCGGATAGTACCACGCTGAACGTGCTCACGCACAAAATGAATGTCTTGTTCGATGTGCTTGGTGCGTTGATGCTGAATTGGATTCCCGGAGAGATAAATGGCGTTGATATTATCACAGTAAACAAGGGTGGCCATTTTCAGAGGGTGGCGTAGTTCAAGAAGAAGGTTTCGAATCCAGCAAATTTCCACTACAACATTAGCGACCGCTCGATACTCGGCTTCAGCATTGGACCGTGATATAGTGGACTGACGTTTGGAAGACTTCCAGAGGTGGATTGACGAGTGTCTGGACATCCGGCCAAGTCGGCATCAGTATAGACTAGAAGAGATAATTGGGACATGCGGATAACGCCAGACCATATGTTGATGTGCCCTGTATGTAACGTATGATGCGTTTCAATGCGTTCCAGTGATCTATCTTTGGGTCATGCATATGAATACAGATTTGTTGAACGGCATAACTAATGTCAGGTCGGGTGAACAAAGGTACTAATGTGTACCTGCCAAACTGCGATAAATAGTGGAGTTGTCAAATGAAGCACTCGAGGTGGTGCTGAGCTTGCGCTTGGTGTCAGCTGGTGTAGCTACCGGTTTGCAAGATTGCATACCAGCGCGAGCAACGATGTACAGTGCATAAGAGCATTGTGACATAAACATGGAGTCACTTGTGCGGGATACAGTGATCCCTAGAAAGTAGCTAAGAGGCCCAAGATCTTTCATAGCAAATTCAGCCGCAAGGCTGGACATAAGTTGTAATCGAAGCCTGTCAGAAGATGTAGTGAGAAGTATATCATCCACGTAAATGAGTACGTAAGCAATGTCACCCCGTGGTGATATGTGAAGAGAGAGTTATCGCAACGGCTTTGAATAAAACCAATTGAAGTAACAAAGTCTGTGAACCTCTGGTACCATGCCCGTGGTGCCTGTTTGAGGCCATAAAGAGACTTTTTGAGGCGGCAAACATGATCCGGAAAATCCCTTGACGGAAACCCCATAGGTTGGTACATATAGACTGTTTCAGTAAGGTGCCGTGTAGAAAGGCATTAGCGACATCCAACTGATGAACTGGCCATGACTGTGATAAGGCCAAAGATAAAACGATCCGGATGGTGGCCAGTTTAACCACCGGACTAAATGTTTCCCCGTAGTCCACACCAATTTCTTGATTACGCCCATCACACACCAACCGTGCCTTGTACCTTTCCAATGTGCCATCAGACTTGTATTTATGATGAAATAGCCACATGCTACGTATAACATGCATGTGAGGTTGTCTCGGGACAAGTTCCCAAGTCTTGTTTTTAATTATGACATTAAACTCATTAGTCATAGCATTACACCAATCCGGGTTAGACAAGGCAATTTTGGGATTTTTGAGGATGGGAGAAATGGTTTCGGCGGAAAAGTTAAAAATCTGTTTAGGTTTGGTGATGCCAAACATAGCTCGAGTATGAATGGTTCGGGTAGGTAGAGGTGGTGGCTGTGGGATTGGGCTGTGAGGAGGCGGTGAGTGATGTTGGGCCGATTGTGAGGATGGTACCGTGGGTGTGGTTGGGCCGGGATCTGAAGAGTGGTGAGGTTGTTGGGCCGTGGTAGGGGAAGAGAGGGGCGGGTTTGGGTTTGAGTTATCGGGCGAGTGTGGAGTGGGCGCGGAATGGGCTGTTGGAGAGTTCGGGTTGGGGTTAGGGTAGGTCGGTTGATGTGTAGTGTGGGATGTAGGTATGGTGGTCTGTTGATTGGAGATGTGAGAATATGGGCTTAAGGAATCGTCTAAAAAGGTGTAGGCGTTAAGGTTTGGTTTAGGTTTATCGGAGAATGGAAATATTGTTTCGTCAAAGAGGACGTGTCGGTTGATAATGATTTTATTTGTTTGAAGGTCAAGACACTTGTACCCACGGTGGTTTGGTGGATAGCCGAGGAACACACATGGTGTGGAGCGAAACCCTAGTTTATGGATGGTGGTGTTGGGTATGAGGGGGTAACATAGGCACCCGAGCACCCGAAAGTGCTCGTATGAGGGAAGGCAGTGGTAGAGACGTTGAGTGGGGGTTTGAAAATTATGCAGTTTAGTGGGAATAATGTTAAGGAGATAAGTGGCGGTTTCGAGGGCATGAGGCCAATAAATGTTTGGCGTGGATGAGTGGGCAAGTAGGGTTCGCATAAGGTTGTTGATGGTGCGGATTTTACGTTCCGCTTTCCCATTTTGGGACGAGGTGTGAGGACATGAAAAACGAAGTTCATACCATTTTGGTTACAAAATTGGTGAAATTGATTATTAGCATATTCACGACTATTGTCACATTGTAATTGCTTGATTTTTCGACCAAATTGGGTTTGAATGAATGTTGTAAATTTTGTAAACATGGAGTAAACATTAGATTTGTGGGTTATTGGATAGGTCCATAAAAAATTGGTGTAGTCGTCTAAAAACAACACGTAATAACGATGATGGCACAGTCAAGGGGCCAACCAAAACTATCCATTAGTGTTATGTGCCTGTTGTAATCACATAGACGATGAATTTTTTTTTCCTATATGCCTTTGAAGAGTGGGTAGATCTTTGAGTGCTCTTTTTATTCTTTTGAGCAGTAGTGGACTACTACCATATTCCGGTCTAACTGGTATGAAACATCCAAAAATGGCTTAGAACCATCCTATAATAGCCCCAAACGAGTTGCAGCCCAAACTGGTAGATCAGTCAAATCAGGTTCATCCTTTTCGCCTTGAGTGCGCCTATGGTCTAAAAAATCATCAAAATCGAACCATGAAAACCAGCTGGTACAGCCGGGTTGATGATGGTGGTTGGCTGATGATAGTGACGACTTGGTGGCAAGTGGTGGTGGTTGGATGCGGGGGCTGGTTAGAGAAGAAGATGGAGGGCATATTAATGACTTCAAAGAAAAACTAACAAAAAGTTAACAATGAGTCCATGTGAAAAGAATGACTCAAGGTGTTAAAAGTGGACTCAAGATGTGAATTAGTGTAAATCATTGGAAGAAAATTGCAATTTACTCAAAATAAAGCTTCCTACCTGCCAAATTCGAACAAATAACTTTAAGAACATTCACAAAAAAAGACCATTCACAATAAGAACTTTATAAACACTTTATGAACACTTAAAACGTGTCTAGTGACTTGTAGTACTATAAGGCTATAGGGTGTAATCATGACCATTATAATTCTTCACGTCAGCGTTATGTCACTCACCTCTAATCTCCCATCTAAAACCACTACCCTAAGGCCACAAGGTGTGGCTTAGCGCCACCCCGTTACGTCAACAACTTTAGTGCCCCGGGGTGCCATCAACACCCCCAGGCGTTAAAGGGTGGGCGCCATCGTTACTACACCTGCCCAGTAACGAGCTTTAAAGGGGAAAGCAGGTGGACCCATTCTTTTCAACCAATCAATTTTTTTTTCTCTTTATTATTTTTTTTGTATTTTGTTTAATAGGGGGCTTTAAACCATTGCATGCAAGTTAAAGGTGAGGACTTTAAAGCCCTCTATGTGACATGGCACTGATGTATCGCGATAAAGCCCCTAGGAGTTTTATACCACACCCTCCAGCCTAAGGGCGTGATCATGACTCAAACCAGTATCCTCTTATTTATTCTAATTTATTTTTTGCTAAAGAAAAAGGAAAGAAAATCTTGGAAAATGGAAAAGAGTACCATGGTTGCCATAGTTTAATACATGCGAACCATGGTGGATCAGGTAAGGGGATGGTGTAGTCTTCCATTCATCTTTCTACGTGATGAATCATATCCCAACCATGACTCTCACACCCTTTAGCCTAACTATACTTACTCTTTAAAAACAACAAAACTCAACAAATAAGAAAATCTTAAAACATCCACAACCATTGTCACATTATCATCACCTTTAAAAAATGTTTACCATTTATTTAGACCACTCATTCTCTCTGTATATTATATATTAATAGTACAGAGGGTCAACAACTAATTTGTTTTATTTATTTATTTATTTATTTTTAGAAAAACATCCTAGAAAACAACTCTTAAAAATAACTATCACAATAATAGAAACAAATTGTGTGACAGAAAAAAATATGAAAAAAACAACCCTTAAAATGGGTTATTGGGGATGCTTTAAGTAGTAGAAGTGTAAACAAGTTTGAGCCCAAATTGGACTATAAGGCCTGCTAGAGTTTGATTATGCTTGGCTTGAGAGGAAAACATCCTGTTATCCCTTTAACCAAACAAATTACAAAACAACCATTGACTTTTACCATTCTCAAAACCAACAACCAACTAGAGCATGACATGTGGAAGGTAACTCGTTCGTCAACACATAAGGTGTATCTTATGGAATAGGCGAGGGACAATGAGGTGTTACATAATTTCTTTTAAACTTAAATAAGTTATATATTTTTCATTATTACTTATAAAAAAATATATTATAAAATTAAGCACTTTCATGTTACATAAAAGTATAATATTGTTATATTTTTTCATATAGAAAACACTTCTATAACGTATTATTATTATAATATTAGCTGGGTTGAATTGAGATTTGCAAATTTTAGAGCATTTGCACTTACATATTAGTTGCTAGCCATTGTTACTTGATTTGAAATTGAAGTTTGTCAATACAGGTGAAATGCGTCTGGGGCTATGCGACGCAATATCATTGGTCCGGTGAGTGGTGGGAGAATTAATGTGCATAACGGTATGTCTTCGCATACATGTTGTGGTTTTATTTAAAAAGTAAAAGTTAAAATCCAAAAGTTAACGCTATTTCATACGTGAAATGGTTAAATTAATAATTTTTGCTTCTTTTAATGACATAAGAATTATGTTGTTTTTGGTTTGAAGTTTTGAATCATCTTCTTTTTGGAAACAATGTGTAAAGAACCTAAGTCGTTGATGTTCGGTAGTCACAATAAACTTGAAGAAAGGAAGGAAAGGTTACATTAGGCAACTACGACAACCACTACTCTTGTAGTGGGATCTCTAATAAGAGTAAAGATGTCAATCTCGACTTGACTAAATGGTATTGGGAACTAATTTTGCTAGTATTAAGTTTTTTTTAGTTTTCCATATCTTTTTCCCATGTAAAAAAAACATTTTATTTGTATATGCTTTGTACCTATTCCCTTAAGTAGACTTATAAACAAACTGAACAAACACGAACACGGACATAAAATCAAACACATTTTTCTGTTCATGTTCATTCATTAAGAAATCGCAGGTGTTCGTGTTCGTTTATGTTTGTTAGTTTAAAGCCTAAATGACAGTTCACGAATATACGAATATAAATGAACACAAACGAATATAAACAAAAAAAATAACTGAACATATTTGAATAAACATAAATTAACATGATTGAACAAACATAAAAGAACACAAATAAATTAATTAAACAAATATAACAAACATAATTTAACATTAGTGCACACAAAGAAACAAGTCTAATATATTATACTTCATCAAAAAACACGTATAAATTAGGGTTCATATATACTAAAATTAAGTATTTTTTATATAAATATTAAGTGATCAGTTACGATATAAGAAATTTTTAAACTTCATTTTTATTACTAGAAAACTCGATTACTAATTAGTTATATCTATATAAGTAGTTAGAAAACCTAATATTTATATAAATATAACTGTTTATGTATTTACTAAAATTTAAGCGAAATAAACGAACGTAAATTAATGAGCGTATATAACGAAGGTTCACGAACATAAATGAAAGAACTATGTGTTTCATTTTTGTTCATTTAATTAAACGAACAAGATTTCTTGTTCGTGTTCGATCGTTTATTATATAAACGAACTTTCCGCCAAATAAATTTACGAACAGTTCATGAATGTTCGGTTCGTTTACAAACCTACCCTTAAGTATCAAGTTCTTTTAAGTCTTCCATATCTTTTCCCATGCAAAAAAAATATTTTATTTGTCAGTGACAGACCTAGAAAAAAATTTCAGATGTATCCCAAATTTTTTTACCTACATCAGATTAATTTTTTTACCGTACATCCATGCAGTGACGGATAAATAACATTTTTAGTGGATTTTCTTATTTGTATTTTGTTTTTATATTCACAATCATGTGTCGGCTTATTTTTCTAACGATTAATGTACTATAAAAAAAGATAACGGATTCTTTTTTCATTACTTTTAACTGCCACTAAAAAAATGGATCAATATTATTATTTTAAAAATTTATTAAAAAGTTAGAAAAGGTAGATTTATATAATAAATAATTTATTCAAATATTCAAAGATAAACAAAAAAACTAATAATCATTAAACTAGAAAAACAAATATTAATGAAACAAAAAACCTAATATATTAGCAGTTGAAAAAAAAGAGAAATATATTAAGTATAAGTAATATGATAACTAAACAATGCAAAATCTATATTAATAAACTCAAACTACTTTTTCACATAAAAATTTAAGAAATATTTAAATAAATAAAAATAAGAGAGAGAAAGGTGTAAAAATAAAATAACCTGTGTTACTTTATGTTACGCCATCTGACTTACATCTCTTTTTGAAAAGTAAAAATATTATTTAATATTAGGTTTAAACTTTTAATTGGTCAAAGGGTGGTTTTTATGCAATCAGTTCGTCTTCTTCATGTTTCCATTCTTTTAACAACAGAGTTCGCCGTCACCGGAAAAACTCTAACTATATTCATATTTTTCTTTAAATATTTACTAGGGGTATCCTAATATTTGGTAATAGGTATCCGATACATAAAATATGAAAAAAGAAGAAAAATATTGCACTGCGAAGACAAAGTTGAGGGTAGCACGGGCAACCTCTCACATAGCTGTAGATCCGCCCTGTTATTTGTATATCCTTTGTACCTATGCCCTTAAAATGCTTCTACGGACTACGTGTCTTTTTCCTTGTTTCCTAGCTCTCTTATGATGTGTGATATCAATACAAGTGGTGTGTTTTGTCACTTTCATCGGTTAACATTTAATTATAATATGTACTTAATAAATAAGTAACTGGTTATGTCATGTGTTACTCTATCTCTTATTTTGTTGATATATCTTACCTCTTGATATTATTTTTATAATTCACAAATATTCATTAATAACTATTTAAAATTTAATTTATTCAACCTACGTAATACATGAGTTACTATATATGTATATTATACGTGGAATAACTAAAATAAAAGTATCGGCAGATCAACCCGACCCAAGTAACCAAATTTGCTTTCCCACCCAAACGACCCCAAAGAATTAGAATTCCAAATATTGGTTTCCTTAAACTCCATAATCATTTATTCCGATTAGGAACACTGAACACCCTATAATTGAAACAAAAAAAAAACATGAAAATCATATAAAATGCAAAGAAAAGGCATTGCGAAAGAACGGACACATAAATACATGTGTCCCAAGAGACATGTGAAGACTGTTTAAGTTTTGGATTTGAAAGCAGGATTTTGGTAGCCTTTGCAAGTTAACCTTAGAAGAAAGGTCCTTAATGTGGTAGAGTTAGAGCACAAAGGGCTCACTTACATCAAAAACTTTGGAAGATGATAGTAGAGGTTCCTGAAAGTTTAAAAACACAATGAGAACCCATATAAGCCAGTAAAAGCATAGTTGTCAAATGCGTGCAAGGCGCACATGCATTCACTTTTTTGCGCCTTACCCCCAGGCTAGGCCTTTGACAACTAAGAGTAGAATCCGTCACAACATTCCTTATGTCTTGTCATAGCCACATATTGATCCGCCTAGTGATCAAACGTTTATGGTAAAACCAAACTTTGACTTTTTAAATGTCAATAAAGTATTTTCCAACATAACAACTTTATTTTGTTGTCATAGAAAAACCAGGATAACATGTGACTGCATAAAAACTTCTATACAAGAAACATTTTGAACAAAAAATAAAATCCAAATGTTGGGTGCTAGCCCGTATCCCACATAGGATAATGTAACTTTGATGCTTATATATAAGCTTGATGGGTTACTCAATTAGTTTTAAAGTAGAGCCCTATGTGGGCTTTTATAGTGGGCTCTTTCTTTTTAAGTAACCATGAGAACCCGTTAGAAAAACTCATGCGTGTCCAACAATACCCTGCTAACGAGTGGGATCTAGTAAACTGTAACTTATGTTGGGCAGCTGGCCTTAAAGGGGTTGCTGAATTTAAACTTGAGAAATGGGCTCTTTCTTACAATGGGCTTAATTATGTTTGAATCTCTAAAAACAAAAACCGACTTTGCGACAACGTAGAGCGTATAAGTCAAAATTTGATTCGAGTCTAACCTGTAGTCTTTCGCGATGAAACAGTCCCCGAAGACTGAAACCTTTTTCTTTCGCAGTCAAAATGTCCTTATGCATTGAAGCCAAGAGATCAGCATAAGTCACACTTGGGTTCTCCGTAAGTGCTTTCCTAAAAGTGTATGTCATGGCACCTTCCATTTGCTTTCCTGAGTCTGAGAAAGCCTACACAAAATGTCAAAGTTAATGTAATTAACCCGGTGTGGATAGAAGATATCACACGTTAAGAGTCAAAATTGACGAGTTGGGTCATTTGTCAAAATGGTTCGAGTCAAAACGCATAAGTTTTCAAACAGGTTGGGTATTAGGTCGCGTTTAGGATTTTACCTGAACATTTCTTGTCCAAAGGTTTAGAAAAGGTCTATAAATTTACCAGTGGGCAAATAAGATAAAAAAAATTAGTTATGACTCTCTTCGTCGCAATTACCTCATACCTACGATTAAACTTGAAAAACAAATAATTACTAAAAATAATCATGTTTCATGAGTGTTTACTTGGGTCACATAAGATTAGAAAAAAAGTGCAACCTTTATAAAGAATTTCACAACAATGAAACAATACTAAAACTTTGAAGGGTCTTTTTAGTTAGAAAAAAGGATGGGTGACTATAGTGGAACACCAAAGAAACTTGATTACAATTAGGCGAAATACCCTATTCTAGTTATATAGCATAACCAAATCGGCCAATTCATATGCAATTAGAAGATCTACTCACAGATGTATCTGCAGCAAGTTGATTATCTTCACATGCACTGATAGAAATGGCATGTCCACCACTAGTGCCTTTATAAACACCAGATGGAGAACTGTTATCTAACCAAAGTTTCCTGCCAATGAACCAAAAATGCACACTTAAATGAACGGATTTTAACGAAACAAAAGAACGAGATTTGTTTCTTTTTCTTCATTACTTTAACTGAAACAAAGGAACATGAACACTAAAATGAACAAATTTTCTTGTTCATGTTGGCTCGTTAACAAAATGCATGTATTGGTGTTCATTAATGCTTGTTCGTTAATACTCTAAATGAATGTTAATGAAGGAATATAAACGAAAAAAATGTATGTCTTCCTGTTCATTCATTCGCTAATCGATTACCCAAGGATTGGTTCTAAAGCTTTAGTCGGGTGATGAGCTGACCCCAATAAAGTTTAAGTAAACGAGCATAAACAGACTTCCCACTGGACGCTTCACGGAACGTTCAGTTTGTTTACAAGCCTAAGTATTGAAACAGTCTAAATTAAACAGAATGTGATAAAGGAGACTTACTTTTTTGTGCTATAGACATCTTGTAGATCAAGAATTGTTCCACTGTGACAAGAATCAATAACGGCATGCAGTTTGACACCATTCTTGAGCGGTCTAACAATAGTGTTATTAATATCATTATCAGTGATCATTCCTGCAGTTCTAAAATCTACAGGACATATTGTTTCATTAAATCCATCAAGTTCATCGTCAAAGAAATCGGGTTTCCTCAAGCCATGACCTGAGAAATAGAACACCAAGGAGTCGCCAGGTTGGTTGTCCTTCACAAGCCACCTCAAAGCTTCTTGGATGTTCCTTTTTGTTGGATGAAGGTGCGAGTCCATTTCTGCAAGTTTTTTTGAAGTGTTACGCGCGTAGCTCCAACCAAATTGTAAAAGTACCGAAAGAAGTCTTATACAGGGTATTAAAAACGAGCACTTGTTGCAAAATCGAAAAGTGTGATGGGTTGGCAATTCATGAACGACACAAAAGTAATCAGGTTTTGGGTTGTCGTTTCTAACAGGTGGACCTGTTTACCTGAAAGGGTCGTGTTTAAGTTAGGTTGAACCGTCAATCCGCTTATAATTAGAATGAAAGATATATTTTACAAGGTTTTAGCCCATTTATTACAATCCCGTTTGACTCATTTAGATCAATGCACTGCCGGTCGTGTGTGGGTTACATGATTTAAGTGTTTTCGAGTTAGGTTTGACACAAATAAATATAAGGGTCCTGTTTGAGTTCAACAATCCAACCCACCAACCCAACATGATTGCCACCCCTAGCTACGGGTCAAAACCTGTAAATAATGGTATTGGTTAGATCGGGTTGACCCAAAACTCATTTTATCCAAAAACAATTGAACTTTCTACAAATAATTCGTGTGTCAAATATGATTACAAAATAAGCTGTCAAGATTCCAATTTCCTTTGACAAATTTCAATTCCTTAAAAAAAGTTCCACAAGCCAAACGCACTCTAAATGGTGTTATGCATTACAAAATACACTTTCTGACTTTGTGTGGCATTTTTGTCATTTGACCACTTTCTTTTAAAGTATTTATTTTAACCCGTTTGAACCGCTAAAAATAAAAACAAGCCCAAATAGCCAGTTGACGGGTTAAATTGCCACTTCTACAATACAAGTGACAAAAAATTTAGTGAAAGGATTAGAAATACCTGCAAGAATATGGATAGAACTACTTGGAAAACAAAACTGTGAATGTAGTAATTCCCGGATGTTGATCACATCATAATTAGTTCCTTTAAGTTTATACTTTTGTTTATTGTATGCCACGCCACAAAGAACTGCCCGCTTCCCTTTTGTGGTTTCCCAGTTCCTTATTGACTCAAGAGTTGCCTCCTCGTAACTACTTAGCACATTCGAATTCGGAGTGTCTCTCCTGTGAAACAGCTTATCAAAGAAAATATTTGGGCCCTTCGTATGAATGATGAACTTAGCGCGCTCTTTATTCGACTGTAAGTGCTTGTCTCCATCGTCTGAAACAAATTCTTGACAATCAGAGCAGCAGATATGTTCACTCATTGATGACATGGCTATTTCGTATCATATATATATTTGTTTAGAACGGCAAACTCACACCCACAATTTACTCCTAAATTTTACACCAAGCCCTTTGGTATTTCATATCATATGGATATTGTGGAAATGATGTATTTATAAAGTCAATAAAGTTGCAACCTCAAACTTAACCTGATTCGCGAGCATAGTTAAGCTTTCTTTTATTGCTTTATTGGAGCATCAGATTCTGTTCAAACATATTTCAGCCTGCAGATAGGAAGTTGATGGACACAATCAACGGCATGCTGCAAAAGAAAGTCTTTTTAAGATTCTTGTTTATGTCCATTCGTTTCCACAAGTCTACACCTTTTGTAATCAGATATACAAAAAAAATGCTCTGGTTGCAGGCAGGTTAATATAAACCAGTTAAATAGGTAATATATTCCGGAAACCACCCATGCCATAACTCGTTGTACAACACGGTCCCTTAATTAATATAACCTGCTTATTAGGACTGAAATAGTACTAAGACGCGGGTCTTCTACTACCAACCGTGTTCTGTCATGTTGTGTTATTACGACGGTCTGAAACCACCAACCGGGGTTCTATCGTGTTATTAGGACAGAACCATACATGGGTCTTCTACTACCAACCGGTTCCATCAAGGTTATTAGGACAGTACCTAGAAATGTACAAAAGCTCACTCGAAAATAGCTCATCATGCAGAGCTTGCCTGGCTTGGTTTGTAAACGAGCCAAAGTAAGCTCTATCATTGGCTCATTTACAGCTTCAGAACCACACACTAAGGCAGCAGTAAGTATAACTTGAAGGAAAAATAAAACAAATTAAGCTACAAAGTAAATCAAGTGTTAGAAAACTAAAGAAAGTGGGCGCAAAAAAAATAAAAATCATTCCGACCTGCCGGATTCGAACCAGCGACCTAAGGATAGCTATGATCACACTACAGTCCTCCGCTCTACCAACTGAGCTAAGGTCGGTTCTTGTTTTGTCTTTCCAAATTTTGTAATTTGAATTGTAAATCACCGATAATTATATTTTTTAAGAACAATATCTAATTTTTATTTAAAATATGATTAATGGCTCAAAAATTAATAACATTAACAAATTGAGTCTTAACATCTTTTTTATGGTCGATTATTTTATTGACTTTTTATATCTAAAATCGTTCACACCTTCTTTCATCTTTGTTCCCTCTTTCATGGTTCATGGATATCCCTAACACTGACATTTTCACCATTATGTTTTGCTCCACGCCATAACGTTGTTGCCCTTGAAATTGGATGTGTAACACCCGTATTTCTAAACCTTTGTTACAATATTGTTTGGCAAGTTTCTCAATTTTTAGAAAGAGGTCCTTATAAAATGGTTTACTTATCAATCATATAGGAATTAATTAAATTGAAGTATAAAACTTCAAACTGTTACGAAACTAGCCTAATAGCAACCAATAGAAGAAGAAAAAAAAGAACAATAAAGAGAGAAAGGATTTGATATTTCATTGATTTATATGTGTTTACACTGAGATACAATAGAGGTATAAATAGGAGTAAAAAACTTGGAGAGGAAGCTAATCTATTTTTGGTGTTGATAACCATTATAATAACATATGTTCATAACACTCCCCCTTGGTTATCAACTTTATACGCTTGGAGAAGCTGCCTCGTTAAAAACCTTGCTAGGAAAACCTAGTTGGACAAAACCTCAGCTAAGGGAAAAAGAGTGCAGTGTGTATTATCTTCTCTTATTACTTCTAGATCGGTATGTTGCCTCATTAAAAACCATACTAATAAAACCCAATGGGACAAAACTTAGTTAAAGGAAAAAAGAGTGCAACTTGTTTAATACTCCCCCTCATTTGAATAAGTAGCATTTAAGTAACGGGTGTCGATCTTCCTTGAAATTTGCTTAAAGCTTTTGAGCCAATGAAATGTCGCTTGATCCCTTAAAGTACAATCCCTTATGTAGCAATGTTATATGATCTTCATATAAGACTTCTTGTGCCTCCTCTCAAAAACAAATATCATATGATCCACGACTGTGTTGTGTTACATTCTCAACATCTACAAGACTAACCAAACTTGTTTTCATGGGTTAGCAAAATATAATCAAATATCATTCATACCTAAAATTTTTGGTATTAACTCATTCCAATGTCTTCTCTTTTAACACAGGCTATGACAATAAGTTCAAGTGAAAGACGCATAGGTAGCAAGACATATTAATGCACATATTCATTCAACTATCATACTTCTAGAATGAGAATATATACTTTGGTAGGAACAATCAGTCTTAAAACAAGTGACTGAACAACCTTTAACTTACTTTAAGGTTGAGCTTTGTCCATACTAAAATGTCCCAACATCATCTGGATGTAGTTTGATCGATGGATAAAAATATAATTACACATATACTCGAAATGCAATTCGAGTAATAATTAGGCAATGCCAAGGTCATTAAAAAATTCTCCCTCTAAAAGCTCGACAGTTTCTCTCGATATGCCTAGACATCATCATTGTAAACGGCGATTATAATTAACTTTTGAAAGTAGAATGTTGATAAAACATGGCTAATTTAATCAAACTTATATGCCTCTTTATGCGAATATCTCGAGTTGTATAACACTCGACCTGACTATTTTAGTTCATACATTTTTTGGTAATTTTATAAGATACATTCCCAAGGTTTTGATATCAATGCTTCAAGCATTTACAATCATGTAGATACTTCTACTTTGACCAACTATGTATGTACGTGCACTCTTTAGGAGTTCTTTTACATAGACTTCATCATTTAATTGATCATATGAAAAGAGTCTTGAACATATTATACCATGCTTAAAGGTTGAGACATCATATTCACCGGGTACAATTTATTCTATGTATGTATATTGGTGCACAAGACTTACATCCTTAAGATATTCATTAACTGTTCAAGCACACAACTGCTTTAAGAAACTCATTAGGAGTTCGAGTTATATTCAATTCGACAAAAATTACAACATATATAATGTATTCAGATCCAAATATTTATACAATAATCATGTTATTATCGAGAACTTACTTTACATGATTTTGATAATTTAAATCCTTCATAGACTTATATGTAAATTTTCAGTATCAAGTGATACATAATATTTATAATACACATGTCAATTCTCTCTTTACATATTACCAGACTAATAAGATACTGGAAAGCTAATGCATCCACCACTAGAGAATCTATATCTTCATAATCAGTCACAGGTTTTTGCGAAAATTCCTGTGCCACCAATTTTTCTGTATATCATGTAATTTGTTTTTAACATGATTCGCCTAAAAGACCCATGTGTATCCAACATATTTTGCAACTTCAATTGTATGGATTGTTGGTCCATAAACTTTCCAATTTTCATTAGAGAATTCAACTTCGCCTTATATGCGTCTTTCCATTTTTGGCCAATCAATTTTATGTTTACGTTCATAGACATATGTTAAATCTTGATCCTCATCATTTAATAATTTCAAGCGCTACATTATATACAAAAGTATAACGACGTCGATTTTATTACGATTCCATACATTTCTAGACATGATACAATTTATTGAGATTTCTTTATTCAGGTACCTAAGATTCTTCTGGAACCATCATGTCTAAGTCTCTTCATGAGATCTTTTTACTATAACCTCGACTTGACCATCTTAATTACTTGCTCCAATTTCCGAGGAATTTTATTATTGGAATCGACTAGTCTACTATACTTCAGGCATGCAATACACTCATTACAGATATGTGGTTGGCCTTCTAGATACGAATATAATTGGAGTATAAGCAGTTGACTATGTGACTTGATTAGTCACTCTATTTAGGTCAGTGAACTCGTCTGTAATTATATATATTATAGACAGCATAAAACGTAACCGTTTCCAAAAAACATCATCACCGTCAGATTTTCTCAACTTTTAGTCTTGGTCGTTTAAACTCCAAAAAAATAACCGTAAATTAGGCTGTTTACGGCAGTTCAGCCCTTCTCTCCTAAATGCTGAAATTGTTCCTAATTTCCAGGCTTTTAGCTAAAAAAAGCATCCCTCTCTCCTAATTTACGGTGGTTTGCTAATCGTGGACACTTTCTCCTGTCTTTCTCTGCTACTCTACCGCTACCGCATACTATCACCTTTATATTCCACAAAAAATTTCGTCTTTCTACCGAAACGCATCTTCTCCACCACCACCACTACCTCCTTCGTGATGGCACGACAGTGATTCCAGGTAGAACATAAATGATGACACAGACATTGATCGTCCAACTAATAGTCGTTCTAAATAGTACGAACGACAAAATCCTTCTTCTACAGGGCCACCTTCAGAGTGATTACAAGCATCATAGTACAAGCCCTAGCTCTCCTCCACCTTGGTATCTTGACCGTCATGGTGGACACTCTTCATCTCCTCTAAGATCATCTCCGTTTACTCCGTTTAAGCGGTTTTGCACAGACGATGGTGGCTACGATGGTTGTGGTAGTCCTTGCTAAGGTTTCGGATCTGGTGATAAAAGGTTTGATAACAAATTTTAACCATTTTGTTCTAGTATTAACGCTATCTCTTGGAGGAACTATTGGTAGAAATTTGTAAAATTGTAGTTGTTATATCCAGTTGCCTCGAAATGTGACCAATCTTGTCACACCCTCAATTTCCACTTGCAGAGTTTTACCGCGAGGCGTGTGAACAAACCAGAATCTGAAACACTAGTACTCGAACGACTCTATATGATTTGATAATACGTTTTCCAAAAATCATTTGTTTAACCATTCGTCGTAGATTTTATATTGTCTTAGTTAGTTACCAATGTTTAGCGGAAGCATTAGTTTTTAAAGTTGAGCGGAAGCATAAAGTAAAGTAACGGAACGGGCGCCAACATAAACGCCAAAACCAAAGAAAAACCCAAAACAATGTTTGTAAATGAGACTCGATAAAAGATGCCTTGATCAATGCAAGTGAGTGCACCTAGAGCTCCTAGCGTCCTGAGAAACATGTAAAGAAACAAGTGTCAACATTAAAGATGAGTGAGTTCACAGGTTTTCATAATTTCGTTTGTTCGGTTATGAGTTTGTCTCCCCCGTTATCCCTAACCCGGGATAACGATTTAGTTCCATTATTCCCAACCCGGAATAATACTGATAGTTCCATTATTCCTTGCCCGGAATAATACCGATAGTTCCATTATTCCTAACCCGGAATAATAACGTTGTTGGTTCCATTATCCCTAACCTGGGATAATATTGCTGATGGTTCCATTATTCCTAACCCGGAATAATATTGTTGATTCGTAATTAAGTTCAGTGTTAACATATATAGGTAGCTAGCCTAAAGTTATGTCACGTAAGTGTTCGCGATCGAAGCTGACTGTTGTGCCTCCGTGTTGCCAGGCCTATCACTGACCATGGCGAAGTTAGGCCAAATTATTCACCCGTTGACCATACCCGGTCGGCTAGCGCGACTAGCTCGGATGGGGCTTGTCGGGCCCAATAGTACTACTTATAATTTCCCCGCTATTTAAACCCAATACTAACGATCCGAGAGATTGTCGAGGACTTATGTGATATAGCTGCTTAGTGACCATAACGTTACATTAACATTAACTTAGTTACCGAATAGTTATGTGACGTTGATTTCGTATAACGTAAAGAGATTGAGTTGAAGAGTGTATACATGTTTCTCCCCCTGTTGTTTAAAACCGGATAAAATTAGGGCCGTGAACTCACCTTTAGTTGCTCGGTTAGTGTAACACAGAAGTTGCAATTGATGGGACCGCTAATTGCGTCCTAATAAACCAATTGATTTCAAGTTAGTGTGTGAACACACCAATACAAATTCTACACATAATTTACGCACAAAGTGATACACACAATCAAAATTCCTAACATTCAAACATGCATGCAAATATCCTCATGTGAACGTAGTAATCAAAACAATTTATCATGAACATAATCCAATCCATGCAACACTTTGGTGCACACATTCACAAGTTATCAAGTTTCAGCTTACATACTCATAATTCAGCTGTTTTCTAGGATTTTTATATAATAGTTCCAACGTTCCAAAAATTCCAATTATTTTACAGCAGGTGAAACTATACTCTAGAAATTTATATAAATTTTTCAAGTCCTAATACTTTACCAATTATCCATAAATATTAATATACTAGGCTGCAGTCAGATTCGTCACTTTCTGACTGCAGTCCACGGAAGAATTTATTTAAAAATCACTGTTCGTCCAATTAACAAAATTCCAGTGGGAGTTGCCCGGAAATTTCCATACCTAGTTTCTGTACAAATTTCATGATTCGACTCCCTACAGATTATTAAATCCAACTCGATAAACGACTAACAAAATTTCAGGATTTTCACAGCTTTAGTTACTGAACTTAATTGGCCACTTAAAAATATCAAACGACTTCAGAAAAATATGAATCCAGCGCCATTAGATTCGTTATTCAAAACTCTACGTTTTAAACTTCAGAAAATCCGTTTTTTCGACAACTAATGACCGAGTTACAGCCAGTTGAAGTCGGCTGTAACCATCATTCAGCAACCTGTTTCAGCACTTTATCACAACTAACTCGCATAAACCGTTAATATATTGAACATATGCGATCAAGAACAGATTTTCCAATCATATATCAATATATATATCATATCCATGCAAACCCTAATCATAATCTCTAGTTTTTATCAACAAAACACAGCCTATGTTTCCGGATTTCGAACAAACATCAACTTACAAACATTATCAATAAATCGGCTAACATAACACTACATTCAAACATATAATCCGAATATGATCTAGCAAACCATGATAATCCTAACCTTTAATAACAAGATCAATGAGCCGAGACTTGGACAAGAGCCGAGAACTAGATGGGACTGAATCGGATGTTGGCGAGGACTTGCGACCGAGAAGAGAAGAACGGTGAGGGGACTGCCGCGATCAAGATGAAGTTGTAACAAGCTGTTTGCGGTCGAGAGACTGAAAGGAAGGTTGCCGTCGGCTGATTTCTCCACTAGGGTTTTGTGTTTTGTTTTTGTGAAGAAGGCTTATGCATGTGTGTGTATATATAGCGCAAAGAGTAGAAGAAACAAGGGGAGGGTTTACGGTTTGGGTTCATTCGCGGCCGAGGGGTTTGGGTGGGTCGGTTTGGGTTTAAAACTTGGTCCTCAAGTTTAGATTAACTACTTGAGTCGCAAGGAAGTGAAGTTGGCTCGTGTCGCGGCTCGATTCGATTCATTTGTTTATTTCCTACGTCTATACTTTATAACTAACATAAAACACGAACTCGGATATCACATAATAACGCACCAACTTATAAACGTTTAATACGTAGCACATAATTTATTTGACAAGTACACGAAATTATCGTAATTCTTTCGAGCGTGCAATTTAAGTTCTCCGAACCAAATTAACGTAGGAACAAATAATCGTGAAGTAGTGCGTTTAAGATATCTGAAAAACCGGGATGTCACATTATCCCCATGTTGAAAGAATTTTCGTCCCGAAAATTGAGTAAGCGCGGTTTAGAATGCAGCGTACATGTTTAGAGTGCCACGCACAAAGAGTTAGTCGTTAACGATGGTACGCGAAGTTACAAGAAGTTCCCAAGTGCCATGCACAAAGATTCCCAAGTGCCATGCACAAGGATTTAGTTAACAATGGTACGCGAAAGTATGAGAAATTTCCAGGTTGTCACATCATCCCCATGTTGAAAGAATTTTCGTCCCGAAAATTTAGTTGTTGGTATCGTTAGTTTGCTGCTCAGTTGCGAAGAGGTGTGGGTATTTGCTTTTCATTTGGTCCTCTCTTTCCCACGTGAACTCCGGTCCACGCTTAGAGTCCCAACGAACCTTAACGATCGGAATCTTGTTGTGCCTTCGAGTCTTGATCTCACGATCCATGATCTCGATAGGCTGTTCCACAAAGTGCAGTTGTTCATCCACTTGAATCTCATCCAATGGAATGACTAGAGTTTCATCTGATAGACACTTCTTCAGATTTGACACGTGAAACACGTTGTGAACTCCACTGAGTTCGGTAGGAAGGTCTAATTGATAAGCTACGGTTCCAATACGTTTCAAGATCACAAACGGACCTACGTACCGTGGGTTTAGTTTGCCTCGTTTTCCAAAGCGGATTACACCCTTCCAGGGTGACACCTTCAGTAGGACGCGGTCGCCTACTTGAAATTCGAGCGGTTTGCGTCGTTGATCAACGTAGCTTTTCTATCGATCTCGTGCCGCCGCCATGCGGTTTCTGATTTGTACAATCTTTTCAGTAGCCTCAAGTATCAACTCAGGGCCTGTGAGTTGACTGTCACCGACTTCTGCCCAACAGACCGGTGATCTACATTTACGACCGTATAATGCCTCAAATGGTGCTGCCGAAATACTCGTATGATAACTGTTGTTATACGAGAATTCCACTAAAGGCAGGTGGGTTTCCCAACTATTTCCAAAGTCTACTACGCATGCCCTAAGCATGTCTTCCAAGGTCTTTCGCTTTGACCATCAGTCTGAGGGTGATAAGCTGAGCTCATATCTAAGCGTGTGCCCAACGCTTTCTGAAGTGACTGCCAAAAGTTGTCAAGGAAGACCTTTTGTGAAAATATCGGCATAGTCTGAGCAGTAGGAGAGCGAATGCACAGGCTGGATTTGACCGCGTGAACAGTTGTTAAGGAAGACCTTTTGTGAAAATATCGGCATATTGAAAATCAGCTGGTACATGTAGAGTTCAAACTGTGCCAATAAAGACTTTTTCTCTTACGAAGTGAATGTCGAGTTCCACGTGTTTTGTACGTTGATGTTGCACAAGATTTTCAGACAAGTAAACAGCCGATATGTTGTCGCAATATACGATCGTTGCCTTGCGATTAGGAATAAATAGTTCTAGTAATAAGTTTCAAAGCCAACTCGTTTCGATGACTGCATTTGCGACCCCATGGTATTCGGCTTCAGCACTTGATCGAGAAATAGTAGGTTGGCGTTTGGATGACCAAGACACCAAATTATCTCCTAAGAAAACACAATAACCCGAAGTCGATCTACGCGAGTCGGGGCATCCCCCCCCCAATCTGCATCGGAATAGGCAGTGAGTTATGTAGATTTGGAGTGTGTGATACGTAACCAAAGTCGATGGTACCTTTACATAGTGAAGTACGCGTTTAAGAAACTATAACTAGGGTTCACGTGGCTAGTGCATGAACAAACAAATTTGTTGAACGGCGTATGTGAGTTCGGGCCTTGTGATCGTTAAATATTGCAATGCTCCTGCTAGTTGATGATACAAAGTGCCATCTGATAAAATGTTGCCGAGAAGAACTTAATTTTGTCGCGGTGTCACAAGGGGTTGAGGCGGGTTTGCAATCGGACATGCTCCCTCGTTCAAGTATGTCCGTGGCGTATGAAGCTTACGAGAGGAATAGTCCGCCATCCTTTTTGGTCACCGAAATTCCAAGAAAATGATGTAATTCACCAAGGTCTGTCATGGCGAATTTGGATGACAATGTTTTTATAACCCTTTTTAGGAGTGTGTCTTCAGACGCCGTAAGGATAATATCGTCCACGTATAGTAATAAGTATGCAATCTTTTGACCTTGGCGGTATACGAAAAGAGAATAACCAGACAATTAATTGAAATAATGAAACGGAAATCAAAACCCAGTCAACTGACGCGCCCAAATTCGTTGACGCCGGAAAATCCGACGATTTCGTCAAACGTCGTCGGTTACCTATGACTTAACGTAAACATTTAACCACAACGTCGGTTATAACTGATGTCCAGTCCGCGACATAAGCTATAACCGCCGGAAAAATTCTAAACGACGAATCAAGTCGGAAAACGGGCTAAATACGTTGATGTTATGCCCTATAAATACCCCTTCTAACCACTGTTAACTTTTTCGCTCACAATCACCCTCTTTCCCGACGTAATTTCACTCGCCGGAGAACTGCTGTAACTCGCCGGAAAACCGAACCCTTCACTTCTGAGCCTTACTAAACCCCCTGAGCTTATACCGAAGTCACCCACATCCTTTTCAAGCTTTCTGAAGACTCTCTGCTGCAAGACACACGTCGCCGGAAGTGTTTGCTGTCACCGGAGTTTCGCCGGAGAAACAGAGGAGTCCAGTTGGTATACCTTACGCTTAAATCTTTCTTTCTTTTTACATATCTCATCTGTTATTAACCTCAAAACACTAAAGAACACGATTAAAACATCGAACCAGTCGGACTTCCGATTCTGGTTAAAATCAACGAAGAAGACGAAGTTTTCTGTAATGTTTAAGTATAATTAAAATCAAGTTATAACTTGGGTTAGACACACAGTCCAGCGGTGGACTGTGTGCACAATAAACACGTAAACGTCTCGAGTTCGAATCTTGTCCCACGCATGCTGCCTTAATAAAAATGTTTTTTTTTTGTTAACCGAACCGGAGTCACGCTGTACATGTTAAGTTTAATAATAACCGGAATAATAACCAAGTTAGACACACAGTCCAGTGGTGGACTGTGTGTATGTTTAAATCACAGGACACGAGTTCGAGTCCGGGCTACCGCACCGGCCCGGATAATTATTAAACTTTTTATTTAAGACAGAAACGGAAATGTTCAGTTTGTATATAAGTATAATAAAAATCGGTTTATATAACAAGTTAAACACACAGTCCAGAGGTGGACTGTGTGTTAACCTAAACCACAGGTCCTGGGTTCGAGACCTGTGGAGAGCACCGGTCCGATTCAGTAAAAGCTTTTTAGAAATAAATTGATTTTCGGATTAATCTAATTAATATATAAATATAATTAAAAACAGAAATATTTCGGGTTAGACACGTAGTTCAGTTGGTAGAGCTGCGTGCACGCGTACGGGAGGTCTCGGGTTCGAGCCTCACTCAGCGCACACATACACGCATACGAACCGGTCAAATAGTCAAGGTCAATGGTCAACGGTCAACGGTCAAAAAAAAGTCAACTTTTTTTTAATTATTTTTATTTATTTATTTTAATTAAAAATCAATTAAAAATACTTAAAAATAACATTTTTAAAGGTTAGAAAATAGCCTTAAACTCACAAAAATACACCCAACAATCCTACTAAAATGGATTAATAAAATCCGTTTACTTACCGAATCATAATGCTATTTATCTAGGTTAATTTCACTCGTGGTTAAAACCACTTCGCGTGCATTCAACATCATCAACCGAACGCACCCACTGTGAGTGAATCTTACAACTCCCCTTTTTAATTACACGTTTTGGGGTGTGTCATGTGTCATAAAATAATTAACTCGTTTAATTAAACTTGTGCCATACCATATCGTGATCTAAACTTAGATTGTTTATATTGTTGTGATTATGTATTTCATTTTGTCAACTTATATGAAATTCATTCATTAAGCCCATCAGTTCCTCGTGGTAGACGAGTAGAGCAACGCGTGTCTCAAAACAAATCCATTATTGTTCATGTGTGTATTATTGAGTTTTTATTGTTTGTAGTTATGTCTTTCACATTATCATGTTTATGCAATTCATTCATTAGGCCCATCAGTTCCTCGTGAGAGACGAGTTGAGCAACGCGTGCCTCTAAACGATCCATTATTGTTCATGTGTGTATTGTTTAATATTAAATTGAGTTATGAATAAGTTTACATCTATTTTTACTCATGTGTGGTTGTGCACTTATTTTATAATCAATTAAATAAACTTGTTCAAATGTTTTCCATAGGATTCACTCTCCAACTTTTTGTTGATCCAAAAACCCTTTTACACATGATACACTGAACAGGATGAAGCAAGGAAAACATAGAAAATGCCTTAGAAGAAAACAAAGAAGCTTAGATTGATGTTTAGGTCATTGATGTAATTATGATTGTAAATTTCCATTAAATTGTATTAATGAATATGAAACGTTAAAATAAATGTCATGAGCTTTGATGATAACCCAATCATGCCCCGATCACCTTTTCCGCTGCGGGTCGGGGTGTGACAGTTTCTCCTTTTTAATTTTTGTTTTATTATTTTAAAGTTTATTTTAATTTACTTATTATTATTATTATTTATTAATTATGATTTTTAATTCTACAATATTTATTAATAAAAAAATAACCGACATTAATAAATACGCTACGAACATTTAAACAAATACTTGAATTATTTTAACGAAGCGGGTTTTGAAACCCGTTTTACAACTAATGTTACAGGATAGGCACCGAGTTATCCTACAAGGGGAAAACATGGGTTGGTAAGCATTCGAACGATAACGGAGGATTTTGGAATTTAAATATACTAAAGTATGTTATACGAAAAAATAATCATTTAGACTTAATACTCGTTTTTGACACTATAAAACCCACTCGGGTTGATGTGTTTTCATGGGTTAGGTTACCCATTAGAATTGTAACGAGAGATTAAGTACGTAGGTGATGTAACCTAGTACCATGATGGACAATCATTTGATTACCATCAAGAGTTCGGTTAGTGAATATATACTTATATTATATAGCATACGAAATAAGTGAATCATAAACATATGGAAGTTCATAGAAGTTATGCATGGAGGTAGGAGGATAACCTTCCTTTTAACCTCTTTCGAATAGTTCACCAATGCACAAGTCGTCACAATGAGGACAAGGATGGTCATGAATAAGTTTAAAAACCATAAAGTAAAAACAAAAAAATAATAAACAAAAACATCAAGTGAGGTGGTGGATCGGAGGTAGGATAGCCAAGCTTCCAAGTGATCACACACTACCAACTCAAGCACAAACTTGGAAGGATACAACACTTGTTGGTTAAAACCCTATTAAAACAAGAAGGTTCTTACACTTGGGACCTTAAATAGGGTGATATTCCTAGTCGGTTTTTCCATGGAAAACCTATGGAAGTATTCCGAAAGGTGTTTCAAGTGTGAAGAAGAAGAAGAAGAAAAGATCAAAGGAGGGAAAAGGGTGAGTTAGAACCCACTTTTGAAACCTTGAATCTTTAGAAGGAGAGAGCTCTTAGAGCTTTAGAGAGAAGAGAAAAAGAATGTTTGAGGTGTGAAATGAGAGTGGGAGGAGGTGGGTATTTATAGATGGGGTTAGGGGGTTGTTAGTTGGTGCATTTAATGCAACAAACACAAAATGGACCAATCCATGGGCAAGAAACCACTTTATCTGGATTATGCCATTTTTAGTCCTTGAAGTTAGTTTATCTTTCATTTCATGGTAAAACTTAATATTTTCGCATGTTTTCAAGTGTATAATGTGTATGTAAGTATATTTTAGGTATCAAGTATGAATGTATGAGTATTTGCACGTATAAAAAGTATCGATTTGTATGTAAACACATATTTAACAATTAAATGCACATAAGACAAGTATGTATGAAGTATGAATTTTATTATGATCAAAGTCTCGGATTATAAGATTGGGAAATGAAATATGAATGCGATACGAATGCAAGTTTCCATAAATAGAAATATGATTACACTTTCTAATTAAGGAAAGTACGAAAAAGTGAGGCGTTACATTTTATCCCTATACATAAACGTTTACATTTAGATTTCAAACCCATGCTTACTTCACATACATCCTTGGGTAAGGTATTGCAAAACTCAACACATTTTTCATTTACGCACTCAATTTATGATCATTATAAAGGGTCTGAAGTCAAATCACAGAATTCCTAGTTAAGGCATTTCATCAAACACTTGGTGCGCATACCATTAACAAAGCATTATGTACAAGTATCCAAGGCATGTTTCTATTAATTCATATCATAGATCATCATAATCAATCTGTTTCACCAAATCCTCATTCCTCAACAATTTATCTAGTAAATCTCTACTATATACAAGTTTATATTTTAACATTACATCTATGGTTACACTTACATAATTATCATATTATCTTTGCAAGTGGGTTTTCAATATAAATCATCAAGGTGAGTAATTTCAAGTATAATTCTTGTTCTATAGTGTGATTCTAACTTATATTCATGCTAACTTCATATGAACTCATGGATTGAATTCAACCCACTTTCTAAAAAAATACCCAAATCATGAAATTCAACTTACCTTATATTAAGAACTCTTAGATGATGATAAATTGGTGTTCATGCGTCAATTTGATCTTCAATTCCCCTTTCAATTTGTTGATTTTGTGATAATAAGAAGGTTTCCCCCATATTTTCTTATCTCCAGGCGACACACACACTTCCAATGTGTGTGTGTTTTAGATTTCTTTTTATATTTTCATCTTTCAATTTATCTCGTATTGGCCCCTCTAGTTTGGTGTTTATATTATTATTGCCAAACCTACCACTTTAAGTTAAAACTTTACTTATACCTTAACTAGGGTTATAATTCTTGTCACCATTTAAACAATATTTATATTTACATATATAAAGATTTTGAGGTGTTACAGGTAAATCGTTAAAGTTACTATCCCAACTGCCATAAATATTCTCAATTGCTAGTCTCCTATGTAACAACCGTGAAATTTCAAGTTGTTAATCGTCAGTCATTTTTGTATCTAGCGACTCAACTCATTAACACGTGCATATTTATTATTTAACGTGCTAACAAGATGATTATGCAAGTACTTCTAATTATCACTTAGCGTTAAATCACTGAAACAAGAGTTGGAGACGAACCGATTAAATTTAAAAAGTCCAAATTGGTCAACATGATCGGTTAGCATCAAATAATATATCATAAGTGAAAATAATATTAAACATATAAAAAAACCAAAGTTAGAGGTTTTTGTCTTACGTCATTCGGAAACTTCACGTGTCTTAAACTTTTATAAATCTTAAGACTTGATACGTTGTCTAGCATCTCATATAAATATTATTTGCTAAATTTTATAATAATTAGTGGGTAATGTTATTTCTTTAGTAAACAAATTTAAAAACTCACAAAGTCACACCAAACTTTTATAAAATATAACGAGATTTATATAAAAAGAATGAGATTTTATAAAAAAAGGGATGAATCTCCATGCCCACCTTTTTATTTTACCTCTTGTTTATAGACATGGTTTATAAAAACCACCCAACACTTGTCTACCATGCATTTCAATCTTACACTTCGCTTGCACATGTTGACACCTACACCTCTTTGCTCCCTTATAAATACCAACCTTCCCTTCACCATTTTTCACACAAAAACTCACTAAGAACTCTCAAAAATCCCTGCACTTTTTCTTCCCCATTGCCTTCTTGGATTGAAGAATTTTTGCTTCCAAGTAAGTTCATCAAAAACCGATCTTTGTTTATATTTCGGTCTTCATACAAATATTCACTGTTCTTGCACTATTATCCTTTGCTTTGCACTTTATTCCAACATACATTAATCTATATATTATATCATTTATGATCTAAGAACATGTCATTATACGTCAAAGTCAACTTAGTTTTTGTAATGCCCATATTCCATAAAAAGTCACAACGCCAAAAGATTTAAAAACATAATCTTCGTAACATGAATTTTGACCAAAATACCCTCATAACAAGATCTAGCAATCGTCACGTCAAAGCCTTTTTAATACCATTTAAACAAACTACTAAACCATAAGTATCAACTTAATATACTTACAAAAGACACGAGTATGAAATTCATATTTTACAACTTAAAAGAAGTTTTTTGACCCGTTTAACATTTAGAACATAACCGGAAGCGCAATAAGGGCTTTAAGATGTGTTCGTCCCAAGCTCGCCAATTAGACCTGCAATTTTCCTATCATTAACATTATGGAAAATATAATTAGTAAATATGTATCAATAATCACTTAAACTACATTCATTAGTATCTTGGATTGTTTGACCTGTTTGTATCAAGTCAACATAATGACTATTTCATTCAAATGTAATTCATTCGCCTTAGCTCATTTGACAATGAATTATATTATTTCCAAGAACAATATTCAATTATCCCTAACCATTCTTACCCGTTAGTAATGGATCTAAACATATCTCTTACTTTCTTATTTCTAATGAGTGCTTCAATTTCAATTTATCAATTTGCTATATCTATACTATCATTTTCAAGTAGAATCAAAATAATAAAATTATTACCATACTCATATTAGAAGTAGATGAAGTTCATATGAACTTACCTCGATCTTGTGTTTCAAGTGCCTTCGATTGGCTCATATCCCCTTCTTTCTTCACTCCTATAAGGTGCAACATCACATGTTTAGCTTCTACAATAATCATTACATACTCATACTTCGACTTTCGATTATGACGTTAATTAATCGCATATAATCCCTTTTCCATACTAATTCATCAATGTAACAAGTTTTAGCGTCAAAATTCAACTGATTAATTCAAGGCATTCACCAAACATGTGGTATGCATACTATGGATTAAGCATGTTATACAAGTAATTTAAGCACATTCTTCCTAGTTCATTCATGGATCTCTATAACTATTCCATCCTCATAAATCACAATTATAACCATATAACTTATGTTTTATATCAAGTTATCTATCAAAATACCTTCCACAACACTATCCCAACATCAACATTACACTAATTTTAAATATGAATTTCCTCTAACCTTCATCAATCTACCATCATAAATGGGTTTCATCCCAAATCATCAACATAATCAAAATTGAGCACACTATAACTCCAACACATTGATAATAACCAATATTCATGTTCAATTCCATGCTACATTCACGATTTATACATAACCCACTTCATCATTCATCACTAAAACTCAAAAAATTAACTTACTTGGTGTTAAGAACACTTAGATGGTTATGAATCTTAGGTCATGCATAAATTTTAACCTTGATCTTCCTTTCAATTTTGTAGATTTGTGATGTTTAGGTTTTTCTCCTTCTTATCCTGCTTATGGTCGACACGCACACACACACCACTGATGTGTGTGTGTTTTTTTTATTTAAGTTAATATTAATTCAACTTTCATTCTATTCACCATTAGTCCCTCAAGTTTGGTGTTTATTTTAAAAATGGTTAGGACTTTATTTTCATACTTATTTATCTCTAATTTTATTAATTAGTATATGAAATTCATGGTGTTACAAATCCACCCTCCTTAGAGAAGGTTTCGTCCCCGAAACCTGAATACGTACCGAATAAAGTTGGGTAATATTTTCGCATCTCTTCCTCTGGTTCCCAAGTGAGATCCGATCCCTTTCTATGTTGTCATTGAACTATACTTACTTAATCTCCTTGTGACGAAGGGTCTTTACCTTGGAATCTTTTATGGCTACCGGCCTTTCGATATAATTCATTCTTTCATCCACTACAAGGTCTTCAAGTGGTATGTGAGCCGTTTCATCAGTAAGGCACTTTCGTAATTGTGACACATGAAAGGTGTTGTGAATGTCATCTAGAACTGAGGGCAATTCTAATCGATACGCTACCTTCTAACATGAGTTAAAATTTTATATGGTCCAATATAGTGAGGACCCAACTTCCCTCGTTTACGAAATCGAATCACACCTTTCCACGGGGAGACCTTCACCAACACTCGGTCCCCCACTTGGAATTCAATAGGGCGCCTTCTTTTGTCCGCATAGGACTTTTGTCGGTCTTGTGCTGCCTTTAACCGAGCTCGTACAAGATCAATCTTTTCATTAGTTCTTGCTACTATATCCTTGGGAGCGAGCTCTCTTTGTCCTACTTCTCCCCAACATATAGGGGTCCTACATTTTCTTCCATACAACATTTCGTACGACGCCATTTTAATACTGCTTTGGTAGCTATTGTTGTATGAAAATTCTACTAGTGGCAAGTGATCATCCCAATTCCCCCCAAAATCTAAGATTCATGCTTTTAACATATCAACCAATGTTTGTATGGTTCTTTCTGATTGACCATCCGTTTGAGGATGGTAAGCGGTACTCAAATGCAGTTTGGTGCCCATATCTTCATGAAATCTCCTCCAATAACGAGAAGTAAATCTGGCATCTCGATCTGAGACTATAGATACTGGTACCCCGTGACGAGGAGACTATTTCATTCACAAATATTACTGCCATTCTTTCTAAAGAGTAAGTCTCTCGTATCGGTAAGAAATGAGCACTCTTTGTGAGACGATCGAGAACAACCCAAATAGCATCGTGGCCCCTTTTTGTTTTGGGAAGTTTAGTTATCAAATCCATGGTTACGTTTTCCCAATTCCATACTGGAATTTCCAACGGTTGCATTTTCCTATACGACTTTTGATGTTCCACCTTCACTTGTAAACATGTTAAACATTTGGATACATACTTGACAACATCATGTTTCATCCCCGGCCACCAATAATTTATTTTCAAATCCTGGTACATTTTGATAGCTCCTGGATGAACCGAGTAGCCGACTTATGTGCTTCTTCTAGTAACAGAGTCTTCATATCACAGAAACGTGGTATCCAAATCCGGTCGTACCTTGTCTTAATCCCATTTGCGTTTGTTTCAAGTTTATTAACAAACCCTTTCGTCCTTTCATTCTTTGGATTATTTGCATTCAATGATTTAATTTGGGCTTCCCGTATTGCTTCAAGAAGGTTAGGGGTGACTATCATTCTCATTGATTTTACTCGGATGGGTAGCGGATATTCTTTTCGGCTTAAAGCATCTGCTACGACATTGGCTTTACCCGGATGATAAAGGATGTCGCAATCGTAATCTTTGATTAATTCTAGCCACCTTCGTTGTCTCATGTTAAGGTCTTTTTGCTCAAAGAAATATTTGAGACTCTTGTGATCTGAGTAAATGTACATTTCGTTCTGTACAAGTAGTGTCTCCAAATCTTCAAGGCAAAAACTACAGCCGCTAGTTCTAAATCATGAGTCGGGTAATTGTCTTCGTGCTGTTTAAGTTGCCTTGAGGCGTAGGCAATGACTTTGCCTCGTTGCATCAAGACACATTCCAACCCTTGATGCGAAGCATCCGTGTATACCACTAAATCTTCTGTTCCTTCTGGTAAGGTCAAGATTTGAGAACTTGATAGTTTTTCCTTTAGCATTTGAAAGGCTTTCTCTTGTTCAATGCCCCACACAAATTTTTCTTCCTTCTTAGTCAATCTGGTTATAGGCAGGGCTATTTTAGAGATATCTTGAATAAATCTCCTGTAATAACCAGCTAAGCCTAGGAAACTTCTTACTTCATTAACATTCTTTGGAGGCAACCAATTAACTACTGCTTCTACTTTGGACGTATCTACTAAAATCCCTTTCTCATTAATCACATGGCCCAAAAATTGCAGCTCTCTGAGCCAAAACGCACATTTAGAAAACTTGGCGTATAATCTTTCCTTACGAAGTGTCTCTAGCACTACACGTAAGTGATGAGCATGTTCGGGTTCGCTTCGAGAGTATACTAGAATATCATCTATAAATACTATGACAAATTTGTCTAGCATAAATCGGCACACTCTATTCATTAAATCCATAAACGCAGCCGGAGCGTTAGTTAAACCGAAGGACATTACTGAAAACTCGTAATGTCCGTAACGAGTTCTAAACGCTGTCTTATCTACATCCTCATCCCGTACTCGTAACTGGTGATATCCCGAACGCAAGTCGATTTTTGAAAACCAACTCGTCCCTTGTAATTGATCGAAAATATAATTTATTCTCGGTAAGGGATATCGGTTTTTCACCGTGAGTTTATTGAGCTCACGATAGTCGATGCACATGCACATCAAACCATCCTTCTTCTTTAGAAACAGGACAGGTGCTCCCAAGGGGATACACTGGGACGTATAAAACCCTTGTCAAGGAGCTCTTGTATTTGAACCATTAATTCTCGTACTTCAGCTGGTGCTAACCGATAAGGAGCTTTGGCTACCGGTTTAGCATTTGGTTCCAATTTGATTCGAAATTTACTTCTCATTCAGGTGGTAATCTTGGTAATTCATCCGGAAACACATCAGGATATTCATTCACAATTTTTGTACCATCTATTCTTGGGGAATCTTGTTTAGTATCGACCACATAGGCTAAGAAGGCCTTACTTCCGTTTCTTACATGTTTAACTGCTTCAACAATGGTACATAATTTATTTTCTACCACTCGCTCCCCATATATACTTACTTGCTTCCCTTTAGGAGATATAACACGAATAACTTTACTTTCACATAGAATCTCTGCGTGGTGTCGGGATAGCCAATCCATGCCCACTACTACTTTGAATTCTCCCAAAACCATGGGAATAAGATCAATATCAAATTCTTCGTCTTCTATGGTGAGTTTACAATTCCTACATATCTCGTGTAATAAATAACTCTTGCAATCGGCTATTTCTACTTCTAAAGGTATGGGCATTCTTTCTATCAAAACGAAGGGGAATGAATAATTTCGTTTGAAACAAATGACCTACTAGCTCCAGTGTCAAACAATACATATGTTGGTATAGAGTTCAGCACAAATATACCTGATACAACATTCGGTTGAGCTCTTGCTTCCTCTGACGAGATTTGAAACATTCTTCCTCTGGCCCTTGGGATTTCTTCCTTCTTTCCCTCCTTCCTTGTTCCTTGCTTGAGTTTTGGACATTCAGCTTTCACATGACCTGACCCGTTACAATTGTAGCATACCCTTTTTGGATTGGGACAGTTGTAGTATGGATGTCCCTCTTGACCACAGTTGTAGCACCCCTTCCTTCCCATTAAACATTCTCCCGTGTGAAGTTTCCCACATGTCTTGCATCGCAAAAATCCTCCCTTAGAAGTCTCTTTCTTACTACGATCATAGTGCTTAGGCTTCTTGGGAGTACCTTGAGTTGTTCCCTTTCAACTTGCCTCTTCTCCCCTCGCTCTTCTTGCCTTTTCAATTCGATCTCTCTATCTCTTTCCAATTAATGAGCTCGTTCAAAGTTTCGCATTTAGAAGGAGTAATGAACTCTCTATATTCGGCCTTTAGCATATCATAATAGCGGTTAATCTTCATCCTCTCCGTCCTTGTGAACTCCTTACAAAACTTCATCTTGTCAAGGAAAATGTTCGTGATTTCATCGATTGTTTCATTCTTTTGTCGAAGACGGAGGAAGTCTTCTTGAATATTATCCACGGCCGATTATGGACAATGATACTTCATGAAGGGCTCCTTGAATTCTTGCCATGTAAGAGTTTGTAGTTTATCCTTACCTATCTCCTTAGTATACACATCCCACCAATCCTTCGCTTGTCGTTGGAGTTGTCCTGTGGTGAACATCACTTGATCTTACTTCTCACAATGGATTCGAATGAACACCCCTTCTATGTTGGAGATCCATCTTTGACATTCTATGGGGTCTATTTCCCCATTATAAGATGCAGGTTTACACGCCATGAATTCCTTATACGTGCACCGACGTGCTTCTTTCTTGCCTAGTATTCCGCTTATCATTTCTTTCAGTTCGTCTATCTTGCTGGTCATCATAGTTTCCACTATGTTTAACACTTTACTTTCTGCTTCTTATGCTATACGAGAGACGTTTGCATCAAGTGTCTTTACTACTTCATCCGCAATCAGCTTATTTAATTCATCCTGACTTATTTGTTCTGTAGCGTTTGAACCTCCTTCATCTGTCATCTACAATCACATACTTATGTTAGATATCATAATATTCATTCATATGTAGGTATAAATCGATATATACATATATCATTCCATATATTGCATAATCTCAAAACCCCATTCTTGTAGGTTACGGGTTCATATAATTCTTATCACAACATTCTTGATGTGCCATTTGAAACATACTTCCGTCTGTGCACACAACTTTCTTATTCATTCATACATTCGTCATTGGTGTGGTGTGT
Source organism: Scalesia atractyloides (assembly GCA_947069175.1). Classification (NCBI taxonomy): domain Eukaryota; kingdom Viridiplantae; phylum Streptophyta; class Magnoliopsida; order Asterales; family Asteraceae; genus Scalesia; species Scalesia atractyloides. Next base: position 76,227,056 of record CAMTDV010000023.1, read on the forward strand.
GTGTGTGTGTGTGTGTGTGTGTGTGTGTGTGTGTGTTGTGTGGTGTTTGTATATAGGTTAACTAGCTTACCATCATAGTTTCATTTACATTCTGGTGCCTTTCTAGAGTTTAATAAATGTTTAAGACGGGGTTTGGAAGTCTTGTCACAATAAAATAATAAATATCAAATTTTTATTTGGAGAGTGGCGTCGGTGACGGCCCTGAGCTGCGTCGCCGACGGGTCTTAAATTTGTGCGTCGCTGAAGTTGTTGCGTAGACAGTAGGTTTACGCGTCGGGAATCAGAGGTAGCATCGCCGACGCCACAATGGACCGTCGTCGACGCCCTATCTGATCTGTAGACGCTGCACAGCTCTAACAGCTTGAAAATTCCACTTTCGAACCCCATTTTGACCCCTTTTGTAGTCTCGTATCACTCATAACATTTTGTAATAGTTCTATTCAAGTTATCCTAACGAGACTTTCACAATTCCTTTCCGTTTCCAAATTCTAAAAGTATAAGCGTTAAGATTCTTAAAGGCTCTTACCTATTTGCGCTTTGGAACAAACACAAACTTGCATGAGCTTTTGGTTTGAGTTCAAGTACACTAACTCGAATACTCGAATCTTTCAAACCTTGGCTCTGATACCAACTTGTAATGCCCATATTCCATAAAAAGTCCCCAACGCCAAAAGATTTAAAAACATTATCTTCGTAACATGAATTTTTACCAAAATACCCTCATAACAAGATCTAGCAATTGTCATCGTCAAAGCCTTTTTAATACCATTTAAACAAACTACTAAATCATAAGTATCAACCTAATATACTTACAAAATACACGAGTATGAAATTCATATTTTACAACCCAAAAGAAGTTTTTTGACCCGTTTGACATTTAGGACATAACCGGAAGCGTAATAAGGGCATTAAGATGTGTTCGTCCCAAGCTCGCCAATTAGACCTGTGATTTTCCTATCATTCACATTATGGAAAACCTAATTAGTAAATATGTATCAATAATCACTTAAACTACATTCATTAGTATCTTGGATTTTTTGACCCGTTGGTGTCAAGTCAACATAATGACTATTTCATTCGAATGTACTTCATTCGCCTTAGCTCATTTGACAATGAATTATATTATTTCCAAGAACAATATTCAATTATCCCTAACCATTCTTACCCGTTAGTAACGGATCTAAACATATCTCTTACTTTCTTATTTCTAATGAGTGCTTCAATTTCAATTCATCAATTTGCTATATCTATACTATCATTTTCAAGTAGAATCAATATAATAAAAATTATTACCATACTCATATTAAAAGTAGATGAAGTTCATATGAACTTACCTCGATCTTGTGTTTCAAGTGCCTTCGATTGGCTCGTATCCCCTTCTTTCTTCACTCCTATAAGGTGCAACATCACATGTTTAGCTTCTACAATAATCATTACATACTCATACTTCGACTTTCGATTATGACGTTAATTAATCGCATATAATCCCTTTTCCATACTAATTCATCAATTTAACAAGTTTTAGCGTCAAAATTCAACTGATTAAATTCAAGGCATTTCACCAAACTTTGTGGTATGCGTACTATGGATTAAGCATGTTATACAAGTAATTTAAGCACATTCTTCCTAGTTCATTCATGGATCTCTATAACTATTCAATCCTCATAAATCACAATCATAACCACATAACTTATGTTTTATATCAAGTTATCTATCAAAATACCTTCCACAACACTATCCCAACATCAACATTACACTAATTTTAAACATGAATTCCTCTAACCTTCATCAATCTACCATCATAAATGGGTTTCATCCCAAATCATCAACAACCAAAATTGAGCACACTATAACTCCAACACATTGATAATAACCAACATTCATGTTCAATTTCATACTACATTCACAATTTATGCATAACCCACTTCATCATTCATCACTAAAACTCAAAAATTTAACTTACTTGGCGTTAAGAACACTTAGATGGTAATGAATATTAGGTCATGCATAAATTTTAACCTCAATCTTCCTTTCAATTTTGTAGATTTGTGATGTTTAGGTTTTTCTCCTTCTTCTCCTGCTTATGGTCGACACACACACACCACTGATGTGTGTGTGTATTTTTTTATTGAAGTTAATATTAATTCAACTTTCATTCCATTCCCCATTAGTCCCTCAAGTTTGGTGTTTATTTTAAAAATGGTTAGGACTTTATTTTCATACTTATTTATCTCTAATTTTATTAATTAGTATATGAAATTCGAGGTGTTACAGTTTTAGAGAATGGTACCTCTCGGTACATGCGATAAGGTGTCATCATACGTCAACTGCAGCGCCCATCTAAAATATTAATAACATATCATATCAATAATTAATAAATTTCATTTACAATTAACTAGACCTTTGATTTCCAATGCGTACCTAGCACCAATAGGTTTATTAAAATCATATTGTGGATTTTTATTCTGGGTGCCAAACTTGTAAACCTCTCCCAAGCCCACAAATGTGACATATAGGTGATTTAGAAAATGTAATGGTACCTTTGACTATCCGGAAAAAGGGTACCACCAAATAACATTAACATAATCAATCATGCATATTGTGTGCATCCCAAATCATTAGCATTTTTCGCCAACTGTTTATTTACAAATTCAACAAAAAGACAAGAAAATTTTATTTGTGAACCTGAAGTCACTACTTCTAGAGGTAAAACCCAACAACTGTTGGTACCTTCTAAGATTTTGGTTTGTGTTAGAAGAATGGTCAGTGCCGGTTTTTGGTTCACCCTCAATCGACAAACCCCATATAATGTTGACATCCCGTTGTGTTATTGTTGCCTCACCAACGATTAGATGAAAGTATGGGTTCCAGGACGCCATCTTTCAACCAATGCATGATCAATTGTCCGGTACCCACAGTCAATTAGACCACCAAAACCGCATAGTCTAAAATATTTATAACCCTAGGATAAATCCCACGATCCTTGATACACTACCAAAATGTTTGGTCACCGTGTTGAACGTACAATGGAGTTTATCGACCAATCCGTATTTGAAAACATTAAAGGCCCGGTGTTCGTTGCTAAGAAATAATACATCATGGGTAAGTGGGCCGGGATTTAGATGTAGAATCATTTAAAAAAATTGGAATAACAAATTTTTAGAATGGAAATTTGGTAAGGTAAAAAAAGTAATCAACTCTTCTGAAAAGATGGAGCACTTTAAATACGAAATCTGTAATGGGAAGTAAAAATTTGCAATGGGAGATAATCAGGGGAAACAAAGTGCAAATGTGGTGGTCCTTAAAATAACAAGAATTGAAAAGTTTTCTTCGACTAGGGTAATATGAATGCTAATAAGGAGAAATATATAAGTGAAAATGACTTTAAAATTATTGGAGACAATTCATTTTTTTGTCATCTCATGAAAAAAAGTAACACTATACCGTGCAGAGACCATATACAAAGATGTCTTGATTCCATGTGCAAGACTACAATATCTTTCAAAAAAAACACAAGCTAAGATTTAATTTTGGACAGAAAAAGGAATGGTTCTCAATTCATATAGGTTATGCTTAATTGACAAGCATATTGTAAAAAAAAAAAAAAACTAAAAAAAAAATTGAGAAACCTCCAAATATTATACATCACATGCACAAAAAAATAAAAAATATTCTGATACAATGCTTTTAATAACTCAACCTTTGCAAGAAACTAGAAGACACTGAACCTTGTGAAATGGAGTCACTTTTCGTACAAGCGCGTTGTCAGAATCACCTTCAACCCGCTTGTTCAACAAGCGTAACCCACATACATCAACTCTCCGGCGACTCCATATCTCTTCGGTCACTGTATATCTTCTCCGGCGATGGTGCGATGAGTTCTATGTCTCCGACGACTATCTTAATGTTTTCTCCAGTGAATATATCTTACGCCGGCTAGATTAATTTTTATTTAATTGGGATGCGGTTGTAGTACAAACGCATTAGGCAACAAGTCTGACATTACGCTCATGTACAAACATAATACCTATTTTCCAAAATCTTTTCATTCCTACACCAATATCCAAATTCTAGATCGTTTAAAGTTTAAACTAACTTTAAAACCAACTGAATTTCAATTTACAGTAGCAAAACAAAACAATCCTTATTTGATTGATACTTGCAGACACCTTCATCTTCCCCACAAATACTCTTTTAACATTCTACCACGTCACTTCAATGTCCACCATTTCCAACAACCAACCACCACCACCCCCTAACAAAAACCCTTCAACAAAACCCCCAAATTTCTCCCAAATCTCATCCAAAGTGTCACTAAAACCCACCACATCTTCTCCACCAAAACCCCCTCTACTTCACCAAGGCCATATAGAAAACATCCACTTAATTTCTTTATCCAAACAAGGCAAAACCCAACAAGCATGGGACTTCATTACACAAATGCACGAATCCCATGTTTCTGTACACCTTCAATCATACGATTTCTTGCTCAAAACGTGTGCCGACTTCGGCCATCTATCAACTGGGATGCTGGTTCATGATCATATGAAAAGGTTTTATAAATCCCCACCTGTTTATATCCAGAATCGTGTGCTTGAATTGTGATGCCAATGTGGGAGTTTAGTGGATGCATGCCAGGTGTTCGATGAAATGTCTGAGAAGAATTTGGCTTCCTGGGGTATGATTATATCCGCGTATGCCAAGGCGGGGCGTGTAAAGGAAGCTGTGAAGTTGGTTTCATCGATGGAGAGTGTTAAACCGGATGTTTGGATTTTTGTAAACGTTTTGCAGGGTTGGTTGAGTCTCGGGTATACGGCTTGGTAAGCAGATACATTCTGTTGTGATCAAGCATGGGTTTATTGGTGATGTGAAAATGGGTACTGCGGTGTTGAATATGTACGCCAAGTGTGGGTGGTTAGAGGGTGCAAACTAGTTTTTAATCAGATGAACGAGAAAAATGTTGTAGCGTGGACCTCGTTGATGGTTGGGTACATGAAAGTCGAGATGAGTGTAGACGTTGTAGACTTGTTTTTTGCAATGGTCAACGAAGGCATTGAGTTGGATGAATATGTGTTCTCGATACCCTAAAGGCTTGTGCTGCCTTGAAGAACAAGGAAATCGGGCGACAAATTCATGCATACGTGTTGAAGCTCGGGATGGCACAAGAAGTGTCGGTTGGAACGCCGCTTGTGGACTTGTATGTGAAATGTGCAAGTATAGAATCCGCTTCTCGAGCATTCGATTACATATTGGAACCAAACACGTTCTCTTGGAGTGCGTTAATCACAGGGTATTCACAGGCTGCTGAGTTTGACGAATGCTTAAAAATATTCAAGAATTTGAAAAGTATGGATGTCGAGTTGAATTCGTTCATTTACACTAGCATCTTTCAAGCATGTTCAGCCGTTACAGATGTTAGTCTCGGGTCCCAAGCTCATGGGGATGCTGTAAAACGAGGTCTCGTTTCTTATCTATACGGGGAGAGTGCCATGATTACCGTGTATGCGAAATGTGGTAGGTTAGACGACGCCCGCCAAGTATTTGAATCCGTTCAAAAACCAACCGATAACGTTATTTGGACTGCTATAATTGCGGGTTATGCTTACCATGGTAACGCCCCGAGGCCCTACAACTTTTTAATCGTATGCTTTCTTGTAACGTGAGGCCAAACGCGATAACGTTTGTAGCTGTTTTAACCGCATATAACTATTGCGGTTTGATTGAAGAAGCCAGACAGTGTCTTGATTCCATGAGTAGTAAGTATGGTGTGGAACCAAGTATTCATCACTATAATTGTATGATTGATATATACGCGCGTGGTGGGCTATTAGACGAATCATTCACGATGATAAAAAACATGCCGTTTGAGCCCGATGTCATGAGCTGGAAATGCTTATTAGGGGGCTGTGCGGTTCACAAAAACTTCAAAATGGGGAAATTAGCAGCTGAAAACGTTATGCTACTTGATCCTAATGATACGTCGGCTTATGTTCTCATGTTTAACTTGCATGCCTCTTCTGGACAGTGGGAAGAAGCGGGTCAGGTTAGAAAGGTAATGTCTCAAAAAAACTTGAGAAAAGAGGTGAGTTGCAGCTGGATGTATGTTAACGGTAAAGTGCATAGTTTTGTTGTGGGAGATAGACATCATCCACAAGCGAATGAAATTTACACAAAGTTAAAGGAGTTTGATCACTTGAAAAACGCTAAACGGGAAGTGTTGTTGAGCGCGGAAGAAGTTGGAGGTGATGGTGTTTTGTCAGAACGTAAGGGACAACTTCTTGACCATAGCGAGCGACTTGCGATTGCTTATGGTCTTATTTCAACGGGTAAGGGATCGCGTATAACGATCTTTAAGAATCTGCGCGCTTGCAAAGATTGCCATGAGTTTGCAAAGCATGTATCGCTGGTTACCGGACATGAAATTGTTGTTAGGGATGCTAATAGGTTCCATTATTTTAAATCAGGGGTATGTTCTTGTGGCGATTATTGGTAATATATTGTTTAGTGTCATATCTTTTTTTTTCGGGTTTTACACAACGAGTTCACAAACAGTAAGTTTTATGGTGTACATCCATTCTTGATTTCTAACACTCATTGTAAAGTAATACAAGTGTATTTGTTTCACTTAATTTTTTGTATCTTTTAAGTCGCTTGAATCATTATAAGTCTAACTTAGTAAAGAATACATGTCGCAAGTAAGCTTACGAATACATGTGACGCTAGGGATCATCGATGGGTATCGTTAGCCCCCATTTGTAATGCACACAAGTCTATGTGTTGTGGGCGGTTTGGCCCCAACCATGCCTACCTTTAGGGCGCTAACACCAGTATGAGTGGGCTCAGAAGGGGCATCGTTGGGCGCTTGGGACTGAGGGCGTTGGGCATCTTTTGTATTATTCTATATACAACCAATCATATTTAGCAACGTGTCCTCACCTAATACCACATTTCTTATAAAGCTCAACTACACATCCTTTGTGCCCTTTCTATCAGGCCCATGTGGTGCCATGTGACTTATCATTTTCTTTTTTACTTTATCTTGAAACTCCGTTCTTCTATAGCCATAACACATACTCTAAGAGAAGACAAGTCATTATACTCTCTTCATCATTTTTTATTTTATTTTATTTTTACATGTTGGCAGTTGTTATCAAATGTGGTTTTTCTTTTGGCACAGGCATTACCCTAATCTTATGTGATTTTGAATGCAATTCATAAAAGACCCCACGAAAAGATTTAAAATTAATGGTGTTTATATGCCCAAACAACTCTTAATTAAAATATGGTTTCAAGCTTCAGCTCGTTGGCCGCATAATGGATTTATCGGTTGTTGAGTACACCCAAATGCAAAATTTCTAGTTGAGGAGGAAATTCAAAATGCATTTGATTTGAATTCATGGGCAAAATGTATATTTATATGATGATACGCCATGAAAATGCTATATGCGATACTAGATTTGTGTATGATGGCCATATTAGATTATTTTTTTTAATTTCATACACGATGTAAAATGGATATGATACATGGAGTCACGTAACACACAATTTTTCAGTAACATGCCTATAAGGGTATATTATAACTAGTAAGATACTAGTTACTTGATTTTCTTTCTAATTTTTGTTTAGGGAGCGGTTAATTTCTTTATTATATATATTTTACAAATTAATAAAGTAATTAAAAGTCTGATTAACGTAGGTTGTAAATAAACATCCACCTACAAGACCTCGTGTGAAGGTAGTTTCTAATAAATAACATTTCATGTAACCCTAGAATAAAGAAAAAAACAAAATCTTAACTTTAACTAAACAACAATAAATTTACATTATAATATAATACCAAAGTAGCATAAAAAGAAAAAAGAAAATTCTTATGTAGAGAATAAACAAAAACAATACCCCTGTGGCCTATTAAAGAATCAATAAAACAACTCTTGGAATATAAAAATAACAAAACATGGCCTGTTCTCTAGAAATATTCTACTATTTCTCATCGTTCATTCTATACAGGACAATAAGACATTTATTTACCAATTAACTTATTTTTATAGTTGATCTTGATACTGAGATCCCACGGAAAGGTCACAATTTAAAAATACATGTGGCTTTCTTTTGTTCGTTTGAGCTATCCCATGGTATGAATTAAGGGTGTTTATGGAATCAAATATCGAATTTTTGAATCGAATCGAATTATTCAAATAATTTTTATTTCCCCTTGAATTCGTTTTGATTTGAATTCGGTTAAAACCTACCGAATTCGATTCGAATTCGTATTTGAATAAAAAACCCAATTCGTATTTGATTAAAAATTCGAATTCGAATCGAATAATTCGATTTCATTTAGATTCTTTAAAACATATAAAAAACTAACAAAATGATACGTAAATTTTAAAGCAGTCATAAATCACGATATCATATTAAAAAAGTTCCAAATAAAGTATCATAAATCTAAAATTCAAAACGAGAAGTCGGAAATAACCACTCAGCATTACAAGTTAATATTTTTGGGGTTAAAAATCTATTGATAGATTTGTTACTTAGCTTTTAGTTATGAAACCATGTAGTGGTTTTGATTATGGGTACTTTAAATACTTACGAATAAAGTTTGAAAATAATTTTTAGTGTAGCTTAATAAAAGTTATATATGTATTATATATAAAAATAATAAATAAAAATGTATAAGTTTTATTCGAATTTCAAATTGAATCGGATCGAATTTGAAATTATAAATTCATATTCGATTTACTTGACTCGAAATGAATTGAATTTGAATTCGAATTCTTATAATCGAAATGAATTCTTGATAATCAAATCCAATTATTCGAAACGAATTCTAAACACCCTATAATGAATGATATCTACTATAAAATTGATGTGTTTAGATATCACCGACGGATTCAACAAAATCCAAAAAGAAAACTTTTAAAAAATTTAGATGAGTGAGGAATTACTGATAGATCATCCACGGATCAAATAAAACCAAAAAATAAATAATAGAAAAATCTTTAAATACCCGCCATTGATCTTTTGAGATCACGAGCTGAATATGGGTAGATTCTATACCTAGAAGGACCCCGAAATACGTATATGATACAAACAAACTTGTAAATGCTATATGCGAAAGTAGGTTCACGTGTGATAGGATTTAAGTAGACGTTTCATTTATGATGTAAAGGGGATATGTAACATATTAGTCGTGTAACTTATTTTTTTTTTTTTTTGACAAGATGTAAACTTAGTAAAACTAATGACATGATACGTTTAACACAATCCGTTAAATATGGTTAAAGAAATAATTAGACATAATAAAATAAAAGGTAAAACATTTGTTTATTGATCCCAGATAACAATATTTTAATTAAACTTGACAAGTGATTTCAAAAATATGAAAATAATGTGCGTAACTAGAAATCAAACTTTCAAGAAACAGAAATACAAATTTTTAAGTTTATATTACTTTGAAAAGCTTACAAGGTGATTCTGAGGTTGTTGACTATTACAAACAAATACTTAAAGAATTATGTGATGAAGGGCAGTCGAGTTTTGTAGCATGTGATAAATGCTAAGCTTGACTCATTTTTCCTTCGGAGTAATATTTTCTATTTATAGAGAACTTGTGGTATGAATAAACATTTGTTTATTCATACATTTGGCTATGAAAGTAGCTTTTTGACATATCCATTGAATCCATTCAAGTCCATTTGCTACTTAGAAGTTCGTGTAGAACCTTATCTTTTTGACAAGTTGTCATCGAATTGATGAACTCCATGAAATTGATGTTTCTTGATCATTAGATTTTAGATGATCAGAATTTACCATCTGATGATAAATATGAGTCCAGGATTCGACGGTTCTAGACAGAAGTTTGGGTAGAAATAGAACTAATTCGGTAGAATGTTATTAAGAAAGGAGTAGAAGTAGCGGAAGTCTAATGTTTCATTCATACCGAAAGAGTATACATCTTTACAAGCTTGCGAAATCCTGGAGAAATTTCGCCAACGTTTCCCCTCTAGGAATACTCCAAAAAGAACACACAACACTTATATATAGACCTGACTCACTTCGTGCTAAGTGAGCTTTTGACTTCGTACGTAGTGAATTCACTTTGTACGAAGTGAGTTACCTTCGTACGAAGTGACACATATGCTCCTCTTACGTCCGCACTTTAGTCGTGTGTTCGTATCTAGTCTATACAATATTCAACACACATTCTACCTAGCCTATTCGTACAGTGACAGACATAAAATGTAGCAACAATTTCCCCCTTGGACGTCATTGTCGAAGCTTGATCTTGATATTGAAATTATAAGCCGTGTATGAATATTCTGCAACTTCAATCAGGTATCCGTCGATGTCATAGAACGCTTCAACAAATTCCACCTTGATTGATGATTCGGGCTTGTATTATCTTCATAAAGCACAAATTCCCCCTGAAAAATAATTCCTCCAGAGATTAATCTTCAGGTCTTTGTTTGCACGGTTCCCAACCTCCTCTGATTTGCTTAACTGACAAATTTTCTTGAATAATCACCAAATCAAAATTAAACAACACAGCATCTCCGTTTCAACTTTAACCATATCCGCACTCGGTTTTAGCGCACTCCTCCTATGCTCGATCCTCTGATCTTCAAAAACCCAACCGGCAACTGAAAGAAACTTCGAATTAGCACACCAGTAAACTTTTGTGAATACCCATGAAAATCTGAAATCCCGATTTCAGTTATCGCGTTTAAGCATACTCCTGAATGATTAATCAGCAAATCGGTAATCTGTTCAATCTACAAATCATCATCGGAATCAAATCATCTGTTAACACATTCAGATCTGAGAAATATTCTTCCGTGATAAAAAATACATTCTTATTCTTCAGTAACAGATATAGAGCTATCTCGCCAGATAGGCGCAACTTAATTAGCAAATATCGTCATTCAACGACGGCTAGTCCAAGAAGAACAATTCATCTGCTTGAAGACTAAAAATACTAGCACCTAAGACCATAATTGAGTATTCGTGTATGCAATATAACTTGAATGACCTTAGATCTCCTCGGTAATTTTTGAGATAACTAGTCTTGTTAACACCTAAGACCATCACCGAACATTCATGTATGTAGTATAACTTGAAAATCCTCAGATCCTCTAGGTATCAACAAAACTGCTAATCCTGCTAACCCGTTGCACAATGAAGATCAGGACTCTAACCCTTAAGCAATAATCTGTATCACGATCTAAAATTTCTAACCTCTTGTGATCACAAACTAATGAAACTAGATTTTCTGCATCCCTGGATAATCTAGAGTTGGAACCACCCGAATACTGTTGCATAGTCACGAATTTCAAAAATGCCAGAATTTCAATATATTCACATGAAACTTTTATTCCCCCTCATTTTTGCAAATTCTAACCGTTCCACTGAATTTCCCCCTCAAATCTTGAAATTCAGTTTTTCATCAATGCGGATTTTACATTATAGCCCATTAGTAGTCACTATATCAAATTATCACCATTTTGTACAAGTATTCGTGACTACCAGGTTATCTTCAACCCTCTGTGATCGCATCATCATATCTATACTCTAAATCCCTCGCGGGTGTCCCTGAACATCCCATATTTGTCGTTAAAATCTCGAAAAAAAATCAATCAACAAATTTTTTCTGGACATTTGTCTCGTCGCCACGATCACTTTTTTTAGGAATTTTGATTTCATTTCGTACGAGGTGGATCCTCACTTCATGCGAAGTGACTCTCTTTCACACTTTTCGATACAAAATCTTTATTTCTACAAATTTCAAGATGATTCTTGCACAGATATAGTCGAAAATCATTTTCTATAATCCTATAGATTCAATTTTACTTTTTGTCCATGGATCGTCCTTTTATTTGATGCTTTACGTCTAAAACCCTAAGTCTATAAATGTCCATAATTCATGAGCGTAGGTGATTCAATCAACAATTAGTTTGATTTAGACGGTACCATAGCTCTGATACCAATTGAGAGTTCAGGATCTAGCGGTTCTAGACAGAAGTTTGGGTAGAAATAGATCTAATTCGGTAGAATGTTATTAAGAAAGGAGTAGAAGCAGTGGAAGTCTAATGTTTCATTCATACCAGAAAGAGTATACATCTTTACAAGCTGGACAAATTTTTCCAGGGTTTCCCCTCTGGGAACTCCAAAACTTACAAAACAATGAACACACAACACACACACACACACACAATATATATATATAGACCTGACTCACTTCGTGCGAAGCAAGCATTTGACTTCGTACGAAGTGACACATATGCTCCTCTCACGTCGCACTTTAGTCGTGTGTTCGTATCTAGTCTATACAATTTTCAACACACGCTCTAACTAGCCTATTCGTATAGCAACGAACATAAAATGCACCAACAAAATATCAGATTCGTCAAAGAAACATCAGATTGGACTTTTCTGACCATCCTTTCTTGAATGTGACCATTTTTGATCCTTTTTATGATGGTGCTTATCTTTTCTGTCGTTCTGTTGTCATCTATCTTCTTCCTTAGAAACGTGTTAACTTTGTCATCTTCATAATTGATCAGAATGATCAAATTTTTCTTCAACACTTATAAAAGTTTCCTAATAATTCCCCTTACATGTAGTAAGAAAAATAACTACTCATGACAAATGAATCAAAACATGAACTTTAAACAAACATAAAGTTAACAGAATCAATGTTTAATTAAACAAACAAAAGAAAATTGTTTTCTCAGTTCTAATGATGAAGATCCCCAGGTTTTAGTTGTTTCTTGTGATGAATGGGTTTACTGCATTCTTTTTAAAGTTCTTTGTAGATATTCCTGGCTGCAGTCCACTCGTCTATTATCTCTTCAATTTGCTTCCTGAGTTCTAGCTTGTCACGTCCTTTGTTCTTTAGTTGCTCATGTTTCTTGTTCATTCATTCTTTTGATGTAGCTGAGGGTCTGATTATAGTATTTGCAGATTTCTCTCACTCTGAATAGTGCTTTCTCCTCATCAATATCCCTATAAACAACAGAAAGTTCAGGTTGTTCAAAGATTACACCTATTCTAGCTCCAACTTCCATTTCATTTGGGATTGTTGTGTTTGGAGGAGTTATGAACAGTTTCTTTCCTATTGCATGATCAAAGTTTATGCAGAGATCAAAGTCACTAATGGCTATTCTGGTGAATACTTCAGCTATTCTGATCAAAGTCACTAATGCTTCACCATTTTCTCTTATCTAGGTATACTTGTTCTGATCATGGAATCCAAATAAGCCATCTCGATTGAATTAGTTAACTTTCAATACCATCTTTATTAGGTTTGCTAAGGGTTTGTGTATGCTACTTTCTCCTCTTTGGCTTCTTTCCAACACCAATCCTCTACTCATGGACTCGAAGGTCTTTTTCTTATCTTTGCTCCCAATAGAAGTGTAACACCCCAAAAACGGGTTTGGTAATTAAACCAAGTTAATTGTGAAGAACGGGTAAAATACTGTTAGTGGTAAAAGTGAAACTGATAAACAGTAGAATTTTAATTAAATAAACCTAATGTTAAATAAAAGATAAATAAATGGTCTTAGCAATCAAAATCTTAAAAGGCTCGGGCTACCGAGTCTTAAAATTTAAAACGGGTCAGCCATACCGGTAACGCTCAAAACCCAAGTTTATTAACTAGTACGTTGTTATGTATGCCATGAGATAAAAATAACTATGTTATCGAACTTAGTTTGATGTGGAGTTAAATACTAAGAGATATATGAGTTTTTAAGCAAACAAAATACTAACCAAACCTAAGAGACTAAATTGGTTAAGTGTAAAAGATGAAAATATAAAATGGAAAAGAAATTAAAACACACACACACATGTGTGTGTGAGTCGTACATAGAGAGAGGGGGAGGAGACTTCCCCAAAAATCTCAAGGAAATGCCAAAATCAAAGAAGGATTCAACATATAACCGATGCATGATCTTAAATTCACGACCATCTACGTTTTCCAAGCATGAGGTTGTTGTATAACTTGATTTGGTGAATTTCATGTGAAGGGGAACTTGAAGGTGATAACCTTGAGTTCAATATTATTGTTAGTATGATGAAATTGATGATGTTTTGATGCTCATAACCAACATACTTGCTTGTATGAGTAAATACTTGAACAATATAATGATTGATTAAGTGTTCATACATGACTTGAAATGGGTTTTGATGATATGATGAAATTAAGGTAGTAATAGTGTTATAAACACCATGTTTACTAGTTTGTGTCAAGAACTTTAATAGTTTAGATGTTGGGATGAATGAACTTGTTGAGATTGAAAGAAACATGGCAATGTTGGTTAGTAAATTTAGCTAAAATGGTGGTCTAAAAATGATGCCCACCAAGTGTTTGATAAAATGCCTAAATGAGTTCTAATAAAATTGTTAGTGCATAAATATGTCAATTTGAAGTTTGACTTTTTGAAAGTCAAACTGACCTATAATAGAATTGAAGGTGAAATATGGTATAAAAAGTCCATAAGGGTGATAGTCATGGTATTGATGACTAATCTAACCATCTTTGTGGATATTGTATTGTAGTTTGACTCTTGACAAGCTAGGTGGGAGTTTGGAAAGGAATGGGTCAAGCAAGTCAAAGACGCGAGAAAGCATGATCGGATGGAAAGTAAGTAAAACTTATACCTCTTAGATTAGAAGCTTTGTTTTTAAATGAAAAGTAGACAGTTAAAATCCATACTTTGTTAAAGCCGATACCTTATGATGTAAACCATAACGGGTTAAACAAGCAAAATGGTGAGTAATCACATTTAGGTGAACATAAGAAAATTTAGAAATACAGCCTTATGGTGTAAACCATAACGAGTCAAACGAGCAAAATGGCAAGTAATCACATGAGGTGATTAACATAGTAATTTATAAAAATAAACACTTGCTGTTGCGAACCAAATGAGCCGAGCAAGTTTAAAAAAATGATTTTTTTTGGTGATAAACCAATAAACTTTCATAATATGACTTTCTGACGTGAACCGAGTGGGTCGAGCATGTAAAAATGAGTTTTTGATGATAAACTGACTTTCTGATGCGAACTGAATGGGTCGAACAAGTAAAAATGAGTTTTGGATAATAAACGTGAATCGAATGGGTCGAACAAGTAAAATGGGGTTTTGGTGATAAACAATAAACTTTCAAAATATGATTTTCTGACGCGAAGCGAATGGGTCAAATAAGTAAAAATGAGTTTTTGGTAATAAACCAATAAGCTTTAAAAATAAGACTTGCTAACATGAACTAAACGGTTCAAACAAGTAAAAAAGTGATTTTTTTTGTGAGAAACACTTGCTGACGCGAACCAAACGGGTCAAACAAGTAAAAGTAAATTTTAGTGATAAATATTTGCTGACGCAAACCAAACGGGTCAAACAAGTAAAAATGAATTTTGGTGAAAAAACTTGCTAACGCGAACCAAACAGGTCAAACAAGTAAAAAATGGATCTTGATGTAAACCATATAAAGATTGATTTAGAAGTTTAAAAAAGGGGCGAACCAAGAATGGTTAAAAGGACAAATAGGTCATGCAGGTCAAATGGTGATCGCCATTTGATCACGGTATTTAATGTTTTGTTTTGTCAAGTTTCATGCTTATAGGTAAGCATAATGTATGAGCATGCATTGCCATGAATTGGAAAGAAATAACCACCGCAAGGTATAGATAACAAGTCAATGCTTTTGGCTCGCGCCATGTGTATGCAAGGTTATGCTTTCTGTAGGAGCTTATGGCTCGACTAGAGAGGGATGGGTCAAATTTGGGTAATAGATAAGTGAAATGCATTTTGGGTAAAACGGTCATTCGAGCCAAGGGCATGTTCGTTATGCAAAAATGGACAAAATTTATTTATGTCTCTAACGGGTCATTTTGGTAAAATGTCTTACTGGAGGGTAAAATTGGAATATAAAGATTTTCCTAGAATAACCCACCATAAAGGAAGTTGTGGTGGAAGTTATATGAAAATATTGATAAGAAAGTAGGATGCATGAGCTAGAATGTGAAATGCCTAGTAACGGGTCGGTTGGGTAATTAACTTCAAACCGTAAGAGTGATTTGAAGAGAAAACACGTTTTCAGCTGACACAGCAGGGTGAAAACTTGACTCGGCCGGTAAATGTGCTGAGAAAAAGACACGTTTCAGTTAACACGGCCGGGTGAAAACCTGACCCGGCCGAGTAAGGAGACTGACACAAAAAAATATTGTGCTTAATGTTTTCATTCAAATGTTTTGATTACTAATCATTTGACCGTATAACTTAAACACTAATTGTTTTTAATGTTAATGGCAGACTTTCACTAAGGCGGGAACCGGACGGACGACCAACCACACGAAGAACCAAACACTCCTAAACCACCATTTCCTCGGGAACATCCAATCGGGATAATTTAAACATGACCATGCGTGCCAAAGCTTTCAGGTTTAAAATCTTCAATATAGTACAATGTAGATGAAGTGTAATAATCCTTTTTTCGGTTCATTTAGGTCATTGGTTAACCCAAGCAAGTAAGTTAGTTGTAAAAAAATCTAGGACCATATTATCCGTATTATTAAGATAATTACTTAAACAGGTTAAAGTGTTACAAGAAGTGTTTGAGGTGATGCGCCGAAAACATCATATCTTCTTTCCTTACTTCGAGTACATACCTAGTTATTTTTCATGTAGGATCCCTTTCTGGAGGTAGCTGACTCTGCCAATCTCCTCTTTGCAGGTTTTGATACTATTGGAGTAGGTCCCATTGGTATTGTTTTTGACTTAGTGGTCTGAGTTGCTGTTCTCTACTGCAGGTTTGGCAATTTTGGTTGCAGGAGCTTCTTGCCTTGATGCGTCTTCTGGTATAGGCTTCATTAGATAATGAACACGTACCTTTGATAATTAAGCAATGTGTAGTGCAGTCTTCTAACTAGAGACTTTACACCATTAATCATCACTGAGTTGTTCTTTTCTTCAGCTTGCACTTCCCTGAGCTCTATTTGAACCTTTTCTTTATGCTCATTCCATTCCATTATCAACCTTACAAGTGTATTTGCCATTGTGTTGTTGCTTGTTTTCAATTTGTTGATTTATTCTGTTAATTCACCAGAAATTTCAGCTCCTTTGCTTTCACTATATCCTTCACTTGGTTCTGTATACCTTCAAGATCTTTTGATATTTTCTTGAATTCAGCGTTGAAATTGTTGATATCTTGTGAGCTGGTTGGAGTCGGTTGCATACTCTCAGTTTTTCAGTATTCTTCTCCATTTGACTTCTGATGACTTCTACTGATTCTCACAGATTTCTGATGTCATATTTTTAAATTTTAAGTTCTTCTAGCAACTAATCCAACTTTGTTTCAACAGAAGACTTTGGTTCTTCTACAGGAGGTTGTTTTTCCGTAACTTTATGACTCACTTCATTAAGGGCTAGTTTGGCTAAGCTTTTTAAAACAACTTATTGACTTATTGGCTTTTCCAAAAAGCCAATAAGTCAAAATAATGTTTGGATAAAAGAAAAGGACTTTTCAAAATAACTTTTTGGCTAAGGTGGAAAAGTCATTTTAAAAAGCTAGGGCGCCCTAACTTTTCAAAAAATTTTGGCTTATTGGTTTTTCCCACCATATAAGCTAATCCAAACACTTTTTTTTATAAACTACTTTTTAAAAAGTCATAAGTCAATAAGTTCTTTTAACAAAAAGTCCTTTTTGAGTTAAATAAGCTTAGCCAAACATGCCCTAAGTACAACGTCAAGTTGTTCTCTTGTTATAGTAGGTGTGGTTGTGGGCTGAGGTGGAACAATAGATGTTCCTGCTACCAAACCAGCAGAAGACACACTTGCAAATGTTTTGAAAGGTTCAAATTGATCATGAGATCAATCAGAACATCTTTACCATATTTATAAAACAAATTTACAGCTGGACTTTCCTCATTCCCCTGAATCATTCTTGTGAATGATTCTCCATGAGTTGTTGGAAAAAACAGCTTTTCCTAAACCAGGTTTCCTTGATCAGTATTCTGATCTCCACCTGTTTTCATCTCATCCTTCTCCTCTTTATCAGATTCAGAGTTAAGATCTATGGAACTACCAAGTATCTCTTCTATATTCATGTGTGTTTTTCTAGCAGCAAAAACGTAGCTAACTTCAACAGAATCATCTGAATCATAATTATGTTGAATTCTTTCAAAGTCAAGAGAGGGATTGGGATTTGCACCTGATTCTGTGACATTTCTGCATCACCTTCCTGATGTTGATGTTGTATCTTGCACATTTGTCTCCATATTTTTTGGTAAAATTTTGCTACTTGACTGGGACATTTCTGTTGTTGATAGCCGATTTATTTTTTTCCATCTCTAGTGCTCTTGATGTTTGATCATCATCATCAGGTGAAGACCTACTATCAAGTAGTTCTACTCTGTTGAATATCTGCTCATGCTTTCTTCTGTAAGGAGAATCTTGAGCTATCAGACCCAACATACTTTCTGGTAAAGCTGGTACATTATTGGCAGAGGTCCAGGCTCTATTAGCACACCATGGATTCATAACCGGTGATTTCCATGGTTCCTTCAGTCAATGGCATCTCCAAGCTTCTTTCTTTAAAATTTTATGCAATGATGATTGCCCAAAATCTTAGATGTGGCAAATGTGTAGCATTCTTCCAGTTTTAGTGAAAACAAATCTTCTCATCAGATGAAATATCTCTATTCCGTAATCAATGTTATACCCATTATAAGTCCATACATGATAGTCAGAATAGAGGTGTTTAACTGATAACTCCACCAATCTTTGAAGTAAGACATTTGTTTGAAGTTTCCATTAGGACTTGCAAGAAAGCAGGAAATTGCTTCCTTTTAAAATCTCTAATCCTTTTACTCGTCTCTTTGTAACCGAGGTTTTTGAAGGCCAACAGCAGATCCTCTTTTTCTGGTGTACATATGTATTGACTTTTTATTGGCAATTCTAACTATTCCCTGATCTTTTTCGGTGTTATGGTTACTGAGATATTTCCTTAGAGATGAGCATTCATCTCCTTCTCATTATATGTATCTTGAAGAGTTTGAATAGGCTGTTGCAAAATTATTTCAGGTACCTCTACAGTCTTGATCATAGCTTGTTGCAAATGACAGCTCATCAGATATTCGACTAAGATTTGACATCTTTGGTCGTATAAACGATGTTTAGTGTTCATCTTCAAGTTGTTGTCTTTCAAAGCCAAGAAATCGTCATCTTTGATGAGTTCAGGAACGTTAAGATTGACTGAGGTTGCAGCAGACATGGTGTTTTATGATGAATTTTGCTTTCAATAATGGGTTTTAGGGTTTGTATGTGGTTTCTCGCTTGGCTATTCAAGTGAATAAGTGTTCCTATGAGATTCTAAAAGGGTATTTATACGGTGTGGGAATGTGGTTATCAAGGGTGGTTAGTATTTAAGTTGGTTTATGATTAGTTATTTTAGAATTAGAATTATCTGAACCATTTGAAATTTTTAGTATATCTTAAAAAAAACATTCCGGCTTTATTTGGTGAATACTAATGGCCAAGTTGTACCTTTTTCTCTAGTGGGACCCTTTTCGAAAGAGTGGTCCAATAACATTCCTTCTAGAAACCTGAAACCTTTTGAGCAGGTTTACCTTTCTTCCCCCTTTTTGAAATGCAAAATTCCTTTTGTGTTCTAGTGATGTCATACTTGACTTGGCTGGGTTTCTGATAAGTTTGTTAGAAACATTTTGTTTCAGTTTCTTAGTCATTAGAAATACATCAGAATCATTAGTACTTGTTTTTTAATGATGAGAGGGAATGAGTAAAGGATAGAGGTTGTACTTACAATGAGATTTCATGATGGTCTAAATCTTTTGTAAGACTTTGATGTATCTCTTATTTTAATGTGTCTCTCCTTTCTCATGAAACATTTAAGTGCTAGAATTGATGCTCGTTGTTTTCAAAATAGGAAAAAGAGAAATAACAAAAAAATGACAAAAGAAATGATTGTTTATTCATCAAATTTTAATTTAAAATATTGTCTTTGACTTTTTCATAGATACTTTTTCAACAGATTTCAAATTATCAATTTTTATCAGATTTTCACTAAATATCTTAAATGATTTTCTATCTAACACAGATAAATTTTGTTGATCATCTCCTATGATTTTTCATCGGATATTTAACCTTCCCTTTGTTAATATTTTTATTAGATTATAAGAATTCCCCCTTTTTCATCGAAATTTGCATCAGATTTCAGCCCCCCATGTTTTGCTAAAAAACAAAAAAAATATAAAGAAGAGACTTAATATACAGATATTTAAATATATATATATTAATATATATTATCTTTTTTATATTTTTGTTTAGCAAATGAAATCTGATGCAAACATAAAAGATTTTAACAGTAAAGAACATTCATGCAATATCGAAAATCATGGCAATGAAGGCCCAAAGTTGTGTCTCTATTCTAGTATTGTTGGCGGTTGGTACAAGTTGTGCACTCTGGAAGTTTTCTTTAAACACCATCTCTGCCCTGGGATCCAAACCAGAATACCTCCAAAATCCAGTTGGTCTCTTCATCAAGAAGCATGGATATATTAAGAATGGGCGGCTAGAGTACAAGTTACCTACAAAATCTTTCATTAGATAGTGAGAGAAGTTGTATGGAATATCATGCACTACTGCATGCACAGGTTCCATGAGCTTGTAGGAGATTTCTTTGAAGTTCACGATCTTCTTTGAGAAGCATATCCCAAGCTGAGTGACCAAGAGCTACCATGGCTGGATGAATCCATACTTTGCTATCTACCTCGTTGGATTGTACACTTTATACCCCATGTCCTGGAGGGTATTCTCCAAATCCTAGTGGGTGAAGGTCAGCACATTGTTATCGTCATGGAGGTGAAGTGCCACCCTGATGGTGTACTCATTTAGGATGATGGGTTTGTTATCACCCATTCGCTATGGTAGTCAGCCTCCACTCATCAAAGATGAGTCTAGCAGTGTACCAGAACTCCTGAAGAATATCTGGATGAATCCAGATATTGGCGGTTAGGGTGAAGGCGAGGGGGTTGTTCAAGAGTAGGGCAAGATGACACTACATCTTTCCCATGCTTGAACGACAACGTTCAGACGGACCCTTGGGTTGTGGCGCGAAATGTAGTTCAACGGGAAGTGGCTTGCATCATTGCACTCCATTTTGTTTGAAGTTTGAGGGAGATGAAGAGTTAGGGTTTCTGAGTAGAGTGAGAGAGATGAAAGTGACTTGTGGTAGAAAGAAATCTCCAAGTGGTTATTATTTATAAGCGAAAGTGCATTTTGCCATAAATGGTACCTACCAACTTGTGATATCGTATCTCTATACTCCATATTAAAGAGATCCCGTGTCAGAGGAATAAATGGATGTTTAGACTTATATCTCTTCTCATTTATGACTTAGGCGGCCATGATCTGTAAGATATGCATCATTTACTATCCAGGTGTCGCTTAATTCTCTCTAAGTAAGGATGAGTAAGTAATGAATGTGAAGAAAAAGTGAACATAAATTTAATTCTGCTCTGATTATTTATTGTATGACGAAGCATAGCTTTAGAATGGTTTCTTATATGATTTTTTTTTATCTAAATTTACATACCTATAAATACACACACACACACACATAACAACAAGATTTTTACAATTTTTTACTTGGGTCATATAATACGCATGCATGAAAAACACTTTTTGAAAAAAAAAATTCCTTTTCTGATGGTTGAACATATTTCTGTAAATTCTATCAGAAGTCTGATGATTTTACCAGATTTCTGATAAACTTATTAGAATTCTGATGAACCATTAGAATTTTTATCAGATTTTTTATTGTCTTCTGGATCATCAGAATTTTGCTTTCTTTGGGACAAATTTGTTTTTGATGTTTCTTCATATTTCTTGTTGACCATTCCCAACTTGCTGATTAAGAAATTGTGCCTTTTTTCATCAAGAGGTTTTGTGAAAATATCAGTAACTTGGATTTCTATTGGGACAAAATACATTTCTATATTACCTTTCTCCACATGATCTTTTATGAAATGATATCTGACATCGATATGCTTTATTCTAGAGTGATGTACTGGATTTGAAGTTATTGCAAAGTCACAAAGTATTGGAATCTTTGTCAGATTTACTCTATAGTCTCTCAGCTGAGTCTGCATCCAAAGAACTTGTTAGCAACGGCTTGCTGCAGCACATATTCTGATTCAGCTATGGATGTGGATACATAGTTTTGCTTTTTTGCTTGCTCAACACACCAATTTTTCTCCCAACAACTAACAAGCACCAGATGTGCTTTTTCTATCAAGTTTGCACCATGTATGATCTGCATTTGTGTATGCTATTAAATCTAATTTTGTGCCTTTAGGGTTCCATAAACCTAGATCAGATGTTCCCTTGAGATATTTAAAAACTCTTTTGACTGCTTTTAAGTGAGACTCTTTAGGATTACATTGATATCTTGCTAAAAAATAGGTTGAAAACATGATGTCTAGTTTGCTATCTATTAGATATAACAGTGATCCTATGATTCCTCTGTAAGTTTTAATATCTTCATATTTAGCATCAAGATCAGAATCTAGTTTGTTTCTTGTGGCCATTGGTGTTTTTGAAGATGAGCAGTTTTCAAGTGAATATTTCTTTAAAATAGTTTTGACATATTTTGATTGACTCAAAAATATCCCATCACTTGTTTGTTTTACTTGAAGATCCAAAAAAAAACTTAATTCACCCATCATGCTCATTTCAAAATGTCTGGTCATTAACTTTTCAAACTTTTTGCAAAATTTTGAATTAGTGGGTCCAAATATGATGTCATCATTATATATTTGAACCAGTAAAGTGTGCCCTTTGTGTGTTTTAAGAAAAAGTGTTGCGTCAATTGTACCTTTGGTGAAGCTAGAATTGATTAAGAAGTGTGAGAGAGTTTCATACAATGCTCTAGGAGATTGCTTTAAACCATACAAGGCTTTGTTCAGTTTGTAAACATGTTATGGAAATTTTGGATTAACAAAGCCTTCGGGTTGTTGCACATATACTTCTTCTTCAGTCTTACCATTTAGAAATGATGATTTTACATCCATCTGATAAACTTTGAAATCTTTAGATGCTGCATAAGCAAGGAAAATTCTGATAGCTTCTAGTCTTGCAACAGGTGCAAAGGTTTCATCATAGTCTATTCCTTCTTGTTGACAATACCCTTTGACCACAAATCTTGCTTTGTTCCTTGTTATGACTCCTTGTTTATCAGATTTGTTTCTGAATACCCATCTCCAACTAATAACAGATTTGTTGGTTGGTCCGGGTAACCAGATTCGACACTTGACTCTTTTCAATTGGTCAAGCTCTTCTTGAATTGCTTGGACCCAATCTGGATCATTGAGTGCTTCATTGACAGTTTTTGGTTCTATTAGGCTTCGAAATCCTGCATGAAGATATTCATGTGCAGTTGCTGATTTTGTTTTAACACCTTCTTCTGGATTGCCAATTATGTTTGAAGGAGAATGTCCTTTGACCCATCTACTATTATTGTGTGCATCTATTTGATCTGATGAGGATTCTCCTGCTTCCCCCTGATTGATGATTTGTTCTGAGTGAAGTGTATCAGAATTTTGACTTGTGTTTATATTTCTGATGATCCGTCAGAAATCTGATCATTTGTTCCTTGTATTTCTAATGTTGTTTCCAGACTGTCTGCAGGGTTAGTATATGACTGATATTTGAATGTTTTATTATAATTATTTTCCTAGTCATATCCTAGAAGTTCTTCTGTTAATTTGTCAAGAAGATGTTTGTGATTTTCTTGATAATTTTGTTTGCTGATTTTTTTTAAAACATCATCAGAAATTTCTGTTTCTGATGAATTATCAAATGATACATACAAACTTTCTCTTATAGTTCGTGTGTTTACAATAAACACTCTATAAGCTTTTGATACCATTTAATATCCAAGAAAAATCCCTTTTTCAACTTTTCTGTCAAAGTTTTCCAGACTATCAAAATCATTGAATATATAACATCTACAACCAAAGGTATGTAAAAGTTTGATGTTAGGAACTCTTCCGTTGATGATGTGATAAGGTGTTTTCTGATGTCTTTTATTAATGATAGTTCTGTTTTGAGTAAAACAAGCATTTTCCATGGCTTCTGCCCAAAAATATGCTGGTAATTTAGCATAAGCTAGGATCATTCTTGCTGCTTCTACTAAAGTTCTCTTTCTACTTTCCATCACTCCATTCTGTTGTGGAGTTCTTGGAGCAGAAAAATCATGAGAAATTCCTTTGCTAAGAAGGCAAATCTCAAGTTTTGAGTTTTTAAATTATGTTCTATTATCAAATCTGATTTTTCTGACAGTTTGTTTTAACAGCTTTTCTACTTTTTGGACAAATTTATGATCAGATCTGGGGTTTCACTTTTATTTCTTAAAAAGTCCACCCATGTGTACCTTGTAGTCATATACAATGACTAATATATTTTTCCCCTGAAAAACGTTCTATGCTTACTGGTCCACACAACTCCATGTGCAAAAGTTCTAGATTTGTGAAATTAACGATTCTGTTATGGTTTAATGTGAGCTTCTTTTTTATTTACCAAGCTCACATGCTTCACAAATTGTATCCTTCTTAGATGAAATAAATGGCAAGCCTTTTACCAGATTTTTGCTTGCAAGTTGGTTTAGAGTTTTAAAGTTTAAATGAGTTAGTCTTTTGTGCCATAACCAACTACTGCCTTTATTTTCTTTTGAAAACAGACACAGTTGAGGATGTTCAACTTCTTCTTTGAAATCAAAGTAGTAAATTGATTTTCTGATTCTTTTTCCACTTAAAATAACTTTATTATCTTCTAAACTAACTAGCAAACATTTTTCAGGTAAAAAGGTTACCTGGACGCCTTTATCACAAAATTGTCCACAACTTAGGAAGTTGTATTTCAAACCTTCTACATAAGCAACCTTTTCAATTGTAAGTGATCCACACTTAATGCTACCATAACCCCAACGTTCTTCCTTTACACCCTTTACACCCTTTCCAAAATTTACTAGTTTACCTAGTTTTTTTTGTAGTTACTGAGTAAGCTTCTATCCCCAGTCATGTGCTTAGAGCTTCCTGAGTCGCAGTACCAAATCTGCTGCACATGATGGTCCTGAAATGGAAAGGTTAGAAATTTTTTGGTACCCAAATCTGTTTGAGTACTTTTTCTTATGAAAAGATATTTGTATTTTTCTCATTTTCTTCTTCAGATGAACTGTTAATATCGGAATTTCTGTTAAATGTCGAGTCATTTACAAATGGTTTATGTTTTGAAAGATGTTAAATCAATTTCAATATTTCAACACACGTACAATCCATTTTATCAGAGTAGTATGATGATTTGGATTGTGATGGAGGATTAAAAGATCTTTGAAGTTTTGCTTAAGTCCTTTTTTTGTTATACTCATGTTTTTTTTTTTTTTTTTTGAACTAGATCTTGAAGAAAAAGATAGATTTCCAGAGTTTGCATATTTGCAGGATTCTTCATCAGATTCTGATGATAATTTATCAAAATTTGATACAGATGCTTTTATAAATGCGGTGGGATGTTTGATGTTGGTTTTTGTGTATCCCAGCCCTTCTCCTTTATTTTTAGGTGTAGCCTCAATGAAATTGATGAATTCCTTTGCCTGTGAAAGCCTTTAGCGTTGATTTCACTTTCAAGAATCTTTTTATTCAAAGTTTTTCTTTCTCGTAAAATTCAGTTTTGCATATTTAGTCAAGCTTTCATCAAGAAGAGACTTATTTCTGATTTTGGTTTCAGATAGTAATTTTTTACTGCAATATGTTTTTTCTTGCAGATATTAATAATCTGACATACGCTTGTTTAATTGATGTTTTAAATCTTGATTGATTAGACTTACTTTGTGTTCTGATGGCTCTGATTCTTCATTTGATATTCTTGCCATTAGATAAAAATTTTCCATTTCTTCATCATCATCATCAGATGATGAATCATATGTCAACCAAGGTGTTAGTTCTGACAATCAGATGAATCTGTTGTTGCCTTTTGGCTTCTTCCAGTTTCTTTTTTCGTAATATGAAACATCTTTTAACTTCTTATTCTTTCACTCTGAAGCATAGTGTCCCTTTTGTTTGTACTTGTAGCATACTACTTCTGCTTTTCCTTTTTTTTTTTTTTTTTTGAATTTTCCTTCCATCCTTCCTCTATCACTCTTTTGATACTTGTTACTTCCTCCTCTTAGCCTTTGCTCAAAAGTTTTGTAAGCAATGCTATGGCTTCAGCAAATGCAGAAAAATCTGATGTAGTATCAGAATTTTCTAATTTTGAGTTTTGGGTATGAGAGGACTAAGGATATGAAGTTGTCACTCTTGGTGTGTTGGAGATGAGAGCTATGGGTCCTCCTTTTTGTGTTGAATTCTCATAGATTTCTTCCTCTCTTGGAACTAGGATGCTTTAGAGATCATGTAGACTCAGATTACCTAACTCTAAGGTGAAGGCCAAAGTTATTGTTAGACTTCTCCATTTCCTGAGTAGGGCATCTAGAAACTTGACATTTCTTTCATCGTTTATTTTCAACAACAATTTTTTTAAATCCATTCAATAATTTTGAATAACTGTTGTAAGTTACTAAAAGACTTTCATTTGGGAGACTCTTAAACCTCTCATATGAAGAAACACAATTAGTTCTTTTGTTTCTTTTCATTTTTTCCTCTGCTTCACAAAGATTTTTCAACTTATCCCATATTTTTTTTGCAGGTGCACATGTATCTACTTGAGAGAATATGTCATTTGGAAGGGCCATTATCAAGAGTGATTTGGCCCTTTTATAAGCTTCCAACAAATCCTTGTGCTCTTTGCTCCAGTTTCTTTCTTGTTTTGGAGCCCAAGAGATGGGTATTGTTGGTGTTTGATCAGTTGCTAGTGGAACAACTGGAATTTCAAAACTAGGAATATGTCGACCTCTCTCAATGGATTGAAAACAGAGCTCGATCATGTCCATTAAGGAAGTTGATCATTCTGATTCTCCATTGGAGGTACTACTCTCTGAACAAAGTCGGAGGTTTTGACATATACCTGATGTTGAACCAATTGTTCCATGTTTGAAAGTTTGTCATTTTTAGATAAAATTGAAGTTTGAAAAGCAAAGTATCAAAAAGAGATACTTGAGCAGTTGATCGTTTTGAAAACAAGTTATTCAATCTGCTCTGATACCAATTGTTGATCTCAGATAACAATGTTTTAACTAAACTTGGCAAGTGATTCCGACTATTACAAACAAATACTTAAAAAAATTATTATGATATAAATGGCAGTGGAGTTTTGTAGTATGTGATAAATGCTAAACTTGAATCATTCCCCTTTGGAGTAATGTTCTCTATTTATAGAGAATGTGTGGTATGAATAAACATTTATTTATTCATACACTTGGTTGTGTAAAGTAGTTTTTTTGCATATTCATTGAATCGTTCAAGTCCACTTGCTACATAGAAGTTCGTGTAGAACCTTATCTCTTTGACAAGTTGCTTCATCAGAATTCTGATGAACTACCCATCAGAAATTTAATGTTTCTTGATTATCATATTTCTGATGATCAGAATTTACCAGCTTCTAGATTCTAATGATAAATATCATATTCATCATCAGACACACAAGATTGGACTATTATGATCATCCTTTCTTAAATGTGACCATTTTCTGATCCTTGTGAGATGATGCTTACTTTCGGTCGTTCTGTTGTCATCTATCTTCTTTCTTAGAGACCAGATGACTTTGTCATCTTCAGAATTGATCAGATTTTTCTTCAAACACTTACAAAAGTTTTCTAATAATTACAATCCATATTTAATTGTCATAAGTATATTTTTTATGTATGATGATAGTATTTTGTTTTTAATAAAAGGTTATAAACGTGTCATGTCAACATGTTAACCTATTTAGCACGATAAATTAAAAGTATTATACATCTCTTAAATTGGTTAAGCAACTTGACCACATCTAGACACACTTTAATTGCGTCGTTAGCTAGTTAACCCGTTTAGACCTGAACTTGCTTACAGTATAACCCATTTAACTTCGTATCAAGTAATATCAGTTGTGTTATAAATTGTTGCATAGAGTTGTAGGTCGCTACGGAAGACTTTGGCCATTTGTCAGTCTTGACCGATCTATGCTTGCCACACATTATGTACCAATCCTATTATTCCAAATCCAGACCTCAAATGCATTAACAACTTGTACCCTTTGCTCAAAAAGTTGTATGTTGCTTTCGGCTTAGTCATTTCTTACTAGTGCCCTTTTTGGCTTATCCAAGGGAAACCTTATCACTTCACATCAGCATTTGGCCAATTGGACATACAAATGAACACCATAAATGTGTCATCCAAATATACAAGTATATAACTACATTTTCCACGCACACATATATTCATATATGTATGTATTTAGATGATTTTGGTAAAACTATCATCATACCATATAAACAAAATGAATTGATTTCTCAATTAAGTCAAACAGATGATCATGACTGATCTCAAGAGGTCAAAATTGAAAAGTTAACAAATTATGTGGCTTTTTTAGTTCTTTTGTGCACAAATCCCTAACTCGAAACGAAGGGCATTATACAATAAACGAGAAAGATATCTACGTTGAGAATCAATACAACCCCAAAAACTTCCACATGCGCCGCCAACAACCGTCCAGATCACCGCGTTAATCCAAGCCATAATAAATCCGATTCTAAATACATCTGGTAGTTCCACATAACCGGCTGTTGACAAAAGAAAACAAGAAAAAGAAACTTAGTCATAGTACACCAAGGTCAACTTATTACTTTTCACAAATTCAAATTTGACACAGACTTCATGTTATTTGACAAGAAATTTTGTACTTTTGCAATTTGTCCGAAGCTTAATGTATCGCTAAAGTTTATTTTATACAAATCTGATAAATTTCATAGTAACTTGCTTGTTGAAGTTTACTTCGTTACTTTCCAGTAAATAGGTCTAATCGTGTCTTACATAGGGGACCTATTGCCGGTTTATAGGAAAGATTAGGATTACCTCCAAAGTAAACAGCTGCTTGCCCACTGCTATAATGAGTTTGAGCACCAAATAAATTTGTGTTGTAAGCCAAAGCAAGTGCCGCCAATACACCTGGCACCCCTGCCGCTAAATGCATAGCAAGAAACGCGGAGTATAAGGCTCCCACATG
This sequence comes from Scalesia atractyloides, assembly GCA_947069175.1. NCBI lineage: Eukaryota > Viridiplantae > Streptophyta > Magnoliopsida > Asterales > Asteraceae > Scalesia > Scalesia atractyloides. Next base: position 76,256,266 of record CAMTDV010000023.1, read on the forward strand.
GCCCGTTTGACTAGCAAACATGTAATGGATCAAAAAGTAAGCTCCTTGAAGGACACCAAATGCAGCGGGCCAACTCAAAGAGAATGAATGAAGGAATTTGGCAACACAATTAGACATCCATGTTACTATTCCAAGATTTGTTAACTGACCCGCCATGCCCACAAGTACAGCAAACCAAGCTAAAGTGTCCCATGCTGACTTTTCGCTTAAGCAGTCATCCCATTCTAGCACTCCTAACAATAATAGTATCGATAACCCCAACATTGCGGTAACGACACTCGGTATACCAATAGCATCTCTGTGTAGAGAATAAACCACATCAAAAATTTCCAGTGGTGGATCCAATATTTTGACCCGGGTATATGTAGATGACAAATGAGCGGGTCAGTAATTTGCTATGGGTCGAAACAGGTTATCTAATGCTGTGTTGCTCCAAAACACCTATTGTCCAAATCATTTTTTTACTAGCTAGTGTCAAATACAATTGTGAAAATTATATAATATCATAGTTGTTAATAGCGAATAGCGGACGACAGCGACAAGCTACCGATACGCTACATTATGAAATAGCGGGCGCTTCTTTATGTTTAGCGACACATTAGGAGAAAATTTCAGAAATATTTTATATGTACATTATATCCAAATACGTTGTTCTATATGTACATTTAACAACAAAAAAAACCTAAAATCCCGTTATTTATATTAAAACAGAAAATAAACAAAATAAAAGATAAAAACTAGAGTCCGGCTATTTACCCGCTATGGAGGGCGCCAAAATCCAAGAGTGACACATGAGCGCTTCGCTACGCTATTTGCTATAGCGCCCGCTATGAGCACTATTAACAACTATTTATAATATCAATAATAATAATAGTCTAATTTCTTTTGTACAAAATGATTTGGGAGGTTTTATCCATTGAGAGAACACTTTGGAGGACATTTTATCCCATCCGACCAATTTTCTTTAAACCTGTTTGTTTAATTATTTAACCTGTCCATTTGACTGTTAGATATGAAACATAACCCAAGGACACATGATAAGTAAATCACCTCAATACAATAAAGATTATGTTTTTCATTTTCTATGTTATTTAAGGGACTCTTCAACGTATTCAACTCTAGTTAGTTTACGGGTGGATTTGTTGGTACCACAAATGACCGGGACACACAAAATGAAATGTTATATAACCAAAATAAAAGCTAGTAGTTTGCGACATATCACATACCCAAATACCCAAAGAGAGACAGCAAGGATCATAGTGGCGATCATAACCCATTCGTTAGTTGTAACGGGACCCATGTCTAGAAGCCTCTTTGCAGCAATGGCAGGGGCATCAGGTGTGTCTTTGGTTTCCGGAGGGTAAATTTTGTACAAAATGAATGGAGTAAGTAGAAGTGAAACGAAAGCCGGTAAACTAGCAGCCTTGAACCATGAAACCCATGGACTTGCAATTACTAACCCGAGTTCCTCAGCGAGTTTTAGACACAAGAGGTTTTGTGCTGCAGCAGTCAAGAAAAGAGCACTAGAATTACCAGCACACTGTCAAAACAACACATAACAACTTTGTAAAAATTATAATCACCTCAAGAGATGTGTAAACTCTGAAATAAATGGTACAACGTTGCTATTATCAGAAACAACTGCTGATCTTAATTCTAGTTAAAAAGAACGCTAAATATTGTTATATTAAAGGGTGTCTGGTACATCGGGTTAACAGTCAAAACATTTATCTCAAGTGTTGCAAGCCTGTGACTGGTCAAAGTTTGCAATTTTCATGGAACGGAGGGAGCGCGTAACATGATCGATATGCACTAATGCACCCGTTTGCTTGCATAACAAGTTAATTGACACCATCTAAAAGTTGACTACTTTTGACTTATTGTTAAACAATCAAATCCTTGCCCTTTTTCTCCACAAAAAGCCATACCTAATCTCCCAAATTGATCTAAATTAATAACTTGTAATAAAATGGATTTTTTTTAAATAACTGTCTTCCATATAATAGTCTCATAATATGTATATACATCATTGTAAAAAAGCATAATCTTGTGCAAAAGATCAGTAGCTTTGTGACTTGTGCAACAGTTCTCCACTTTTGGAACTCAAATTGTGCAAAAACCGAATTGTCAATAAATGAATCTGAAATTTCTATATTCCAACCAGCATTTGATGCATAATCAATAATAACGTGTGGCACTCCGATGTGTTTTGATCCCAAATTGTGTGAGGTGTTCGTTATTAGAAATATACTAAAAATATATTTATTTATAAAATATTTAACTTGATTACTTTTAAATACTAGAATATATAATAATCTTGTCATCTCTAGTTAAATTTGTTCTATCGACTGTATAATTTGTTCAAATACTCAAACCCATTGAAATCGATGGTCTAATTTGTTTGAATACTAGTCAACTGCATAATGTGCCCACACAAGACCGCATATATCGCATCACATGAAGATCATGGAATCACATCGCGCGATGCAATCTCATCACATGCGATCCCATCACCACATCACGCGATGCAATCACATTCACATGCGATCCCATCACCACATAACGCAATGCAATCACATCACATGCGATCTCATCAAAGCATGGCACGCACTATTCACTCCTGACACGCGCATTTTAAAACCAACACACAAACGAAACATTATCAAATCACAATAACCATCTTAAACCAGGTCTAACCTGAAACTGAGACTGAACAAGATACGCCCCAATCTTCTTCGCACTCGGATCATTCGGCATACTCCCAGCCGAACCCGCCAACGACTTAATAATCGGCAAAAACACCCCACCCGCCCTGGCCGTAGTACTCGGCATAGCCGGAGCAATCAACGCCTCACTCAGCGTCAACCCATAGCTCAACCCCAACGTACTCTTTCCCAACCACTTAACAAAATAAGTCGCAATCCGATCCCCTAACCCCGTCTTCACAAACCCCCTAGCAAAAAAGAAGGAAATCACAATCAACCAAATAACCTCATTAGTAAACGCACTAAACGCCGTCGTAAACGTCAGGGTCTTTGTTACAATTGTTGTTGTTAGCCCCAGCAGCGCCCACGCGCCTACTGGTAAAGGCGAGAGGACAAGACCCGCTATAGTGGACACAAAAATGGATAACAGTTGCCATGCTTGTGGGGTTACTTCAACGGGTTTTGGTATCGCAAAGCGAAGAATTATCCCGATGGATACGGAGAGGATTAACGGTATAAGCTTGGCGCCTTGAATCTGAGGTTTGCTGGGTTGTTGGGGTTCAGTTACTATTGCAGTTGTGGAGGATGCTGAGATGGGTTTGAGGGGTTTTGATTGGAGAGTGAAGATGTAGGGTTTGGTGGAGATGTAGGGTTTGAGTGTGAGTGGTGGGAAATTGGGGGTTTTGGGAATGTGGGATTTGGAGGGGAGGCGGGATCGGAGGTGGAGGGAGGGCGGGCGGAAGGAGGTGGAGAAGAGAGCGGAAGCCTCCATTGCAGAGCTAGAGAGAGTTGCAGAAATGAAATAGGGGAGGAAGAAGATGATAATAGAGATGTGTGACAAATGATGCAGCAGAGAATGTGAATCTGTTTGCGGGTAAAGTTATGCAATATTTCATGGGTGGGGCGGAAGAAACCACACTTTAGCAAGCTAGCCGGCTATCTATATTTCACTGAGGAAACGAGCCGAGGCTAGCTAACTTAGAGCATTCATATTCTATTCATCGTTTTTCATCTTATAATTATACTAAAAACAACTATATTTACTCTCTCTTTCTAATTAAATAATATTCTTTTTACATATTTATCATTATTTTTCTATCACCTCCACTCACAACCACTTTCAAAATATATTAAAAAATTACAGATGGTGAACAGTGTCCCCTCAAATATATAGATAAACAGTAACATTTTCTTTCCCGTGCGTTCACAACCATTTACAACCACTTTTTATAATATAAAATTTTCTCTCTCAAAATTTGATAGGTAGGATATGAATGCTCTTATGATTATTTCCGTTCAAGCTTGACTCGATTTAAGGTTTGTTTTTAAAGTTCAAATTGGCTAGTGGGTTAGTTGTTATAACAACTTTGTAGCTAATTATTATTATTATTATTATTATTAAATAAAGCTGCATCAATAACATGTTAGCCTAGGTTCATGAACTGACTCAAACTTGATAAATAAAACTCGTTGGGGCTCGTTTATTAAACAAATTTATTTTTAAAGCCCAAAGCTGTTTAAGCTCAATTCTTTGTGACCGTTTTCCAAGCAAATCAGGCCAAAAAGTATCCCCTGAATGCATAATTTAAAATAACTCCTAGTTGTCATATCTCCCTGAAGAATCAAATTAAAATCTATCATATGCCCATTGAAAACATCACATCAAAACTTGTTAATATTTATAAACGTTTATTTAAGATGGCCAGTTCTTAGGATTGGTAAAGTTGGTGAAAGGTTAGGACTCATTCTCTCAAGGGCTCAAAATAAAAATACAAGTTATATACATTAAATCAGAAGAAAATATCTTTTAAGAAAATAAAGAATAAGGTTAAACCAATAATAATGCTCTAATTAATATTTGTATTAAACATTATTGTAAATACATAAAGAGATAAATTTACATAATTGAATAATTAATTGTAACCCTTAAATTTCCTGTATATTAATTTGTAATATTACTTTGTGTGTTTTTCACTATTCAATTTGATACCATCACTTTAGCTTGAAGTACAACTTATTCAAGCATAGTCTATCATGTTAACTTTAATTGCTTTAAGTTGAATATCTTCACGTAGATATATTAGCAATTATGTTGGTGTATTTAAAAATATATAGTTATATCTAAACATATCAAAAGTAACACTCATATAGGAGTAGTTTGGAGTTAGTTTGGGTTTGAATATTATAATCTTTTAATATAATTTGAAAATCTTTTTTATTCATAAAAAAGCGTAGATTTGTGAAACATAAAATCGATGGTTATTATTTAATTATTACGTTATATTATTCTAAAATCAAATTTAGAAATTTATGACAAACACTATTCAATTTGAGTGTCCAATAAGTTAATGTTATGTGGTATCCACTAACTTTTTTTTTTATAATTTCACAAACTATATGTAGAAGTCTTAATTGCATATGATATAATTTACTTTACTTTTCATCCCTTAAGAGTATTAGTAAGAATACACACTTTTATTTAAATTCATTTTCAAAATATATTATTTCCAAACAAATCTTAAACATAGTGTCTAGGATGAATTTTGATCTATCTAGGATTTATGTAGGTTGAATTTTGATATACGTAAGATAAATGTATGAAGTTTTCTTTCATTTAGATAATAACTGATCCACCAGAAATTATCTCCTTAAAATGGAAAGTTTCCTTTCGCGTTTCAAAAGAGGCAATCTCCAATAGCCGTATGTTTCGCTATGACGATCAACAAAAGAAAGGGGCAGTCGCTATCAAAAGTTAGTTTGTACTTGAGACAACCCGTTTTCACACATGGTCAATTGTATTTAGCTTTATCAAGGGTTAAAACACGAGATCTCAAGCTACTAATACTTGACAACGACGACAAACCTACGAATAAAACAACTAATATTGTTTATAAAGAGATATTCAATGAGTTGTGATTTTTTGTTGTATTCATGTATTTCAATTATTAGGTGTACTCTCTATCATTCCCGTTAATATTTCAACGTATATATAATTAAATATTTACGTCAACAATGTTAAAGTAGTTATTTTTCTTATTAGCCACCCGTGTAACACACGAGTACTTAGACTAATTAGTAAAATAAATGAAACTCATAACTCATTTTCAAAGTATATTCTTTCCAAACAAATCTTAGTGTCTAGGATGAATTTTGATCTATCTATGATTTATGTAGGATGAATTTTGATATGTGTAAGATAAATATGTGATGCATTTTGGTATGTGTATGATAAATGTATGATGCATTTCGATATGTGTATGATATATGTAAGATGGATTTTGATGTGTAAGATAATTTTAATATGTATAGGATCAAATACTAATTAATTGAAGAGAGAACAATTAATATTAGAATAACTAAATTCTTTTGTATTTTACCATGATACCCTTTGTTCTTTTTTTCTCACATTAATTTTTTTCTCAAAGATTTCCCCCCCGATATATATAGAGGAATGTTCATTTGAGAAGAAATTTAATGTGAGAAGAAAAGATATAATAGTAAAACATTAAATAGTTTATAACTCATCTCATTAATTATATTATCTATTATTAATAAGGAAAAAACATTTTATCCTACACATTTCAAAATTTATCCTACATGTCTTATATTTACCGGCATTTACCCTACACATTTCAAAATTTATCCTACACATGTCGAAAATTGTCCTACACCATAAATTATTTTATCTTGAAAGAGTATATGAAAAAAAATGAGTTACAAATTTAATTAATTAGCTAATTAGTGACAATTGTAGATTTACCTATATATCTTTTTTTCATAAGATTAAATACACACATTAAATGAGGTGAACAGTTCTTTTTGTTCGTTGGTCGAAGTGGACGGCCGCACCAATCAATTTATAAAATTCCTGAAATAAAATTTAGACTTTTGAAAGGCTTTTAGAGAGAAACAACTTTGAGATGCAGTTAGTTTGTTTGTATAAAAAACTAGTGGTGATTTGGCTTGTTCAAATAAAGTTATAAACGGTATTGTAGTGAAATCTTGCATAAGAGGATAGCAAGTTACAAATTCTATTTTGTTTTTTCCTTCCTTTCTTCTTTTCCGTTTCGGATCTTGCTATCATTTCCCCAAAAGTTGACAAACTCGAAGGATATGTAAAAGATATTCTTTGTTTTCCATCACTAGCATGTATAAAAAATATATTGTGAGGCTTACAAATATACTTAAAAGTAATATATTTATAAATATTATTGTTCATCCTTTTTGAAAATGTTAGGAAGTAAATGGAGAATTTCTATTGATTTAAAAGTTATTCTTTTTATTTTTACAAAAAAAATTTCTCATTACTCTCCATTATATATATATATATATATATATATATATATATAGGGTAAAAGTCTAGAGTAAATAACATTATAAGAATGAACCGTGTGAACTAATTTAGACCATTGATTTTCATCATCCTAAAGTTTTGATTAGTGGCATGATTGTAATTATTAAGATTTGTTTTTTCCTTTAAATTTAATTAAAAATGGTAATTTTGTAATTACATAATGGGTCAGTTTTTTAAAACTAAAAACATGAAAAGTTGCCATATATTTCGCCAGTTACTTACTCCTCCAAAGTTGCCATATATTCGCCAGTTACTTGCTCCTCCAAATTCACGTATATTATTTAATACACATGTGTACCGTATATTATAAACTGGAATTCTACAGCAAAGCTACAACCTCGATTTATAATAATGCACTAACTTTACCATGTTACACGTGTGTAATGTATGGTATCAACTGGAGGTTTGCATCAAAGTTGAATACTCGCATGTAATAATGCAGAAACTTAAAATTATACACATGTGTACTGTATGGTATCAACTGGAGGTTTACAGCAACGCTGCATCCACTTATATAACGTCATGCATCATCTTAACAATATACACATGTGTATTAAATAATGCATATACTACGAAACTGCATCCTGATATGTAATAATGCATATACTACGCGACTATACACATGTGTACTGAATTGCAACAACTAGACGTTTACAACAAAACTGCATAATCACAAATAAAAACCGCAACCTGCAATTATGTGGATAATGAACGGGAATATATGCCTGTGTATTAATGACTAAATGTATCATTAATTTCATCAGTGCAAATCTTGAATGGACAAACACATGAAAACAATTTTAAACTTAACCACACATGTGGATTGAACAACTAGATACGTATATTCATCTTCATACATGATACTATAATCCAGAAGATCAAACCTGGACGATCCATTGTTGTAACAAAGGCGCCATCATTACTCGGTTCGTATATATCATTCGTGTTTTCAAACGAATTGGAACTATTACAACGTGAATCCGCCATATTTGAATGAATTAAAAAATACGAACTTTGATCCAGGCAAAGTTGAAAAAAAAATAATCCCTGTTCAAAATCTTCGAAAACAGTGTATTATCAAAACAAATTCGATCTGATAAAACTAAAAGTACGTATAATCAACTGGTGATCTGCGAAAAAATTAGAAAGATTGTTAATCCCTAAAATGTAGGGATTTTGTAACTGAATAAATGATTAAAACGAAAATAATTAAATGAAGATATATGGAAAATTACAATCCAACCCTTGACACATAAAAAGGAAATCAATGGCTAAAATGAGTTTACACAGTTCACTATGAAAATATTGTTCACAAATCTAACTAATCCTATACATATATATATATAACTGCGAACCGAACTCAAAGTCTTATATTGTTACTGTTGGTGTGCATCATCATCATGAACGAACAAATTTGTGGCAAAAGAAAACAATTAAAAAAAGGTGTCTTTAAAATAAATATAACTAACTTAATTTGCAAGATTACTTTCAATGTAAAATGCCTTAAAAACAAATAAATAGTGAAGTTCTTGAGTTAAAACTAATAAAACATGGCACACCTCACACTGTGTATTTGTTTTTAGCACCTCTGTCAAGCTTCTTTGCATCTTCCTGCAACAAAATGCAGAGTGCGAGTTAAAAAAAATTATGAAGTCCAACTATTTCATTACATAAAGGTAAGTGAAGAACTTACATGAAATATGAAGCCTATAATGTCATTGTGATCAAGGAACTCTTTCCACTGTTTCCCAAACTAAATTCACAATTCTCGTTTTTGGTGTTACGCATTTATTTCTATCAGCTATCCAAATATACCCACTTACTAAACCCCAAACCACCCAAAATTCACCATCTTCCATCACCGAATCAGTAAATCATAAACAAATCAAAACAAAGACATATCAAATCTATAGACTCAAAGAATGAAATCAGACTACCTGAGTGCCCAATCGCCCTTGAGTCATGATTTAGTCACGTCCGTACAACAGCTCTTGAACGCCGCCAATTTCAGTTTCATCGTAGACGTAGATCTTCAGGGTGATGTCGAAACCATATGCACTGCGGGGGCCACCGTGCGTAACCGTCTCCGTCGTTGGATAAACGAACGATGTCGGTAGTGTGAAGTGATTGGTCCGAATAGTCTGGTAGTGAAGAAGGAGAGCTAGGGTTCCGATCTGGTGTGAACTAGTGTAGAGGGGTGAAGAATGAGAGCTAGGGCTCCGAATTTTCTGTTCTTGATGTTGGTTGATTTGGAGTGGGATCTTCAAATTCTGTTTCGAGAACAAGGGGAAATTTGGGTTCTTAGGAAGAGGGAAAACTTGGGCGGGGAGCTAAAATAATTTGAAGTAATTTCATTTTAGGAGGGAAATTGGCTAAAGCCTAAATTAGGGGTGCAAACGAGTCGTATCCGAGCTTGACCAACTCGATTAACTTATGAGAACTCAAACTCGATTCGTTGGTAGTTTTTCAAACTCAAGCTTGGATCAGGCTCAACTCGTTTGTTATCTATTGTAATCAATTAAGACCCAATATGTCCTATTAAAACATATATTATCAACTATTTTTCATTGTGATCCATTACGGTCTGATGTTGTCCATTAAAAGACAATATGATCTATTATAGTTCATTGTGATCCATTAAGGCTCAATATAGCCTATTAAGCCATATATATAAATTTAAGATTGTAGAGTGTGATCCATTAATGCTCAATATAGCCTATTAAGCTATATATATAATCTATTATTATAGACCGTGATCCATTAAGGCTCAATATAACCTATTAAGCCATATATATAATCTAATATTGTAGATTGTGATCCATTAAAGCTCAATATCGTCCATTAAGACACATATGATATACTATTGTCGATTATGATTCATTAACACATGTATGATCTATTATTGGCTATCATGATCCATTAAGGCCTAGTATGGTGCAATAAAACATGTATAATCTAATTTGTCCATTGTGATCCATAAGGTTTAATATGGTCCATTAAGACATCTATGATTTACTATTGGCCATCATAATCCATAAGATCCCATATGGTCCATTAAGTCGTGTATGATCTACTATTGGCCATTGTGATCCATTTAGGCCCAATAAGACATGTATGATCTAATATTGTATATTGTGATCCATTTAGGCCCAAATAGCCTTAAGATTATATGATCTAATATTGATCATTGTGATCCATTAGGCCCAATATGGTCCATTAAGACATGTATGATCTAATACTGGTCACTGTGATCCATTTAGGCTCAATATGATCCACTAAGACATGTATGTACTATTATTGGCCATTATGATCAATTAAGGCCCAACATAGTTCATTTAAGACATGTATGATCTACTATTGACCATCATGATACATTAAGACCCAATACGGTCCAATAAGATATGTATGATCTACTTTGTCCATTGTTATCTATTAAGGCCTAATATAGGCCGTTTAGACATAAATGATCTACTATTTGCTATTATAATCCATTAAGGCCCAATATGGTCCATTATGACATGTATGATTTCCTATTGTTCAATGTGATCCATTAAGACATGTACGATCTACTATTGTCCATTATGATACGTTAAGGCCCAATATAGTCCATGAAGACATGTATGATCTAGTATTGGCCATCGTGATTCATTAAGGTCCAACATGATCCATTAAGAAATGTATGATCTACTATTATCCATCATGGTCAATTAAGGCTCAATATGGTCCATTAAGACATTTCAAATCTACTGTTGTCCATTGTGATCAACTAAGGCCAATATCGTCTATATATATATATATATAATATATAATTGCGGGCCTCTTTAGCCCCTGAGCCGTCACCCACCCGGAGCATTTCTGAAAGGGTAAACGGTGGGTCCTAGGTTGTGTTGGTTTACCAAATTTTTACAATATAAATAATATAGTTATGAAATTATTGTCACACCCCCATGTTATCCGTACACATCAGAGCGGGGCGTGACCTGAATGGCGTCGCATCGCACAACGGAAGCAAGCGTGAGTGCTAATGTTTTCTAGAAAATGAACGCCCGCTAACTACTCGAATCCTCATGGGTTCTCCTATTCCAACCGTGCCATACTTGTAATCATAACCTGAGAAAGAACATGCGAAAAATCAACATAAAGTTGGCGAGTTCATAGTTTGTTGTTTCCAAATGAGTCATAAAACATTTGAGCATTTGCATTCGAAAACTGGTTTGTGGGATCATAGTATCCCAAAGCATTTAAAATGTCATGTTTGTATAACAGTATTGAAATGTTTTCCATGTTGTTTGCAAATCCATGCATAACTGTTATGTCTGTAAACTGGTAATAAAATGTTTTCATTTGTACCTGTAAGTAAACCGGTATTGAAATATTTTCTGTTATTTTTGTAAACCGGTATTGAAATCAAAGTATATAGTATACCTATGGAATCTAAGGAATTAGTCAGTGTGTAGCTAATACACTGGACTATGTGCCATAAGTAAGTAACCAAACCGAGACTTCTTTGTCATGTTGGGATCACAAAAGCACTCCTAACCGGTTAACTTACCAGAGTGGAGCGTGTCTCAAACTCGATAGATCTATACCTTTTGCACCTTGGTCACTACGTGATTAATGGTTACTATTGTTATCTTCCTACTTACGCACATTGATTGTTATCATCTAATTCCATAACTACATACCATAGTTGAAAAACTGAGTTATTGGGCTGCGCCCATGTTATTTTGTCATTGGGCCTAGCCCATGTCATTTTGTCCTTGGGCCTAGCCCATGTTATTTTGTCTTTGGGCCTAGCCCATGTTTTCAATAAAGTTTTGGGGCCTCGCCCCCTAGTTATATTAAGACAATCCCGTCACTAGTCATACAACTCATGCATGTTTCGAAAAGCGTTGTATAACTGTGAAAATCGGTAAGTTTAGTATAAACCTTTCGTAAACCATTTGTGTTCATTGAAATCTGTTTGTAACATGGTTTAGAAATATATGATTTTCGTTTATCGAAACGTTGTGTTCTTTTGCAAAACTGCATGTTTTTCCACCCCCGAAAACATTTATAAAAATGTAAAACGGTAAAAAGTGGGGGTTATGAACTCACCTGTTGTCCTTGTGCAAAGATAGCTTAATGTGATTTCCATAGTGTTGTCTCCACAACTTGACTCACTAGCATGCAATCTAGTGTATTCCTAAAACGGAATAACTTGTAAGTTTCTAAGAATGACGTAGCTATACTACATGATACTGAGCTCTACCGAATCGTTACTCATGCGATCTATGAAATTGTTATTGTCTTAACTCGGAATAACAATCTATGGTTTTCTTAGAATTGTCTTAGTTTTCGAGAATTTGAAATATATGTTTACATTTAAACATAACTATATTTCATGAAATCATATTTAGTCATCGCCTACATTGACGGTTAATAGTACGACCCTTCGTACTTTCGTAAGGTATATTATAGCATTTGAAGTTCCCGAATCGTCGACGTTTGAAACAAATATAACTATATTTATTTTATAAAAGTATTCAAAATCTCGATGTTCGAATATATATAATTATATTCGTGTTATACGATCTCCGAATGTTTGTCATTTGAAATAATACGCGCCTTGTATTCGTCTTGTAAAAGCGTTCGGAAATCTTGGCGTTTCGAAATAAGTATAAACAATATACTTATTTTTATATCGTCGTTCGAATGATTTATCGATGTTTGAAAGCTAGTTTCTGAGTTGCGACGTCGAAGTAAACATAAATAAATATCATTTATTTTATAGTCGATTGCCGAATGTTTGTTATCTTGACATCGCGCTCGTTGAAATGTTGTCGGCTCGAGTTTTGAATGTTTTAATTAGTGTCGCCAAATAAATATATACCTATATTTATTTTATAATAACCATTTGAAATCGAACGTTTAATCTTTGAAATGTGTCGCGTTTTTGTATTGCGTATTTTTACAAAAATCGGGCAGAGCTTCCTTTGTTTTCGGACGATACCGACAACACAAGTTGTCGATTTATTTATCAAAACACAATCTGCAATGTACGCAAACAATATATATAATTTCTCGACGTGTTTCGAATATAATTTTCGCCGATTTATAATTTCCGATTTATATTATAATAACGACGTCGGTTTGATTTTTAACTAATAATTTTAAACGAGTTACGCAGTCGGCTCGATTGTTATATATTATTTATTTCTCTGGCGATATATAATCGTTTACGGCTCGGTTTGAGCTTGGTGTTCGCGCGCTAATTATAAATAATAATTATAAACTAATATAATTAAATTTCGCGTCGTAATTAATTTTTACCGAGTCTCGAGTTGACCTGTTGACTGAGCTGACCGTGTTGACTGAGTTGACTGCGTTGACAGCTGTTGACCACGGTTGACCGGCAGTTGACCGGGTTTGACCGAACCCAAAACTGAACCGAGGCACCAAAAATGACCCAAAACTATCCCTTGACTAGTTTTGACACGTGTTGACCTGTTGACCATGTTGAACCGAGCCCGAGAGTGTCCCGAACTTTAATTTTCACCCAAGACGAAAGTGTTTCGTATGGACTCTACGGGTCACAAGGATCCCAAAAATATATTTTTCGTTGAAAACGGATGCCCGGAACCTCGCTAGAACCATGCCAGAAGTCAGAATTTTGCCGGAAAATAAAATTTCACGAAAACTTGCAGAAAGGTCTCTAACCACCCGATCTACACATGCATGAAGTGAAAAGTCCAAAACGGGTTTTGGCCGGAATGTTGCCGGAGTTGCTCCCGAGCCCAAACGGATTCGAATCTGCTAAAACCAACATCACCACGCAATCCGGAACGTCGAAGATAGTCGAAAAAGTGTACTCTTGGCCGGAAAACGTTCACCGGAAAACCTCCATCGCCGCCGTCGGGGTGGCGCCGCGCCGTAATCGACCGCCGCTAGTCGCCGGACTTCGATGCCGGAAATGTTTTCTGGAGAGAGAGTAGAGAGAGTTTTAGAGTTACAGAGAGAAAGTGATGGTAGAAAATGAGAGAAAAATGGGGTAAAAGGGATTTATATAGGTGGTTTTTTGTAGGTTTGGGCCAAAGGCCCAAAAGCCCGTTTCTAGTGTTTTGAGCGGCCGAATCACGTCTACGAGGCTCGTTTTCGGACCCGAACTTCATAAAAAGTCGTATAATATCATTTTAGGTTCAAAAACATGTAAAAGGTGTCGGTATTCGATATTAATCGCGTGCGTTCGACGGTTTCGTTAAAATGCGTAAAATGCTCCGGTTGTCGTTTCTTGTCCGTTTCTCGATCCGATTTCAACCATGAGTAATAAAATTCGATTACGAAGCTAAGTATATCATAACATATTAGTATCAAGGCGTAATTCTAGTCCGTTGCTTCCGTTTCGTTGTCGGTGTGTTCTTGTCGACACGTTTTTTCGTTCACGTGAGCGTTTTGTGATGTTCGAAAGCATGATAATTTATCAAAACCAATTCTTACGTATAAATTATATCATGTAAAATTCGTATTTTTAGTGTTGTCAGTATTTTGTCCGGTGTCAGTTCGTTGTTGCTTATCGTTCAGCAGTCTTCCCGCAAATCAACATTCGTGCTAGAGTTCTCGATTATCGCCAGATCGTGTAACGTGAATCATGTAGACGTTTCTAGGCTCTCTAGAGGCCTGATCGAGTTAATTTACATCTAATTACGCTAATTATAATCGTATTACTGTTCGTTATGCGCTTAATTACAACCGGAAAATGTCGGTTGTCACATTCTCCCCTTGTTATAAAAGTTTTGTCCTCAAAATTTAAGTTATGTTATCTCCTTAGATTTTTGTCATGCGTGGATAGGTATTAATACTACCCAGGTAAATGACCATGTAATCGCATCGAGACTTGTCTGGATTATGTGAATACAATGATTTACTACAACAACATGAACCCACTGGTTCAACTGAATCTGTTTTCAGAATCGATGCCAAGTGAACGAAACGTAATGACATAATCACCAATGTGACTGAGTTTACAAGGGTCATACAGATGAGATTCTCAACAAATGGATTTCCAAGACGTTCACAATCTATAAATGAATTTCATAAACAATAGGAATTTCTACCAACGGAAACTAGCGTTGGTTGTTGGATCGGTGAGACTTAGAATCGACAAGCTCAACTGAATAAAAGCATGAAGATGATTGCTAACTTTTCGAACCATAAGTTAACACTATTGAATTGCAAGGATACACCAAATTACAACCGAAGTTAGTGTATCATTGTCTTAATACATAGTTGCATTAAAACCACTTTCAATGATTAGCCCAAGCTACAAGTTTATACCGACGCCACAAGGCGTCATAGCCATTGAAATAAGTCAATAATAGCAGTGATCGAACAAATTCATCGTGTTTACAACGAAAAGTTCAATCAAGTAAGTCTGTGAATATTTGTTCCAAATAAATCCCATAGGATTTTCAACTGAAAATGAAGAACAAATAAATAAAATTTTCAGTCGCTAGTGGAAGAACAATAAATATCCCAAAATTTTCGACCGATATTGAAAGAATCCGTTAAGAGGTACACTGAAATAGACCATAAAGTTGTGTACCGTCTCTTTAATACACGATTGTATTAAGGATGTTTTTAGAAAATGATCCAACAAGGGGATTTAAAAATGAATAAATAATCAAGTAATTAAATCAGTACATGAGTTGTGAAAGCGAGATTAGCACAAGCTTCAACTAGTGTAACACCACCACAAGGTGTGTAACCAATAAATGACTTAATAAGGGTGCAGACTGAACCAGTCTGCTATGGTTCGAAACAAATGAATTGCTTATCGATATTACCTTGAATATGACGGCCTCAATCCGTCATATGAAATCCTTGAATTGAACTTTGTATACAGTGAGCAAGTTCAAACAATTGAACTTGGTTTGACACAATCCAACAATAAATACGTGAAGTTTCGACATGTTTACTACAAAAACCCATGTAGGCAACTTGGAAAGAAAATGAAATTTCAAGAATTCGTTGACTCGATATCAAGGAGTCAATACTCACAATAATGCAGGTCATCTAGATCACAAAGCAAAATTTTGAATATAGCGAATCAATCTTTGAATTATTGATGAAATGACCATTCGAAGTGAAGACCCTGATGGTCTCCACGTATCAAGTTAACCACATGCGTAACAAACAAAGCATGCGTATCATGTAAATCTGTCAAGAAATGATGCAATATGCGTTCGCTAATCAAGAAAGAATTTTCCGTGTCACAATGACCGTTATGAGGAGTAGAGGTGTGCAAACCTACTCAGTATATATGCCAAGTTGAAATTTCAACAAAAGGAATTCGAGGACTTTACCTAGTATTTCCTGTGATGACTTAATGTTGTAACATTTGTCGAAAACGGGTTTTACCAAACCCGCTCCGTTTGTAATCGAATATTCAGTTATAAATGTTTATTGCCTATTTATGCTTATTTTAATTTTTAATGATACATAATTAATAAACAAACTAAACCATTAAAGTTATAATTGATAAAAAGTATAAATAATGTGATTAAAAATAAATTGGGGCTGCCGGGACTCGAACCCGGGTCAGCCGGATTATAACTTCAAAGACTTAACACTCACACGCATAACCACTCCGCCACTTGTTTATTTTCTGTCAACTCTAGGAAACAAATGAGTCTTATATACAAACCTAGATGAACCGGTTGCGCCAACTGAGAAACCGAAATCGGCTATTCAACCATCTAAACGTTTGAATAATCGCGAATTCAGGTTTATAACCGATGCACCGACGATTCTAATCAATTCAGACTTGAATTGACTTCAATTCTGAGGATGATGAGTTTTATAACCGAAACTACTCAATAATCCAAATTACTGTAATCAAAGAGCTTCTCGCGACTCAGAAACATTCCACAAACCTGCTATTTCATTTCCGCACACTTTACAGTCCACCGGAGAAGTTTATTTTACTCGTCGGAAAATTCTGCAAGTTCGCCGGAAAACCGTATTTTTCCTCAAATCGGTAAGTCCTTCAATACCGTCGTAGTCTAACAATTGTTAAGCTATTTCTAACTCAAACCTTTCACTTGAAATCGAATTCAGACGCTACTATCGGATAATACCAGTTCGCCGGAAAAGTTCTGGAAATCTTTATTTTCATCTGTGAATCGGTAAAGACATTCAAACACTCTGTTAACGTTTGTTTATCACTTCAATTCCACGATTAGCTAATCAAAACGGTTAATTGTCTTGTTCAGTTGAAGTGCACAAAAACAGAGACCGACACCTTGCCGGAATCCTGAAATAAACCGTTCATCGGTATGTTTACTTCTAATTATCGTTTCTGCCATTTCATATTAGTTTGTACATTGTTTATCTATCGAACTAAACAAGATATAACGGTGTAATCTTCTGCCTGTAAAATCTAACGAAGAAGATGAACTGCGATAACATTATAAGAATAATTAAAACTGGTATTTTGAACGGGTTAGACATACAGTCCAGCGGTGGACTGTGTGCGAACAAAAACACGCATACGTCCCGAGTTCGATTCTTGATACACGCACCCTCTATGTAATAAAATGCCTTTTTGTTTAAAACTGAACCGGGTTAATCCACGTTAGTTGTTAAGTATAATAAAAATTGGTATATTAACCAAGTTAGACACACAGTCCAGCGGTGGACTGTGTGTGATGTTAAAGCACAAGTCCCGGGTTCGAAACCTGTTACTGGCACCAGTTTGATGAATTAAAATGTTTTTGAAATTAAAAGAATTTTGGATAAATTGAATTAATATATAAGTATAATTAAAAACAGAATTATTTCGGGTTAGACACGTAGCTCAGTTGGTAGAGCTGCGTGCACGCGTACGGGAGGTCTCGGGTTCGAGCCTCACCCAGCGCATTTCGATTACACAATAAACCGGTCAACCAGTCAAAGTCAAAAAGTCAACGGTCAACCCAAATAGTCAATATATTTTTATATTTTTATTTATTTAATTTAATTTTAAAAATCAATTAAAAATACTTAAAAATAACGTTTTTAAAGATAGGAAATAGCCTTAAACTCCAAAAAATATATCTAAAAACCTTATTAACATTATTAATAAAATCCACTCATTTACTAAATTTCCCGCTTTTATTTAGGTTAGTTTTTTTCTCGTTGTTCCACTCTTCCAATTCGTGCGCATCTCACCATCTCCAATTCAACGCACCCAATGTGAGTGAATCTTTACAAATTCCCCGTTTTAATCACGTTTTTGGGGTGTATCATGTGTCTTGCTATATATTATATTTAAATCATTGTGCATACATCATATCATGAACATGTGTATTCAGCTTGTTTCAACTGTTTGTGTGGTTATTGTTAGATTCAATTTATTATTTTCAGTACATGCAATTTCATAGGCCGCCGCTCCCCATTACATTATGAGCGTTGAGCAAGTTCCCCGTTACATTATGAGCGTGAACCTGGCGTGCCAACATACGATCGGCTCCGTTTGATTGAGCCTTGATCGCACAGACATTTATCATTTTCAGTACATGCAATACGATCGGCTCCGTTTGATTGAGCCTTGATCGCACAGTTTTCATTCATGTTAATTATCGTATGATGTTGGTATGTTAATGTATGCTATCATATGTTATTGTATGTTATAGTTGTGATTGCTATTGCTACCGCTTAATTATTTACATTTGCTCATTTATGATTATGCACAATTTTTCATTGATAAACTAACAAGTAAATCAATAATAAATGTTTATCTAACAAGGTTCACTCGCCAACTTATGTTGACCCAAAAACCCCCATTTTTACACATGATACAGGTGAACCAGCTGCAGTCAGAAACACATAGGATTGGACTAGAAGAATAAAATGATTTAGAGCTTGGAACTATTTTATTTGGTTATTTTCTTTGTATTGTATGGACATGTTTGGATTATTTGGAATGTAACTTTGACTTTAATAAATATGAAACATATTAGTAAATATCATGAGCTTTGGTGATAACCCAATTATGCCCCGACTCTTATTCCGCTGCGGGTCGGGGTGTGACAGATTGGTATCAGAGCCATGACTATGGGGATATAGGATAGGTTATTAGACCCTTAGAGCCTATACTATAGTTGATTAGAAACTTATAAGATTTTTGTGTGTTACATGCCAAATTTCATGATGTTTATATGTTTTATGTTAAATGTTACATTCAATGTTATGCAAGCATGTTCATAAGTATATATTATCATATAATGTCTATCATGAATCATCTTATCATAACATATCATACCCATGAAAGCACACATCACATCATTTCATGATTGTTTTTACAACGATTTTTGTATTTTCAAATCTCATCAAAGTGAGTTCTCATGACAGGCATGTAGTAACTGGAAGGGTACAAGTACCGGTAGTCGGAACGTCCTGTCTAGGCTGGATTCGTATAAATCCAAAATAAAGGACCAGTTTGCCTACCTTGGGACTAACGATGAGAGTACGAAGTACCTATTAGGCCAAAGCATGCTATACCAAACGTCGTGTGAGCTAACCCCACTTTGAGTTGTCATTGTGTCTACACCTGGACACATTCCGACCATACATCTCGTAAACATATTTTGTGGTTTGCATTCGGGTGATGCAAGTGTTAAATCGCCAATACTAATGTGAATCCTACCAAGCCAATAGTCGTGGGGGCCCACATGACTATACAGGTGAAGGTATGGGGGACATTTGAGGCCCAACATGAGCAAACCCAAGACATCCTATGGATGTAGTTGCATTATTGATATTTATGTTATTTTCATTTTTCTTAAAGACACATGACACCTAAAAAGACTCCATAAACTCACAATCTTCTTATGTATGTTCCTGTTGATGTCGTCCAGACAACAACGAGGGGGTAAAAGATCAGGAAGGTCTCAGGAACGCTTGGCCACACAAATCACGAAACAAATGGCCACGATACTGCCTGACATTGTGGTCCAAGTACAACAAGCCCTCGCTACAAATCCTACTAACCCTCCCCAACAAGACGACCAGAACATCGGCAACCCTCCTACCAGCAAGTGCTCATATAAACATTTCAAGTCTTGTGATCCTCCTAAATTTGAAGGGACCGAAGGTGTCACTGCTCTCCTCCACTGGTTTGAGGAGATGGAAAACACTTTTCTCAACTGCGATTGTCCTGAGGATCGCAAGGTTCGATACGCCACCGGAAGACTATTTGGGGTAACTCTTACCTGGTGGAATACTGAAAAAGGGAAGAGGGGAATTGATGATGCAATGGCCTTAACTTGGGAGGAATTAAGGGAAATCATGACTAGGCATTTCTGTCCTAGGAGTGAAATTAAAAAGTTGGAGGACGAATTTCATTCTTTAAAGCAGAAGGAGGGAGATCACACCACCTATAACAAGAGGTTCTTAGAGTTGAACCAAATGGTTCCTAATTTGTTTACCCCAACTTATCGTTTGATCGAGCATTATATTCGAGGACTTCCCTCGAAAATTCAAGATTCAGTTCTCAGCATTTCACCGGTAACACTTGAAGCTGCTATGGAGCTAGCGACTGAACTGACCGAGAATCGAATTCGCAACGGGAAGTTTAAAGAAGAGAAAGAGAAAGCCCCTGTTGAGGGTCAAACTTCAAACCATTCCATCTCTTCCTCTAAGTTTGCTAACAAGAGGAAGCGCAACACCAGAAACTTCGCCGTTACACAAACCAACTCCCCTATTCCTGCTGCACCCATTACCCAAGTTGCCCATTCACCTGCACCACACAAAAGACCATACTCTAGCCCATTACCAAAATGCAACCGTTGCCAATATCACCATTCTCCTGATTATCCTTGCCAACATTGCACCGGCTGTCGTCGCGCAGGTCATACTGTTCAAACCTGCCGCATGCCTCAGCGAACGAACCGCCACCAGCCTTCAACCCAAACCCACCAGCAAATAATGGGTCAAGCCCAACAACCCCTACTATATCCACCCACCCAACATTTAGCCCAAACATATTACCAACCCAATTATCCTATGGGTCAACCTATGCGGGCTTGCTACAATTGCGGAGACCCAAGCCATTTCAGAAACACTTGTCCAAGGTTGGTAAACATTATTCATGCTCAGGCCCAAGCCAACCCGGTGAATCAAGCGAACCAAGCTCCTCCACCTGCAAGAGGAAGAGCTTTCAATATCAACGCTAATCAGGCTAGGGCTGACGGCAATGTGGTTAACGGTACGTTCCTTATTAATGGTCGATATGCATCCATGTTGTTTGATACTGGCGCGGATAAAAGTTTTGTGTCCTTAGAGTTTGAACCTGTCCTAAACCAAAATCGTGATAAGCTCATGGAATCCATAACAGTAGAAGTTGCTGACGGGAAACCGGTCTCATTGAACTCTATTATACGTAATTGCACTCTTACTCTAAACGACCATAATTTTCTAGTTGACCTTATTCCTATGAAGTTGGGAAGTTTTGATATCATAATCGGTATGGACTGGCTTAGTCAACATCAGGCAGAAGTTGTATGTCGCGAAAAGTTTATACGTATTCCTCTTTCAAACGGTCAGACTCTTCGAATCTTTGGAGAAACCTCGTCGAAAGGGCTCAGCTTAATGTCTTGTCTTCAAGCTCAAAAATATCTTCGCAAGAATTATGTCGGTTTTTTAGCTCATATCATCAAAAAGGGAACCATGGAGAAGAAACTTGAAGACATTCCAGTAGTAAAAGATTTCCCGCAAGTTTTTCCTGACGACATTTCAGGACTTCCTCCAGTTAGAGAAGTCGAATTCCGTATTGATCTTATACCTGGTGCTACACCAGTTGCAAAGTCTCCTTATAGGTTAGCCCCCTCTGAAATGCAAGAGCTAGCCAGTCAATTACAAGAGTTGACTGACAAGGGATTCATACGTCCTAGCTCATCGCCTTGGGGTGCACCTGTCCTTTTTGTAAAGAAGAAAGATGGATCGTTTCGTATGTGCATCGACTACAGAGTGCTCAACAAATTAACAATCAAAAATCGCTATCCTTTACCTCGCATTGATGATCTTCTTGACCAACTTCAAGGTGCCAGCTACTTTTCCAAAATCGACCTTCGATCTGGTTATCATCAACTTAGGGTACATGAAGAGGACGTCCCAAAGACCGCATTTCGAACTCGTTATGGCCATTATGAATTCATGGTCATGACATTTGGTTTAACCAACGCTCCAGCAGTCTTCATGGACCTGATGAACAGAGTCTGCAAACCTTATCTTGATCGATTTGTTATAGTCTTCATCGACGACATTCTCATTTATTCAAAGACTAAGTCTGATCATGAGCGCCATCTTCGACTCATCCTTACACTTCTAGAGAATGAAAAGCTTTACGCCAAATTCTCCAAATGCGAATTCTGGTTAAAAAAGGTGCAATTCCTCGGACATGTAGTCAATGACAAGGGAATACATGTCGACCCCTCAAAGATCAAAGCGGTACAAGAATGGCAAGCTCCACGTACACCAACTGAAGTAAGATCTTTTCTTGGTTTGGCTGGTTATTATCGTCGTTTCATTTCAAACTTCTCTCGCATTGCTGTACCACTCACGGCTTTAACTCATAAGGGAAAACCTTTCATATGGGGACCCAAGCAAGAAGAAGCCTTCCAAACCCTTAAACAAAAACTCTGTGATGCACCAATCCTCACTCTTCCTGAAGGTTGTGATGATTTCGTGGTCTATTGCGACGGTCAGGGCAAGGATTAGGCTGCGTTCTAATGCAAAGAGGAAAAGTTATAGCTTATGCTTCGAGACAACTCAAGACGCATGAGAAGAACTACACCACCCATGACCTAGAACTTGGAGCCGTTGTGTTCGCTCTTAAGATATGGAGACATTTTCTCTATGGTACTAAGTGTGAAATATACACTGACCACAAGAGTCTTCAACATATCTTCAATCAAAAGGAGTTAAACATGAGGCAACGAAGATGGGTCGAACTTCTAAATGACTATGACTGTGAAATTCGGTACCACCATGGCAAAGCAAATGTGGTGGCTGATGCACTCAGTTGAAAGGGTTATGCGAACTCCATTCGTCTTCTATGTTCGCAAATCATATCTGACATTAAAGATCAAATTCGAGAAGCCCAACATGTTTCAGTAACGGAAGATGATGTACGAAAGGAGCTGTCCTGTGGAGCTGAACTTAAAATTGAAACTAAATCTGACGGTATTCTGTACTATCTAGATCGTATCTGGATTCCTGACCACAACAATCTTCGTGAAATTCTTATGAATGAAGCTCACAAAACGCGATACTCTATACACCCAGGAGCCGATAAGATGTATCAAGACCTACGATATACCTATTGGTGGCCTGGAATGAAAAAGGATATTGCTGTTTTTGTTTCTAAGTGCCTTACATGTTCCAAGGTGAAAGCTGAACACCAAAGACCCTCAGGACTTCTGGTCCAACCTGAAATACCTGTATGGAAGTGGGAAAATATAACCATGGACTTCATTATCGGGTTACCTCGCACTTCTGGTGGGTATGACACTATATGGGTAATAATTGACCGACTTACAAAATCAGCTCCTTTATTCCTATCCGCGAAGATTTCAAGAACGAAAAGCTAGCTCGTATTTATATCAGCGAAATCGTAAGCCGACATGGGGTACCGTTAAGCATTATTTCTGATCGTGATGGTCGTTTCACTTCACGAACATGGCAAGCAGTACAAGCCGCTATGGGCACGCGATTAGATCTCAGTACCGCCTATCACCCTCAAACTGATGGTCAATCTGAACGCACCATTCAAACTCTTGAAGATATGCTTCGAGCTTGTGTTATAGACTTCAAGGGAAATTGGGACGCTCATCTACCATTATCTGAATTTTCGTACAACAACAGCTATCATTCAAGTATCGGCATGGCACCTTTTGAGCCTTATATGGTCGTAAGTGCCGATCTCCTGTATGTTGGCACGAAATTGGGGAAGCTCAAATCACTGGTCCAGAATTGATCCAAGAAACCACAGACAAGATCCATCAAATCCGAAACAATCTTCTAGCGGCCCAAAGTCGTCAAAAGAGTTATGCAGATAAACGACGGAAGCCTTTAGAGTTTAACATTGGTGATCATGTACTTCTAAAAGTACCACCGTGGAAGGGAGTAGTTCGTTTTGGTCAAAAAGGCAAGCTAGCACCACGCTACGTAGGACCTTTCAAGATACTCGAAAGAGTAGGACCTGTAGCATACAAGCTTGATCTACCAGAAGAACTCAACAGGATTATCCCACATTCCACGTATCAAACTTGAAGAAGTGCCTCGCTGATGAAAACCTCCACATTCCTCTGGAAGATATTCAGATTGATGAATCTATGCATTTTATTGAAAGACCAGTAGAGATCATGGACTTCGGAGAGAAACGTCTACGACGGAGTACGCATTCCAATTGTTAGGGTACGCTGGGAGTCAAAACGGGGACCTGAGTTTACTTGGGAACGTGAAGACTCAATGCGTGAAAAATACCCGCATCTTTTTCCTACTACTTCTACTACTTAAATTTCGGGATGAAATTCCTAAAAGTAGGGGATACTGTAACATTTGTCGAAAACGGGTTTTACCAAACCCGCTCCGTTTGTAATCAAATATTCAGTTATAAATGTTTATTGCCTATTTATGCTTATTTTATTTTTAATGATACATAATTAATAAACAAACTAAACCATAAAAGTTATAATTGATAAAAAGTAAAATAATGTGATTAAAAATAAATTGGTGCTGCCGGGCTCGAACCCGGGTCAGCCGGATTATAACTTCAAAGACTTAACACTCACACGCATAACCACTCCGCCACTTGTTTGTTTTCTGTCAACTCTAGGAAACAAATGACTTATATACAAACTAGAGAACCTGTTGCGCCAACAGAAACCGAAATCGGTATTACCATCTAAACGTTAAATAATCGTGAATTCAGGTTATAACCGATGCACCGACGATCCTAATCAATTCAGACTTGAATTTGACTTCAATTTGAGGATGATGAGTTTTTATAACCGAAATAACTCAATAATCCAAATTACTGTAATAAAAGAGCTTCTCGCGACTCAGAAACATCCACAAACCTTCTATTTCATTTCCGCACACTTACAGTCCACGGGAAAGTTTATTACTCGTCGGAAAATTCTGCAAGTTCGCCGGAAAACCGTATTTTTCCTCAAATCGTAAGTCCTTCAATACCGTCGTAGTCTAACAATTGTTAAGCTATTTCTAACTCAAACCTTTCACTTGAAATCGAATTCAGACGCTACTATCGGATAATACCAGTTCGCCGGAAAAGTTCTGGAAATCTTTATTTTCATCTGTGAATCGGTAAAGACATTCAAACACTCTGTTAACGTTTGTTTATCACTTCAATTCCACGATTAGCTAATCAAAACGGTTAATTGTCTTGTTCAGTTGAAGTGCACAAAAACAGAGACCGACACCTTGCCGGAATCCTGAAATAAACCGTTCATCGGTATGTTTACTTCTAATTATCGTTTCTGCCATTTCATATTAGTTTGTACAATGTTTATCTATCGAACTAAACAAGATATAACGGTGTAATCTTCTGCCTGTAAAATCTGACAAGAAGATGAACTGCGATAACATTATAAGAATAATTAAAACTGGTATTTTGAACGGGTTAGACACACAGTCCAGCGGTGGACTGTGTGCGAACAAAAACACGCATACGTCCCGAGTTCGATTCTTGATACACGCACCCTCTATGTAATAAAATGCCTTTTTGTTTAAAACTGAACCGGGTTAATCCATGTTAGTTGTTAAGTATAATAAAAATTGGTATATTAACCAAGTTAGACACACAGTCCAGCGGTGGACTGTGTGTGATGTTAAAGCACAAGTCCCGGGTTCGAAACCTGTTACTGGCACCAGTTTGATGAATTAAAATGTTTTTGAAATTAAAAGAATTTTGGATAAATTGAATTAATATATAAGTATAATTAAAAACAGAATTATTTCGGGTTAGACACGTAGCTCAGTTGGTAGAGCTGCGTGCACGCGTACGGGAGGTCTCGGGTTCGAGCCTCACCCAGCGCATTTCGATTACACAATAAACCGGTCAACCAGTCAAAGTCAAAAAGTCAACGGTCAACCCAAATAGTCAATATATTTTTATATTTTTATTTATTTAATTTAATTTTAAAAATCAATTAAAAATACTTAAAAATAACGTTTTTAAAGATAGGAAATAGCCTTAAACTCACAAAAATATATCTAAAAACCTTATTAACATTATTAATAAAATCCACTCATTTACTAAATTTCCCGCTTTTATTTAGGTTAGTTTTTTTCTCGTTGTTCCGCTCTTCCAATTCGTGCGCATCAAACCATCTCCAATTCAACGCACCCAATGTGAGTGAATCTTTACAAATTCCCCGTTTTAATCACGTTTTTGGGGTGTATCATGTGTCTTGCTATATATTATATTTAAATCATTGTGCATACATCATATCATGAACATGTGTATTCAGCTTGTTTCAACTGTTTGTGTGGTTATTGTTAGATTCAATTTAGTATTTTCAGTACATGCAATTTCATAGGCCGACGCTCCCCATTACATTATGAGCGTTAAGCAAGTTCCCCATTACATTATGAGCGTGAACCTGGCGTGCCAACATACGATCGGCTCCGTTTATTGAGCCTTGATCGCACAGACATTTATCATTTTCAGTACATACAATACGATCGGCTCCGTTTGATTGAGCCTTGATCGCACAGTTTTCATTCATGTTAATTATCGTTTGATGTTGGTATGTTAATGTATGCTATCATATGTTATTGTATGTTATAGTTGTGATTGCTATTGCTACCGCTTAATTATTTACATTTGCTCATTTATGATTATGCACAATTTTTCATTGATAAACTAACAAGTAAATCAATAATAAATGTTTATCTAACAAGGTTCACTCGCCAACTTATGTTGACCCAAAAACCCCAATTTTTACACATGATACAGGTGAACCAGCTGCAGTCAGAAACACATAGGATTGGACTAGAAGAATAAAATGATTTAGAGCTTGGAACTATTTTATTTGGTTATTTTCTTTGTATTGTATGGACATGTTTGGATTATTTGGAATGTAACTTTGACTTTAATAAATATGAAACATATTAGTAAATATCATGAGCTTTGGTGATAACCCAATTATGCCCCGACTCTTATTCCACTGCGGGTCGGGGTGTGACAAATGTTTCGTGACATTACCACCGAATGTCGAATATGGCGTAATCGCCATTAATAAAGTAGGGGGAATGCGATGACATGTGACTTCTTTTACAACGCCAATTGTTGTGATTACCATTTGTAATAAGTACCGACTGTTATGTATTCTCGTTTGAACGTACTTCAGCGGTTTCGTGTCGCTTACATGACCACGTGACAAATTGCCGTATTCTAGTCTTTAGTTCTCCCGCTGACGGGATTAGCATCGTTGTCGTAATGTCGTGCTTCTTCAAGGCCGCGCCTTGAAAGTTGTATGTGATGTACTTCAACATCCGTTGTCGTATCGTTTAAGTTTCACGTATTTTTGCGCACTAGTGTTTCGTTTTGCGTAGGTTACCTGCTCGGGTAGTTAACATAGTAGCGGCAATATATGTAATGTGTTTGCCTGAGTTAATAGTCGCAATTCCTATGTGCTGACCTTTAATGGATATTGACATATGTTTTCTAAAGGTATCAAATGCATGTCGTCAAAACTTTCAAAGTTTTGCTTACGGTATGTTATATTTTCGTGTCCCGTGTATCAAACACTACACTAGTGTATGATTAACATCAAAATGTTGACTTATTGTTTTCGGCCACGGTTGGAACCCATATTCGAGTACTAGGCGTTCTGTTATATATTCAAGTCTTAATGATCTAATGTCCCCAAAGGAAAGTGAGGTTAAAGCCTAGGTATCTCCATAGAAACCTGATTCGATTAAACCTATGGCTCTGTTAATACTCTGTTATCAGAGCCAGGTTTGATACCTAATTCGCTAAAACCTATAGCTCTGATACCACTCTGTCACACCCCCATGTTATCCCTTTCACATCAGAGCCGGGGCGTGAACTGAATGGCATCTTCATTGCACAGCAGAAGCAGACGTGATGGCTAAGGTTTCTAGTAAATGAACGCCCGCTAACTACTCGAATCCCCATGGGTTCCACTATTCCAACCGTGCCATACTTTTAATCATAACCTGAGAAAGAACATGCGAAAAATCAACATTTGGCGAGTTCATAGTTTGTCTGTTTTTGTTTCAGATGAATCATAAAACATTTGAAAGGTTTGCATTCGAAAACCGGTTTGTGGGATCATAGTATCCCAAAGCATTTAAAATGTCATGACTGTATAACAGTATTGAATTGTTTTCTCACGTTGTTTGCAAATCCATGCATATAACTGTTATTTTATAAACCGGTGATAAAATGTTTTCAATCGTATCTGTAAATAAACCGATGTTGAAATGTTTTCTGTCATAATTGTAAACCGGTATTGAAATCGTAGTATGTAGTTTTCCTATGGAATCTAAGGATCAGTCAGTGTGTAGCTAATACACTGGCCTATGTGCCATAAGTAAGTAACCAACACGAGACAACTTTGACATCATTGGGATCACAAAAGCACTCCTAACCAGTTAACATACCAGGAGTGAAGCGTGTCTCAAACTCGATAGATCTATACCTTTTGCACCTTGGTCACTACGTGATTAATGGTTACTATTGTTATCATCCTACTTACGCACATTGATCTGTTATAACCTAATCCCATAGCTACATACCAATTGTTACAAATCTGTGTTATTGGGCCTAGCCGATGTTTTCTTGATTTTGGGCCTAACCCATGTTTTCTTGTCATTGGGCATAGCCCATGTTATTTTGTCCTTGGGCCTAACCCATGTTATTTTGTCTTTGGGCCTAGCCCATGTTTTCATTAAAGTTTTGGGGCCTTGCCCCCTAGTTGTGACTATGACAATCCCGTCACTAGTCATAAAACTCATGCATGTTTCGAAAAGCTTTGTATAGCTGTGAAAATCGGTAAGTTTAGTATAAACCTTTCTTAAACCATTTGTGATCAATGAAATCTGTTTGTAACATGGTTTAGAAATGTATGATTTTCGTTTATCAAAACATTGTGTTCTTTTGTAAAACTTGCATGTCTTTCCACCCCCAAAAACATTTATAAAAATGTAAAACGGTAAAAAGTGGGGGTTATGAACTCACCTGGATAATCCAGTGCAAAGCTAGCTTAAATGTTATTTTCATAGTGTTGTCTCCACAACTTGACTTGCTAGCATGCAATCTAGTGTATTCCTAAAATGGAATCTTGTATGTTTCTAAGAATAACGTAGCTATACTACGTGATACCGAGCTCTACCAATCGTTACTCATACGATTCTATGAATGTGTTATTGACTTAACTCGGTTAACCAACCTATGGTTTTCTTAGAATTGTCTTAGTTTTCGAACGACTTGAAATATATTTATATATAAACAATACTATATTTCATGAAATAGTATTAGCCGTTATGTACGTCGTCGGATAATAGTACGACTTTCATAGTTTTCGAAAGATGAAAATCGTACGCTTTTATAATCTTGCGGTATCGTGTCGCATTTCGTTTAGGCGTTGAAATCGGATATAACAAATATATATTGTCATAAGATCCTCCGAAAGTATTCGAGTCGTCGACGTTTGAAACAAATATAACTATATTTATTTTATAAAAGTATTCAAAATCTCGACGTTCGAATATATATAATTATATTCGTGTTATACGATCTCCGAATGTTTGTCGTTTGAAATAATACGCGCCTTGTATTCGTCTTGTAAAAGCGTTCGGAAATCTTGGCGTTTTGAAATAAGTATAAACAATATACTTATTTTTATATCGTCATTCGAATGATTTATCGATGTTTGAAAGCTAGTTTCTGAGCTGCGACATCGAAGTCAACATAAATAAATATCATTTATTTTATAGTCGATTGCCGAATGTTTGTTATCTTGACATCGCGCTCGTTGAAATGTTGTCGGCTCGAGTTTTGAATGTTTTAATTAGTGTCGCCAAATAAATATATACCTATATTTATTTTATAATAACCATTTAAAAATCGAACGTTTAATCTTTGAAATGTGTCGCGTTTTTGTATTGCGTATTTTTACAAAAATCAGGCAGAGTTTCCTTTGTTTTCGGACGATACCGACAACACAAGTTGTCGATTTATTTATCAAAACACAATCTGCAATGTACGCAAACAATATATATAATTTCTCGACGTGTTTCGAATATAATTTTCGCCGATTTATAATTTCCGATTTATATTATAATAACGACGTCGGTTTGATTTTTAACTAATAATTTTAAACGAGTTACGCAGTCGGCTCGATTGTTATATATTATTTATTTCCTTTGGCGATATATAATCGTTTACGGTTCGGTTTGAGCTCGGTGTTCTATAAAATAATAATTATAAACTAATATAATTAAATTTCGCGTCGTAATTAATTTTTACCGAGTCTCGAGTTGACCCGTTGACTGAGCTGACCGTGTTGACTGCGTTGATCAGCGTTTACCAGTTGACCACGTTGACCGGCAGTTGACCGGGTTTGACCGAACCCAAAACTGAACCGAGGCACCAAAAATGACCCAAAACTATCCCTTGACTAGTTTTGACCCGTGTTGACCTGTTGACCATGTTGAACCGAGCCCGAGAGTGTCCCGAACTTTAATTTTCACCCAAGACGAAAGTGTTTCGTATGGACTCTACGGGTTACAAGGATCCCAAAAATATATTTTTCGTTGAAAACGGATGCCCGGAACCTTGCCAGAACCATGCCAGAAGTCAGAATTTCGCCGGAGAATAAAATTTCACGAAAACTTGCAGAAAGGTCCTCTAACCACCGATCTACACATGCATGAAGTGAAAAGTCCAAAACGGGTTTTGGCCGGAATGTGTTGCCGGAGTTTGGCCGGAATGTTGCCGGAGTTGCTCCCAAGCCCAAACGACTTCGAATCTGCTAAAACCAACATCAACACGCGATCCGGAACGTCAAAGATAGTCGAAAAAATGTATCTTGGCCGGAAAAACGTTCGCCGGAAAACCTCCATCGCCGCCGTCGGTGGTGGCGCCGCCGCTAGTCGCCCGGGCTTTCGGTGCCGGAAATGTTTTCTAGAGAGAGAGTAGAGAGAGTTTTAGAGTTAGACAGAGAAAGTGATTGGTAGAAAATGAGAGAAAAATGGTGTAAAAGGGGTTTATATATGTGAGTTTTTGTGGGTTTGGGCCAAAGGCCAAAAGCCCGTTTCTAGTGTTTTGAGCGGCCCAATCACGTCTACGAGGCTCGTTTTCGGACCCGAACTTCATAAAAAGTCATATAATATCATTTTAGGTTCAAAAACATGTAAAAGGTGTCGGTAATTCGATATTAATCGCGTGCGTTCGACGGTTTCGTTAAAATGCGTAAAATGCTCCGGTTGTCGTTTCTTGTCCGTTTTTAGATCCGATTTCGACCACGAATAATAAAATTCGATTACGAAGCTAAGTATATCATAACATATTAGTATCAAGGCGTAATTCGAGTCCGTTGCTTCCGTTTCGTTGTCGATGTGTTCCTGTCGACGCGTTTTTCGTTCACATGAGCGTTTTGTGATGTTCGAAAGCATGATAATTTATCAAAACCAATTCTTATGTATAAATTATACATGTAAAATTCGTATTTGTCGGCGTTGTCAGTATTTTGTCCGGTGTCAGTTCGTTGTCGCTTATCGTTCAGCAGTCTTCCCGCAAATCAACATTCGCGTTAGAGTTCTCGATTTTCGCCAGATCGCGTAACGTGATACAAGTAGACGTTTCTAGGCTCTCTAGAGGCCTGATCGAGTTAATTTACGTCTAATTACGCTAATTATAATGGTATTAATGTTTGTTATGCGCTTAATTACAACCGGAAAATGTCGGTTGTCACAATTATAAAGTGATAGATATATTGTAAAAGTTCAATATGATGCACATTTATTGAAACAAAAATACGATGTTAATATTTACTTTGTCTAACATGACATCAACTCAAAATCTTGCAAACAACCTTCAAAACAATACCAAAGACCAAGTAGTTGATAGATTTAAAACTTTCAAGAGTAAAGTTTGCAGACCCAGTCTTCTCTTCCTCAACCGTTATAAATAAAAAATTTCCCCAAATTAAATCTTCACGACCCACCAACATTTTCTAACAAACATTACAAGTTATTAATTAAACATTAATGAATACCAGATAGTGTGGTTTTACAAATGCGCACATAGGAGCGTATAATGCGTAATGCAGTGTTGAGACCTTATCGCTGTAGTCGATGCATGTGATTTCATTATGCACATGTCTTATATAAGCAGCAATTAAAAAGTAATAAAATCAATTAGCTGCTCCATCTGTTCATTAGCCCAACACCAAATGCATGTTTCTTGTAATTATTAATTCAAAGCAACCATAACATTTGACTTCAACCCTCACTTTCCTATCCCCGCCCCTTTAACAGTTGACTTCGGATGTCAACACTGAAAAACAGATACCAGAAATCAGTGTAACTATATTAGAAATTCATTGCATAAACCTAGATTTGTATGATATCTACAGAATTGTGTGAGGATATTTAACCCAAGTACCCAATAAGTACAACCTTAAAACTACTTCACAAGAAAGCAGTAGTGGCCATCAATCCTGTATCCTACCGTGTAAACAAGCTTAGCCGACTAAAAGACAGACCACCAAGACTTATAGGAGTAGAAAGAATCAAAGAACTAGGTAGAAATAAAGTAACAATGTATAATTTATTAAAGTAATTATGGTGTACATCTTACCCAGGACCGTCCCTGAGAATCATTAAAATTTTCAGAGCCTAAGACGAGTAAAAAGACGGGCCCCTAATCACAACCGAGCCAACTCCAACTTGGCTTGTCAACAAATTTGAACTTGAAACTACTACTTATAGAGAGTATGAAAGACATTAAAAACAAAGAATATATACATGATGCTAAATAAAGTTAAAAAGAGGCCACACCAAATAATATATATATATATATAATATATATATATATATATTATTGAATATTTATGTATATATAATTGGATATTTATGTAGTGTGAATGGATATTAATTTAGTGAAATTATAATTAAGTAAAATTATAATTATCTACTAGACTCTTTATATGGATGATAAACTCTTAAGTAGAGTTTTTATGTCAATTTATTTGTTATTATTAGAGTTTATGTCTCTAATAAAATAACTAATTAAGTGAGACTTTTCACTTATTCTCACTCTTGTAAATATAGTAGGTTATGTGCCTTATTTTGGGATAGAGAAATGCTAGAAAAATACAAAAGAAGTAATACAAGAAAACATATGAATTCATGGAGAGTTCTTGGAAAAGAAGAGATATTTGTATGCCCATGTGTTGGGTACTTAGAGAGATAAGTTTTATCTACTCAATTTCATCTCCTTCATGTCATTGTTTTTCCACAAGTTATAACACTGTAATTTTATCCGGTGTAACCTCGGGCGTGTGGCCATTTCCGGCAGTATAGACTGCTCCGGCTGTTGTACCCTGGGAGACAGACGCGTCATCTTTAGTAGAGGCGCGAAATCTGTTTTAAGGGAAGCGTGTTGAACACGTGCCTCAGCCACAACCGTCAACACTTGTTTGTTCATTTTGTAGGAAATTATTGTATAAGAAGATATGGTTCAAGACCTCGTTGAAGCCCACACAAAGGATCATACAAGGAGATACAATTCAAGAGTTCGTTGAAGACTACACAACGGACCATACAAGAAGACGCGGTTAAGGCTCTTGTTGAAGATTATGGCTTGAATCAATTTAGTTACATATGTTGTATTATATACATTATTTCGTTTAGATTTGTTCATGGTACGTGTACTATAATTTCCCAAATATGTAAAGAGAGTATCTTTACTATTTTTATTTATATATTTTTTTTTATTAAAATTGTGACCCATGTCCTACAAACTTAAAATAGACTTCGTGAGATTGTTGCTACAATTTTAAAACCTTATTTATAAGGATTTGGGTTCACGAAAGGATTTATAATAGAAAAAATATTTTTTAGAGATTATGATCTTATAAATATTGTTTTGGGAAATATGTATGAAGTAGAACTTGATGTGTTTGGATTTATTGAAATTGAGTACAATCTTAAATCCTATACCGTGATACAAAACGAATAATTTTGGTTCAGCCGTTTGGTTTTTTAAACGATTTTGTAATCGTTAATTTTTCTAACGTTTTTGTTAGATCGGGTTTATTAGTATAAACCATACGTTTTTTGTAAACGTTAAAATTCTCTAACGTGAGCGTTAGACCGGCTTAACTTAGAAATAGTTTATTTTGTATAAACTAATAAGCCTTATAATGATTTTTGTAACAATTTATTTCTAAACGAGCGTGTTAGAATCATGTTTTATATATAAACTAATATGTTTTATAATGATTAATCGTTTATTTCTGACGAGCCTGTTAGAAGCTATTTATTGATAAGTATGATAATGATTTGTAATCGTTTATTTCTAACAAGTATGTTAGAAATTATTTATTGATAAGATTTTTACTGCTTTTTGTAATTTTTTACTTTTAACAAAAGTGTTAGAAACGGTTGATAAACCGTTAAATTTGATAAGGATTTTTGCAATCACTTGTCTTCTAATATGCGTGTTAGAAACGGTTTATAAAAAGTGTTAGGTTGGAAGCAATTTTTTAATTGTTTATTTTCTATCATGTGTATTGGAAATGGCTTATGTATTTGAACCATATATGTGTTTATAGCAAGTTGAATTAACATTTTGTGGAAATGTTAACATTTCTAACGTGCGCGTTAGAATTTCTTTCATTTTAACATGATTGTTAAAAATGGTTAAAATACAAATGCTTTGAAATGTTTTATGTAAATATTTTATATAAGTAATTTTTTTGTAGCATTGCATATAAACACTTATATTAGTTCTTATATGATTTAGAAATAAAAAGTAATACATTGAAGTTGATGTTTGATTGGCTTCAATAATTAAGTCACCTTAAAATGACGGGTTTGTTGTGTAGGATTTTTCACCTACTTTAGTTTTTGATTTTTGAATCAAAATGGTCATTATTTTTATATATAAAATGACTTTAATTTTCTAACATGTGTGTTAGAAAACATGTATCACGAATACAAGTCTAGAGATTGTTCATTTTTATAAGCCATAATGAATGAAAATGTTTTATGTAAAAATATAATTGCTTATGTGTGCATTAAAAGTGATTAGAAATAGTTTATTTGATAAACTATATCGTTGGAAAATGTTTTCTGTAAACGTCCAATTTAAAATGTGCATATTATGACATTTTTTAACATACGTGTTAGAAAACGTTTAGTACATGCGTAGTAAGACTAAACAATATAAAACTATTTGATGTTTTGGGTTTTTTATCTATGTTTTCATAAACCTTACTTGATATTATTAATATACTATTGCAAAACTAAGGAAATGATTTAGAATATTTTTTAAAACAAAGTTTTGCATAGCATTAATAATTCAAATGGTTTACTACTCTTGATAGAAGTAGCATATGGTGAACAAAGTAATAATCTCGTGATATTATTTGGTGGGAAACAACTTGGTATTGTTGTAAACAAATTTAATTGTTTAAGTATACTACTTAAATGTAGTATTTGTAATAACTTGGTGTTGTTTTAAGTATGATTGTCCAAGTTTATAGTTTCAAGATGAAATGAGAAACTTGTACTTACGAGTGCATGGAGTTTTATTAAGGGAGTACCTTAAGACATGCTATGAGACGATATCTTTGCAAAGATTTTGGTCAGATTATTAAGTGTTGAAGATAAAGCACTTTGATATTTGATCGACTATGCTACCGTTTAAATTTCGAAAGTGTTTGGCACTTGTGATTTAATTTCGAATGTATTTTATTGTTTTGTGTTCAATATCTTCGGATAACACATGCAATTTTTACAAAGAAATAAATTAGTAATGTTTGTGACGTATAAATTATTTTTGTGAAAAATAATTATAACGTCAATTATACATTATTTAAAAGAATATGATTTTAAATGGATATTATATGAAAATATTTGGACATAAACAACTTAAGAGTTGTTGCCTTGACTAAAAGTCAAAGACGAACATCAAATATGTAACCACATAACGAGTGAGTAGTTAGTGTATTGAGATGAAATACACAAAGAGATTCATGTCGAAATACTTCGTTAGAAGTCATTGGAAAATTCACAAGTTTGAATTCTAACATATGAAAGTAAAAGTATATATGTTATTGTATACATAATTATAATTAAATTATGCTACCACTTGAATATGGAAATTTTACCTTCGTTTGGGAGAGCATCCTAAATATACATATCTCCTAATGAATAATAATAGATGTGTGTAAATCACTTATGGCACAATTATAAATACCATGTTGTTGAGTGTGGATCTAGTTGACTCTATCTTCCACATAATAGTGATTGTAAACGAGGAACATTCATCTTGTTAGCGATGAGTGTGTTCACCAAGTGACTTGGATTAAGACTTATGTTTAAGTCTTTATGAGTAAATGGTAAAGCGTTGGAGATCAAAGGTAAATAAGTTATGTTCCTTAATTGAATGATAAAAATTAGCTATGTGCTATATACAATAATTTGTGAGACCTTCCTAAATATTGATGTTTTAGGATTATAAATAAGTCTCATTATTTTGTCTTAACAAGGGATGAATGTTGCAAAGTCTAAAGCATGCTAGACTAGTACGTGGTTAATTATGGGTTTTGACGGAGACTAATTAACTATAAACATTCAAATGTGTATGAACACAAAACGAATTTGTGTATAGACAAAGTTGAGGGAGAATTTTCATTCACTATAGGAAAAGACATGTAACTTTTGAAGAGTTTGTTCGAAAAGCTAATAAGGAGAACTCGTTGTCTAGGCTTATTCTAGATGTTAAATTAGAATTATTCTAAGTTGGTGACAAAGTTATGACAATGGCATGTGTTGCTTTGGTCAGCTCGGAAGCTTATGTAAGCTAATGGAATATGATTGAAGTCACTGATATAATGATGTTGATCTTCTTCAATCATATGTGTATAAATGTCGTCATAAGTGAAGTTATGGAAATGATGATCAAATGGCAAGAAATGTGGGGGAGGATCCATTTAAGAAAAACAACCCTATACGGGTATGTAGAAATGGTTTTCATTACCCCATCTGGATGTTATCCAATAACACTTAAATGTGGGGGTGTCTTGCATTTGTACCATAAAATTTTGGCAATAAGGATTTTGTAATCAAATCTAACATTGCAAACAAACGACTAAGTGGAGGACACAAAGGTCGTAGTGCATAATGGAGATGTGTTTGCCTTAAATGATACGTGTTGTCACACCCCGACCCGCAGCGGAAAAGAGTCGGGGCATAATTGGGTTATCACCAAAGCTCATGATATTTACTAATATGTTTCATATTTATTAAAGTCAAAATTACATTCCCAATAATCCAAACATGTCCATACAATACAAAGAAAATAACCAAACAAAACAATTCAAACTCTAAATCATTTTATTCTTCTAGTTCAATCCTATGTGTTTCTTGCTGCAGCTGGTTCACCTGTATCATGTGTAAAAATGGGGGTTTTTGGGTCAACATAAGTTGGCGAGTGAACCTTGTTAGATAAACATTTATTATTGATTTTCTTGTTGGTTTATCAATGAAAAATTGTGCATAGTCATAATTGAGCAAATGTAAATAATCAAACAGTAGCAATAGCAATCACAACTATAACATACAATAACATATGATAGCATACATTAACATACCAACATCATACAATAAATAACATGAATGAAACTGTGCGATCAAGGCTCAATCAAGCGGAGCCGATCGTATTGCATGTACTGAAAATGATAAATGTCTGTGCGATCAAGGCTCAATCAAACGGAGCCGATCGTATGTTGGCACGCCGGTTCACGCTCATAATGTAATGGGAACTTGCTCAACGCTCATAATGTAATGGGGAGCGGCGGCCTATGAAATTGCATGTACTGAAAATAATAAATTAAATCTAACAATAACCACACAAACAGTTGAAACAAGCTGAATACACATTTGTTCATGATATGAAGTATGCGCAATGATTTAAATGTAATATATAGCAAAGACACATGATACACCCCAAAAACGTGATTAAAACGGGGAATTTGTAAAGATTCACTCACATTGGGTGCGTTTCATTGGAGATGGTGAGATGCGCACGAGTTGGAAGGGCGAAACAACGAGAATTAACTAACCTAAATAATAACGGAAAATACAGTAAATGAGTGGATTTTATTAAGGATTTTAATAGAATTTTTAGATATATTTTTACGAGTTTAAGGCTATTTTCTATCTTTAAAAACATTATTTTTAAGTATTTTTAATTGATTTTTAAATTAAATTAAATAAATAAAAATATAAAAATATGTTGACTTTTTGGGTTGACCGTTGACTTTTTGACTTTGACTGTTTGACCGGTTTATTGTGTGACTGAAATGCGCTGGGTGAGGCTCGAACCCGAGACCTCCGTACGCGTGCACGCAGCTCTACCAACTGAGCTACGTGTCTAACCTGAAATAATTCTGTTTTTAATTATACTTATATACTAATTTAGTTTATTCAAAATTCTTTTATTTTCAAAAACATTTTAAATCCTCGAACCGGTGACACTAACAGGTCTCGAACCGGGACCTGTGCTTTAACGTGACACACAGTCCACCGCTGGACTGTGTGTCTAACTTGGTTAATATACAACTTTTTATTATACTTAACAACTAACTTGAATTAACCCGGTTCAGTTTTAAACAAAAAGGCATTTTATTACTGCGAAGGTGCGTGTGTCAAGAATCGAAACTCGGGACGTATGCGTGTTTTTGTTCGCACACAGTCCACCGCTGGACTGTGTGTCTAACCCGTTCAAAATACCAATTTTAATTATTCTTATAATGTTATCGCAGTTCATCTTCTTCGTTAGTTTTTACAGGCAGTAGATTACACCATTATATCTTGTTTAATTCGATTGATATACATTGTACAGACTAATATGAAATGGCAGAGACGATAATTAGGAGTAAACATACCGGTGAACGATTTATTTCAGAATTCCGGCAAGGTGTCGGTCTCTGTTTTTATGAACTTCAGCTGAACAAGACAATTAACTGTTTTGATTAGCTAATCGTGGAATTGAAGTGATAAACAAACGTTAACAGAGTGTTTGAATGTCCTTACCGATTCACAGATGAAAAAAAGATTTCCAGAAATTCTCCGGCAAACTGGAATTATCCGATAGCAGCGTCTGAATTTGATTTCAATTGGAAGGTTTGAGTTAGAAATAGCTTAACAATTGTTAGACTACGACGGTATTGAAAGACTTACCGTTTTGATGAAGAATACGGTTTTCCGGCGAACTTGCAGAATTTTCCGGCGAGTAAAATAAACCTTTCTGATGAACTGAAAGTATGACGAAAGTGAAATGGCAGGTTTGTGGAATGTTTCTGAGTCGCGAGAAAGATCTTTGATTGCAGTAATTCGGATTATTGGATATCTTCGGTTATAAAACCCATCATCATCGAATTTAAGTCAATTCAAGTCTGAATTGATTAGAATCGTCGGTGCATCGGTTATAAACCTGAATTCGCGATTATTCAAACGTTTTAGTCGGTTGAATAGCCGATTTCGGTTTTCAGTTGGCGCAACCGGTTAATCTGTGTTTGTTTATAAGATTCATTTGTTTCCTAGAGTTGACAGAAAACAAACAAGTGCGGAGTGGTTATGTGTGTGAGTGTTAAGTCTTTGGAGTTACAACCTGGCTGACCCGGGTTCGAGTCCCGGCAGCCCCATTTTATTTTTAGTTACATTATTTATACTTTTTACCAATTATAACTTTTATGGTTTAGTTTGTTTATTAATTATGTATCATTAAAAATTAAAATAAACATAAATAGGCAACGACACATTTATAACTTGATATTCGATTACAAATGGAGCGGGTTTGGAAAAACCCGTTTTGACAAATGTTACAGTATCCCCTACTTTTAGGAATTTCGTCCCGAAATTTAAGTAGTAAAAGTAGTAGGAAAAAGATGCGGGTATTTTCACGCATTGAGTCTTCACGTTCCCAAGTAAACTCAGGTCCCCGTTTCGACTCCCAGCGTACCCTAACAATTGGAATGCGACTTCGTCGTAGACGTTTTTCTCCGAAATCCATGATCTCAACTGGTCTTTCAATAAAATGCATAGATTCATCAATCTGAATATCTTCCAGAGGAATGTGGAGGTTTTCATCAGCGAGGCACTTCTTCAAGTTTGATACGTGGAATGTGGGATGAATCCTGTTGAGTTCTTCTGGTAGATCAAGCTTGTATGCTACAGGTCCTACTCTTTCGAGTATCTTGAAAGGTCCTACGTAGCGTGGTGCTAGCTTGCCTTTTTGACCAAAACGAACTACTCCCTTCCATGGTGATACTTTTAAAAGTACATGATCACCAATGTTAAACTCTAAAGGCTTCCGTCGTTTATCTGCGTAACTCTTTTGACGACTTTGAGCCGCTAGAAGATTGTTTCGAATTTGATGGATCTTGTCTGTGGTTTCTTGAATCAATTCCGGACCAGTGATTTGAGCTTCCCCAATTTCGTGCCAACATACTGGAGATCGGCACTTACGACCATATAAGGCTTCAAAAGGTGCCATGCCGATGCTTGAATGATAGCTGTTGTTGTACGAAAATTCGACTAATGGTAGATGAGCGTCCCAATTTCCCTTGAAGTCTATGACACATGCTCGAAGCATATCTTCAAGAGTTTGAATGGTGCATTCAGATTGTCCATCAGTTTGAGGATGATAGGCGGTACTGAGATCTAATCGCGTACCCATAGCGGCTTGTACTGCTTGCCATGTTCGTGAAGTGAAACGACCATCACAATCAGAAATAATGCTTAACGGTACACCATGTCGGCTTACGATTTCGCTGATATAAATACGAGCTAGGTTTTTCATTCTTGAAATCTTTGCGGATAGGAATAAAGTGAGCTGATTTTGTAAGTCGGTCAATTATTACCCATAAGTGTCATACCCACCAGAAGTGCGAGGTAACCCGGTAATGAAGTCCATGGTTATATTTTCCCACTTCCATACAGGTATTTCAGGTTGAACCAGAAGTCCTGAGGGTCTTTGGTGTTCAGCTTTCACTTTGGAACATGTAAGGCATTTAGAAACAAAAACAGCAATATCCTTTTTCATTCCAGGCCACCAATAGGTATATCGTAGGTCTTGATACATCTTATCGGCTCCTGGGTGTATAGAGTATCGCGTTTTATGAGCTTCATCCATAAGAATTTCACGAAGATTTTTGTGGTCAGGAATCCAGATACGATCTAGGTAGTACAGAATACCGTCAGATTTAATTTCAATTTTAAGTTCAGCTCCACAGGACAGCTCCTTTCGTACATCATCTTCCGTTACTGAAACATGTTGGGCTTCTCGAATTTGATCTTTAATGTCAGTTATGATTTGCGAACATAGAAGACGAATGGAGTTCGCATAACCCTTTCGACTAAGTGCATCAGCCACCACATTTGCTTTGCCAGGGTGGTACCGAATTTCACAGTCGTAGTCGTTTAGAAGTTCAACCCATCTCCGTTGCCTCATGTTTAACTCCTTTTGATTGAAGATATGTTGAAGACTCTTGTGGTCAGTGTATATTTCACACTTAGTACCATAGAGATAATGTCTCCATATCTTAAGAGCGAACACCACGGCTCCAAGTTCTAGGTCATGGGTGTGTAGTTCTTCTCATGAGTCTTGAGTTGTCTCAAAGCATAAGCTATAACCTTTCCTCTTTGCATTAGGACACAGCCTAATCCTTGCCCTGACGCGTCGCAATATACCACGAAATCATCACAACCTTCAGGAAGAGTGAGGATTGGTGCATCACAGAGTTTTTGTTTAAGGGTTTGAAAGGCTTCTTCTTGCTTGGGTCCCATATGAAAGGTTTTCCCTTATGAGTTAAAGCCGTGAGCGGTACAGCAATGCGAGAGAAGTTTGAAATGAAACGACGATAATAACCAGCCAAACTAAGAAAAGATCTTACTTCAGTTGGTGTACGTGGCGCTTGCCATTCTTGTACCGCTTGGATCTTTGAGGGGTCGACATGTATTCCCTTGTCATTGACTACATGTCCGAGGAATTGCACCTCTTTTAACCAGAATTCGCATTTGGAAAATTTGGCGTAAAGCTTTTCATTCTCTAGAAGAGTAAGGATGAGTCGAAGATGGCGCTCATGATCAGACTTAGACTTTGAATAAATGAGAATGTCGTCAATGAAGACTATAACAAAACGATCAAGATAAGGTTTGCAGACTCTGTTCATCAGATCCATGAAGACTGCTAGAGCGTTGGTTAACCCAAATGGCATAACCATGAATTCATAATGACCATAACGAGTTCGGAATACGGTCTTTGGGACGTCTTCTTCATGTACTCTAAGTTGATGATAGCCAGATCGAAGGTCGATTTTTGAAAAGCAGCTGGCACCTTGAAGTTGGTCAAGAAGATCATCAATGCAAGGTAATGGATAGCGATTCTTGATTGTTAATTTGTTGAGTTCTCTGTAGTCGATGCACATGCGAAACGATCCATCTTTCTTCTTTACAAAAAGGACTGGTGCACCCCAAGGCTAGGAGCTAGGACGTATGAATCCCTTGTCAGTCAACTCTTGTAATTGACTGGCTAGCTCTTGCATTTCAGAGGGGGCTAACCTATAAGGAGACTTTGCAACTGGTGTAGCACCAGGTATAAGATCAATACAGAATTCGACTTCTCATACTGGAGGAAGTCCTGAAATGTCGTCAGGAAAAACTTGAGGGAAATCTTTTACTACCGGGATGTCTTCAAGTTTCTTCTCCATGGTCCCCTTTTTGATGATATGAGCTAAAAACGCGACATAATTCTTGCGAAGATATTTTTGAGCTTGAAGACAAGACATTAAGCCGAGCCCTTTCGACGAGGTTTCTCCAAAGATTCGAAGAGTCTGACCATTTGAAAGAGGAATACGTATAAATTTTTCGCGACATACGACTTCTGCCTGATGTTGACTGAGCCAGTCCATACCAATTATGATATCAAAACTTCCTAACTTCATAGGAATAAGGTCAACTGAAAAGTCGTGGTCATTTAAGGTGAGTGTACAGTTGCGTATAATAGAGTTTAATGAGATCGGTTTCCCGTCTGCAACTTCTACTGTTATGGATTCCATGAGCTTATCACGATTTTGGTTTAAGATAGGTTCAAACTCTAAGGACACAAAACTTTTATCCGCGCCAGTATCAAACAACATGGATGCATATCTACCATTTATAAGGAATGTACCGTTAACCACATTGCCATCAGCTCTAGCCTGATTAGCGTTGATGTTGAAAGCTCTTCCTC
Source organism: Scalesia atractyloides (assembly GCA_947069175.1). Lineage (NCBI taxonomy): Eukaryota > Viridiplantae > Streptophyta > Magnoliopsida > Asterales > Asteraceae > Scalesia > Scalesia atractyloides. The sequence continues at coordinate 76,299,863 of CAMTDV010000023.1, forward strand.
TTGCAGGTGGAGGAGCTTGGTTCGCTTGATTCACTGGATTGGCTTGGGCCTGAGCATGAATAATGTTTACCAGCCTTGGACAAGTGTTTCTAAAATGGCTTGGGTCTCCACAATTGTAGCAAGCCCGCATAGGTTGTACCATAGGATAGTTGGGTTGGTAATATATTTGGGCTAAATGTTGGGTAGATGGTAATAGTTGGGGTTGTTGGGCTTGGCCCATTATTTGTTGGTGGGTTTGGGTTGAAGGCTGTGGGGGGTTCGTTCGCTGAGGCATGCGGCAGGTTTGAACAGTATGACCTGCGCGACCACAGCCGGTGCAATGTTGGCAAGGATAATCAGGAGAGTGGTGATATTGGCAACGGTTGCATTTTGGTAACGGGCCAGAGTATGGTCTTTTGTATGGTGCAGGTGAAGGGGCAACTTGGGTAATGGGTGCAGCAGGAATATGGGAGTTGGTTTGTGTAACAGCGAAGTTTCTGGTGTTGCGCTTCCTCTTGTTAGCAAACTTAGAGGAGGAGATGGAATGGTTTGAGGTTTGACCCTCAACAGGGTTTTCTTTTTCTCTTCTTTGAACTTACCGTTGCGAATTCGATTCTCGGTCAGTTTGTGACATCCCGTTTTTCGGATAACTTAAACGCAATACTTGTCGAATAAATTATGTGCTACGTATTAAACGTTTATAAGTTGGTGCGTTATTATGTGATATCCGAGTTCGTGTTTTATGTTAGTTATAATGTATAGACGTAGTAAATAAACAAATGAATCGAGCCGAACCGCGACACGAGCCGGCCTCTTTTCTTGCGACTCAAGGAACTAAACTTGGGGATCAAGTTTTAAACCCAAACCTTAAACCCAAACCATCCGGTCGCGAGCAAACAACCCAAACCGACCCACCCAAGTCCTTTCGGCCGCGAGAACAAACCCAAACCGCAACCCATTCCCTTCCCTCATCTCTTGCGCCTATATATATACAAACACATGCATGCTTTCTTCACAACACAAAAACCCTAATATCTAAAGAAGCCGACGGCAGCCTTGCTACACTCCCCTCGGTCGCGAGATCAGTCCCTTGTTCACCTCCTCGATCGCAAACAGCCCTCTTGTCCCTTGATCGCGAGCACCCTCCTTTCAGTCCCTCGACCGCAAGCAGCTTGTTACAACTCCATCTTCATCCTCGGTCGCGATTCTTTTGATCATTGGTTCCTCATCTCACTCACGGCTCATTGATCTTGTTATTAAAGGTTAGGATTATAATTGTTTGCAAGATCATATTCGGATTATATGCTTGAATGTAGGGTTATGTTAGCCGATTTATTGATGATGTTTGCAAGTTGATGTTTGTTCGAAATCTGGAAACATAGGCTGTGTTTTGTTTATAAAAACTAGAGATTATGATTAGGGTTTGCATGGATATGATATATGTATTGATCTATGATTGGAAAAATCAGTTCTTGATCGCCTAGGTTCATTGTATCGACGGTTATTGCGAATTATTTGTGATAAAATGCTGAAACAGGTTGCTGAATGATAGTTACAGCCGACTCCAACTGGCTGTAACTCGGTCATTAGTTGTCGAAAAACGGATTTTCTGAAGTCTAAAACGTAGACTTTTAAATAACGAATCTAATGGCACTGGATTCATATTTTTCTGAAGTCGTTTGATATTTTTAAGTGGCCAATTAAGTTCAGTAACTAAAGCTGTGAAAATCCTGAAATTTTGTTAGTTGTTTATCGAGTTGGATTTAATAATCTGTAGGGAGTCGAATCATGAAATTTGTACAGCAACTAGGTATGGAAATTTCCGGGCAACTCCCACTGGAATTTTGTTAATTGGACGAACAGTGATTTTTAAATAAATTCTTCGTGGACTGCAGTCAGAAAGTGACGAATCTGACTGCAGCCTAGTATATTAATATTTATGGATAATTGGTAAAGTATTAGGACTTCTACAGTGTCACCTGCTGTAAAATAATTGGAATTTTTGGAACGTTGGAACTATTATATAAAAATCCTAGAAAACAGCCGAATTATGAGTATGTAAGCTGAAACTTGATAACTTGTGAATGTGTGCACCAAAGTGTTGCATGGATCGGATTATGTTCATGATAAATTGTTTTGATTACTATGTTCACATGAGGATACTTGCATGCATGTTTGAATGTTAGGAATTTTGATGTGTGTATCACTTTGTGCGTAAATTATGTGTAGACTTTGTATTGGTGTGTTCACACACTAACTTGAAATCAATTGGTTTATTCGGACGCAATTAGCGGTCCCATCAATTGCAACTTCTGTGTTACACTAACCGAGCAACTAAAGGTGAGTTCACGACCCCTAATTTTATCCGGTTTTAAACAACAGGGGGAGAAACATGTATACACTCTTCAAACTCAATCTCTTTACGTTATACGAATTTAACGTCACATAACTATTCGGTAACTAAGTTAATGTTAATGTAACGTTATGGTCACTAAGCAGCTATATCACATAAGTCCTCGACAATCTCTCGGATCGTTAGTATTGGGTTTAAACAGCGGGGAAATTATAAGTAGTACTACTGGGCCCGACAAGCCCCATCCGAGCTAGTCGCGCTAGCCGACCGGGTATGGTCAACGGGTGAATAATTTGGCCTAACTTCGCCATGGTCAGTGATAGGCCTGGCAACACGGAGGCACAACAGTCAGCTTCGATCGCGAACACTTATGTGACATAACTTTAGGCTAGCTACCTATATATGTTAACATTGAACTTATTTACGAATCAACAATATTATTCCGGGTTAGGAATAATGGAACAAACAACAATATTATTCCGGGTTAGGAATAATGGAACCATCAGCAATATTATCCCAGGTTAGGGATAATGGAACCAACAACGTTATTATTCCGGGTTAGGAATAATGGAACTATCGGTATTATTCCGGGTAAGGAATAATGGAACTATCAGTATTATTCCGGGTTGGGAATAATGGATCTAAATCGTTATCCCGGGTTAGGGATAACGGGGGAAACAAACTCATAACCGAACAAACGAATTTATGAAAACCTGTGAACTCACTCATCTTTAATGTTGACACTTGTTTCTTTACATGTTTCTCAGGACGCTAGGAGCTCTAGGTGCACTCACTTGCATTGATCAAGACATCTTTTATCGAGTCTCATTTGCAAACATTGTTTTGGGTTTTTCATTTGTTTTGGCGTTTGTGTTGGCGCCCGTTTCACTACTTATTTTATGCTTCCGCTCAACCATAAAAACTAATGCTTCCGCTAAACATTGGTAACTAACTAAGACAATATAAAATCTACGATGAATGGTTAAACAAATGATTTTTGGAAAACGTATTATCAAATCATATAGAGTCGTTCGACGTACTAGTGTTTCAGATTCTGGTTTGTTCACACGCCTCGCGGTAAAACTCCGCAAGTGGAAATTGAGGGTGTGACAGTTCAGTCGCTAGCTCCATAGCAGCTTCAAGTGTTGCTGGCGAAATGCTGGAACCGAATTTGAATTTTCGAGGAAAGTCCTCGAATATAATGCTCGATCAAACGATAAGCTGGGGTAAACAAATTAGGAACCATTTGGTTCAACTCTAAGAATCTCTTGTTATAGGTGGTATGATCACCCTCCTTTTGCTTTAAAGAATGAAATTCGTCCTCCAACTTTTTAATTTCACTCCTAGGACAGAAACGCCTAGTCATGATTTCCCTTAACTCCTCCCAAGTTAAGGCCATTGCATCATCAATTCCCCTCTTCCCCTTTTCAGTATTCCACCAGGTGAGAGCTACCCAAATAGTCTCCCGGTGGCGTATCGAACCTTGCGATCTTCAGGACAATCGCGGTTGAGGAAGGTGTTTTCCATCTCCTCAAACCAATGGAGGAGAGCAGTGACACCTTCAGTCTCTTCAAATTTAGGAGGATCACAAGACTTGAAATGTTTGTATGAGCACTTGCTGGTAGGAGGGTTGTCGATGTTCTGGTCATGTTGTTGGGGAAGATTAGTGGGATTTGCGGCGAGAGCTTGTTGTACTTGAACCACAATGTCGGGAAGTACCGCGGCCATTTGTTTCGCGATTTGTGTGGCCAAGCGTTGTGAGACCTTCCTGATCTTTTACCCCCTCGTTGTTGTCTAGACGACATCTACAAAAACATACATAAGAAGATTGTGAGTTAGTGGAGTCTTTTTAGGTGTCATGTGTCTTTAAGAAAATGAAAATAACATAAATATCAATAATGCAACTACATCCATAGGATGTCTTGGGTTTGCTCATGTTGGGCCTCAAATGTCCCCCATACCTTCACCTGTATAGTCATGTGGGCCCCCAGACTATTGGCTTGGTAGGATTCACATTAGTATTGGCGATTTAACACTTGCATCACCCGAATGCAAACCACAAAATATGTTTACGAGATGTATGGTCGGAATGTGTCCAGGTGTAGACACAATGACAACTCAAAGTGGGGTTAGCTCACACGACGTTTGGTATAGCATGCTTTGGCCTAATAGGTACTTCGTACTCTCATCGTTAGTCCCCAGGTAGGCAAACTGGTCCTTTTTTTGGATTTATACGAATGCCAGCCTAGACAGGACGTTCCGACTACCGGTACTTGTACCCTTCCAGTTACCACATGCCTGTCATGAGAACTCACTTTGATGAGATTTGAAAATACAAAAATCGTTGTAAAAACAATCATGAAAATGATGTGATGTGTGCTTTCATGGTATGATATGTTATGATAAGATGATTCATGATAGACATTATATGATAATACATACTTATGAACATGCTTGCATAACATTGAATGTAACATTTAACATAAAACATATAAACATCATGAAATTTGGCATGTAACACACAAAAATCTTATAAGTTTCTAATCAACTATAGTATAGGCTCTAAGGGTCTAATAACCTATCCTATATCCCTATAGTCATGGCTCTGATACCAATCTGTCACACCCCGACCAGCAGCGGAATAAGAGTCGGGGCATAATTGGGTTATCACCAAAGCTCATGATATTTACTAATATGTTTCATATTTATTAAAGTCAAAATTACATTCCCAATAATCCAAACATGTCCATACAATACAAGAAAATAACCAAACAAAACAATTCCAAACTCTAAATCATTTTATTCTTCTAGTCCAATCCTATGTGTTTCTTGCTGCAGCTGGTTCACCTGTATCATGTGTAAAAATGGGGGGTTTTGGGTCAACATAAGTTGGCGAGTGAACCTTGTTAGATAAACATTTATTATTGATTTTCTTGTTGGTTTATCAATGAAAAATTGTGCATAGTCATAATTGAGCAAATGTAAATAATCAAACAGTAGCAATAGCAATCACAACTATAACATACAATAACATATGATAGCATACATTAACATACCAACATCATACAATAAATAACATGAATGAAACTGTGCGATCAAGGCTCAATCAAGCGGAGCCGATCGTATTGCATGTACTGAAAATGATAAATGTCTGTGCGATCAAGGCTCAATCAAACGGAGCCGATCGTATGTTGGCACGCCAGGTTCACGCTCATAATGTAATGGGGAACTTGCTCAACGCTCATAATGTAATGGGGAGCGGCGGCCTATGAAATTGCATGTACTAAAATAATAAATTAAATCTAACAATAACCACACAAACAGTTGAAACAAGCTGAATACACATTTGTTCATGATATGAAGTATGCGCAATGATTTAAATGTAATATATAGCAAGACACATGATACACCCCAAAAACGTGATTAAAACGGGGAATTTGTAAAGATTCACTCACATTGGGTGCGTTTATTGGAGATGGTGAGATGCGCACGAGTTGGAAGGGAGAAACAACGAGAATTAACTAACCTAAATAATAACGGAAAATACAGTAAATGAGTGGATTTTATTAAGGATTTTAATAGAATTTTTAGATATATTTTTACGAGTTTAAGGCTATTTTCTATCTTTAAAAACATTATTTTTAAGTATTTTTAATTGATTTTTAAATTAAATTAAATAAATAAAAATATAAAAATATGTTGACTTTTTGGGTTGACCGTTGACTTTTTGACTTTAACTGTTTGACCGGTTTATTGTGTGACTGAAATGCGCTGGGTGAGGCTCGAACCCGAGACCTCCGTACGCGTGCACGCAGCTCTACCAACTGAGCTACGTGTCTAACCTGAAATAATTCTGTTTTTAATTATACTTATATACTAATTTAGTTTATTCAAAATTCTTTTATTTTCAAAAACATTTTAAATCCTCGAACCGGTGACACTAACAGGTCTCGAACCCGGGACCTGTGCTTTAACGTGACACACAGTCCACCGCTGGACTGTGTGTCTAACTTGGTTAATATACAACTTTTTATTATACTTAACAACTAACTTGAATTAACCCGGTTCAGTTTTAAACAAAAAGGCATTTTATTACGCGAAGGTGCGTGTGTCAAGAATCGAAACTCGGGACGTATGCGTGTTTTTGTTCGCACACAGTCCACCGCTGGACTGTGTGTCTAACCCGTTCAAAATACCAATTTTAATTATTCTTATAATGTTATCGTAGTTCATCTTCTTCGTTAGTTTTTACAGGCAGTAGATTACACCATTATATCTTGTTTAATTCGATTGATATACATTGTACAGACTAATATGAAATGGCAGAGACGATAATTAGGAGTAAACATACCGGTGAACGATTTATTTCAGAATTCGGCAAGGTGTCGGTCTCTGTTTTTATGAACTTCAAACTGAACAAGACAATTAACCGTTTTGATTAGCTAATCGTGGAATTGAAGTGATAAACAAACGTTAACAGAGTGTTTGAATGTCCTTACCGATTCACAGATGAAAAAAAGATTTCCAGAAATTCTCTGGCGAACTGGAATTATCCGATAGCAGCGTTTGAATTTGATTTCAATTGGAAGGTTTGAGTTAGAAATAGCTTAACAATTGTTAGACTACGACGGTATTGAAAGACTTACCGTTTTGATGAAGAATACGGTTTTCCAGCGAACTTGCAGAATTTTCCGGCAAGTAAAATAAACCTTTCTGATGAACTGAAAGTATGACGAAAGTGAAATGGCAGGTTTGTGGAATGTTTCTGAGTCGCGAGAAAGATCTTTGATTGTAGTAATTCGGATTATTGGATATCTTCGGTTATAAAACCCATCATCATCAGAATTTAAGTCAATTCAAGTCTGAATTGATTAGAATCGCGGTGCATCGGTTATAAACCTGAATTCGCGATTATTCAAATGCTTTAGTCGGTTGAATAGCCGATTTCGGTTTTAGTTGGCGCAACCGGTTAATCTGTGTTTGTTTATAAGATTCATTTGTTTCCTAGAGTTGACAGAAAACAAACAAGTGGCGGAGTGGTTATGTGTGTGAGTGTTAAGTCTTTGGAGTTACAACCTGGCTGACCCGGGTTCGAGTCCCGGCAGCCCCATTTTATTTTTAATAACATTATTTATACTTTTTACCAATTATAACTTTTATGTTTTAGTTTGTTTATTAATTATGTTTCATTAAAAATTAAAATAAACATAAATAGGCAACGACACATTTATAACTTGATATTCGATTACAAATGGAGCGGGTTTGGAAAAGCCCGTTTTCGACAAATGTTACACGTGTATCTTATAAAGACATATATTATAACTAGATTCAGATGGCCACTGAGGTTATAGTCTTAGAAATTGACTATAGGCAAAATTAACTTACGAGTTAACCACACATCATGACATCTGATCTCAAATACGCAAAGTTATTTGTAATGAATAGACAAAGTCAAAGATAGTGTTATGGATCCAACAACCTGTGGCTTTATTAGAGATCAAGTTGTGAAATGAGACTAAAGCCCATGGAAAAAGGGTGTGTGAAGGAAACCTAACCTAGTTGACTGGAGATCCCAATATCTAAGTTCAATAATACAACGAATTCATATGCCTAGGGTGGTAACTATGGGGGTATAGCTGATATGCATAAGCTAGTTTATATGGTTATATACACCCCCTAACCGATAAAAGGGTGTTTAAGTACGTCCTAGTTCATTCCTATGAGATTCAGTGACAAATTGTGAGGCTAAGCATATTATGTGGTAAATGATTTTCCCTAATCATGGTAACCACGATGTTTTTATTGATTTAAGGAGAATCACCTATGTTAGAGAGAAGTGGGGTCGCTTCGAATGGAATGGCATAATTCCTAGATCTCTCGCAGAACCATGAAAATGTTCCACGACCATTATTGGACACAACTATGTGGGGATGACCCGGCTAAGGAGAGTATTGTGTGAAGTGTATTGTCGTCTACACAAATAGGGATTTGTTCAAGGACATCGCGTCTACAAGCTACTAGGAGACTAAGTATGCTTCACAACGGAAAGTTCAAAGGGAACACCTACTTATCTGACAATACTCAATTATCGAGGTTCCATTGGAAATTTTATGTGTTTTGAACGATCTCCATTCATGTGGGGGATTGTTGGAAATTTATGTAATGTTAATGGATATTAATTTAGTGAAATTATAATGTAGTAAAATTATAATTATCTACTAGACTCTTCATATGGATGATAAACTCTTAAGTAGTATAGTTTCTCTCATGAATCTTGAGTTGTCATGACGCGTAAGCGATAAACTTGTCTCGTTGCATAAGAACGCAACTAAGACCTTGCTTTGAGGCATCGCAATACACGACAAAGTCGTCGGTATCATCAGGAAGGGCTAGGATAGGAGTATTACAAAGCATGTCCTTGAGCATTTGAAAAGAATTTTCTTGTTCGGAATTCCAAACAAAAGGGTTATCCTTTTGGGTTAAGGAAGTGAGAGGCACGACAATTTTAGAGAAATTCTAAATAAACCGACGGTTATAACCGGCTAAGCCGAGAAACGAAGAATTTCGGATGGAGACTTAGGAGCAATCCAATTCTTCACCGCCTCAATTTTCACGGGTCAACGTGAATACCAAGTTCGTTGACGACATGACCAAGAAATTGAACATCCTTTAGCCAAAATTCACACTTAGAGAACTTGGCATAAAGACGTTCTGTACGTAAAAGCTGAAGGATAAGACGCAAGTGTCGCTCATGCTCTTCTTGCGTTTTGGAATAGATTAGGATGTCATCAATGAAGACGATCACGAATTGGTCGAGATAGGGCTTACACACGCGATTCATCAAATCCATAAACACGGCGGGTGTGTTGGTCAAACCAAATGGCATGACTACGAACTCGTAGTGCCCATAACGTGTGCGAAACGCGGTTTTGGGTATATCTTCTTTGAGGACTCGAAGTTGATGATAACCAGAGCGAAGGTCAACTTTTGAGAAACAAGTTGCGCCTTGAAGCTGATCAAAAAGGTCGTCGATGCGAGGAAGAGGGTATCTGTTCTTGACCGTAAGCTTGTTGAGCTCACGATAGTCAATGCACATTCGGAAGGATCCGGCTTTCTTTTTGGCGAATAGAACGGGAGCGCCCTAAGGAGATGTACTAGGACGTATGAAGCCTTTATCAAGAAGTTCCTGAAGTTGGCTAGACAACTCTTGCATTTCCGAGGGTGCTAGACGATAGGGGGATTTTGCGACAGGAGTTGCGCCAGGGATGAGATCGATGCGAAAGTCAACAAAACTAGGAGGAGGAGGACCAGGAAGATCCTCGGGGAAGACGTCGGTGTAATCATGAACAACAGGAACTTCACTCACGCTTGGACCCTTATCCTTCTTTTCCATAATGTGGGCAAGAAAGGCGAAGTATGCCTTACGCAAGTAATTGTTCGCTTGGATACATGACATAAGCTTGAGACCTTTGGAGGGTTTCTCGCCATAGACGTGCAAGGAATCATCATTGGGAAGGGGAAGACGAATGAACTTTTCGGAACAAACAACTTCAGCACGAACACGCGTTAGCCAAATACCTACTATGATATCGAAGCTACCCATTTGCATGGGTATGAGGTCAATGGAAAATGTATGATCGTTAAGATTAAAAGAACAATTATAAAGGACAGAATCGACAGTGATGGATTTCCGTCAGCGACTTCGACTTCGAGTGATTTAGGCAACTTAGAACGTCTACACATAAGCAAAGGTTCGAATTCAACGGATACAAAATTTTTATCCGCACCAGTATCAAATAAACACGTAGCGTAAACATTGTTAACGAGAAACGTACTCGGGATGACATCATTGGCGTTTTGAGCTTGTGCGGCTATGATGACAAAGGCTCAACCTCGAGCTTGCTGCTGCTGTTGGTTGTTGTTGTTGTTGCGCTATGGGCAGTTTTTGGTGAAGTGGTTTTTATCTCCGCATCTGAATCAGGCATGAGCGGTAGGTGCAAGTGGTCGGTTTTGGTTGGCGGTAGGGTTTTGGGGTGCGGTTATGGCTTGGGCTTGGTTGGGAGGGGCTTGCGGAGCACTTCGACATTGTTGGGCGAAGTGTCTATACCTATTGCAAATAGTGCATAGGCAGAAAGGGGCAGTAGCGGGATGGTCAAAAGGGTAGGTGTTACACTTGGGATGCGGCCCAGTGTATGCTTTCTTGATAGGCTCGGGAGGGGAAAAGGCTAGCTATTGAGAGAGTCGAGGGTTTGGCGGAGTGACTACTGCGCAGTTCTGGCTCGAAGCCTTCCGCTTCTTGCCTTTGTTGTTGCTCTTTGAGGTTTTGGGTGAGGTAGGTTTGGTGAGGGCTTCAGTGGTGGTTTGGTGGGCTTTCCTTAATGAAGTCTTGAGGCTTCATGAAGGATGTGGTTATTGTTAGTTGGGCAGACAGGCGAAAAGCATCCTCAAGGGTTTTGGGTGAGGTGGTGTCAACAAGGTCCGTGAGGTGATGAGGGAGGCAGCGTATGTACTTGGCAACTGACTTTTGGCCATGTCGACTTGGCTAGGGCAAATCGCACTCAGCTACTTAAAACGGGCCATGAGGCCGACGTTGTCATTCCCCACTTGCTTAAGGTTCCAAAACTCATTCTCGAGTTGTTGCGTTCGTGGGGAGGACATAATTCATTCTCCATCAGCTTTTTGAGCTCGATCCACGGGAGGGCATGAGCGGCATCGTTACCACGAGCGTTATGATAGGAAGTCCACCAATCAAGAGCCCTCGATTGGAAAACTCCCGTAGCGTTCATGGTACGCAGGTGGTCGGGACAACCACTTTAGATAAAAGTAACCTCAATGACGTCAAACCATTGTAGTAACTTGGTGGCGTCTCCTTCGCCGGTGAAAGGCTAGGGGTTGTAAGAGCAAAATTGTTTATGGGTTAATGTGGATTTTGGTGTTTCCACCTTGGAGTCGACGGAGGTGTGGGGTGATTCGGCATTGGGTGGGGGTTGGATCTTGCTGACGATATCGGGTATGACCTTGGCCATTTGCTCGGCTATTTGTTCGGCCATGAACTTCGTGCAGTCCTTTTTGGACATCGAATCAGAATGGGACCTTGACTTGGACTTCTTGCCCATAACGCTTTGAGAGAAAGACATCTAAAAGGTTTGACAATAGAAAAGGGATTAAGGCTTTGATCATAATGCGTTTTTATAAAAAGACATTGTTTTTGAGCATATAAGTATCATGTAACACGTATGAATTCACATAGATAGCATGGGCATATAAGCATTCTAAGCATAAAAACGTATGATTTGCATAAGGAGTATAAATTTAGTTGGTTTACGAGGATTATTATATTATTATTATTGTTTTTGGTTACGAAAGGTGTGCGAGTTGTGCATCAGGCTAGAAATGAACAAGGTAACAAGTATTAAAACACATGATTATTGAGATACATAAAAGATTGGCTTAATAAAACATTGGAGTGTTTCGGGTTGAGAAACGTCGAATATTCCAAAGTGAATTGAGATCCTTCCAAATTAGAGAAACGTGCTTTGGCCTATAAGTAAAGTGCTCTCGTCGAGAAGCGATTAACGGCACTTTACCCTTCCAGTTACTACACGTCTCTAACCGATCGAAAAATCGAAACTTTGGCGAGATTGAAAATCGAGGAATGGGACTAGTTGACAAGGTGCGGGTTACACCCCTAACTTGACAACATCATACCCTAAGCATGGTTGGTACTTACCAAACGAGGAGCGAATTCCGACTCGTTGGTAAGGGTCCACTAGAGTATGAAATGGAAATTCCCATCAAGTTGTGAATTTCACTCCTAACTTGATGGTGTAATTTCGTGTAAATTCGAATACGCGGACTGAGAGTGATCACCAAAGTGCGGGTTTCACCCCTATTTTGGTGAGATCGTCTCATTTATTGTATGAGTGTCTTCAAGTCTTCAAGTGTGTAAGTTGTGTAAGTGTCTTAGGAAAGACACGTTGCATATATATTAAGACAAAAGAAATAGGAAGAATTAACATTTTAAGCATGAATCAAGAAAGGTCAAGTTGGTCACTTAAACTATAGACTAGGTCGAACATGGCAATTCTACCTAATTCCCTATAGTTATGGCTCTGATACCAATCTGTCACACCCCAACCGATGACGGAAACATCAGAGTGAGACGAACGAGATTGCTCGAGACATCATAACACTAATTGTGATAATATTTAAATTAAACAACCCATTTCATTTCATTCATCAAATTGACAAGTACAACATAATTCGAATACAAAATAACAACAAAAGAGACAAGTTCAACAAAGCATAATTATTAACTTAGCATTCTAAGCGTGTTTCTATGCCGATCCTACTAAGTTTCATCATATCAATCTCATCAACCTACAACATGTCAAAATTATAGTTCAATAACAAAGTATTGGCGGTACACAAGTTTGATATCATAGCATAAGTAGTAAAACGTTTAAACAAATCCACATGATAAGCTAGTATACGAGAATAATGTAAACAGGGCATATGAACTACAAGTCAATCCTCAAGTGTACCACATAATAGATTAAAAACTTAACATTGACCACAAGAATACGAGCGGTGCTTTACTCCTATAGCGCTATACACATTTAACATCACATAAGAATGTCCAAGTAAACAACTCAAGTATCACATAACTGTAGCATGTATGATGGATTGTTTGTGTGATTTCATAGAATAAAAGTGTGATTTTGTGTGTTTATGATAGATTAACATATTGCACCCAAAAAGTGTAAGACGTAAAAAGGTGTCGAGAGTACTCACGGTTTTGCAAAGTTAATTCCGTGAAAACATTTTGGTTGATTAGGGGGACGAACACCGAGTTATCCTACACAAGGAAATGTAGGTGTGTGAGTATTAGAATGATGATGGAGTTCGGTAATTTTAGGAATTTAAAGTATGCAAAAAATATGTATAGTCGAAAGTATTTATCTAGACGTTAACGCTCGTTTTTGACACTATAAGCCCCGAAGGGTGTTCGTGTTTTTATGGGTTATGCCCAACAGAATCACAACGATGGTTAGGCTTTAGACAAAAAAACCTAATATTAGGACAAGTAACCATATGGTCATCGTCAAAGGTTCGGTTATATTTATTATTTACATATATAGTTTGCATATATTATTACAAGTTTATCATATATCAATCATAGATTTCATATAAGTCATGGATGTCATAGAAGTCATGCATGGAAGTAGGAGGATAACCGTCCTAAACCTCTTTCGTAAGATTCACCAATACAAAAATTGCCACAAGGACAATCCGGATGGTCATGAACAAAGTACTTCACTAAGCTAGTTTCGAACCGAATAGCAAGCTAGGTGCGTGCATCCCGAACATGGCAACGTTTGGGGACGTGTCATAGCCTTGTTACTCAAGTGAAGGTGAAACATAGCTTAATGGATAGAAATCATCAAGTGAGGGGTGGATTAAAAGTTGGATAGCCGAGGCCTCCATGTAATCACACCTTCACCAAACACAAGCTTGTAAGCTTGGATGGCTCAACACTTGTGGGTTAAAAACCCTAGTAAAAACCAAAATTTAGAGGCATGTTATACCCTTGATTTTGTATGGAACAAGACTAGCTAGCTCACTAACCATAAACTTGATTAGGGCACAAGTAGCATAGAGTTAAGATTAAAACAAGTTCAAGAAAAGTTTATAAGTCTAACTTCCAAAACAGAAAGTTTGGCCCTAAAAATGGTATTGTTCCACCTTGGTTTTCCATGGAAAACCTATGGTAACATCCCATGGGGCTTAGAAACATTGTTGAGGAAGAAAACATAAAGAAAACTTTGAAACTTTTAAGGTTTGAAAAGATAAAAACGGGCAGAAAGTTTAACACCCTTTTGGACCTCAAAATGGTGAGGTTTCACCTTAGTTTGCCCAAGAAAACTTGTGAGAACCTTTCTAGAGTTTATCCAAGTGTGTTAGAAGAAGAAATAAGGTTTAAAAAAATAAGGAAGTGAGTTGAAACTCACTTGCAAGCTGAAGTGTTTCAACAGAAAGTTCTGAACTTTGAAAGGATTTTTGGAGTGTTTGGAGGCTTGTAAAAGTGGGAAATGGATAGGGGAATGCTTGTTTATATAGAGGAGGGATTAGGGTTTAAGTTAGGGTTGCATTTAATGTAGTTAGGTGGGTCTTAAACTTGAAACAAGGAGAGTGTACACCCTTAGCAGCTTGCGATGCAAGCTGCTAGGTTTTTCTTTTCTTTTGTTAAATAATAAATGTTATGTTGCTTGTTTATTTGATGCACTTTATTTATATCCTAAGTATGAGATGTTTGGAAGATTAAAATATGTATAATTGTGTTACATAAACCCTAAAATTTGCTACTTTAACAAATTTTTCATGGTGCAAAAAGTCTATGCATTTCATGTTTAACATGCTAATTGCTTGCTTGATTTGAAACGTTTACATTTTATGAATACATGATAAGAATCCATTAATTAATTTGAAGCTTTAAGTCGTGTGAATGAATACGTGCATGAACATAAGTATAATTGCGTATGAAGATTGCGACTTTCGTATAATTGATCAATTTGATTACAATCAAAGCCTTAGATTTACAATGAATCGGAAATGAAATACGATTACAAGGTTTGGACTTTCCAAAAATAGTAACACGAAACACACTTGCTAAAAACGAAAAGTTACAAATGAAGCGTTACAGTCTCCCCTCCTTAAAGACTTACATTCTGATAAATGCATTATTGCTTTTGCTAACATAAAAGAGGCGAATGAAAATCTTAGAAATAAAATTTTGGATGATCGAATTCATTTTGAAAAACTTGCAAAAGAGTTAAAAAAACAAAACTGTTTGAATAAGATTATGAAATTAGCAGTCTCAAACATGAGTCCAGCATAACCAAGGATCAACTCCAAACTATGATAGAAAAATATCAAAGTTGTAAAAAGGAGCTTAAATCTACCCGAATTACTTTTGAAAATTGGGTGGAATCCTGTAAAGTTTGTGAGCTTATGTTAGAATCACAAATCAAAAGCATTGTAAAATTTGGTGTAGGTTTTTGAAAACATGACCAAGTTTCTCAAAACACTACTGTAAATGATTGTGAGTTGGTTGAATTTATTCCAACAAATTTGGCTGGTCAAGAAATTAAAGTCACTGAACCAAATGGTAAGAAAATTGTTTTAGAAAGACCAGCATGATCCTCAGCTTTTGAGGAAATTGAAAAATATCAATTCAAACCTACCTGGTCAGATGAGTGTGACATTCTTGACAACTTTCAGCCAATGGATTTTTCAAAACTTGAAGGTGTAAAGGCACCACAAGTCAAGATCATTCCCTTAAAGATCTTCGAGCAGATGTTACAACATCAATTTTTTGCTGACAAAAAAGACATAAAAAAGAAGAGAGAAAATACCGAGCTGGTTTTTTGACTTTTGTGAAAAGAAGAATCATGCCACTAAAAATTATTTTCTTCTAAAATCTTATGATATAAACAAAACAAGTGTGATCATTGATTCACCAAATTGCACCATTTGTGGCAGATCAAACCACAAAACTCAAGAGTGTGTTTATCTCAAAAATTTTGATATTAAAAGAAATGAGAATAAATCTATAACACTTGTGAGTTCAAGAAATGAAAAGACCAAACAGACCTTTGTCCCTGTCCAAACATCTGTTGCTAAACAATTGAATATAACTTCTGCTCCCAGAAAGGTTAAGGTAACAGATGCACCACCATCAAATAAATTTCCAAAAGGATATGGCCAACCTTCTTACAAGAGTGTACCACGTGGCTATGAGGTCTTAAAAGACCATCTAAACCAAGAGTTGACAGGCATCCTCATGGTTATGATCAATTGATAGGAAATGGTCCACAACAGATGTTATCAAAATCTGTTCAAAACACTGACCATATTCCTAGACTTGAGGCTGGAATGTATGTGACCCCATCCAAAGGCACCCTGGCTTTGAAAACTCACCTAAACTAATTGTTTACTAATGTGCAGGGAGCTTCTACTTGCCTTGATAGTTTATAGTATGTAATAGTGGAGGCTCCAAGCACATGACAGGATGTAGAGCCCTACTCAAAGATTTCATGGCACATGGAGGGAGTGATATATCCTTTGGTAACAATTCAAAAGGGAAGGTGTTAGGTTCAGGGACTGTCCAGGCTGGAAACTCATGTTTGAACATGTCAATCTGATTGGCAATCTGAAATTTAATCTTCTTAGTGTATCTCAAATGAGTGACAAAGGCTATGGGTCATTCTTCACTAATAAAACTTGCCAGATTGTTGGGCCAGAAGTGGTTAAAAAGATTGATCAAATCATAGCTGAGAGCAATGCTCAGCTTGTTGCTCACAGGAGTGGCAATGTGTATGTAGTTGATATGTTGAAAGATAATCCAATGCCCAATGCATGTTTGTTCTCAGTTGCTTCTAACAAAGAGACAGAACTAAGGCATAGAAGACTTGGTCACACAAATCTTAAAACTATCACTACACTCTCCAAACAAGGTCTTGTAAGAGATCTTCCATCAAAACAATTCACCTGTGATAACTTGTGTTTCTTGTTTAAAAGACATACAAAATAAAAGTTCATACAATCAATTGAAGAGCCCTAAAACAAGTCAGTGTCTACAATTGCTACATATGTACTTGTTTGGCCTTGTAAAAATCATAAGTCTTAAAAAGAAGAGATAATGTCTTGTCATAGTTGATGATTTTTCAAGGTTTACATGGACCTACTTCATGCACTCCAAAGATGAGACTGCAACTATTTTGCAAAATTTTGTAAAACAAATTGAAAGGCAATTTGATCTTCTAGTAAAAGTCCTTAGGAGTGACACTGGGAAGGAGTTTAAAAATAAGGAGTTGGATGATTTTTGTGTGTCAAAAGGGATTTTTAGGCAATACAGCATCCCAAGGACACCAGAACAAAATGGGGTGGTTGAAAGGAAAAATAGAACTTTGATTGAAGCTGCTAGAACAATGCTTGCAGACTCAGTTTTACGCTTGTCTTTTTGGGTAGAGGCTGTAAACACTGCTTGCCATGTACATAATAGAGTTTTGATTAACCCCATGCATCAAAAGATTACATATGAAATTCTATACAAAATTAAACCCTGATCTCATATTTCAAAATCTTTGGCTGCCATGTTTCATTTTAAACTTAAAATATCCAATTTAAAATTTGCAGCCAAAGTAGATTGTGGTTATTTTCAGGATACTCAACCACTGTTAAAGCCTATAGAGTCTTTAATTCAAGGACTAGGTGTGTGTGTAAGAGACCTTGAATGTAAAGTTCAATTAACTTTCTTCATTAAAATCCCAGCAAATCCTGCTGAGCTATTTGATTTAGATAAATTTACATTTGAAGATGTGTCTATCAAGACTAACAATGCAGGTACACCACAGTCTTCACATCAAGATTATGGATATGACATTGTGATTCCACAATACAAAGTCATTTCATCCACTAGAGAAAAAGATGTTACTAACAATTATGAAAATTATGCCACTGTTGATCCTAACCTCTGCCGTCTCATCTAATCATACTTCTGTTGACAAAAGTCCATTTTTTGTGAACAAAAGTCAACCGATCTTTACCCCCATTCCACCTATACCTCCACCTCCATTCCAAATAGATGTTGGCTCTTCAAAATTGCCAACAAATGTTAGCTCAGATGATTCCCATCTGCAGCCTTCACCTAAAAATGCCATCATTCCATACAAGGGAGATCTAATCTACCTTAAGAACCACCCATCTGACCAAATCATTGGCAACATCGATGAAGGGGTTCTCACAAGAAGTCAATCCTAAAACATTTGTCTTTTTGCTGGTTTTCTATCACTCGCACAACCTATCAAGTACCAAGAGGCTCTAAAGACAACAGTTTGGTAGAGGCCATGCAAGAAGAGCTCATACAGTTCAAAAGATAACAACTATGAGAACTTATACCACTGCCTCAGTATGTATGTCCCATGGGCACAAAAGGGGTCTTCAAGAACAAAACAGATGAAAGGGGCATTGTTGCCAAAAAATAAAGCTAGACTTGTGGTTCAAGGCTATATACAAGAAGAAGGCATTGATGATGATGAAACTTTTGCTCCTGTTGCAAGACTAGAGGCCATAAGACTATTTTTAGCCTTTGCTGTCAACCACAATATCAAGGTGTATCAAATGGATATCAAGTGTGCATTCTTATATGGCAAGATCAAGGAAGAGGTATATGTATGCCAACCCCCTGGTTTTGAAGATGCTTTTTATCTAGATCATGTTTACAAGCTAAACAAAGCTTTATATGGCTTGAATCAAGCACCAAGAGCCTGGCATGAAACTTTTTCCACCTTTCTCTTATCCATAGGCTTTACCAGGGTAAAATTGATAAAACTTTGTTTTTAAAAAGGAGAGTAAAGGATTTGATGCTTGTCCAAATTCATGTGGATGACATCATGTTTGGATCCACATGCAATGGTATGTGTGAAGAATTTAGGAACTTATGACAGCAGAGTTCGAAATGAGTGTTATGTGTGAACTCCAATGCTTTCTTGGTCATCAAATCAAGCATTTGCAAAATGGTACTTTCATTCATTAAAGTAAGTATGTCAAAGAACTACTTACCAAATTTGATATGAATGATTGTAAACCATGTAGTATACCCATGACTACATCTAAGCTGGTCACTATTGATGACAAATATGACTTGGTTGATCAAACTCTTTATAGAAGCATGATTAGGTCTTTATTGTACCTAACTGCATCCAGGCTAGATATCATGTTTGCTACATGTGTCTGTGCTAGATACTAGTCAGCACCTAGGAAGTCAAATCTTATTGATGTGAAAAGGATATTCAGATACATAAAAGGTGTTCCCACACTTGGTATCTGGTATCCTGCTAATGGAAATATTCAGCTTTCAGGTTACTCAGATAGTGATTTGTTGGATGCCATGCCACAAGGAAGTCAACTTTAGGAGGTTGTCAATTTCTAGGCAATTTCTTAGTTTCTTGGCAAAGAAAAAAAAAACAAGCTGCAGTTTCAACATCTACAGGGGAGGCTGAGTATATTGCTGCTGCAAGTTGCACTGCGCAACTCATATGGCTTCAAAATCAATTGCTGGATTTTGGTGTAACTGCTCTAAAGACTCCTCTCATGTTGGATAGTCAAGAAGCTATAAACATCATTGAAAATCCAGTTTCACATTCAACAACCAAGCACATTGACATCAGACATCACTTTGTGAGGGATTGCTATGAAAAAGGTTTGATTTCTCTACATCATGTTCCAACTAAGGCTTTAGAT
This sequence comes from Scalesia atractyloides, assembly GCA_947069175.1. NCBI lineage: Eukaryota > Viridiplantae > Streptophyta > Magnoliopsida > Asterales > Asteraceae > Scalesia > Scalesia atractyloides. The sequence continues at coordinate 76,319,499 of CAMTDV010000023.1, forward strand.
ACATCTACTTTTGAAAGCTTGATCTCTAGAATTGACATGCTTAACATGGATTAAAAGCAAAATTTTTGTTTTCCATGAATAAAAAGCATTAAAATGTTTTCAGAAAATAAAAAATCCATCCTTAAAAAAAGCTAAAATTGATAATTTAAATAATCCTAAAAGTTTGTTTTAAACCACTGTTTCTAACCTCTGTTTGGCTTAAATGTCTATCCACTACTAAGTGTAACCTCTGTTATCCTGTCCACTGTTCCCATCCACTGTTTGCGCTAAATCACTGTTTTGCCTTATCCATTGGTATCTATCTTTTGATAGAGTAAAATCACCACTGTTCATGACCATTGTTCTAAACCACTGCTGGTTCTCAACAGCGGTTTCCCTAACAACTGTTATCCATTATCCATCAGAGGTTACATGGGGATAGATGATTAGCCATCAGATCTTTAAACCGCTGCTACGTCAGTATTCACTTTTTACCTTTTATATATCATTGTTCTATCCAAACAGAATTTTTACTTACCGTCTCGAATTCAAAATTCTCTAAAGCGGTTTTCATTACTCTCATCTTCTTCATTACTCCTCACTTCCATCTCCGATCATGGCTCTCAACATCAAACTCCCACACAACTACCTCCCAACTTTCGAGAAAACGACACTAATACTTCCTTCCATTCAATAATTGATGTTCTCACATCATCAAAATACAAAGACATCATGCTTGCAAAGCACCAATCTATGTGGATACACTCCGACAGTTCTGGGCAAATGCTAAGTTGAATCTCAAAAGAAGAAGCCATATGCTATCATTTCCAAGGTCAGAGAAACCCTTGTCCAAATTTCCCCATCCTCAATTTCCACGACTTTTAGTCTCAATGACCTAGATGGGAACACTTCTTTTGGCAAGCAGGAATAACATGCTGAGTTCATTAGAACTTGAGTATGAGGGTCAGTTATCTGGTGTTACCATTTTTAAACCAAACTTTCCTACTGAAATGCGATATTTTTTCCATACCTTACTTACCTATCTTTCAGCAAAGACCACCTCATTTAGTGAGATTCCACAAAATATTCAATTTCTAGGATATGCTATTTTAACAAAATTGATTTTAATCTATCCCAGGTATTGTTTATGGACTTGGTGGCAAATTATAATAATATTTCAAAAAGTAAAGCTTTTCTTTTAATCCAAGGCTTTTAAGCTATTATCTACAAAAGCAACTTCCAAAAAAATATTTTAAACATGGAGTTGTCTTTGAAATGAAGAGTATTACTACTGAAACCTTTACAAGAACAAAAAATATGGAGTCAAAGGTTTCCAAAACAAAAGCAAAGGGAATGAGTAAATTTTGGACGAGTCCACATCTCAAGCTCAAACCTCTACTGCTGAGCCAACTGCTCCTTGTGATCATGACACCACAACCGGTTTTGTGAAACCAACACAAGAAAAATCAAAAAAGAAACCATCCAAATCCAAAAAACCCAACCAAACCAAAATTCATAAAAAAGCACCTCTGGAAGATGAGATCCTAGATGATAATCTTGTGGTAGCACAAAAGCCACTTGAAACCACTGTTGTTATTTCCTCACAACAGTTGGAAAGATCTCCACCTCAAAGCTAAACTCCTTCTACTTCCTCACAAAAGGAACATGTTGTAAGCGAAGGGATCCCACATTATAAAGCAGATGATTCAATTGAATCTTTGTTTCTAAGCCCCTCTCCCAGGGCAAATTCTCTTTCTACTCCACAACCATCACCCTCAATTCCACCTACTATCATATTTCTGTTTCGTGCAATTGAGATAACTCAGTCACAAATCAGTTACTCTCAATCACCTTCTCATGAGAGTTCACCTCAAAAATTGATTGAGTCTGAGCTAAACTCTTTGCTCACCTAGAAACAGCTAAGGAGGTTACACCCCATGAGTTACAATTAACTCTTGGTGGTAATTTAAGTGAAGAACCACTACAATTGACGACACATCAGTGTTTCAGTTGGACAGTGGTTACATCCATCAGACTTCCTTAAAGGCAACAACTGTTGAGGCTACAATTGTAACCTCTGCTCCAGTTAGAAGTCCCCGGTACCAAGATAAACGGGCATTGGGGTCTGGTAACATGGAGATTCCTCCTATTGATGATTCAAATACAACTACCTCTGGTAGGAATTCAGATGATCCTATTAAATTAGGTGATGAATTGAGATACAAAGAATTGACGGAGAGAATGACATAATAGAGTCTTCAATCACTTAAATGAAAGATATGATGAAGCAGATGTTACAAAATTCTCAAAGCCAACCTCAACACAACACATTACCAATGAGCTATGGAAATCTGTGCAACCAATCATTATAGCTCAAAGGAATTTGGTTGACATTCACCATGAAACTCACATGAAGCTAATCAGAAACATGGTTGAGGCCAGATATGAAGATACTCAAGCAGGCATCAAGGCCATCAACAATCATTTGATAAAAACCTTTAGCTCTGCCCCTACGACAATCCTTCAAGAAGAAGTTGATGATGATGCCGAAAAGGGGGAGAAAGATAATCTGGAAAGTTGCAGCCATATTCAAAATTGCAACAAAAGCCAGTGTCTGTTACAACCACTGTTGCAAATCAAACTTCTGTTGTGTCATCAGATGCTGGTGTTCAAAAAGGGATTGATGAGACCCTGGATAAACTAGCAGAAGAAATTACCATAGAAAAGTAGAAAAGGAAAGATACACTAGAAGTTAAAGCTTCTAAACTAATTGAAGAAAAAAAGGCCCAGCAGATGGAAAAAGAAGACATTGGCACTTCAAAAAGAACAAAGTCAACAAGAAATATCAGACAACCAATAACCACCTCTTCTAAAACCACTGCCATGCCTACAACAAGTGTATCCTCTGCTCCAACAAAACCAACACCACCACCTCAAAAGAAACAAAAACCCTCACCAAAGAAATCATCTTCACCACCAACGGATGTTAGTACAGCTGATGTGCAAGCTGATGCTGGAACAACAGATGTTCCAACAAATGTTAATCAAACCTCCGCCATGATCACATTTCCCACTTTAACCTAGCCATTATCCATACCACCAAGAATTCCATTACGACCACCTTTACCACAAATCAAATTCCAACGCAAAAGAAAAACTTATGTTGTTGAAGATGATGATGATGAAGGCATTCCATCACCAGTCCCTTTGTCATCAAAACCTATCACTTCATCACCATCCTCATCATATTCACCTAAAACCACTTCACTTCCAACCATTTCTCAACCACCATCCGTCATACCTTTTGCTACCAAATATCCTCTGGAACTGATGGTTGTGCGAAAAGAAATTGAATCATTCTTCACAATAGAAGATAATAAAAAACTTGGCTTTCCCTCTCTCTTTGGTTACAGAAAGCCAAGAAATTTAGAGGAATATCAACAGTTGAAGGCTAAACAGGCTGAGAATATTGCCAAAGAGAAGAGCAAAGAAAAAGATGACAAAACTACTCAAGGCATTTTGTCTTATGAACTGAGCAAAGTAAGAAAGATCGAAGACTTTGCCAAAGATTTGAGTAAGTCTATGTCTGAAAGGCCAGTGAATGCTGAGCTGGATGAAGAACTGAAACGGGATTACCTTGACCACATTATGCAACACAAGCCTTACAAAGCTACCAGAGCACAGTTCAAAGATTGGTCAACAGATAATCTTAAAGAAGAAATTGACAGAATACAAGCAATTCTCAAAGATCCTATACACAAGCCAACACCACCTGATTGGAAGAAAAACAGGCAGATAGATCAGAATAGAGCTTTAAAGCTTAAAAAAGATGAAGTAAGAGCTGGTTGCTGCTAACTATGGTAGTGCAAGGTCAGTTGCTAGATGGTCTGAGTCCAGGGTGGTAGACACCTACAGAAAACTGGAAAAGCTAGAAAGAAAGATCCTACAGTTTCAAGAAAGCCAGACTACTCAATATATGTTATCTCTCATCAGACCCAAACCTTTAAAAGCAGCCTTTATCCTCTTTCTTACCCACAATTGCCTTACATCAAGTAAAAAGGCAAAAGCAGATGGACGAGGATGATGAACAGAGGTTTGAAGAACATAGAAAAGAGGGAATCAAAAACCAATTACTCTATCACAGTGCTGCTGCAAGTGACAAACTAAAAGAAACAATTTCCAAACTTGTAAGCAAATTTACTTCCACCAAACTCAACATTAAGTCTCCCCCCACAAAAGCCAGATGATTCAAAAATTCTAAAATGGTGTCATCCCCAGACACCCATGAATTGACTCTGCTCAGATCAAATGGCAAGATTCTAAAGCTAAAAATGGAGGATGCATATGGTCTGGATGCAGCTGATCTCCAAGATCTACTAAACCTAGAATTACAAAGGGGTTTTGAAGACATGTTCTCTATGGACGTTTAACTACAGTTCAAAGGGCAAATTAGGGAATTTTTGTTGAGAAATAAAGATCAGAATTAAAAAAAGTTTTCGCATCATCTGTTCTAGGGGAGATTGTTGGATCTACTATAACCCTACAAAAAAACAGATGATTGCAAAGCCAAAACAATCTCTAACATCTGATCCTTTATAATAAAGATCTGCTACTCCAAACTCTGCTGAGACTTAAAGACTGTTCACAAGATCTGATCAACAGCTAAGATCTATTGGAATCCAAGGTCTGCTAATGAGAACTTCTGATGAAGATAAAGTCTGTTGAAGAGTCTGATAAAGACTAATAAAGGATAAAACCCAATAGAGGGTATCTCAACAATTGTTACCCATTTGAGTTTATATTGTATTTTAATGTAACAGTGTTTAAGACTAGAAGAGTTTAGAGTTTGTTAGTTTGTTAAACGTCACTTTCATAGTGACATCAGCCAAAGATGCTTAGTGGTTTGTAATGTACTATAAATAGAACAGTGCCTGTACTATTTTATCTATCACTTCTTCTGCACATTCTTTACGAACAAATTAGAGTGATCTTAGGCTGAGTGTATTTTGTAATTTGCATGCATATGTGATTAATATTACAAAATCATGTCAATGAAAACAATCTTTCTATGGTTGTGATTTCAAAGTTTTACACATTTTCCACTGTACTATTTCACTGATTATTATCTTCTTTCATTAATTTCATCTAAAACAATCACATCAAATCCTTCGTTTGCTTGTTTTCAAACAGACACCATTATATGTGGCAGTTGCTAGCTGGTGTGATGCAGAAGTGGCCATTGTGGAATGTTGTTGGTGTTGTCATCGCCGGCCGAGTGCTTGCCGGAAGGGATCCGACATCCCCTCTCTTTCTCACTCTCCCTTTCGTTCTTTCGTTCTCTCTCTTTCTTTCTCAAATTTATCTCTTTATTTTCTTTTTAATGGAGTTATTTGAACCTTGGTGTGTGAGTATTATATAAAACGTGGCATAATATTTGACACCTATTTGAAGTCTAAGAATTCACAAAGTTGGTCCATTGACCAAGGTCCACCAAGAATCCATACATAATATTGACCATAGATTATAACAAATGGCTGTGATTTACAAAATCACTATTCATTTCCATTAAGTTATTATTATATTTAGATGAAACTAGGAATATGAACCTAGTTAGAATGTAAGTGAAAAACTTGACATAAAATAGACATTAGCCATTTAAAACAAACAATCAAACATCACAGGTCAAAATGGGGCAATTAGGAAGATGCATTATTAAAACAAAAATTAAAACCCAAAACACATACTTGAGAGTGTGTATCGACAAGAGCAGGGGAAAGAGAGGGAAAATCCCTCTAACCTTGCAAATCAGTAAAATTGAAAGGGGAATTAAGGCTAAACTTGGTGCATGAACCCTAATCTTGGTCATCTAAGCTTGCCTAACAAGAGGTAAGTCATAATTTGTGATTTAGTGAAGTTTTGATGTCATGAGAAGGTATGAAAGAGGTTATACCCTATGTGTCAAAGTATATACGATGTAAATTGATATTGAACCCTTGTTAGGAAACATATGTGAATGATAATTTGTATGAAATTGATAGGTTTAAGTAACTTATAGAAAATCATTATGAATCATGAAGTAGGTTTTGAGTTATGATAATAGATTATGAAGTATTAGATAAAATTTATGTGAAATAATCATCATTATTATAGATTAAATGATTATTGTTGAAGGTTCTTGTGATAATTAGCATAATTGAGATATTGTGTAAGTAGAAATGGTATATAATTACATGACAAGTTGTAGGCATTTAAATCGTTGCACGCCAAGTTCTCGATGAAATTGTGTTAATTATGAGATTATTGGTTATGTTTAAGTTTAGAATGTTAGAAATCATTGTATGAAATGGAATGGATTCGTTAGAACTAAAGAATGAATGTGTTGAATGCAGGCGTGAAAGAGGAAGGTTCAAGCTACCGGAAACCTTAAGGATCGCAAGACCAAGGAATGATACTTGCACGATTTAAGTTTTATCTTAAATAATATGTATTGTTATAACTTGGGGAAATTCTAATGTGTGCAGTAAGAATGGTCATGTAATTGACCCGTTATGAATGAGTCAAACGAACTAGAATGTTATGTTAACAAATGGTCAAGTATTGACCCATTATGAACGCGTCAAACGAACTAGAATGATGTTATAAAATGGTCATGTCATTGACCCATTATAAATGGGTCAAATGAACGAGAATGTTATGTTAAAGAATGGTCATGTAACTGACCGGTTATGAACGGGTCAAATGACTAGAATGTTATGTTAAAGAATGGTCATGCAATTGATCCGTGATAAATGGGTCGAACAAACTAGAATGATGTTGTGCAGAATGAATATGTATGTCCCATCATGAACGGGTCAAATGATTTAAGGATGACGATAACAAGGACTGATTAAGCATTAATCCATTACGAACGGGTCAAACAAGTGAAAGTTTTAAAATAAAACCAAAGAAGAATGTAGAAAGAGCGCCTAGCGACTTTTGCAACCATGGAAGTTAGTATGATGTAATTTCATGTATTTGATATTAATTCTTGTTGTTGTGATTTAGGTAAAGCCTCACTTTAGATGGCCTCACGATGCTTGGAACGAACACATAAGTACATTGCCTTTAATACGCTTCCGAACCATGTTTTTACGAACATGTAGTTTGGGTTGTTGTTTTTAGTTTTAAAAGTTGTTTTTCAAATTATAAGTAATGTTAGTTGTTGGTTTAATTTATGTTTTAAGTGTCAGTAGCTTCACCGACAGTAGCTTCCGAACCACAGTAGGCTGTCGTTGACGCCCTATCTTGGCCGACGCATAGGGCTACTGTCTACGTAGCTTCACCAGTGACACTAATTTGCAGGTCGCATCGCCGACGCGGCAAGTGGCCGTCGCCGATGCTGCCTACAATACCAGTATTGTTTTTTTGATTTATTTTTCGTAATTCAAGCCCCATACCTTCTAAAATCTGCTTCTTAGCCTCGATATATTTCAAAATTGGAATAAACTAATTTGAAACCATGAGAATCAACTCATGTTACCTTGGAATGTCTCGAAAACAAAGTCATTTAAATTGAAAGTTATGAAACACGGATGGAAACGAGATTTTTGAAATTTATGATAGGAACTTACGTACGTCTTGATCCGTAAGGGTCACACGATGATAAGAATGATAATTTGAAAAATGAAAAGTATGTTGAGTTAAAGTACGATAAAGTAAAGGATGCCATTTACTGACATAAAACATAACTGTGTAGATTGTAGATGAAAGAGACTTGAATAATAACGAATTGGCATGTTAAGACACACTAAACGAGAAAATTTCAGAAAAGGTGGGAAAGGCCATACAAGCCAACCTTCCTCAACTTGCTCAAGAAGTAGAAAGTTGGGTTTTATAGTCGGTAGAGGCTATGATTACAAGCAAGATGAAGGAATTAAAGGAATTGATGGGTGAAGTCCAAAGCAAGAATGGAACCCGTGGAAGTACGCATAGGGATTTTATTGCATGTAACCCTTCATCATAAGACAGAAAGATTGATCCGATAATATGTTAGAGGTGGATCTCCAATATGGAAGTGGTGTTTGTTCAAAGCCGATGCGAGAAGGGAGACCAAGTAATGTTTGTTACGGCTCAACTTCAATTTCAAGCCAAGGATTGTTGGGATCCCATTGTAAGGAATTGGGTGAAGATAAACTTCAAACATTGACATGGCAAGAATTTAAGGAACCTCTCTTAAAATACCATTTCCCACGGTTGGCCGTTGATCGAATTCAAGAAGACTTCTTACGTTTTCGATAAAAAGGAGAAACGATCGACGAAATTACCAACACTTTTCTAGACAAGATGAAGTTTCATAAAAACTTTGTGAAGACGAAAAAGATGAAAATTAATCGATACCATGCCATGTTGAAGGCTGAGTTTAGAGAATTCATAACTCCCTCGAAGTGAAATGTTGAATGAACTTATAAATTGGGCTAGGATAGAGAGATAGAGTTGAAGAGGCAAGAGGAACGTGGAGAAAAGAGGACATCGGAGAGGGTCACAAACCCAAGCCCGTCTAAGAAGCCATGGTTCCAATACTATGGTAAGAAGGAGAAAGCAAAGGGGGGTATCCCTCACTGTAAAACTTGGGGGAAGCTCTTCACGAGGAGTGCTTATTGGGCAAGAAAGGATGCAATAATTGTGGTCAAGAAGGACACTCGTACTATAAGTATCCTAATCCCTCGAGGACTTGTTTTAATTGTTTTCAACCGGGTCATGTCAAGGCCGAATGCCTAAAGCTCTAGCAGATGGCGGGTAAAGAAGGAAGAAGCCCCTAGGGCTCGGGGAAGGATGTTTCAGATTTCATCTAAAGAAGCCAAGGCTCTCCCGAATGTTGTATCAGGTATATTCTTACTAAATTCAATGCCTACGTATGCGTTATTTGATACTAGAGCTAGTAGGTCATTCATATCAAGTGAATTTTTACATCACCCCTCCTTTATAATTGAAAATATGTTGGTGCCCCTAGAGGTAGAAATAGCCTGTAGTAAGAGTTACTTATTGCATGAAGTATGTAGAAACTGTAAAATCATTATAGAGGATGAGAAGTTTGTTATTGACCATGTTCTCATGATATTAGGAGAATTTAAGGTTATGGTAGGCATGGATTGGCGAGCCTGATATCATGCAGAAATCCAATGTGAAAAGAAGGTCATTTATGTCCTATCTCCCGGGGAAAAACGAGTAAGCATACAAGGGGAAAGAAATGTGGAGCAAAGCTTTGTTCCATTATTCAAGTCGTTAAGCATGTAAGAAATGGAGGCAGGCGTTTCTAGCCTATGTGGTAGATACCAATCAAGATGACCCAAGACTCGAAGGTGTCAAAGTCGTTAATGAGTTTCCGGACGTGTTTCCAAAAGACCTAACATGGCTCCCACCGGAGCGTGAGGTGGAATTTAGGATCGAACTAAATCCGGGTGCCAAACCAACAGCCAAGGCTCCTTACAGATTGGCCTCAACCGAAATGTGGGACTTAATGGCTCAATTACAAGAATTGCTTGATAAGGGCTTTATACGCCCGAGTATCACCATTGGGAGCGCCCGTACTATTTGTGAAAAAAAATAGATGGCTTGATGCATCGAATTTCGGGAACTGAATAAGTTAACGGTGAAAAACCGCTATCCCTTGTCCCGAATTGACAATATCTTTGATCAATTGCAAGGGGCAAATTGGTTCTCCAAGATTGATTTGCATTCGGGTATCACCAATTACGAGTACGAGAAGAAGATGTGGTGAAGACTGCATTTAGAACTCTTTACGGCATTATGAGTTTTTAATAATGTCTTTCAGTTTAAACTAACACATCAGCTGCGTTTTTATGGACCTTATGAATCGGGTGTGTCGAACCATGTTGGATAAATTCGTAATAGTATTCATAGATGACATCTTAGGATATTATCGAAGTGAAACTGATCATGCACACCATTTACGTGAAGTTCTCAAGACACTCCATAAGGAGAGACTATATGCAATATCTTCTAAGTGTGCTTTTAGGCTCAGAGAGATACAATTTCTTGGCCACGTGATAAATGCAGAAGGCGTCCTAGTGGACCCGTCCAAAGTTGAGGCTGTGATGAAATGGGTACCCCCAAAAAACCTAAGCGAAGTGAGAAGCTTGCCAGGCTTGGCCGCTTACTATAAGAGATTTATCCAAAATTGTCCTAAACTAGCCTTGCCTATGACCAAGCTGAAAAAGAAGAATGAAAAGTTCGTATGGGGCATAGTACAAGAAAGGGCATTTCAAACCTTGAAGGAGAAGCTGTCAAGTTCTCTGGTGTTGACCCTACCCAATGGAACGGAAGACTTGGTTGTTTACACGGACACATCTCACCAAGGGATGGGATGTGTTCTAATGCAAAGGGGCAGGGTCATTGTGTATGCCTCAAGAAAATTGAAGAAACATTAGGGTATCTATTCAAGCCATGACTTAGAATTAGCTGCGGTAGTGTTCGCCTTAAAGATATGGAGGCATACTCTGTACAGGACAAAAGATACGATTTATTCGGACCACAAAAGTCTGAAATACTTTTCGATCAAAAGGACCCAAATATGAGACAACTAGAGCTGATCAAGGATTATGATTGTGACATCCACGCACTAAGTCGAAAAGACTATCCACCTCTGATACGAGTGAAGTCCATAAGAATGGTAGTTACGCCCCACTTTCTCGAGATAGTACAAGAAGCTCAAGTAAAATCATTGAATGTAGAGGATCCAAAGAAGGAAATGACAAAGGGGTTTGTGAATAATCTAGAAGATAATGCAAGTGGGATCAAAACAAGGTTTGGTCGAATCTGGGTGCCTCGATTTTGTGAAGCAAAGACCATATTACTAGAGGAAGCTCATAAGTCCTGATACTCGATACATCCGGAGGCCACAAAGATGTATCGAGACTTAAAGAAAAATATTGGCAGTCCGGAATGAAGCGGGACATTGTTAAATATGTTGCAAAATGTTTAACCTGTTCATAGGAAAAGCTGGGAACATTAGAAGTTGTATGGCAAGTTACAACCTTTGGAAATTTCGATATCGAAATGGGAAGATGTGATGATGGACCTTATAACCAAACTTTAACAAAGAAAGGGGATGATGCCATGTGGGTGTTTGTAGACCGCCTCACCGAAGGTGCTCACTTCTTACCCATCCGAGAAACCTCCTCCTCGAAAAAGATGGCGGAAATTTATGTAAACAAGATAATATCTGGTCACGGAGTACCCATGTCCATTGTCTTGGATCGGGATACCCGTTTCACATCCCGATCTTGGCAAAAGTTTCATGAGCAAATGGGTAAAAATTACATTTCGTACCGCCTACCACCCCTCAAACGCTCATAGATATGTTAAGAGCTTGTGTTATGGTCAATATGAGCGAACCATTCTAACGCTCATAGATATGTTAAGAGCTTGTGTTATGGATTTCAGTGGAAGTTGGGATGACCACTTGCCTTTGGTGGAATTTTCGTACAACAATAGCTATCAAAATGCATTCAAATGGCTCCTTACAAGATGTTGTACGAAAGAAAGTGTAGAACTCCCGTATGTTGGGGGAGGTGGGGCAAAGAGAAATTGCACCCAAGGATGTAGTGGCCAAAACTAATGAGAAAACTGATCTTGTACGGGCTCGACTAAAGGCAGGTAAGATCGACAAAAGACTTATTCGGATCGAAGAATACACCCTAATGAGTTTCAAGTTGGGGATAATGCATTGTTGAAGGTCTCCCCATGGAAAGGTATAATCCGATTACGTGAACGATGAAAGTTGGGTCCTTGTTACATTAGGCCTTTTAAGATTCAAGCCCAAGTCGGGAAAGTAGCGTACCGGTTGGATTTACCACCGGCATTGGATGGGATTCATAATACTTTCCACATATCACAACTACGAAAGTGCCTCGCGGATGAAACGACATACGTGCCACTTCAAAACATCAAAATGAGCGAATAAATTACGTTGAAAGACCGGTAGCAATCAAGGATTCTAAGGTGAAGCGGCTTCGCAACATGTAGGTCCACTTGGAGGATCAAGATAAACCTGCTTCCTTGTTTATGTAACACACACACAAGTGCGGACTCCAAGTGTGTATGCAAACCAATGCAAGAGCACAATCAATATGACAAAGATATATCTTCAAATGTTCACTATATTGATTTGTAGAGAGACTCAGTACAATCTTGAATAAACTGCTTATCTCTCTATACACTCTTCGGTGTTCTCACTCCGTGCTCTGTGTCTCACACACTACACCCTTGAGGTGCATGTCTGTTTGTATCGTGTCAACACCTAGCAACAGTACGAAGAATGTCACTGGTTATACAAAACACTACAAAGACACGAAGAACATTCAGAGATGGTTGCTCGTAAGAACAGGTTATGGCTCGTATGAATGAGTAAGTCATTCGCACGACCAAGCAATGTTCTTTGTTAACACAGTTACTCGTACGAGCATGCAGGTGACTCTTACGAGCATGTAATGGCTCATACGAGCAAGCAGCTTGCTCGTACGGAGCACCTTTCACTCGCACGAACTAACTAAACGTCGTACTAAATCAAGATAGGAGGATATTTTGATTTGGTGGACACGACCAAACTTTACAGACACAATAAACAAAGACCGCACAATTACTAACATAACTAAGAACAAGCGACAGACACAAAAGTGTATCAACAAACTCCCCCTTGGATGTTGCTTGGTCTTCAGTCTTCATTTCTAATGGCCTGCTTTGGACTATGAACTTCCAGCGTGAATACCGAACTGAGTCGAACCGAACTGAGTCACACCCACACAAATATGCATCAACAAACTCCCCCTTGGACATTGCTCATGATGGTCCGTTCTTCATGTTGTCAGATCTTCAGATGTCTTCATGTGTCACAGTCAGGAGGTGCATCAGCAAACTCCCCCTTGAATATATCTTGTGGTGTTGATAAGTGGTCAGGTATGAATTGATCTTCTTGATTCTTGGCTTACATTCATGTTGTGTCTTTACTCTTGTAACTTGTTTTCCTCAAACTCGTCCTTTTGGCCTTCAGCTTGCTTGAATATTATATCTACACACATAACAAAGCTAAACGCGTAATGAGAACAACCGTAGGGATTTAATCAATCTTAGAAGATTTTCATTTTGAAATTTCATGACGGATCGATTTTAGGCATAATTAGCACATGACACACATGAGACCAACTCTCATTCAACTACCAACTGACAAACTTTTAAGAGTTTTAAGGTTGTTCAATTTTAATCCATTAAACTTAAAAGTTTGTCACCTTCGACCATTATGAAGATGCAATTGTTTTCTGGATTACAATCAGAATTTGGTAGGATAGACTCGAGTTCCAACATCTGCCAATCAAAAAATAAACTAGAAGTAAAATCTTTTGGCTTTTATAGAATTTATATTAAAACTCACCTAAAATCTTTTTGACATTTTTCAAATTTTAAATGTAAGGAAGGAAAGCAATAAATAAATAAATATTTTACAGACAATCGTTTTGCTAATTTCGAGGGTAAGAATATTATTATAAGGTCATGCCAAAACACACTTGTTGTTCAATTAGTTAGCATTTAGATAAGTATTCTATAACAATTATCAGTATTGTTATCCACATAAGCTCAACTTATCAGATGTACTCGTGGTTAGGGGATACGATTTATGTATGATTTATACTTAACGACCGGTGTTCATCCATTCACGACACGTTCCCGTATCAAGACATGCATGAGAGAAAATCTTACCGGTGAGTATGCTGTTTATCATCTGTTTTGACATATATGATGTGAGATACTCACTTATTTTGGTTGAAAAACAAGCCCCATGTGATTAAATCACTTATTGATGAGGAACTTGATTTTCAAATGCATGTAGGGCACAGGAGTAAGTCCGTGAACAGGTTAGTACCATCGTACCGACAAAGAGACGAACTTAGCTCCCGCATAAGACTTTGATATATTATCACTTATTGTTTGGGTGGATGTGATAGGTTTATCACTTATTGATGGTCGTATGCAGTATTTACACGTATGTATGGTATCATGGAAGTTCTAGACTTGCGTCCCCATTATTTATCGGTAAAAGATTCAACCATGATACTCAGATGATAAACAAGCATAAAGACCGCATATCTCAGAACCTCGGCATACTATCAAACGAAATTTCGGTACCAAGACCATATGCCAGTGAATGGTTCCCACCTGGTTTTCAGTCGATTATGTTTATATCGCCCTGTGCACACTTTAAAATGATTGTTAGCCTACCGATACATTGAATATAGAGCTACTTATCATTTTTCATTTTAAGTTCAAAGAGGTTTTGACAGACCACTAATTTACTATCATTTTCTCTTTTTCTTGTCAGGAAACTCATTTTTGTTTTCTCATGTTTTTGTATTTTTCGATTGGAATTTACTCTCCCTACAATGCAAAAAGTAAATTTTAATCCTTTAAAAAACATCTTTTTGGATTGTCCTTAAGAAAAATATTCACTAAAACTATTTCCCGATGTGGATTAACTCATGTTTTACCTCGATGCCGTTCACCAAAATTAATTTAATAAAAATGAGTTGGCACGTTGGTACTCGTTGTGTACCACAACAACATTGATGAGTTTCATATTGAAACAATCACGTGTGAGGTGATATTCTAGATCAATGTGTTTGGTCTGGAGTGTTGTACGAGATTTTAGAAAATTGTAAAGCAGCTTAAATATCGACAAAGATATGAGAGATTAGAAATTTAAAACCGTAATCCAGCAATTTCTCCTTGCATTTCCAGGAAACTGTGTGCTCTCCCAACTGGATATCACCCGGTGTGGATTTCAACGTTGATTTTGCAGCTACTTCATATAACTGAGAAATCTTTTCACAGCAACAAGATTATGAACCTCTGGGCCCGACTGGTAAGAAGCAAGAGTGCATGTGGAGAAGCTTGTACAATCATCATGGGACAGTCCATACATAATGTTGTCCACATGTTTTTGCACCAGCAAAGGTCTTCGTCTTTCTCCTTAAGAAGTAGTGTGCAGTTGTTCAAACCATGCTAAGGCATCCGCACACCCGGTTGGTTTGTTCATCCAAACACATTTTCTTCAATCACACCCGTGGAGAAATGTACACTGCACGATCATCTTGAAAGCTTTGAACTTCTTGTGGAAGACATAAGACATGAATCTTTAATACTCTTCTGATGTGCTGCAGGCGCATACATTTCGATTGAACTTATCCTGTGGATCCGATCCAAGCCTTAAACAAACAAATTGTTGGACATTTTTCATCTTGTCGAAGTTATCATCTTCATTCACCAAAGATTTCTTCATTCATCGGACATTATCTTTTCTTTCTTTATCTCCAACAAAGGCAAGTACTCCTGAATATATCAATATTTTGGAGCCGCATGTCGCCGAATTTGTGCCTTATTCTCCCTATTAACAATTCTATGATTGTTAATAGTTCATCCTGGAAATCTTGTACACTCAGTAAAGATTAGTTGGAGATGGGGACCCAAGCCTTCATTGACTTGGGTCGTCCAACATCATCGAGAATTGGAACTTCTTTTTCCCGATTGTTTGGAACGGATTGTGCTCCCCCTGAAACAATTATTGGTTTTGGTTTCCAAATCTGTTTTTGTTTCTCAATTTTATCATTTGATTGTGTTTGGACAACCTCCGATTTTAAAGCTTTTTCAACAGCCTTTTGTTGTTTCTTTCTCTGTTTCATTTCTTGTTGTTTAACAAGACGAGGGTCCTGTTTTGGCGAAATAGATTTTGTATGGTAACGTTTACCATGGGGTGCATCAACTTTTGCTTTTCCCTTTGTGAGATATGGACAGTTTTTGACAATGTGTCCATACTTATCACACTCAAAGCATGATCTACGTTCAACAAACCTCGGAGTATTATAAATGTGGTAGGCTGATGATGAACTTCGTGATCTTGAGGTACTTGGTCCTACATCACATTGTGTGTTGTGTGTAGTTGTTATGCTGTTTCTCTTTAAAATTTTATTTTGTTTAACAAAATCCGTGTTGGATTTGTTTTCAAAAGATTCAATTTTATCAGTCCCTCTGGATTTCACGAAGTTCACATTTTGCATTTTCTTCTTGTGCTGGCTCTGTTTCTTTTTTCCATTTCCTTAGTTAGCGTGATATTGCTTTCGTTGATTGTTTTGAGGTTTCAATTTTTGATTTCCGTATTTCTTTCTAACTTTGTTTTTTAGGAGAGGAGGACGCTGAGTCACTACAACTCTTGAGCTCGAATTACCAAAAACTTACTAGTAGAATCCTTGAAAACTTTATTAATCAAGGATTGATTGACATTTTTTATGTGAAAATCTTTGTTTAAGTAAACTTCGTGGGAAACCAATCAACGTATAAAGCAAGTTCATGCTTTCACATGTTTCAACATGAGCTTCAGCAAGCTTGACTTTGGCAGTCACATATGGTTTTGCTGGAGGATCACAGAGAATGTGATTTTTGTGAGATACATTTTCCTCTTTTGTTACCGCATCTAATTGCTTAGGTTTGTCCTCATCCGACTCGTCATCCGAAGTATCATAATCTTCAATAATTGGAGGATTTTGATCATTCGTAGACTTTGAGTCATTGATGTCATCTGATTAACCTTGACTGAAGATGTGCCCTTAGTGAACCCTAGACCAGCTGTAAATTCATCTAGATCCAATGGAACGGTGGGTTCAAACTGTGGCATATCTTCATAATCTGGCATTTTGGTGTAATTGTGCCTAACCAGAGGGAGACAAGCCTGATAACCTATACATTTCACGTCACCTTTCTTCTTTTGAACATCGATGATGTGATCTAAGACATATTTTGAGTTGGAGTAACTGTGCAACTTGAGTTTGATTGCATCATGTTCACACTTTGCACAGGCTAGCTCCTTTTTCATTTCTTCAAGCATGTTAATATAATTGTTAATGGATGTTTGTTTTCTCAAAACATTCTTTGTGAACCAGAAACATCTTTCTTTGAAGTTTCAATTGTTATTTTAAACTCTTTTTCGTTTTTCTTAAGAGCTGTGTTTGCCTCAGTGCACTTTGTCAGATCTACAATCAAACTCTGATGATGCTTCTTTGTGTGATCAAATTTTCTTTCAAGTTCTAAGTATTTACCTATTAAATCTAACATTCAAAACACTTAGACATAATAGGTTTATCAAAAACTACCAGACTGGATTGGCAATCCAAGCGGGTCATGAATGCTGCACGAAGAGTGGAAGATCTGATTGATGAGAGATGCTTGGAAAACTCATCAGATGGTCCTTCATTTCATGCTCCAAATCTTCTTCGCTGCTATCCGTCGATTTAGTTTCAGTGATCACCTCATCTTCTTCATCATTAACATCTTCAGATCATTCTTCACTCGAAGTCGATTCTGCTTCATCTGAACTGCTGCTATCCCATGAACTGTCATCATTTCTGGATGATTCTCCGTAGTTATTATTTTTTGTAATTTAGCATAGTATGCAGTTCCTCCTCCATCATTGTTTCCTAATTAAACAGACCAATCACACCCCTCATCTGCTTGAACTACTAACGCTCGGTTGGAATTGTTTGTAGGAACCATTGCTCTTTGTTGTTAGTAACTTGATTTTTGTTGAAAGGATATTGATTCCCTTTCCGCGGAGGCTTCGTGCATTCTCTTTTAAATTGCCCCTTTTCTCTACAGTTGAAAATGTAACTTTCCTTTTGTCAAAACCGTATGGAGTAGCCCTGTTGCTTTCCAGATTATTCTCCCTATTTTCTCCATAAAATCTTTTGCCCTTCTCACTTTACTTGCAAATGCCCATTTGATATCAATTAACTCCATCTCCTCCTTATCGATTTGTGCATAGTCTTCACTGGTTAAATTGATGTTACCAATTTGTCCAACTATTAATCCACAGTAGGAACTCACCAAAGTGTTTAGCAGTTCCATGTGTTACCGTGCAACTTCCACACTTACCTTAGAAAGGTCTGATGTATTGAGTCTGACAGTATTGGAATTTGAGGGTTGAAAGTTTTTACCATAGAAAGCTTGTTGTTGAACTTGTGGTGTAACAACTTGTGGTTGAGGAAGATAAGCTTTTGGATCAAATGCTTGTTCATAAGCTTGAGGAGTTGAACTAATATCTTGAGGTAGAGGAAGAAAGGATTTTGGATCAAAAGCTCGTTCATAAACTTGAGCACTTGAACCAACAGACTGATCGGGTTTAACTTGCGGCAGAAAAGAATTTGAATTTGACATGAATGCTGTTTGTAGCTTCGGTTGTTGAACTGTACTTATACCTGGGTTAATGCCTCCAAAATACATTTCTGGATTTTGTGGAACTGGAAATCATTTTGCTTTGCGAATTTCTTCTTCATTTTTGTTTTCAAGTTTTTGAACAAATTCGTAGATGCTGATCACATCCATCACACCTGTATGTTTTAGCAATTCAATAAATTGACTCCACGTAGGTGGTAAGGCATCAACAAAACGCATAACAATCTCCTGTTGTGATGCGATAACCTTGTAAGAGTACATCTCACTAAGCAAATGATAGAAACGAGTTGTCATATCATTTAGTGTTTCACTTTCCATAAACAGAAATCCTTCAAATTCTTTCTTTAAAAGATCATGTCGAATTTTTCTCATTGCTGCATTTTCTTCTCCTCTTGTTTTTAACGAGTCCCACAAGCTCTTCGTAGTTGTACAATACATAAATTGATGATAAATATCTTTGTGAAGAGCTTGCGTAAGAATGGCAAAGGCCTTCTTTTCTAGGTCATAGGCTCTTTTATCATTCTCATCCAATTCGGCTAAAGGCTGAATTTGATACAACTTCTTCGAGAGATTCTTTGTACGGATAAGTAAAACATGTCCACAATTCGGTATTCTGACCAAGAACATACGTATGAAAACGACTTTTCCATGAAGGATAATCGTTCATAAGATTTAACTTTGGTGGACGGTTGTTACTTCCAGTTTCACTTTCACTAAGGAGAAGAGTTTGAACGCTTTGGTTTTGATTTGTAACAAAAGCCCACTGACCAGCGGTAATTGTTTGTGGAAGTATTAAATATTTTACCCATGAGGTTGTGGAGCTAGATTGTGATGAATCTTGACTTGTACTTGAACCGCACCCCCAATCCCAAGGATTTGTACCCATTTTGTTCTTGTTTATGAAAATTAAAAGGTTTAACGATTAATTTTTGAAAATAACAGTCTCCTTTTAAAGTTCACAATTTTAAAAACCACAAAGATTTGAAAAACTGAAACACGAAAAACAATAGAAGAAGTTCGTACGAGCCACTCTCTTTCGTACGAACCATGTTGTTCGTACGAATGATACTCTTTCGTGCGAGCAGCCTGTGCTTCGTGCGAACAAAGGTCCTTCGTGCGGATGACTTGGTCTTTCGCACGAACAGACTTGTTCTTCGTGCGGATGGGTTATTCGCACGGATGTTTTTGGCTGAAGTTTGCTTTTTCGCAGAGAGGAATCATTTTGCAGGGTTGGTTGGTGAAAATTTTCCTTTTCTAACAGAGACTTGTTTCTGACTTTGTTCGAAAGTGGTCAACTGTCTACACAAGTTTGGTTGAAAAGACAAACATTCCATATAAGCTTTTCAGTCAAAGCAGTCAAGTCCAGATATGTGGTCAACCATACAAGAATATTCCGGTGAGTTTTTCGGCAGTGTTTCACTTGAAAATATGTCCAACTGAACTTTGATAGAAAATTTTATGAAAAACCAAATCCTAACATGTCTCCATGTATTCTAACAAGGTTTTTATGAAAATTTTCTGGATAAAACAAGTTTTAACTAAGTTTTAAGTTGGTTGCCTTCTAAAAACTTAAGTTTCCTGTTGAAAGTTCAAGAACACTTCCAGAAACCCTCACAGCTAGCTCAGACACAACACTAAGCTTGGTTTTAAAACAAGGAAGAGAGCCAAAGCTCTGATACCACTTGTAGGTCCACTTGGAGGATCAAGGTAAACCTGCTTCCTTGTTTATGTAACAAACACACGAGTGC